>OZ012672.1:53493492-54755992 GCA_963942505.1 Lordithon lunulatus | reverse complement strand
AACCTAACCTAACCTAACCTAACCTAACCTAACCTAACCTAACCTAACCTAACCTAACCTAACCTAACCTAACCTAACCTAACCTAACCTAACCTAACCTAACCTAACCTAACCTAACCTAACCTAACCTAACCTAACCTAACCTAACCTAACCTAACCTAACCTAACCTAACCTAACCTAACCTAACCTAACCTAACCTAACCTAACCTAACCTAACCTAACCTAACCTAACCTAACCTAACCTAACCTAACCTAACCTAACCTAACCTAACCTAACCTAACCTAACCTAACCTAACCTAACCTAACCTAACCTAACCTAACCTAACCTAACCTAACCTAACCTAACCTAACCTAACCTAACCTAACCTAACCTAACCTAACCTAACCTAACCTAACCTAACCTAACCTAACCTAACCTAACCTAACCTAACCTAACCTAACCTAACCTAACCTAACCTAACCTAACCTAACCTAACCTAACCTAACCTAACCTAACCTAACCTAACCTAACCTAACCTAACCTAACCTAACCTAACCTAACCTAACCTAACCTAACCTAACCTAACCTAACCTAACCTAACCTAACCTAACCTAACCTAACCTAACCTAACCTAACCTAACCTAACCTAACCTAACCTAACCTAACCTAACCTAACCTAACCTAACCTAACCTAACCTAACCTAACCTAACCTAACCTAACCTAACCTAACCTAACCTAACCTAACCTAACCTAACCTAACCTAACCTAACCTAACCTAACCTAACCTAACCTAACCTAACCTAACCTAACCTAACCTAACCTAACCTAACCTAACCTAACCTAACCTAACCTAACCTAACCTAACCTAACCTAACCTAACCTAACCTAACCTATACTTGCTCTTGGGTTGGGTTAAGTTAGGTTAGGTCAGAACCGTTGGGTTAGGTTAGGTTAGGTTAGGTCAGAAAGGTTGGGTTAGGTTAGGTTAGGTCATCTAGGTTGGGTTAGGTTAGATCAAATATTAGGTTAGGTTAGCTCCACAGTTAGGTTAGGTTAGCTCCACAGTTAGGTTAGGTTAGCTCCAAAATAAGAAGAAAGATGGAAAAAGAAGTTAAATACACGCGCGCTTCGCGCCCGAATTATGGTTATACCACCCCCCACGCGCGCTACGCGCACGTATTATACACCCGCACACGCGACGCGAGCAAATTATACAATTATATACACTATTCAATTGATATACAGATGGTTAGGATGTTAGGTAGGCATTAGAATCTATAACGCATCTACAGATGGTTAGGATGTTAGGTAGGCATTAGAATCCTGAAAACATAACTCTTTATATATGCGGGCCAAAGGCCCGCTCATAGACTGGACGAAGCCCAGGATGTGTAATAAAAAAAAAAATGCGGGCCGAAGGCCCGCTCATAGACTGGGCGAAGCCCAGGATGTGTAACAAAAGAATGCGGGCCGAAGGCCCGCTCATAGACTGGGCGAAGCCCAGGATGTGTAATAATACGCGCCCGCGACGCGCGCGTGATTATATATGGGGGGGGGGGGGTTCCTCCCTACCCCACCCCCCAGGACCGCCCCACCACCTGCTCCGCCCTACACCATCCACCGTGGCTTCCCGGCTCCTCCCAGGGCTCCTCCCGGCTTCACCCCCTTCCTGCTTCCTACCCCCTCTACTTCTAGTAATATTACGCGCCCGCGACGCACGCCTAATTATATCTATGCTTAGGAGGGGGGCCGGTACCACCCTACCCCATCCCCTGCTCCGACCTACACCTCCCACCGTGGCTTCCCGGCTCCTCCCAGGGCTCCTCCCGCCTTCACCCCCTTCCTGCTTCCTACCCCCGCCACTTCCAGTAATAATACGCGCCCGCGACGCACGCCTAATTATATCTATATTTAGGGGGGGGGGAAGCGATATCACCCCCCAGGACCGCCCCACCTCCTGCTGCCTCCCCCCACCACTTCCAGAACCCCCGGCATACCCCTGGATTGCTGGGGGGAACCCCCGGCATACCCCTGGATTGCTGGGGGGAACCCCCGGCATACCCCTGGATTGCTGGGGGGAACCCCCGGCATACCCCTGGATTGCTGGGGGGAACCCCCGGCATACCCCTGGATTGCTGGGGGGAACCCCCGGCATACCCCTGGATTGCTGGGGGGAACCCCCGGCATACCCCTGGATTGCTGGGGGGAACCCCCGGCATACCCCTGGATTGCTGGGGGGAACCCCCGGCATACCCCTGGATTGCTGGGGGGAACCCCCGGCATACCCCTGGATTGCTGGGGGGAACCCCCGGCATACCCCTGGATTGCTGGGGGGAACCCCCGGCATACCCCTGGATTGCTGGGGGGAACCCCCGGCATACCCCTGGATTGCTGGGGGGAACCCCCGGCATACCCCTGGATTGCTGGGGGGAACCCCCGGCATACCCCTGGATTGCTGGGGGGAACCCCCGGCATACCCCTGGATTGCTGGGGGGAACCCCCGGCATACCCCTGGATTGCTGGGGGGAACCCCCGGCATACCCCTGGATTGCTGGGGGGAACCCCCGGCATACCCCTGGATTGCTGGGGGGAACCCCCGGCATACCCCTGGATTGCTGGGGGGAACCCCCGGCATACCCCTGGATTGCTGGGGGGAACCCCCGGCATACCCCTGGATTGCTGGGGGGAACCCCCGGCATACCCCTGGATTGCTGGGGGGAACCCCCGGCATACCCCTGGATTGCTGGGGGGAACCCCCGGCATACCCCTGGATTGCTGGGGGGAACCCCCGGCATACCCCTGGATTGCTGGGGGGAACCCCCGGCATACCCCTGGATTGCTGGGGGGAACCCCCGGCATACCCCTGGATTGCTGGGGGGAACCCCCGGCATACCCCTGGATTGCTGGGGGGAACCCCCGGCATACCCCTGGATTGCTGGGGGGAACCCCCGGCATACCCCTGGATTGCTGGGGGGAACCCCCGGCATACCCCTGGATTGCTGGGGGGAACCCCCGGCATACCCCTGGATTGCTGGGGGGAACCCCCGGCATACCCCTGGATTGCTGGGGGGAACCCCCGGCATACCCCTGGATTGCTGGGGGGAACCCCCGGCATACCCCTGGATTGCTGGGGGGGGAACCATACCCGCCCCCGCGAAGCGGGGGGAAGCAAAGCTGCCCAGCAAGATTCCCTAACGCAGCCCCAAATACTGGGAGAACTCATTGCAGCACGCCCCATTGCCGAGGCGTACCCCTACCGGAACCCCTACCAGCCCCCGCGTAGCGGGGGGTACGCATTTCAGGCCCCCCGCGTCGCAAGGCGACCACAAATCACATACCCATATCGCTACGCTGCTCCTACACCACTCTACCACACCTACAAATCCTTTTCCGCACCCTTTTCAACCCCCGGGGGTACGTACGCGCGTTTATACTTATATATACCCTGCGAGGTGTAGGTAGGCAACCCAAATGGCACAAACATTTTCGGCGATCTACGTTTTACAATTCTATTATGTACATTGACATTTGGCGCGCGCAACGCTAACTTGACAGCGCCGCGCGCATTTCTTACTATTGACATCTGAAAGTGAGGTTATCAATGTTAATACATGTTATTGTTACTATTTATATACGATCGCGGTGTTTATAACACATTACGGCGACACAGTTATCATTTACCGAGCTTCCCTTGCCATTTTAACATTGAGGTTATGTTATGTGCACTTGTTATTGTGTTATTTATTTCCAACAGAGCGGACGTACAGCTGCCAAGTGTGGCAGCCGCACGACACACCAACGCTAGTGCCCCTTATTATGGCTTCATCACCCCTTTATATGATGGCTGATTAGATACACCAGCATTCAAATACAATATATTCTGGACTGAGCGAGCACGAGTTTCACAATGGCAGGACTTTCTGTTGCTATTCAATTGACAGATACACTTAAAAGCAATATCACAGGTATGGATTGCACATACATTTTAAATGCAACTGTTTATATTTCATGTTTTTTCATATATCATACTGTTATTTATTTGCAAGACTCTGAATGTACAGCTGACAAATGTTGCAGCTACACCACCCACCCCCAATTTATGGCCACCAATTACAGCTACTACTCCCTTAACACCATGGCTCATTTGCAGTGCCAGCACCCAACCCCCAACTGATCAGGGACTGACTACATGTTAGCACAACCCGATACACTTTATTCAACCCCAGAGGTATGCATTTGACCACACATTTTAATACAACTGTTTATAATTCTTGTTATTACTTATATTATACTCTCTTATTTCTTGTCTAGGGTCTCAACGTACAGCTGACAAGTGTTGCAGCTACCCCAGCCACCCCCAAATTATGGACACCAATTACAGCTACTACACCCTTAACACCATGGCTGATTTGCAGTGCCAGCACCCAACCCCCAACTAATCAGGGACTGACTACTTGTTGGCACAACCCGATACACTTCAATTCAACCTCAGAGGTATTAATCAGACACATATTTACAACTGTTATTTATATTTCATGTTTAATACACAAATAGTACTGTGAATGATGTGTTATTATTTCTTTTATAGAATGTTAACGTAGAGCTGCCTTCTTTTTGACAGCCCCACCACTGACACACTACTGATGATAACCCCTGATCTATTATGGACTGATACATGACTGAATACTTGTTACCAAAAGCCAGATACTCTTACATCAATCTCACAGGTATGAATCACTCACACATGTATACATGTAACTGTTTATATTTCATTACTGATACAGCTAGCAATATTTGCATGTTGTTAACCAGATTACTTATTTACTCACAATTTAATTCATGCACACATGTACACTCGTACTTATATAATTTATACATTTTACAGGTTACAGTCATGGAGGAAACAAGCAGTGATGGAAGCATTTACAGCCATCACAATACCAACACCATCCCACACAATATTTATAAATGTACACAAATACAAGGTTGGGACTATAAACCATTCACTCTCTGTATGCATTACTCTTTTCTTTATATTAATAAATTCATTAATTGATACAAACAACTGCATTGGGTTATATTATATTTCATAACCTATTCACTTATATTAATTATTATATGTATTGCAATTTTATACATATCATTCAATTCATTTAGAAATAATATATTAAATACACATTTCACTGACTCAAACACACTCCCCTGTTTGTTTAGTTTAGAGCCCACACACTACTGCCCATTTCACTACAGACCCCAATACACACTACACAGATTGCTGGCAAACCCAAAGCATGCTCCCCAAGAGTTAGCAAGCCCAAATCACACTACTACTTACATAGGCTATTCATTTTCTTTATAAAATTAATATATGTTCAATTGATACATGTATTAATTGATATCATTGTTAGTTAACGTAGGTTATATTCGTGTTTATAACCTATTTACTTATATTTATAGTATATTACTTTCATTAATTATTATATTCATTTCTAATTCATTTATTGAAACAGCTGCTCTGGTTATAATATGTTATATTTCAGTTGCATTTAAATATGCATGGTCAATCCATACCTCTGATACTATCATAGTTATTGCAAATGGAATGTATAAAATATATATTAACAGCATGTTTATTTATTGGATATTAATTTCCCATCCTTTACTCTACTGTATCCCCCACATGTTTTGTTTTTCATTTAGATGAAATTAAATTACTGTAATTTATTAAATACTAGGTGAAATGCCCACCTTGCAACAGAGATATATACTTCTTTAATTAAAATGACAGGTCAGTCGGATTTTTATTAGTATCATTATGACACCACAAATATATCAAACTGTTAAGTGGTAATACCACATTATTAACATGTAATTGACAACAAATTAACTCTCCGAGTATCCACTGAACAACCATTTACATTATCTCATTTATAATCATTACAGTTGTGTCTATTACAATTGTGTACAGAAAAACTCACCCCAAAACCCCTACTCTGATGTCCACAGATATCATATTTATGCAAAGTGTCTTCACAGGGTACACACTTGTCTCTTGTCTGTCTATGGGTACACAATTAACACGCACACACTTAATACAGAACAGCTAATTTAATTACACCTCACTTGGAATGTTATAATAATAGTCCGTCAATTTTTCATATCGCCGTCGATATCATATTTATGCATATGTGTGTGATGATTGTTCGAACGCTTCACTGACTACACACGCACACACCTAATACCGAACAGCTAATTTTATTACACTTCACTTAATATTTTATGACTTTTATTTTTAATGCTTTGTGCAAAATTATTAATAAAATGTCTTCAGTAACTGTATGCAACCCAAATAACACCACACGCACGACTATAGAATTATATAAAAAATAGATAGCTCATGAAAGGCAGTATTATATGCACCCTCTGCCATGTCAATTACACACTCACGCACCCCCGGGGGACAACTCAACCCTCCCTTGTCAAGGTGGGAAGAACTGGTGAGAATTTCTGCAAAATCTGATTTCTAACTTCAAAGTTATTTGTATTTCTAATTTTGTTTCGCGTATAACTTTTTAATGCTTCGTTTGTTCGAATTTATTTTATCGATTGATATATGAACGATTTTTGTGACTCTTCAACTAAGGGAGATACAATTTTTGAATCTGTCAAATTCGGTCAATGGGAGTTTTCAGTTATTCCCGCGTATCGCAAAAACTGCTACACTTTTCCAAAATTTTATTTGCTCGGTATGTTGGCATTGTCATACTCTATCTATTTAGTATAGGTACCAATTCTCTATCTCTTCAAATATGGCCGTTACAGTTTTTGACCATTCCGGCCCAAACAGCCACGAATTTTTGAAATTTTATAGTTTCACATTACTAGACTTATTCTCCTCTATCGATTGATATATGAACGATTTTTGTGACTCTTCAACTAAGGGAGATACACTTTTTGAATCTGTCATAGTTGGTCAATGAGAGTTTTCAGTTATTTCCGCGTATCGCAAAAACGGCTACACTTTTCCAAAATTTTATTTGCTCGATATGTTGGCATTGGCATCCTCTATCTATTTGGTATAGGTACCAATTCTCTATCTCTTCAAATATGGCCGCTACAGTTTTTGGCTATTTTGGCCAAAATGGCCACGAATTCTTGAAATTTTATAGTTTCACATTACTGGACTTATTCTCCTCTATCGATTGATATATGAACCATTTTTGTGGCTCTTCAACTAAGGGAGATACAATTTTTGAATCTGTCAAAGTCGGTCAATGAGACTTTTCAGTTATTTCCGCGTATCGCAAAAACGGCTACACTTTTCCAAAATTTTATTTGCTCGATATGTTGGCATTGGCATCCTCTATCTATTTGGTATAGGTACCAATTCTCTATCTCTTCAAATATGGCCGCTACAGTTTTTGGCCATTTTGGCCAAAATGGCCACGAATTTTTGAAATTTTATAGTTTCACATTACTGGACTTATTCTCCTCTATCGATTGATATATGAACCATTTTTGTGGCTCTTCAACTAAGGGAGATACAATTTTTGAATCTGTCAAAGTCGGTCAATGGGAGTTTTCAGTTATTTCCGCGTATCGCAAAAACGGCTACACTTTTCCAAAATTTTATTTGCTCGATATGTTGGCATAGGCATCCTCTATCTATTTGGTATAGGTAACAATTCTCTATCTCTTCAAATATGGCCGCTACAGTTTTTGGCCAATTTGGCCAAAATGGCCACGAATTTTTGAAGTTTTATAGTTTCACATTACTGGACTTATATCGATTGATATATGAACCATTTTTGTGGCTCTTCAACTAAGGGAGATACAATTTTTGAATCTGTCATAGTCCGTCAATTTAAGTTTTCAGTTATTTCGGCGTATCGCAAAAACGGCTACACTTTTCCAAAATTTTATTTGCTCGATATGTTGGCATAGGCATCCTCTATCTATTTGGTATAGGTAACAATTCTCTATCTCTTCAAATATGGCCGCTACAGTTTTTGGCCAATTTGGCCAAAATGGCCACGAACTTTTGAAATTTTATAGTTTCAGATTACTGGACTTATTCTCCTCTATCGATTGATATATGAACCATTTTTGTGCCTCTTCAACTAAGGGAGATACAATTTTTGAATCTGTCAAAGTCGGTCAATGGGAGTTTTCAGTTATTTCCGCGTATCGCAAAAACGGCTACACTTTTCCAAAATTTTATTTGCTCGATATGTTGGCATTGGCATCCTCTATCTATTTGGTATAGGTACCAATTCTCTATCTCTTCAAATATGGCCGCTACAGTTTTTGGCCATTTTGGCCAAAATGGCCACGAATTTTTGAAATTTTATAGTTTCACATTACTGGACTTATTCTCCTCTATCGATTGATATATGAACCATTTTTGTGGCTCTTCAACTAAGGGAGATACAATTTTTGAATCTGTCAAAGTCGGTCAATGAGAGTTTTCAGTTATTTCCGCGTATCGCAAAAACGGCTACACTTTTCCAAAATTTTATTTGCTCGATATGTTGGCATTGGCATCCTCTATCTATTTGGTATAGGTACCAATTCTCTATCTCTTCAAATATGGCCGCTACAGTTTTTGGCCATTTTGGCCAAAATGGCCACGAATTTTTGAAATTTTATAGTTTCACATTACTGGACTTATTCTCCTCTATCGATTGATATATGAACCATTTTTGTGGCTCTTCAACTAAGGGAGATACAATTTTTGAATCTGTCATAGTCGGTCAAGGAGAGTTTTCAGTTATTTCCGCGTATCGCAAAAACGGCTATACTTTTCCAAAATTTTATTTGCTCGATATGTTGGAATTGGCATCCTCTATCTATTTGGTATAGGTACCAATTCTCTATCTCTTCAAATATTGCCGCTACAGTTTTTGGCCATTTTGGCCAAAATGGCAACGAATTTTTGAAATTTTATAGTTTCACATTACTAGACTTATTCTCCTCTATCGATTGATATATGAACGATTTTTGTGACTCTTCAACTAAGGGAGATACAATTTTTGAATCTGTCAAAGTCGGTCAATGGGAGTTTTCAGTTATTTCCGCGTATCGCAAAAACGGCTACACTTTTCCAAAATTTTATTTGCTCGATATGTTGGCATTGGCATCCTCTATCTATGTGGTATAGGTACCAATTCTCCATCTCTTCAAATATGGCCGCTACAGTTTTTGGCCATTTTGGCCAAAATGGCCACGAATTTTTGAAATTTTATTGTTTCAGATTACTGGACTTATTCTCCTCTATCGATTGATATATGAACGATTTTTGTGACTCTTCAACTAAGGGAGATACAATTTTTGAATCTGTCAAAGTCGGTCAATGGGAGTTTTCAGTTATTTCCGCGTATCGCAAAAACGGCTACACTTTTCCAAAATTTTATTTGCTCGATATGTTGGCATTGGCATCCTCTATCTATTTGGTATAGGTACCAATTCTCTATCTCTTCAAATATGGTCGCTACAGTTTTTGGCCATTTTGGCCAAAATGGCCACGAATTTTTGAAATTTTATAGTTTCACATTACTGGACTTATTCTCCTCTATCGATTGATATATGAACCATTTTTGTGGCTCTTCAACTAAGGGAGATACAATTTTTGAATCTGTCATAGTCCGTAAATTTGAGTTTTCAGTTATTTCCGCGTATCGCAAAAACGGCTACACTTTTCCAAAATTTTATTTGCTCGATATGTTGGCATTGGCATCCTCTATCTATTTGGTATAGGTACCAATTCTCTATCTCTTCAAATATGGCCGCTACAGTTTTTGGCTATTTTGGCCAAAATGGCCACGAATTTTTGAAATTTTATTGTTTCAGATTACTGGACTTATTCTCCTCTATCGATTGATATATGAACCATTTTTGTGGCTCTTCAACTAAGGGAAATACAATTTTTGAATCTGTCATAGTCCGTCAATTTTAGTTTTCAGTTATTTCCGCGTATCGCAAAAACGGCTACACTTTTCCAAAATTTTATTTGCTCGATATGTTGGCATTGGCATCCTCTATCTATTTGGTATAGGTACCAATTCTCTATCTCTTCAAATATGGCCGCTACAGTTTTTGGCCATTTTGGCCAAAATGGCCACGAATTCTTGAAATTTAATATTATCAGATTACTGGACTTATTCTCCTCTATCGATTGATATATGAACCAGTTTTGTGGCTCTTCAACTAAGGGAGATACAATTTTTGAATCTGTCAAAGTCGGTCAATGGGAGTTTTCAGTTATTTCCGCGTATCGCATAAACGGCCGTATATTTCTAAAATTTTATATGCTCGGTATGTTGGCATTGGCATCCTCTATCGATTTGGTATAAGAAGCAATTTTCTATCTCTTCAAGTAAAGCCGTAATTTAAAAATTTAAAAATTTAAAAATTTAAAAATTTAAAAATTTAAAAATTTAAAAATTTAAAAATTTAAACATTTAAAAATTTAAACATTTAAAAATTTAAAAATTTAAAAATTTAAAAATTTAAAAATTTAAAAATTTAAAAAATTAAAAATTTAAAAATTTAAAAATTTAAAAATTTAAAAATTTAAAAATTTAAAAATTTAAAAATTTAAAAATTTAAAAATTTAAAAATTTAAAAATTTAAAAATTTAAAAATTTAAAAATTTAAAAATTTAAAAATTTAAAAATTTAAAAATTTAAAAATTTAAAAATTTAAAAACGTGTCATCAGATAATAAGAATATGGAGAGAAGACCAAGACAAACATTGGATAAAGTAATCTCAGATTACAAGAAAGAAAAAACTGGAATGAAGCAGAATGGAATAAATCATAATATAGAACATAGGAGGGTTCGGGCACGGTCATTTAGCAACTTATGAGCACAAATGTTTCATACATACATACATACAGTATAGAACAACACAAATTAACTGCAGTTAATTTAATTATTAACCAAATACCCATTAAATGAGCAACAAACTTATAGTTAAACGTATCATATTCCACTGCTGTGCTATTATCATCCATGCCGACATTAACTATTTTGCGTTATTAACATATTTTGAGAATAATTTCCAATCTCTAATACACGCAGCTCTTGTTTTCCGTCGCCCGGGTCAATGTGTAAAACATTGAACCGGGCGACGTACAGCATCGGGTCGTGATATAGCATCGGGCGGCCAACTCTTATCGCGATTCGGACCCGGTAGCAACATCTATCGGCTGCCGGTGACATTACTTGTTGCTAACTGCGATGAGTCGCTTCATTATTATTTAATTTAAGACGATATTCGCTTTAAATGCAATAATAATTAGTCATTTGAATTGTTTTCCGTCGTCCGGGTCAATGACGTACGCATCGGGCCGTGATATTGCATCGGGCGGCCGTTTCGGACCTGGTAACGACATCTATTGGCCGCCGGTGACATCACTTGTTGGAAATGCATCATTTTTATTTTTTTATAACGATATGAGTTTGAATTGCAATAACAATAACTCGTCATTTGATTTAAATTTGGTATATTATTATTTCTATATCGGTTGTATCATTAATTATGTTATGTTAACAAAAGTTACATTAATGTAGGCAACTAGATGTACAGTACACATGTATGACGGGACATTCTGTCGTAATTGAGACGTAGTGAAGAAGGAAATATAGAGTTAGGGTAATCGATCGTGGGAATATAGTCTGGGTCTGGTGCTGTGCTGCTGCTAATTCCAGAAATTAATCCTATATGCTACGAGCGGGAAAATCTCGTTGCAGGGTGTGAATCCGTGAAGTTAGCAACTTCACGTTAATGTTTTGGCGCAAAGTTCTGCTAGTGCTGCTTGAGAAATGGAATTTTATTCTGTATTCATACCCCCCGCATACCAGAAGTGGGATATTTTTGTAACCAGAGGTCGAGAGAAATTTTGAGAATTCAACATCCACGAGATCACAGAGCATTATAATACACGAGATCGCAAGGTGAATTATTTTGAGGTTAAAGATAGGCGACCACAAAGCGGCGGTTTTATTTCCTTTAAACAGATTAGTTAGCAAGAGGACATTGGGAAGAACGATGCAGACCCTTTTTCGCGTACTATGCCGTTAAATAGGTGAGTGGTCAAGAGTACACCATTGTACGACTTGTTACCAAATAATATTTGGTTGCCAAGAGCGTATCATGCCAGATAATAAATAATATATAACAAATATTTGGTGTGGGCACCACACGACTTTCTGAATAATGAGTTAATATTAAATTTTTTTAAATTAGCTATAGGTTTTTTTTTGCAAAAACATTACTGTTCTTATAAAGCAGTGCTGCATTCAGATAGTAATAATATTAATATGAATTCCAGATTTTAAAGGCAAACACAGATGAAACAGGCAAAACTATGGATGGAACGAGTTAATCTCACAGTGAAACTTCATAGCTGGACTGAAGAGTTTCTGCCAGAATCAGCCAATTGAAAGGAGTGGCGTGCAGATCACAGTATATGAGAGATTGACAGCTGGGCAGATTTTTAAGAAACATTTGTCATCACACCTTTGAGAACTTAACATGCAGCAAGTAATGGAACAGCATTGACAAGGAAAGGATGATGACAACATAACATATTTTCATCGAAATGTGTACTGTGTTGACAGTTCAGAAGACTACCTTTCTGGGAAGTGAAGAAAAAATTTGCAATTGGACTAAAATTACCCCTGGTGAGCAACTTTATTTTATCAAAAATTGAAACGAGTGGTGTGTAAATCACAGTATATGAGAGATTGACAGCTGGGCAGATTTTGAAGAAGCATTTGTTGTCATCACACCTCAGAGAAACCTGGTGAGTGACTTTATTTTATCAAAAGCGTGAAGATGAGAATGAAGTCTACAGGGATATTATTAGATTTGAAGGAATTCAGTATGGCAAAAAGAGTGTTTAAAATGGTTATTAATCAATGGTCCAAGGGACTTGCATGATTCACTTGAGAGCTTTTCAACAATTCTGTCAGGATAATGTGTGGATATTTGGTTATTTCTCAATTCACTGTAAACCCCTCAAGCAAATAGTAGAACAAGTAGATCGTACAAAAATTCCAGTCAGACAGGCAGAAATAGGAGCAGCATTCATGGGACAAATGCTTGAAGAAAGTTCAATTCGATTCGATTCACTTGACTAAAACTGCAAGAAGGAGTCATGCACTATCCAAATTTTGGATGCTATTGCAGAAATTCAGAATTATCAAGATCCAGGAGGAGATGGGTTAATTAGAGAAAACATTTTTAGGGGACAAACAAAATACAATGCACAGTTTGATAGAGATTTGATGGAAACCAATGTGAAAATTTGGAAATTGATGTAATTAGAGGGCGAACCAAGTGGACGAGTAAGGGGTGAGTCTCAAGTTAGAAGCAAAGTACAGGGGTATATACAGTATTATATTACAGAGGTATTGCCACCCAACACCTATACAGGAGAAACTGCCAGATACAAGGTGAGCACTCAACCACTGCTCATGTGTCCCAGTTAAATGAGTCCTACAATCAAAAAGGTAGTTATGCTAGCGACAAGGAAAAAGACCAACAGGCCAAGATGTATGAGCACCAAGGAGTTTCAGACCAACAACAGCTCCTATCAACTATTCCAGATGAACAGCCAGTAGTAGCTGCTGCCAATGAAGAGGTGAATGAATCCCCAATGAGTGTGGGGGCGACCCCCAAAGAAATTTATGGACAATGTTAAATGTTAGTTTGTAAGATTTAGTTTTCATTGTTATCAAATGTTAGATTAATTTAGACTAGATATACACAGCACACAGGTATGACAGGAACGAGGCAAGTACATATTGATTGGCATGGAGTGAAGGCGATATAAAGGTAGGAGGGTCAATAACAAAAGGTGAGGAAAGTGTGAAAATTGCGAAAATGTGAGGAAATGTGTTAGAATGTGAGAAAAGTGTGAATCTTTGGGGAATATGAGAAAAGAAAACTTAAAATATGTATGAACATGGAAGAAATGTGTGGAATATAAGTAAATGAGAAGTTGTGGGAAAATGTGAGAATTTGGGGAATATGAGAAAATGTATGAATGTGGGAGAAAAGTGGAAAATCTGAAAAGTGTGGATGTTCACTTTTCTCCTCCCTTTGCACATTTCCTTATATTTTCACACATCCATCATCCCAACATTTTTCGTTTTCTCAGAATTTCTTTGTAATTTGAGCTTATGTATACAATAAATAAAACTTTTATCCTATTTTCAATACTTGCTGATAGTTGAGATAACTTGATAGTAGTTCAAGTAGTAACGACGCCAGCGTCATCCGACAGTAATTATGCGAAGCTTGTAGTTCAAGCATGCGCCGATTTTCGGGCGCTGGCGTCGCTACTATATGAACTACTGCAGTAATGGTTATTCAAACTACGGTGAAAAATCTAATGTGATTTGTTTTAGCCAAGATTCGATAAGGAATGGCCTACTGCTTATTTATAGGAAATTAATTCTATAAATGGACCGACCCTATATGAACTACGCGGGCAACAATAATCTGGTTGACAGGGTGCATGAAGTTGTGAACGAACAATTCATATCTATCTTCACGTTATTGTTTTGGCGCAAAATTCTGCTAGTGCTACTGGAGAAATGGCGTTTTATTATGTGTTTTTCCCCATACTTGGTACATTTCGGAAGTGGAATCTTTTCGGAAGTCGATTACAACCACGGGAGAACAATCGAGAGAAATTTTTTAATTCAACATTTTCCACGAGGTGAATTTTTTTGGGGTTACAGATAGACGACCACCAAGCAGGCGGGATAGAATGAGCAAGTCCACCAACTGGCTGGCTGGATCATGGTATATGAGAAAAGAATTGGAGATTTATAGCTTGGCAGGCACATTTAAAGAAGCATTTCTCAGCACACCTTTGAGAACTAACCTGCATCGAGTAAAGGATGAGGGCATAAGTTTATATTTTCATGAAAAGGCAGTACTATGTCGACAGTTGAGACTACCCTTCTGGGAAGTTGAAGGAGCGAATTTGCAACATGGACTAAATAAATCACCCCAAGTAAGCAATTTTTTTTTATCAAAAGAGAGAGGTGGATGAAAATTAAAGATGGGTTTATGCTGACATATAACATAATAAATAAAAATTAAGTTGAAAGTGCTATTTTCTATGAAGTGTTTATAGTCACAAAATAATAATTAATAAATAAAATTAGGTATGTGACAAACTCCATTTAATAAATAACTTATGCAAGGTTGCTGCCTGTGTGTTTTGATGTCAAATGATTTGATATGTTTATTTTGTTGATAGCTGTATTTGTGGTTATTTGGTGCCTGAATCTTCTAAATATTTTGTATTTAAGCCATATATTGCTGCAGTGCAATAAACACAAATTCGGAACAAAGAGTGGTATGCGGAAAAACCTGTAAAATCTGCATGGCTGTAATACGGCAGCTGTTAATATGTACCACAAGTTCATCCCTGTTGGCCAAGATTGACACCCTTCCTATATTATGATAAAATCTAAATGACCAAGTATTATTTTTTGCATTTAGTAGTATGCATTATTATTTGTGACCATGAATGGTTTTAAATAATCCTTATTTATTTATTATTATTTTATTTCAGTTAAACCCACCTTAACTCTGCACTGCAGGGATATTATTAAATTTGAGAGAATTGAGCATGGCCAAAAAAATTGAATCAGTGGAGTAGAGTGCACATGACAAGTAAGGATTGTTTAATATCACCAAGTAAATGTGGGTTCATACAGAAATAAGAATTACTTATTATTCATGGCTACAAATAATAATATGCACTACCAAATGTGAAAAGTATAACTTGTTTGTTTTATTTATTATTTACAGAGAAGTGTGGGTGGTGCCAATTTGGTGAATGGGGATGAACTAGTGGTACATAGCAACATCTCCCATAAAAAAGCCATGCAAATTTCACACATATTTCCCTCCAACCCATACTTTTTGTGCTGAATTTGTTTTTATTGCACCTCCTCAATAAAAGGCTTAAATGCAAAATATTTAGAAGATGTAGTCTCCAATTAGTATAGTAATCAACAAAATAAACATATTAAGTAAATTAATATTAAAACCTACATATCACACCTTGAGACAACAACTGTTGTAACTTCCAAAACTGTTTTATTATGCATTTTAAATATTGCAATTAATTTGATTTATTTATTCTAAAGGCAAGAATTAGAGTGTTAGAATTCATTTGGAAGTTACAATTAACACTTGTCATCTCAAGATGCAATATGACCTTTTAAAGCTATTTATTAAATAAAGTTTGTCCAATATAATTTTATTTGTTAATGATTATTTACTATTATGAACTTTATTTTTATTTATTATTTTGTTTCAGCATATCTCCACCTTAAGGAATCCAATACAAGCAAGCACATTGTAGATATTGAGAGGAGATGCTATCACTGTGGCCAGATGGGTCATTTAGTCACTCCTTGTACAATGGCCGAGGGCCTATGAATTGCAAGAAGAAAAGACCGTTTAGTAGAGATTGCCCAGAAAGCACACATGAGAGATAGATTAAGATGATAAGAATGTCACTGAACACAGGGAGGGTTTAAAATGGTTATTAATCAATGGATGAGGGACATGATTCACATTAACAGCTTATCAACAATTCTGTCAGGATAATGCAGGTATTCAGTTCTTTCCCAACTCACTGAGAAACTGTCAAGCAAATGGGATGGTAAAATTTCAGTGATACAGGTACATACATGGTTAGTGAGCATTCATGGGAGAAATGCTTGAGAAAAGTTCAATTTTATTTGTACACTTGCATCAATAATACCATGAGGAGCTCTTCATGGATACTATTCCAGTTTGGATCACTTGCAAGTGTATGCTATAGCAGAAATTGAGAGTTATCAAGATCCAGGAGATCATAATAGGTTAATTAGAGAAAACATTCTTAGGGGACAAATGAAATACAAAGAAGAACTGTTAATTTACATTGTAGACGGGCAAGTAGTGATGATGATGAGAACGACACCAAGAGCAACAAGGAGTTTCAGACTAACAACAGTTTCTACCACCTACTCAAGATGAACAGCCAGTATTAGCTGATGGCAATGAAGAGCTGAATCCCCAACAAATGTGGGAGAGACCCCCCAAAGAAATTTATGGTCTATGTTAAATGTTAGTTTGTAAGATTTAGTTTTCATTGTTAGCAAATGTTAAATTGATTTAGAGTAGATATACAGCACACACAGGTACGACAGGACATCATCAGGGGTACATATTGATTCACATGGAGTGAAAGAAATATGAAGGTAGGAGAATTAATAACAAAAAAAGGTGAGAAGTGTGAAAATTGCGAAAATGTGTTCAGAAATTCTGATAGATGTGGGTAATGTGAGAAAATATTTGTGAAGATGGGAGAAATTTGTGTGGAATATGAGTAAATGTGAAGTGTGGGAAATGTTTGAGAATTTGGGGAATATGAGAAAATATGCAAACATAGAGGTAAAGTAGAAAATGTGAGAAGTGGGGAGTATGATCAAGTGTGAATGTTCTCACTTTTCTTGTATGTTTGCACATTTTCTCGTATTCTTCACATTTTCTAAGATGTTCACACATCCGCACTCTCGTATTCTTCACAATTTTCTCAAAATTTTATATATTTGTATCTCATATTCACAAAATTTTGTAATTTGAGGTTATCTTAGGGTATACAATAAATATTTTGAACTATTTTCAGTGCCTAGACGTGCTTTACCAACATTTTTCCACGAATTATTCTTCGGTTAAGTGTTAATTGTAGAAGCGGCCCTTAATATTTAAGCTCTAAAAAAAACCGGTGGTTAAAATAACTTCAATTGTAGTAGTTCAAATAATATGGACGCCAGCACCAGAAAAACCGGCGTATAATAGCTGAACTACAAGTTTCGTGAAACTTCTGTTAGATGTGGCTGGAGTAGTCACTACACAGCGTCGTCTGTAATGTCGTGAAACAGTAGTTCAAGCTTTCTAGGACGGATGGTGCTGGCATCATGACCCAGCGTCATCTAACAGTAATTTCGTGAAGTTTGTAGTCCAAGCATACGTCATTTTCTTCGGGCGCTGGCATCGCCACTATATGATCTACAACTATCAAGGCATTTGTACGGTTATTCGAACTACTGTTAAAAACATAATGTGTTTTGTGCCAAGAATCGATAAGAAATAATGTCTGGTCTGTCTATGGTCTGGTGCCGAGTTGCGCTGCTCATAGGAACTATAATTCCAGAAATGGACTACGCGGGCAACAAAAATCTGATGTCAGGGTGGTGGAAACGCGTGATGTTAGCAACGAACAATTCATATCTATCTATATTCACGTTGTTGTTGTTGTTTATATTTTCTTTGGTTTTGACGCAACAATTTGCTAGAGAAATGGCATTTTATTCTGTGTTTTGCCCATATTTCACATCAGAAGTGGTTACCGGACCACTACGAATAGAGAAGAATCGAGAGAAATTTTAAGAATTCAACATCTATCACGAGATTAATTAATTTGAGGTTAAAGATGGACGTCCACCAACCAGGCGGTTTTTCTTCCTGCATCGTTAAGCAGGTTAGTTAGCAATAGGACATTACCCGTTACAAACTAATAAGTCGTCACAAAGAGTGTATATTATTATTATTATTATGCCAGATAATAAATATATATGGTGTGGGTGGTACCAGAGGACTTGACAAATAAATGAATTAATATTACATTTTTCAAAAGTGATTCAAATGTTTGTGTGAAAACAATACTTTCTTTATACAGCAGTGCTGTAGTTGGATAGTAATTATATCAATATTAATTCCAGATTTTAAAGGCACAGAGTTCAGAGTTAGGCAAAATCACTTGCTGCTGCAAGTTTGTAGCATATTCTTTATGCATGTATGTACTTGTAAATGTATTTTTTTATTTTTTTTTATTCATGATTATTATTTACAGCCTGTGGATGGTCCCAGTAACACACATGATGAAACTTGCAACTTAGGATCAACTATTTCCAAACCTTGCCAAATGTAAGAAGTCGTGGATTCATTCCTTCAGGAAAATGAATGGGAATTGGATTACTAAAGTCTTGAATTTAATTGATTAATGACTCAGTGTTGTCAGTGGGAGGTGTATAAGTGTAAGTAATCAGTATAGAGTTGTGTCAGTTTGATATATATTATTATTTCTTTATGCTATGCTCCTTATCTATCACACCAAGTTGCATAGTGAGTGAGACATATTAAAAACTTTTTTTTAACCATGTGAATTTTGCTTAAAATAATTTAATTAAGCTTCATGTATTGTGGCTTCAATTGTTCACATGTTATAGGACCTGAAAAAAATAATGGAATGCACATATTTTTCTATAATTGTCAATGTTTCATATAAAGCAATTAGTGGTAGGAAATAAGAATGTACATAATAGAATTGTATGTTTGCACACATAACTAAACACCCTCTATCAAAATCTAAAAATATGTACAGGGTATTTCAGGAGGAATGTTGTCCAATTTCATTTGTATTTATTGAAAATTACTTTCTTTATAGTTGGTTTTATATCATTTAAATAATTATAAGCAGAATCTATAAACCAATTGCATTTTCTTATCAGCTTATGGTAGTCTGAGTAACATTCCAAACAGCTGTCATCTATCTTTAGACCCTTAATAACTGGACACATGTTTTTGTTGAAACATTTTAAAATATTGGACATTGAACCTTCTGAAACACCCTTTAATATGCCACCCGTAATTTAAAAAGCACTTACTACTTGTTGCGGGCTTAATTCACGTTAGGAAGTACACCCGTTGATGTCTTCAATTTTCTTGCGCGCCGCTCCTCCATTCCATCTCCAGCCCATGTAAAGCACTGATTTTAGCATTGGAAAAAAGTCCCCTATTTTTGAAATTACTGACACTCGCGATTCACTAACGGCACTTGGTTTTAAGATCAAAATCTAAACACTGTGGTACACCTGAAACAAAAGAATTACTTTTCAGCGATTTGAATTTTTTTTAATTGCAAGCATACATGTATAACTATGTCTCACTAGCAAATGTGTAATGGTCATGTTCACCAGTGTTCCTCCTTAAATGTAAGGGTTACATTTACGGAACGCTGGTAAAATGTTCATATAAGATTTCTAATTATAAGTTTATATAATAAAAAAAAGAATAAATAGGTAATATTAATTGTGATAGAAATTGTATTGTTTATATCACAATTTATAATATCATTTTATTAATATTAATATGTTTGCATATGGACAATACTTACATTGCCCCTTTAAGAGCGCCGAATATGGACAGAGACATTATTCTTTAGTGAATAAACGCGGAACTAATACATAAATAGAAAACGCGCCCTCTATATTAGAGTACTATTATTGCGATTATAAGGTTTTGCACGTGCAGAAGAAAACGCTTCTACGTATCGTACCGCACCCCACCACACCCCCCACGCTACGAGACGAAAACCACATGTGATTTATAGAACGGAATTTATTAGCTAGCTGCAGACGGGCGCACGATCGGACGATTTTTCAAATTATATCGAAAATAATACTTAAAAAATATTGGCATATTACTCGGCAATCGTTGGAGAGTATGACATAGATGCGTCAGAAAATATATTTTTATGAACTTTAATTAAAAGTTAGAATAATAAATTGGGATCAAATTATGTATTATCTCGGGCTATCTAAACCGATGTCGCATGAAAATAAGAATTATATGAATGATAACTGCACCATTTTTGCGTTAATTTAACAATCCTGTATTGCAACTACGCATATTCGTTTGAAATTATTATTTAATATTTACATCACTCGAAGCGTTATGCTCAATATGGGTACCAGATGTGGTCGCCTAAAACGGGCTGGATACACGATGGGTCGGTTTATGGCCTAGGAATGGCCGAAATCCTTTATTTCACTTCAATGTCGATAATATAGTAAACAATAAACACATGCGCTAAACCTTTCTCATGCCCCCCCAAAAAAATGCATCCCCAAAACCATAAACAAGCACAAACAAAGATAATACTAGAAACTGTGAGAAAGTAACAAATCTTGGGTACTTTCCCGCCCAATACATCTCATTGGTAATTGAGTTTAGCCCTCTGACGATATTTTTACCACCACCATTTAACGTAGTTCACAAGTTTTGGATAATGTAATTATTTGTTAGTTCGTTACGAGGTTTAGGCCCGTGAACTACCCTTAAGAGCGAAAAATTGTTATAAAGTGTGTTTTTGTGGAAGTAATTTCACAAAGTAACCATTCTAAACGTGAATTAGAAAAAAATTAATATTTGTTAAAATGTCGTTTGTATTTGGAAAATATAAACGATCAAAACAAAGTCAGGCAACACGAAAATATCAAAAACAAAAAAAGGAAAATATATTGTTTTGTAGACAAATTCTGGACGAATTAGTAGCTTCGGCTACGAATGAATATCACATTCCTTCTTTCATTGATCAGAATGAATATGAACGGTAAGTACAATTTTAATTTCTATATTGTGTAGGGTGCATTACTAATATACATATGCGGCATATACGTATCGTAATAATGAAAGAATATTTTTTAAGAAATACTATTTTATATAATTCTTTATTTTTATATATTCACGCGAGTACTATGAGAATCTGGATATATATATATATATATATATATATATATATATATTCCTAATTTTTAGCTAAAAAAAATGAGTCCAGTAAACATTTTATTATCATATGTATTCGAATTATTATGATAAATTTGTTTAATTTAAAAAAAAAATTTTATATTTTTAATTTTCCATTCATTTTATAATTTTGTCCGCTATTGTTGTACAAATATCTATTCATTCCTATTTATTAATGCTAAATTAAGAGTTAGTTCTAAGAGTAAACTACCATTTATTTATCAGCACATATATCGAATTTAAACGTTCTTCGCATACAAATTCAATTGAATTCTCATCAATGTCTGCTATAGCTTCTGTTATTTTTTGTTTTAAAAGGTCTACGTTGTCGGACAAATTATTTACATGCGCCTTTTGCTTTGAATATCCCCATAAATAAAAATCCAGTGGAGTGATGTCAGGGGAGCGCGGAGGCCACTTTGTAGGACTAAACCGTCCATTTATTACGAAAATGCCTATCCAGTCACTCTCTATACGAATTGCACTATGCGCAAGAAAACCATCTTATTGAAAGTGCAGTTTTCGTAAGGCCTGTACACTTACTACTATAATTTTGAGAACTAACAACTCCATTCGTGGTTAATGTTGATTCATCCCAAAACAGAATTCTATAAAAATATCTATCGTCCATAATTAATTCTCGTATAGACAGACACAATTCGAGACGAAGGGCATAATATCTTTTCTCAAGCTTATGTACTTTTATTGCTTTATATAGATGAAATTTTACATCAGATAAAACATTTTACAAATGACTTTAACTTATGTTTAAATCTTTTTACCTTTCCCTGCCCGTTTTTTATCTAATTTCTTACCGAATTCAAAGCTACCAATATTGCTGCATCATCATGAATTTGGTTTTTCTTCTTAAAATTCTTTACAGCTCCAGTGGTATCAAATTTTATTTTTAACTGTCGAACACAATTTATAGATGCATATTTTCCTAGGTATATTTAAATCGGTAAATCGTATACAACAATGGTGATACGATATGTCTGGAATACCGTAAATTCATAGTCTCATTATCAACAGATTAACAACTGCAACTTTCCGCTTTTGAAGCTTATTACGACGTTTTGTACAAAATTCTTAATAATTAATTTTATTAGAAAGAAAAAAAATGTACCTCTGACTGAAATGTCACCTGTTACCTGTGCCATTTTTGCAAAATATACATTCCATTTAGGTAAAGTATGTTTTTTGTTGTTGAAAATTTCGAGAATAGATAATTTAATCAATATATCAGACTTAAAGATTAGGCAGGTGTACAGATTTTCATAACATTAAAAAATTATAAAAGTCGTACAAATAAAATCATATTTCACAACAACAATAATTCCAAGATTATTATGATACGTAAAGTAGTGTGCAATGTGTCCACGTGAGATTTTTAGTTATGAGTGCTACTTATTGCATTTTAGTATTCAAAATCACCCTCTATGCGTGGAGAATGAAAATAATACTGTAAACAGTGTAACCCTGGAAGGATACAGAATTGTGGAAATTGACTATTTCCTTAAGAAGTGTTTGATTCTGCAACAAGAACATATGCGACATTGCACTAGTGGTTCATTACAACTGGACTCTGAAATACGGAAAGGAATTAGCAGCACATTTATATTGAAATGTAGTGGATGTCATAAATCTGAACATATACAATCAGAGAAAGTTAAGGTTGCGAATAAAGCTATTGTTTGGGGAACACTATCTACCGGAGGGTGCTACAGTCATACTGAAGAAATGATGAGTGTGTTAAATATACCAATAATGACCAAGAGAACATTCTATAAATTACAAGAAGAATTAGCTGATGTATGTACTCATTTTTACTAGATTTGATGTATCTGGTCTTTCAATAATTATAAATAGAAACATAACGTAATATTTTTTTAGCATTTCAAAGATGATATGTACACAGAAATGGAGAAAGTGGGAAAAGAAGAATATTCAATGGCTGTCGAACATGGAGACATTGATGCTGACGGTATACCATTCATTACTGTTTGTGTTGATGGAGGTTGGTCTAAACGCAGTTACGGCCATTCTTATACAGCCGCCTCAGGCACGGTAAGATTTATTAAACACACACACACACACACACACACAATATATTCAAAATTGCAGGCAGTTATCATTGGCCAGCGTACTGGAAAAGTTTTATTTGTTGGGGTGCGAAACAAATATTGTAGCATTTGTGCTAAATCAAGAAATGAAGAAACTATAGAACACAGATGTTTTAAAAATTTCCAAGGTTCTTCTGCGTCAATGGAGGCAGATATCCTTGTTGAAGGATTTAAAAATAGTATATCTATGCATAATTTACGTTATAAGAAACTGATAGGAGATGGCGATTCGAACGTGTTAAGTAAAATTAGACAACACGTTTCTTACGGTTTACAGGTGGAAAAAATTGAGTGTGTTAATCACTGCATAAAAAACTATACCAAAAGGTTATATCGAATTAAATCAGATACAAAGTGCGTATCACTGGCTGCTAGAAAACTAATGTCACCAAGAAGAATTGTACATCTAACACGCAATGTTAGAACAATTTTGAAAAATAATGATGGTAATATTACGAATGTGAAGGATTTGATAAGAAATAGTATACAATGTGCATTTGGTAAACATGAGATATGTGAGGCTAGCGGTAATTGCTGCGGACATAATGTTGATGAGACTGGTGTGCTAGAAGAAAGTGGTTTGCATCATCACCTATATTCTGCATTGAACAATCTTCTTGTTAAAACACCTCAGTTATTAAGTTTTCAAACAAACAATGCTTCTGAGAGTTTCATGAATATATTAGCAAGGTTTAATATGGGTAAACGTCTAAACCTTATTCAACGAAGCAGTTTTAATACTAGATCATATCTAACTGGACTTCGATACAATAAAGGTCATCAATGGCACAGGAGCACATGGAAACGACATTTTCACAGCAGCCCTAAATTAATTTTGAAGAAATACATGAATACCAAAACAAAAGAAGCAGAACAAAGACGATCA
Source organism: Lordithon lunulatus (assembly GCA_963942505.1). Classification (NCBI taxonomy): domain Eukaryota; kingdom Metazoa; phylum Arthropoda; class Insecta; order Coleoptera; family Staphylinidae; genus Lordithon; species Lordithon lunulatus. The sequence goes on along the minus strand of OZ012672.1, from coordinate 54,731,327 downwards.
AAACTACGACCAAAACGTATAGAATTTAGATCATCCAGTGTTTCAGTTCCGAGTAAAGATAACAGTTACGGTCCTGATATCTCAGAAATAATTCTAACGTCTGATGAATTAAACATCGAAACAAATAATCTCCTAGATAGGTTACAGGTATTTGCACAAAAAATATTAAAACATTTTATACATTTTTCAAAAATATGTAAAAGTAGCATAGAATATATGTATAAATAATGATTTAGATCGAGGAATATCGTCAAAAGGAAATTGAGGAAGTCACAAGAGGTCAGTTTGAAAATCCACTGTATCTCAATGAGAGAAGTAATCGACTCACAGCATCGAATTTTGGAGAAGTAGTCAAACGTAGAGAAAGCACTCTTTGTCATAATTTAGTTTCTAGGATATTGGTCCACCGAACCATTAATAGTGCTGCTATAGATTACGGCAAACAAAATGAAGACGTTGCCATTTCAAAATTCATGGAAAATACTGGGAAGAATGTTACTAAATGTGGTCTATTCATTTCAACTGAACATGGATTTTTAGGTGCTTCGCCAGATGGTACATACGATTATAATACATATATAGTGATACAATTTGTTATTATTGTCATTATTCAGGTAAAATCAATGACAATGAAATAATTGAAGTTAAATGTTTACATAAAGTTGCAACATTAAACATAACGTTAGAGGAAGCAGTGAAAAGAAAATTAGTTGATTGCATGGAAGTTTGTCAAACAAGCAAAGCTGTTCAATTGAAGCGAACACATAATTATTTCTACCAGGTATAAACTCCATAGCACAAATCTATGTGAAGTTTACAACTTTGTTTTTTTAGATAATGGGACAATTGGCAATAACAAATGCAAAAATATGCTATTTCATTGTTTACACCGGAGACAAAAATGCACTTTACACAGAGACAATACATTATGATGAACATTTTTGGAGAAACACAATGCTACCCAAACTAAAATGGTTCTACATCAATTGTATTGCTCCAAATATAATTGAAGACAGGCCCAGAAGAAAATTGCAATGCAGGGAACCCGAAAAAACAGCAAATGATGAAAGGAAACGGAACATAAAAAGAAAAAGACCAAGCAGATAAGAATATAATTGAAATAAATTCTTAAAGGTGTGCATGTGGTATGAATATATTTTGGTGTCATTGTTTAAATGATTTTGTTGAAAATTATTGAAGATGTTACCTATTACAGAATACACTGATACCGATGCCGTCGCACGTTGCAGCTAATTATCTGCGGTTGGCTAGCGACTACTCACAGGAAGTCAACAAACATTCATCTCTATAAAATTGTTTACTAATCTTTACGAATCAAAATATGCAATCACTTCTATGAAATGTTCATTCTATAAGGCAACTGTCAGACACTATATGAGGATGCAAGAAATATATTTTCGTTTCAATTCCAGAGTTCTTCGTAGTCATTACAGTTAAATAAATACAATTTACTTTTAAAACTACTAAAATAATAACTAGAAGTCTAGTTGAAACAAAATGTTTCCTCATATAGTGTACGACAGTGGCCTTATAAATTAACATTTCATCAACGTAATTGCACATTGTTATTCGTAAAACATTAGTAACAAATTTTATAGAGAAATATATTGATTTACTTACTGTGAGTAGTCGCTACACAACGACAAATAATTCCGCACCTTTTTAGCCGTTACTTGGATATGGAAATTGAATGAAACCATTATCATATATTAATTAAAACAATAGCAAATTGTTACCTATCTCTTAGGCTATATAATTTATCAAGAAAATACACGGAAAAATGTCTCAGTATGCTTGGTCTTAGTAGGTATTTCTGTAGGTATTTTTGATCTGTATATTTATACATATATATATATGAACTATTTTCTTATATTATTAATACTTGTTATTTTTCAGAGCGGTCAAGTGGTAAAATATGACCAGTATCTTATTGTATTATATTGGTATATATTTTAATATATCTTTATATACAGTGATATGCTGGTGAAGCTCCACATTAACAAAAGCTAGTGCTTTGCGACAGTACCTCCAGCTTAACATATACATATTACTTTGTAAGGTATTTAACTGAGCATACAAAGTAATATAAAAATCATTATTACAATGATATGTTTAAGCTAAGGTGAAGTGGAAACCTGTCACTTTTTTGCAGATATTTAGGAATTTCAAAATCCTTTCAACAAATATTAACAACAAAATATCTTTGTACAGTTGTTTATCATCAGTCTTGTATTTAAGAAGCCTATTGAGAGCAGGAAGGTATGATCAGCAGGAATAACATAAAACATATAATATATGGATTATATGCTTCATATGTCATTCACTAATTATATGTACGTAATATAATAATAAAATATAATGTATGTTATATAAATTTCTATTTAGTTTGCCATTGAAATATACCATTAAACCATCTATATTTTATTTTTACCCTCAAATACAAGCTATTGGTTGATTTTAAATACATTCAAAATCACAAACTATAATAATATGCTAGTTTGTGATTTTAAATGTATTTAAAATAATATATCTTATCCGTTCGTTCTGCTCAATATAATTCGTAAATCGGCACAGCTGCACTATCGCATACTCAATTCAAGGTTACGCGGACTGCGTGGTCCACATTTTCAGCGCTCTCTATTGGGAAAGGGCTAAACAAATATCTTGATATAATTGCGGAATTCTGCATGAATTTGCTTCGAATGTAAAATTACTAATATTTTGTTAGTATTTTAAGAGTATCTCAAAAACTACTTGACCAATTTCAAAAAACGTAACACGGAAATGTAGTTCAAGTAATGGCGCGTATACTAACACTGAGCAATATGTAGAAATATAACTATATACTTGTACATTGGTAAAAGCATATACGATTTTTTCATGTACTGACTTTAATAATAATTTACAAATTGTAGAGCCATATTTCAAGTAATTAAAGTACCTTACTATAAACTACAATGATACAGGAATTGATTAGTATATATTTTGAAAATATTACTTCGCTACAACTTAAGAAATGCTCAAAAGTATTGATGCTTGTCGGCCCATAAGAAACACATTGTAACATAAAATCATGGTGGGGGGTATACCGCCTTCTTAACGACTCGGCCTTTGTCTTCCTTCCTTCATGAATTTGTTGGTATGGAACTCCATTCGTTTCAGGGTGCAAATCGCAAACGCGGTGGGTTTAAATTGCGTGACGCGGCCGAATACGCAAGGAAAGCGCGAGACGAGGGTCGTCGGTGGAAATGTTGCTGTCTGCAAAAAAAAACAGTAATTAAAATATTTGCTGCTGAAAAAATTCTATCAAAAACAGAAACAAATAGTTTACTATTTAAATTAATTATGAACTTTATTCCTTGTCAATAAAAGATGTAGACAAATGTAGTATAGATGGTTTGCTCCAAACAATCCATTTAAAAATGGTTTAAAAGCTTGCAGCCTCAAAAGTTATTAGATGGCATTGAATGGAGCAGAATTAGTTTTTGTCTCACATATGTACATTCAGAAATCAGAATGAGAATTACACACAATTAATTGAATTGATTTATAAACTTCGAATACATATACTGTATAATTTGTGGTTAAACAAATGAAATAAAATTTGAATTTAAATATGGGAAAAGGACACTTCTTCTTCTCTTTTTTAACCACAATTAATTAGTAGTATATGTGATAAAAGTTTTCATTATCAAAGGATTAAAATTCAATAATTAATTGCAACTTGTATGTTCATATACACTGCCGCCAATGATCATGAAATTTATAAAAAGCTACATCTTTAGAAATTGCCTACCCAGGCAAGTGTTGAATAAAAATTGATTATATCTTTCTATTTAAATAAATATTTCAATATAAAATTAATATGAGTATTGATTTTTGACATATATTGGTAGCAATTAAGGTTAATAAATTGAAATGATTATATCATTGGCATTATATTATATTGTTCCATACAATTATTTATATTTTAAATTCTAATGATATACTTGTGTATGTAGTAATGGATAATTGGAAGTATATCAAGCAAATAAAGGAAATTGCTCGTTTTCTTGATTAAGTAAGATTAAGAAAAACCCACTTATAAATACAGGATTATAAATGTATTAATATTTCAATTTAATATTAAATTGCATGCAATAATAAACTTGTTGTAAAAACAAAAAAACTTTATGTAATTACTACTACTACTCATGACTAAACCAATTACCAAATTGTGCTTGATTTGAAGTATTATATTTAAATCCAATCAACGATAACAATTGTATTACAAATAAATTATTGCATGCACAATCTATGCCGATAATAAATCCCATGAAGGTGGGAATTTACACCTTCACCAAAATATATCAAAATTCACTCACATAACTGCACTACATAAACCACCACGCACAATTAAAACCAACGTGATAAAATTATAATCAAAGGCAACCGCGCACAATGAAAGCCGGACTCTGAATGTGCGCTGATAGTGGCAGAAGTCACAAAAAAAGAGTAATTTATCTCGGCGCTGGACCGACCCGACCGGCTGGCTATTTCTGGTGGCCGCAAAAAGAGGCGACCTCGAATTTGTTTACAACTTCTGCGCGCACAATGGAATATTCTAGCAACAATTAATATTGCAAATTCAATATTAAATCCAATACCAAATTGTTTGGGTAATTAATTTAGAGCATTTAAGACTAGTTGATTTTTAATTGCATTCACTTTGTGTGTATTAATTTCTAGAAGAGAATTAATTATCACGTTGGTTGTTGGTGACGTTGTCCTGTGGTTATTATTTTTAATTTTGTTTTAATACATTACTTACAGCACTACAAAACTATATTGCAGTTTTTAAATTTTAATAGCTGCACAAATATTAAATGTATATATATATATAAGGCTTGGGCTGGAGAACTATAATATAAGCATTACTTGATATCAGCTATCACAGCTGTGCATAAAAAACATGTTAATGTTAGCAAATTTATTATTAACTAATTCTTAATGTAGAGCTCAACCAAAAATACAGAAACTATGATGCGAAATAAAAATAAATTCATTCCATGTTGTAACTATATTTGATAGTTACAACATGAAATTAATTTATTTTTATTTCACATTATGGTTTCTGTACTTTTGGTTCTTGGTTCTACAGTAACATTCAAAGAGAAAATCTCATCTACATACTTATTATTATTATATTTTTTTTAGGAAAAAGCATAATATGTCTGCATGTGGCACAGGGATGTTCATATCCAACAAGCTAGCATATAAAATAAGCAATATAATATACCACAGTGACAGTTGGATCCTCCACACAACACTCTTTAACAAGCAACTACAAGAAGTGAAATGAAAACGAATGGAAAAAGTGACAGATTAATAATAAGACAAAACATGAACACAAACAAAGCAAAATGTGGATGACAGGGAAAAAAATTATAAAATTCTACAAGCAATAGCAGCTAATAGAACCAACCTAAACACCGAACACAGGTACAAGGTGATAAAGACCACGAAAGAAAAAATATTTACAGGGATATTAGTGGGTTAGTGGTTGATACTGACAGAAACTTTTCATTTTTATTTATTACTATTGAGGAATCAGTCTAATGGTAAAATTGTATTGCTCTTCAGTCAGTGTATTTGAGAATTTTCTTGTTATATAGTACGCCTGCCCCCCCCCCTATTCCCTACTATTCTTTTGCAGAACTTTTATATATGCTATAACTCTTTTTATTTATTTCCATTAGTGTAGATTGAATTTAATTTGTTTTTTAAACTAAATATCAGAGTAGTACAAATAAAACTTAATCCTACATATAATACTAATGAAGAAATACGAGCACTATAACTCATGTGATCACACAAAGTAAATTAAATTTTTGTAGCATTAATCCAAATTGCATTCTTCCATGCATCATATTCCATGTATCCTATATTATTTTAGTGGTGGTGTTGTGTGCACAATTACACATTTTAAATCCTCGGAAAATAAATTAACTTCATTATTATGATGTATGTATGATTTGAAAGTAATATGTAGTGGATGCTTCAGATTGTTCTATATTTAATGAAGGTAGTAATAGAGTACTTAAGAGAATTATGTGTCAACCATTTGTACAATAACACAGAAGCCATTATAGGTAATTAATAAGTGGTATTTCATAAATTAACTATATGATCTGATATGTGATTGGACATATGTTTGATGCATAATTCACTTAAACTGCTGCTCCTCAATTACTACTACCTTTATTTTCACTGGACACTGGATATTACTTTTGAATCATACAATATATGTATGATAAACAAAGCAATTTATTTTCCAATTATTTTAAGTGTAATTTAACATCATTTTCATTACAGACAATACCACTAATTGTTCTTACTATTCAGGCAATTATTACGTGAAATAGTCTTTAAGATATAGCAAATAAATAAAAATTACTCACGGTTATGTAATGACCGGCCGGCCGGCCAGCAACATATCTGCATGCTATCCGCCCGAAATTGTTGCAGCCTGCACGTTTTCATCGTAATCCATATTGTAGGCCACTTGTTCAATAACACCGAGTAACACTAACACCACTCACTGATTTTAATTCGTTAATTATTATTTGCAAAGTCACGACACGCGCACACCGACAGACCGACCCGCACACGGTTTCGCGAACTACTGAGGCTGCTACGCCGCCGCGCCCGCTACAGCATTGTACGCGGCGCGCCGAAATGATTCAGAAATGAATCATCACTGTTTAATTGTTGAATAATAATATTAATCATCAGATCAGACTTCACGCATTACTTTATGAGACATAACATGTCGTGTTTTTAATGTACTCTTTTGTGCCAGGTACAGTTAGCTATAAATAAGTAACGTCATTGGCGGCCGTGAGATGTCGCTGTAGTTCACGCATGATGGCCGTCTAACCTGTAACGCTTTGAAGGCGCTGCATATATTTATTGCAATATTGTCGTATAAACAAGTGCCCCCCCGGTGGAGTGAGTGATTTTCAAACAACGCGGTGATTCTGGTTATGTGTTATTTGTGTTGGTTGTGCAAAACCAACGCGGGAGGTGAAAAACAAGTGCTCCATGTGTTACGAGGTTGGAATATAAAAAAGCCTGAGCCAGCTAGGATTATAGCAGCACGTCGTTATAAAAAGGTCAGTGCATTATGATTTTAAATATTTACACATTTCATGCCTTACATTTATTGTAGTATTCAGTTAATAATTAATCAACTGCAGTCTACTACTTATATGTGCTGAATTATTTGTGCTAAATACCCTAAAGCCTATATATTCCTGGCATAATATAATCCACATATATTCTACATTTTTCATAATACCAAAAACAACACGCTGACATTGTACACTCAATTATACACTGAATATTATTGTTCTACGATGAAAAGATAGAGATAGATATCTCCTCTTCTGTCCTCATTGATGCCTTTTGGTGAAAAAGTTTCTTCTTGTTCTTTATAATTTACTCTCCTCCTACCATCCGAGACCATTGGAAAGAATCATTATTATTCTAATCTTGTTGACTGCTGTGCCCTAAATAGCTCAATGGATGTGCATCTAAACCAGTCCCTCAGGTTACAATGCCACCACAATATGAATCACTTGTGATCTTGTTTCCTTAAATTATATTTGGATTATTAGTAAAAGGATAAGTACAATCTGTCTCCTCTCATGACATGACCAAAGTATTCCAGCTTTCTCCTCTGTGTTGTTATAGCAACTTCCACCTGGTTTTACCCATTCAGTACATTATTGTTAATCGATTATTTAATAATGATTATGCTTCCTCCTTCTCTAGCACCATATTTAAAATGCTTCCAGATTGTTGACGTTTTCTGTCTGACATGGTACAGACCTCTTTCCCAAAGAATAAAGTTGGAAATATGTATTAGCATTTGTATACTCTACTTCTCAGCTCTAGTTTTATACTATGATTACAGAGGATTTTTAATTTTTTTTGGGAAGGTGCAGTTTTATAGCACAGCTGACACTACTCACCCTTGTGTGACTCCCCAACTTCTTTCTCTCTCTCTCTCTCTCTCTCTCTCTCTCTCTCTCTATCGCTCTCAGATCTTTTCTGACTTGGACCATTGCTGTTTGTTGCCGGTCGAGTTCCATGGTACCTAGACTCTTCTCCACAGCTGATATGAAGTCTTTATATTCTCTGAAAGGTATTCATTTGCACCAAATGTCCAGCCACACCATGTAAACCATATTAAGAGGTTCTAATACACACACCACACCCATGCCTGGGTAGTTTCTTTTGGATTTCCAAAACAGTCAAACCTATAACAGTAACATAAACAGTGGGTCACAAAATTATTCATACTCTATAGTGTTTTATTGAAAATACTTTTATTTTTATAATAAATGCACATATTTTTATATTTATACACATCCTTTTTAGTGTCGGAAAGAAAATTTAAATTGATATATGAAAAAATTAGATTACAATATATATTTTTAAAAGTTTGAAATAGTAGAACAAGATATCTAGGACACAACAATATTCGTACACTACAAATACAAAATAGTTTTAAATTATTTTCTATTAAATTAATACTTGGTGGGATAGCCCTTTGCATCTAGAACTGCCTGTAAATGTCTTTGCATTGATTGCACTAGATTTTTTGTAGTGGATTCAGCTATCTTGCCTCCATTATTTTCATTAGAACTGGAGTTTCTTTACTTTACATTATGTGATGCTGTCTTATTTTGCTTTCCAATTCCTGCCGTAAATTCTCAATTGGATTAAGATCTGGTGATTGGGGTAGGGTATGCAACTGTTTTCGAACATTATATAGCAGCCACTCTCACACAATATGAGCAGTATGTTTCAGATCTTTGTCCTGCTGGTGGAATATGTACTTATTTTCTAGGCCATGTTCTTTAATACTTGGTTTTAAATTTTCTTTTAATATGTTTAAATAACCAAACTTGTCCATTGTAGTTTCTATAAATTATAACTCCATTTGCAGCCATGCAACCCCAAACCATCACATGCCCAGCTTCATGCTTTACAGTTGCAGATATATTTTTCTTATTTAGTTCAGTGTTAGATTTTCTCCACACTATTTGCACTATTGCCATCAGATCACTAAAAATAATAGTTTTCCAGAACCACCTTCTGGACCTTCATTAATATATTTTCTTGCAAATACTAGCCTCTTTTGTTCATTTATTTTTGAAATAAATGTTTTTTTACGAGCAACTCGGCCTTTATAGCCTTCACTTCGCAAAACTTGGCGAACGGTTTCGGTAGAAATCGATTTATTTATAATAGTATATAAAACCTCAGCCTCAGCTTTTAATTTAGGGACACTTTTTTTTGTATTTAACTTTATTTGTCTAATTATAAAATTTCTGTTTTGTCGTTTCAAAATGGCCTTCCTTCCACATCCAGTCTTCAGATTCATAGGAGGGCCTTTATATTTATATTTATTCACAATGCTTTGTACTGTCCTACCAACTAATGTCTCCGTTTGCCGTAGTGACTTTCCTTGGGTAATTAATTTGACCATCAGTTTTCTTTCTTCAATGGTTGTTTCACTTTTTTTACCCGGAATTTTGTTCAAAAAAGCTTATTTTGAAAGCAGTAACAATACCATTCACTACAGTTTTCTTTATTACCAAATAAAGAAATCGGTTGTATGAAATCGGTTGTGTGACAATAAAATAGATTGTATATTGTCTTTTTTATTGCTTGTTTGATAACAACTATCAGTTATAATCTTTATCTTTTTTTGCCAATTTAATTTTATAATAAATGATAATTTAAACTATAAAAAAAAAAAAAAATTGCATAATAAGAAATACACACATTTTTAAAGAACTATAAGTATATTCAATATTGTACGAATAATTTTGTGACCCACTGTATGTACATATATACATATTGTGTAAAAATTGAAACAATATAAAAAGTTAATTTCTTTGTACACAAGGAACAATCAGAGCAGTAACTGTTTAACAAAAAAAAGCACTAACTCACCACCTGCTTTATTCCTGTGACCCAGGGCAATGGGATGTGGCATGACACTGAAACTACTTCTCTGGGTGGTGGTAGTAGTATTCCAAGAAACAGCTTGATGATAAATAAATAAAAAGTCAAGCACCTTGCTTGCACAGGGTTTTTTGACCAGGTGCTGTCTCTCCAAATTTTAATTATTTTCCATGTGGTAAAATTTCCATAATTGTTGCCATGGCCACCAGATAATTTTATGTCAATCATTTTCCAAGGCCTCAATCTGTTTAATAGTGTTCAGCAACATATCAGAATTGCTCGCTCAGCTTGCAAAGTTCAGTACCCTTTGTTATATCCCAACATCTATGTTGATATATTTTAATTTCTATTACCATCTTGTACTCTCAACAGTACTCCAAGCAGTAAGAGTTTACTATCCCTTAGCTAATGGCAGGTACAAGCCAAGTATAAAACACCTTGTAGAATTGATGTGTTCTCAGTGCACCTCCATAATTTGGTTTTTCATCCAGCTCATCAACTTTCCAACGTCCCATCCTGTCTCTTCTTCTATAAACTCATCATCCCTGAAACTTTAGTTAGTTTTTGCCCAAATACACACAAGCCCTTAACATGTTGATGTTACAATAGTAAAAAGAGTAGCTGCAGCCAGGACTGGCAGATGCCTGCAATTTGAAAATCGTAGAGTCTCTTGTACACTTGAAGTTTTCCAAAATCTGCATAGGTAGAAGATAACATAATAACATCACACACACACAAACAGTGTCTCTATTGATCTATTGATTTTTTAATGAATAAAATAGTAATAAATAAATCATAATAAATCATTGCATGTAGTAATTATAGGACTTAAGGTCATTAATAAATTAATATCATATGCCTCTAACGTATCACTCAACAACACTACTACAACTAATATTTATGGTTTAAATAAGCTTTGCTTTGATGTTAGAAGTGTACACTTGATGAATCAAAAGTATAACACTACATCAACAACTTGCAATCAGTTCAGTTTCATGGCACATGTTATTTGGATGGGATCACCCTATTAAATATAAGTATTTCACATTACATTACATCTGTATTTATTATCTCAAACACATCATAGACTAGTTACTTTTATGTGAGACCTTTGTTTTAATTTGAGGTTAGTTTATAGTGTGAAGGTATATAATACACATAACACTTCTTTTGAACTATTCTCAATACTTAGAACGTATTTTTCAACATTTTTAAACCACTCTTAAATACTTAAATAGTAAGTGCAACCAGTTATTAAAATAATAACACAGACAATTTATTGGTTTTATACGTATATAAGAGAGAATTAAAGAGTTGGAAAAACACGTTCTAGGTATTGCAAATAGTTCGAAAAAGCATCGCCATCGCAATTGAACTATTTCCATTAGATATAATCACAGATAATTAACACCTTTTACAAGTTATTACAGCAATTGTAAGGACAATCTAATCATCATTCTAGTATCATTTAAGGGTGGTTTCAAATTTGTGATAAACCCATTCTTTTAAACAAATTTGTGATAATATGTATTGGGAATAGTTCACAAAAGAAGCTATATTTAATGTACGCCATTGAAGTAAAAATAACCTCATTTTACAACGACGTTTTCATTTAATTAAGTCGCTAATAGATGAACTTTTAGGTAACTTGGGTAAGAATGACGAACATGAAGGAGGAGGAGGATGATGAGTTTGTGGGCAGGACAGGCTAGAAGGTGAGAAGACGGATATGAAAACGGACTTAAAGGTGTTATTGAGGTGCACTAAGAACATATCAATTCTATAAGCTGTTTTATATTTGGTTTGTACCTTCTGTAGCTAAGGCTAAGGTATCAAATTCTTTCTTTAATGTTCTATATTATATCTTAAGATATAATGTCTGTTATTATTTTTTGTATTATTCATTTCAATTCACTCTTCTATTATATATTTTACCTTGATAATAACTGTGTTAATCTACTTTGTTTATTAATTGTGTTTTTAAACTAATTGCTCTTTTCTACTGCCTAGATGCACCAGATAGCTGTGGTAGAGTGCTCACACGTTATTCGCCTTCAGTCCCGTAATAGCAGTCAGGTGTATCTTAAGAGAAGAAGCAGGACAGCAGGCACACACAGGCTCAATTATACATCCAGATGGTAAGGGTTGATCACCATCTACTTTTGATAAGGAGATTGGTTTGAGACAGCATTTTAACCTGAGCCACCCACACAGGCAAGTTGTTATAGTTTTTTAGTTGTTAAAGTTTGCAATTTGAATCATCTTTGTAGCATCAAATATAAAAAAGTTATGCCCGAAAAACCGGTATTTGGCACCAAAATCACGTCTTTTGATCAGTTTTTCGTTATTTCCGGGAAAACGATAAGAGCTAGTGGAAAACTTCCCATGGCCCGTTTGTCGGGCTTGAAATTCTCTACAACTTTGCAATTTGAATCATCTTTGTAGCATCAAATATAAAAAAGTTATGCCCGAAAAACCGGTACTTCGCACCAAAATCACGTCTTTTGATCAGTTTTTCGTTATTTCCGGGAAAACGATAAAAGCTAGTGGAAAACTTCCAATGGCCCGTTTGTCGGGCTTGAAATTCTCTACAGCTTTGCAATTTGAATCATCTTTGTAGCATCAAATATAAAAAAGTTATGCCCGAAAAACCGGTATTTGGCACCAAAATCACGTCTTTTGATCAGTTTTTTGTATTTTCCGGGAAAACGATAAGAGCTAGTGGAAAACTTCCAATGGCCCGTTTGTCGGGCTTGAAATTCTCTACAACTTTGCAATTTGAATCATCTTTGTAGCATCAAATATAAAAAAGTTATGCCCGAAAAACCGGTATTTGGCACCAAAATCACGTCTTTTGATCAGTTTTTCGTTATTTCCGGGAAAACGATAAGAGCTAGTGGAAAACTTCCCATGGCCCGTTTGTCGGGCTTGAAATTCTCTACAACTTTGCAATTTGAATCATCTTTGTAGCATCAAATATAAAAAAGTTATGCCCGAAAAACCGGTACTTCGCACCAAAATCACGTCTTTTGATCAGTTTTTCGTTATTTCCGGGAAAACGATAAAAGCTAGTGGAAAACTTCCAATGGCCCGTTTGTCGGGCTTGAAATTCTCTACAACTTTGCAATTTAAATCATCTTTGTAGCATCAAATATAAAAAAGTTATGCCCGAAAAACCGGTATTTGGCACCAAAATCACGTCTTTTGATCAGTTTTTTGTATTTTCCGGGAAAACGATAAGAGCTAGTGGAAAACTTCCAATGGCCCGTTTGTCGGGCTTGAAATTCTCTACAACTTTGCAATTTGAATCATCTTTGTAGCATCAAATATAAAAAAGTTATGCCCGAAAAACCGGTATTTGGCACCAAAATCACGTCTTTTGATCAGTTTTTCGTTATTTCCGGGAAAACGATAAGAGCTAGTGGAAAACTTCTAATGGCCCGTTTGTCGGGCTTGAAATTCTCTACAACTTTGCAATTTAAATCATCTTTGTAGCATCAAATATAAAAAAGTTATGCCCGAAAAACCGGTATTTGGCACCAAAATCACGTCTTTTGATCAGTTTTTTGTATTTTCCGGGAAAACGATAAGAGCTAGTGGAAAACTTCCAATGGCCCGTTTGTCGGGCTTGAAATTCTCTACAACTTTGCAATTTGAATCATCTTTGTAGCATCAAATATAAAAAAGATATGCCCGAAAAACCGGTATTTGGCACCAAAATCACGTCTTTTGATCAGTTTTTCGTTATTTCCGGGAAAACGATAAGAGCTAGTGGAAAACTTCCAATGGCCCGTATGTCGGGCTTGAAATTCTCTACAGCTTTGCAATTTGAATCATCTTTGTAGCATCAAATATAAAAAAGTTATGCCCGAAAAACCGGTATTTGGCACCAAAATCACGTCTTTTGATCAGTTTTTTGTATTTTCCGGGAAAACGATAAGAGCTAGTGGAAAACTTCCAATGGCCCGTTTGTCGGGCTTGAAATTCTCTACAACTTTGCAATTTGAATCATCTTTGTAGCATCAAATATAAAAAAGTTATGCCCGAAAAACCGGTATTTGGCACCAAAATCACGTCTTTTGATCAGTTTTTCGTTATTTCCGGGAAAACGATAAGAGCTAGTGGAAAACTTCCAATGGCCCGTTTGTCGGGCTTGAAATTCTCTACAACTTTGCAATTTGAATAATCTTTGTAGCATCAAATATAAAAAAGTTATGCCCGAAAAACCGGTATTTGGCACCAAAATCACGTCTTTTGATCAGTTTTTCGTTATTTCCGGGAAAACGATAAGAGCTAGTGGAAAACTTCCAATGGCCCGTATGTCGGGCTGGAAATTCTCTACAACTTTGCAATTTGAATCATCTTTGTAGCATCAAATATAAAAAAGTTATGCCCGAAAAACCGGTATTTGGCACCAAAATCACGTCTTTTGATCAGTTTTTTGTATTTTCCGGGAAAACGATAAGAGCTAGTGGAAAACTTCCAATGGGCCGTATGTCGGGCTTGAAATTCTCTACATCTTTGCAATTTGAATCATCTTTGTAGCATCAAATATAAAAAAGTTATGCCCGAAAAACCGGTATTTGGCCCCAAAATCACGTCTTTTGATAAGTTTTTCGTTATTTCCGGGAAAACGATAAGAGCTAGTGGAAAACTTCCAATGGCCCGTATGTCGGGCTTGAAATTCTCTACAACTTTGCAATTTGAATCATCTTTGTAGCATCAAATATAAAAAAGTTATGCCCGAAAAACCGTTATTTGGCACCAAAATCACGTCTTTTGATCAGTTTTTCGTTGTTTCCGGGAAAACGATAAGAGCTAGTGGAAAACTTCCAATGGCCCGTATGTCGGGCTTGAAATTCTCTACAACTTTGCAATTTGAATCATCTTTGTAGCATCAAATATAAAAAAGTTATGCCCGAAAAACCGGTATTTGGCACCAAAATCACGTCTTTTGATCAGTTTTTTGTATTTTCCGGGAAAACGATAAGAGCTAGTGGAAAACTTCCAATGGGCCGTTTGTCGGGCTTGAAATTCTCTACAACTTTGCAATTTGAATCATCTTTGTAGCATCAAATATAAAAAAGTTATGCCCGAAAAACCGTTATTTGGCACCAAAATCACGTCTTTTGATCAGTTTTTCGTTATTTCCGGGAAAACGATAAGAGCTAGTGGAAAACTTCCAATGGCCCGTATGTCGGGCTTGAAATTCTCTACAACTTTGCAATTTGAATCATCTTTGTAGCATCAAATATATAAAAGTTATGCCCGAAAAACCGTTATTTGGCACCAAAATCACGTCTTTTGATCAGTTTTTTGTATTTTCCGGGAAAACGATAAGAGCTAGTGGAAAACTTCCAATGGGCCGTATGTCGGGCTTGAAATTCTCTACAACTTTGCAATTTGAATCATCTTTGTAGCATCAAATATAAAAAAGTTATGCCCGAAAAACCGGTATTTGGCCCCAAAATCACGTCTTTTGATCAGTTTTTTGTATTTTCCGGGAAAACGATAAGAGCTAGTGGAAAACTTCCAATGGGCCGTATGTCGGGCTTGAAATTCTCTACAACTTTGCAATTTGAATCATCTTTGTAGCATCAAATATAAAAAAGTTATGCCCGAAAAACCGGTATTTGGCCCCAAAATCACGTCTTTTGATCAGTTTTTCGTTATTTCCGGGAAAACGATAAGAGCTAGTGGAAAACTTCCAATGGCCCGTATGTCGGGCTTGAAATTCTCTACAACTTTGCAATTTGAATCATCTTTGTAGTATCAAATATAAAAAAGTTATGCCCGAAAAACCGTTATTTGGCACCAAAATCACGTCTTTTGATCAGTTTTTTGTATTTTCCGGGAAAACGATAAGAGCTAGTGGAAAACTTCCAATGGGCCGTATGTCGGGCTTGAAATTCTCTACAACTTTGCAATTTGAATCATCTTTGTAGCATCAAATATAAAAAAGTTATGCCCGAAAAACCGGTATTTGGCCCCAAAATCACGTCTTTTGAACAGTTTTTCGTTATTTCCGGGAAAACGATAAGAGCTAGTGGAAAACTTCCAATGGCCCGTATGTCGGGCTTGAAATTCTCTACAACTTTGCAATTTGAATCATCTTTGTAGCATCAAATATAAATAAGATATGTCCGAAAAACCGTTATTTGGCACCAAAATCACGTCTTTTGATCAGTTTTTTGTATTTTCCGGGAAAACGATAAGAGCTAGTGGAAAACTTCCAATGGGCCGTATGTCGGGCTTGAAATTCTCTACAACTTTGCAATTTGAATCATCTTTGTAGCATCAAATATAAAAAAGTTATGCCCGAAAAACCGGTATTTGGCCCCAAAATCACGTCTTTTGAACAGTTTTTCGTTATTTCCGCGAAAACGATAAGAGCTAGTGGAAAACTTCCAATGGCCCGTATGTCGGGCTTGAAATTCTCTACAACTTTGCAATTTGAATCATCTTTGTAGCATCAAATATAAATAAGATATGTCCGAAAAACCGTTATTTGGCACCAAAATCACGTCTTTTGATCAGTTTTTTGTATTTTCCGGGAAAACGATAAGAGCTAGTGGAAAACTTCCAATGGGCCGTATGTCGGGCTTGAAATTCTCTACAACTTTGCAATTTAAATCATCTTTGTAGCATCAAATATAAAAAAGTTATGCCCAAAAAACCGTTATTTGGCACCAAAATCACGTCTTTTGATCAGTTTTTTGTATTTTCCGGGAAAACGATAAGAGCTAGTGGAAAACTTCCAATGGCCCGTATGTCGGGCTTGAAATTCTCTACAACTTTGCAATTTGAATCATCTTTGTAGCATCAAATATAAAAAAGTTATGCCCGAAAAACCGTTATTTGGCACCAAAATCACGTCTTTTGATCAGTTTTTTGTATTTTCCGGGAAAACTATAAGAGCTAGTGGAAAACTTCCAATGGGCCGTATGTCGGGCTTGAAATTCTCTACAACTTTGCAATTTGAATCATCTTTGTAGCATCAAATATAAAAAAGTTATGCCCGAAAAACCGGTATTTGGCCCCAAAATCACGTCTTTTGATCAGTTTTTCGTTATTTCCGGGAAAACGATAAGAGCTAGTGGAAAACTTCCAATGGCCCGTATGTCGGGCTTGAAATTCTCTACAACTTTGCAATTTGAATCATCTTTGTAGCATCAAATATAAAAAAGTTATGCCCGAAAAACCGGTATTTGGCACCAAAATCACGTCTTTTGATCAGTTTTTTGTATTTTCCGGGAAAACGATAAGAGCTAGTGGAAAACTTCCAATGGGCCGTATGTCGGGCTTGAAATTCTCTACAACTTTGCAATTTGAATCATCTTTGTAGCATCAAATATAAAAAAGTTATGCCCGAAAAACCGGTATTTGGCCCCAAAATCACGTCTTTTGATCAGTTTTTCGTTATTTCCGGGAAAACGATAAGAGCTAGTGGAAAACTTCCAATGGCCCGTATGTCGGGCTTGAAATTCTCTACAGCTTTGCAATTTGAATCATCTTTGTAGCATCAAATATAAAAAAGTTATGCCCGAAAAACCGGTATTTGGCACCAAAATCACGTCTTTTGATCAGTTTTTTGTATTTTCCGGGAAAACGATAAGAGCTAGTGGAAAACTTCCAATGGGCCGTATGTCGGGCTTGAAATTCTCTACAACTTTGCAATTTGAATCATCTTTGTAGCATCAAATATAAGGAAGTTATGCCCGAAAAACCGGTATTTGGCCCCAAAATCACGTCTTTTGATCAGTTTTTCGTTATTTCCGGGAAAACGATAAGAGCTAGTGGAAAACTTCCAATGGCCCGTATGTCGGGCTTGAAATTCTCTACAACTTTGCAATTTGAATCATCTTTGTAGCATCAAATATAAAAAAGTTGTGCCCGAAAAACCGGTATTTGGCACCAAAATCACGTCTTTTGATCAGTTTTTTGTATTTTCCGGGAAAACGATAAGAGCTAGTGGAAAACTTCCAATGGGCCGTATGTCGGGCTTGAAATTCTCTACAACTTTGCAATTTGAATCATCTTTGTAGCATCAAATATAAAAAAGTTATGCCCGAAAAACCGGTATTTGGCCCCAAAATCACGTCTTTTGATCAGTTTTTCGTTATTTCCGGGAAAACGATAAGAGCTAGTGGAAAACTTCCAATGGCCCGTATGTCGGGCTTGAAATTCTCTACAGCTTTGCAATTTGAATCATCTTTGTAGCATCAAATATAAAAAAGTTATGCCCGAAAAACCGGTATTTGGCACCAAAATCACGTCTTTTGATCAGTTTTTTGTATTTTCCGGGAAAACGATAAGAGCTAGTGGAAAACTTCCAATGGGCCGTATGTCGGGCTTGAAATTCTCTACAACTTTGCAATTTGAATCATCTTTGTAGCATCAAATATAAAAAAGTTATGCCCGAAAAACCGGTATTTGGCACCAAAATCACGTCTTTTGATCAGTTTTTTGTATTTTCCGGGAAAACGATAAGAGCTAGTGGAAAACTTCCAATGGGCCGTATGTCGGGCTTGAAATTCTCTACAACTTTGCAATTTGAATCATCTTTGTAGCATCAAATATAAAGAAGTTATGCCCGAAAAACCGGTATTTGGCCCCAAAATCACGTCTTTTGATCAGTTTTTCGTTATTTCCGGGAAAACGATAAGAGCTAGTGGAAAACTTCCAATGGCCCGTATGTCGGGCTTGAAATTCTCTACAACTTTGCAATTTGAATCATCTTTGTAGCATCAAATATAAAAAAGTTATGCCCGAAAAACCGGTATTTGGCACCAAAATCACGTCTTTTGATCAGTTTTTTGTATTTTCCGGGAAAACGATAAGAGCTAGTGGAAAACTTCCAATGGGCCGTATGTCGGGCTTGAAATTCTCTACAACTTTGCAATTTGAATCATCTTTGTAGCATCAAATATAAAAAAGTTATGCCCGAAAAACCGTTATTTGGCACCAAAATCACGTCTTTTGATCAGTTTTTCGTTATTTCCGGGAAAACGATAAGAGCTAGTGGAAAACTTCCAATGGCCCGTATGTCGGGCTTGAAATTCTCTACAACTTTGCAATTTGAATCATCTTTGTAGCATCAAATATATAAAAGTTATGCCCGAAAAACCGTTATTTGGCACCAAAATCACGTCTTTTGATCAGTTTTTTGTATTTTCCGGGAAAACGATAAGAGCTAGTGGAAAACTTCCAATGGGCCGTATGTCGGGCTTGAAATTCTCTACAACTTTGCAATTTGAATCATCTTTGTAGCATCAAATATAAAAAAGTTATGCCCGAAAAACCGGTATTTGGCCCCAAAATCACGTCTTTTGATCAGTTTTTTGTATTTTCCGGGAAAACGATAAGAGCTAGTGGAAAACTTCCAATGGGCCGTATGTCGGGCTTGAAATTCTCTACAACTTTGCAATTTGAATCATCTTTGTAGCATCAAATATAAAAAAGTTATGCCCGAAAAACCGGTATTTGGCCCCAAAATCACGTCTTTTGATCAGTTTTTCGTTATTTCCGGGAAAACGATAAGAGCTAGTGGAAAACTTCCAATGGCCCGTATGTCGGGCTTGAAATTCTCTACAACTTTGCAATTTGAATCATCTTTGTAGTATCAAATATAAAAAAGTTATGCCCGAAAAACCGTTATTTGGCACCAAAATCACGTCTTTTGATCAGTTTTTTGTATTTTCCGGGAAAACGATAAGAGCTAGTGGAAAACTTCCAATGGGCCGTATGTCGGGCTTGAAATTCTCTACAACTTTGCAATTTGAATCATCTTTGTAGCATCAAATATAAAAAAGTTATGCCCGAAAAACCGGTATTTGGCCCCAAAATCACGTCTTTTGAA
Organism: Lordithon lunulatus; assembly: GCA_963942505.1. NCBI lineage: Eukaryota > Metazoa > Arthropoda > Insecta > Coleoptera > Staphylinidae > Lordithon > Lordithon lunulatus. The sequence goes on along the minus strand of OZ012672.1, from coordinate 54,711,427 downwards.
CAGTTTTTCGTTATTTCCGGGAAAACGATAAGAGCTAGTGGAAAACTTCCAATGGCCCGTATGTCGGGCTTGAAATTCTCTACAACTTTGCAATTTGAATCATCTTTGTAGCATCAAATATAAATAAGATATGTCCGAAAAACCGTTATTTGGCACCAAAATCACGTCTTTTGATCAGTTTTTTGTATTTTCCGGGAAAACGATAAGAGCTAGTGGAAAACTTCCAATGGGCCGTATGTCGGGCTTGAAATTCTCTACAACTTTGCAATTTGAATCATCTTTGTAGCATCAAATATAAAAAAGTTATGCCCGAAAAACCGGTATTTGGCCCCAAAATCACGTCTTTTGAACAGTTTTTCGTTATTTCCGGGAAAACGATAAGAGCTAGTGGAAAACTTCCAATGGCCCGTATGTCGGGCTTGAAATTCTCTACAACTTTGCAATTTGAATCATCTTTGTAGCATCAAATATAAATAAGATATGTCCGAAAAACCGTTATTTGGCACCAAAATCACGTCTTTTGATCAGTTTTTTGTATTTTCCGGGAAAACGATAAGAGCTAGTGGAAAACTTCCAATGGGCCGTATGTCGGGCTTGAAATTCTCTACAACTTTGCAATTTAAATCATCTTTGTAGCATCAAATATAAAAAAGTTATGCCCAAAAAACCGTTATTTGGCACCAAAATCACGTCTTTTGATCAGTTTTTTGTATTTTCCGGGAAAACGATAAGAGCTAGTGGAAAACTTCCAATGGCCCGTATGTCGGGCTTGAAATTCTCTACAACTTTGCAATTTGAATCATCTTTGTAGCATCAAATATAAAAAAGTTATGCCCGAAAAACCGTTATTTGGCACCAAAATCACGTCTTTTGATCAGTTTTTTGTATTTTCCGGGAAAACTATAAGAGCTAGTGGAAAACTTCCAATGGGCCGTATGTCGGGCTTGAAATTCTCTACAACTTTGCAATTTGAATCATCTTTGTAGCATCAAATATAAAAAAGTTATGCCCGAAAAACCGGTATTTGGCCCCAAAATCACGTCTTTTGATCAGTTTTTCGTTATTTCCGGGAAAACGATAAGAGCTAGTGGAAAACTTCCAATGGCCCGTATGTCGGGCTTGAAATTCTCTACAACTTTGCAATTTGAATCATCTTTGTAGCATCAAATATAAAAAAGTTATGCCCGAAAAACCGGTATTTGGCACCAAAATCACGTCTTTTGATCAGTTTTTTGTATTTTCCGGGAAAACGATAAGAGCTAGTGGAAAACTTCCAATGGGCCGTATGTCGGGCTTGAAATTCTCTACAACTTTGCAATTTAAATCATCTTTGTAGCATCAAATATAAAAAAGTTATGCCCAAAAAACCGTTATTTGGCACCAAAATCACGTCTTTTGATCAGTTTTTTGTATTTTCCGGGAAAACGATAAGAGCTAGTGGAAAACTTCCAATGGCCCGTATGTCGGGCTTGAAATTCTCTACAGCTTTGCAATTTGAATCATCTTTGTAGCATCAAATATAAAAAAGTTATGCCCGAAAAACCGGTATTTGGCACCAAAATCACGTCTTTTGATCAGTTTTTTGTATTTTCCGGGAAAACGATAAGAGCTAGTGGAAAACTTCCAATGGGCCGTATGTCGGGCTTGAAATTCTCTACAACTTTGCAATTTGAATCATCTTTGTAGCATCTAATATAAGGAAGTTATGCCCGAAAAACCGGTATTTGGCCCCAAAATCACGTCTTTTGATCAGTTTTTCGTTATTTCCGGGAAAACGATAAGAGCTAGTGGAAAACTTCCAATGGCCCGTATGTCGGGCTTGAAATTCTCTACAACTTTGCAATTTGAATCATCTTTGTAGCATCAAATATAAAAAAGTTATGCCCGAAAAACCGGTATTTGGCACCAAAATCACGTCTTTTGATCAGTTTTTTGTATTTTCCGGGAAAACGATAAGAGCTAGTGGAAAACTTCCAATGGGCCGTATGTCGGGCTTGAAATTCTCTACAACTTTGCAATTTGAATCATCTTTGTAGCATCAAATATAAAAAAGTTATGCCCGAAAAACCGTTATTTGGCACCAAAATCACGTCTTTTGATCAGTTTTTCGTTGTTTCCGGGAAAACGATAAGAGCTAGTGGAAAACTTCCAATGGGCCGTATGTCGGGCTTGAAATTCTCTACAACTTTGCAATTTGAATCATCTTTGTAGCATCAAATATAAAGAAGTTATGCCCGAAAAACCGGTATTTGGCCCCAAAATCACGTCTTTTGATCAGTTTTTCGTTATTTCCGGGAAAACGATAAGAGCTAGTGGAAAACTTCCAATGGCCCGTATGTCGGGCTTGAAATTCTCTACAACTTTGCAATTTGAATCATCTTTGTAGCATCAAATATAAAAAAGTTATGCCCGAAAAACCGTTATTTGGCACCAAAATCACGTCTTTTGATCAGTTTTTTGTATTTTCCGGGAAATCGATAAGAGCTAGTGGAAAACTTCCAATGGGCCGTATGTCGGGCTTGAAATTCTCTACAACTTTGCAATTTGAATCATCTTTGTAGCATCAAATATAAAAAAGTTATGCCCGAAAAACCGGTATTTGGCACCAAAATCACGTCTTTTGATCAGTTTTTTGTATTTTCCGGGAAAACGATAAGAGCTAGTGGAAAACTTCCAATGGGCCGTATGTCGGGCTTGAAATTCTCTACAACTTTGCAATTTGAATCATCTTTGTAGCATCAAATATAAAAAAGTTATGCCCGAAAAACCGTTATTTGGCACCAAAATCACGTCTTTTGATCAGTTTTTTGTATTTTCCGGGAAAACGATAAGAGCTAGTGGAAAACTTCCAATGGGCCGTATGTCGGGCTTGAAATTCTCTACAACTTTGCAATTTGAATCATCTTTGTAGCATCAAATATAAAAAAGTTATGCCCGAAAAACCGGTATTTGGCCCCAAAATCACGTCTTTTGATCAGTTTTTCGTTATTTCCGGGAAAACGATAAGAGCTAGTGGAAAACTTCCAATGGGCCGTATGTCGGGCTTGAAATTCTCTACAACTTTGCAATTTGAATCATCTTTGTAGCATCAAATATAAAAAAGTTATGCCCGAAAAACCGGTATTTGGCCCCAAAATCACGTCTTTTGATCAGTTTTTTGTATTTTCCGGGAAAACGATAAGAGCTAGTGGAAAACTTCCAATGGGCCGTATGTCGGGCTTGAAATTCTCTACAACTTTGCAATTTGAATCATCTTTGTAGCATCAAATATAAAAAAGTTATGCCCGAAAAACCGTTATTTGGCACCAAAATCACGTCTTTTGATCAGTTTTTCGTTATTTCCGGGAAAACGATAAGAGCTAGTGGAAAACTTCCAATGGCCCGTATGTCGGGCTTAAAATTCTCTACAACTTTGCATTTTGAATCATCTTTGTAGCATCAAATATAAAAAAGTTATGCCCGAAAAACCGGTATTTGGCACCAAAATCACGTCTTTTGATCAGTTTTTTGTATTTTCCGGGAAAACGATAAGAGCTAGTGGAAAACTTCCAATGGGCCGTATGTCGGGCTTGAAATTCTCTACAACTTTGCAATTTGAATCATCTTTGTAGCATCAAATATAAAAAAGTTATGCCCGAAAAACCGGTATTTGGCCCCAAAATCACGTCTTTTGATCAGTTTTTTGTATTTTCCGGGAAAACGATAAGAGCTAGTGGAAAACTTCCAATGGGCCGTATGTCGGGCTTGAAATTCTCTACAACTTTGCAATTTGAATCATCTTTGTAGCATCAAATATAAAAAAGTTATGCCCGAAAAACCGGTATTTGGCCCCAAAATCACGTCTTTTGATCAGTTTTTCGTTATTTCCGGGAAAACGATAAGAGCTAGTGGAAAACTTCCAATGGCCCGTATGTCGGGCTTGAAATTCTGTACAACTTTGCAATTTGAATCATCTTTGTAGTATAAAATATAAAAAAGTTATGCCCGAAAAACCGTTATTTGGCACCAAAATCACGTCTTTTGATCAGTTTTTTGTATTTTCCGGGAAAACGATAAGAGCTAGTGGAAAACTTCCAATGGGCCGTATGTCGGGCTTGAAATTCTCTACAACTTTGCAATTTGAATCATCTTTGTAACATCAAATATAAAAAAGTTATGCCCGAAAAACCGGTATTTGGCCCCAAAATCACGTCTTTTGATCAGTTTTTCGTTATTTCCGGGAAAACGATAAGAGCTAGTGGAAAACTTCCAATGGCCCGTATGTCGGGCTTGAAATTCTCTACAACTTTGCAATTTGAATCATCTTTGTAGCATCAAATATAAATAAGATATGTCCGAAAAACCGTTATTTGGCACCAAAATCACGTCTTTTCAGTAGTTTTCAACAAGCCATAACTTTTTTTTCATACCAGCTAGAAACGAATTCTAAATAGTTTTGGTTCGCCTGATTCATCTATTTTCAGATAATTATAAAAAATAACTATCTTAGTTGTTTATTTTTCAAGAAATTTAAAAGCGCGTGATTTGCTCATTTTTGTAAATTGTTTGCATTGTTGCAATTAAAAACTAGCCAATTTTTTTTCTTCTGAAATTCTCAAATTACATTCATTTGGATATATAGTAGATAAATGTAAAATTTGAAGTTGATTGAAAAAAGTTGAAATTTCATGAAAATGTCATATTTTCAGTAGTTTTCAACAAGCCATAACTTTTTTTTCATACCAGCTAGAAACAAATTCTAAACAGTTTTGGTTCGCCTGATTCATCTATTTTCAGATAATTATAAAAAATAACTATCTTAGTTGTTTATTTTTCAAGAAATTTAAAGGCGCGTGATTTGCTCATTTTTTTAAATTGTTTGCATTGTTGCAATTAAAAAGTAGCCAATTTTTTTTCTTCTGAAATTCTCAAATTACATTCATTTAGATATATAGTAGATAAATGTAAAATTTGAAGTTGATTGAAAAAAGTTGAAATTTCATGAAAATGTCATATTTTCAGTAGTTTTCAACAAGCCATAACTTTTTTTTCATACCAGCTAGAAACAAATTCTAAACAGTTTTGGTTCGCCTGATTCATCTATTTTCAGATAATTATAAAAAATAACTATCTTAGTTGTTTATTTTTCAAGAAATTTAAAGGCGCGTGATTTGCTCATTTTTTTAAATTGTTTGCATTGTTGCAATTATTATAATATTTAAACATTTAAAGGTTGAAAATTAAAATGACATCTAACATTATAAAAGTTCCTACATTTATATGTGTGTGTGTGTGTGTGTATTGATTTCAGTCTTTCAATACACCTGAATCATTGCTCGCCCAGTTTAAAACACAGGAAAGACAACATTCAAGTGAGTTGATAGACGACATGAGGTAATGTGAGAGAACATGATGCACAAGCCCTATGGTAAAATTAGATGTTACAGTGGTGAAAAGAGTAGCTGGTGTCTGGACTTCATGATACCTGCAATTCTGAAATCCTGGTCTTCTACACTGCAAGTTTTCCAAAATCATCTGTTGTGATGGAGCAACCAAGACGTCATACACACATCACATCCACATAACACCCATAACATCCACAACTTTAAAATAACACCTAACAGCATTAGTTTTAGTCCTCAGTTCTTGAGGTGGTGGCGGAGTTGCTTTCATTTCCTCCTGATGATGTTCCAAGAGGAACAGTTGGTATCCAGCAATGGTTATACTCAACATTGGTGTCATTGGCAGGGCATATCCACATCATTTAGGTGTCTGTGATGATTTTTCCATAATAACTTATCACTGCATAGGAATTGTGATAGCACTAAAAAGAAGATAATATCACACAAAAGCACTCTCTAATGATTATAATAGTTTAATGAATAAAATAGTAATAAATAAATCGTAATATTGTTGGTTGTAGTAATGGTGTAATTTTTCTTTCTTGCAGGACTATTCATCAATAAATTAGTATCATATGCCTTAAATGTAATTAACTGAACACTTACTGACTTTAAATCAAATTTCTAATATTACACTACCTAAATGCATCCAGATTAATTATCACACATCTTATTAGGATAACACACTATTAAATTACACTAAAGCTCACCTGTATTCATTATCACTCGTAGAGAGAGCAGCAGTAATCAGATCCATCCAAAACACATTTGCAAGGGTGAAACTGCAGCCACAAATAAGTATTATGAAACACCTTCTTCAGCACATAGTAAAGTTATTGTAATTTGAACGTACTACGTACAAATTGGTTGTAAATTCATTATGGTATTCATTCAAATCCTACAATATTCATTGTTAACCAAGTTATTGTTTATGTGAACTGTCAGAAAGCCGGGTTGCAAACCTAAAAACGGTGACAGCGCTCAAAAAAAGCAGCGGTCAAATACCCTGAACTACAAGGTTCACGATATTGCGGACAGATGGCACTGGGGTGCAATCAGCGACGCCAGCGCCATCTATCCGCAACAGCGTGGACTGTAGTCCAAGTAGTTCACGAAATTGCGGATAGATGGCGCTGAATAACCGCACCAGCGACATCTGACAGCAATATCGTGAACCCTGTAGTTCAGGGTGTTTGACCGCTGCTTTTTTTGAGCGCTGTCACCGTTTTTAGGTTTGCATCCCGGCTTTCTGACAGTTCATATAAACAATAACTTGGTTAACAATGAATTAAATATTGTAGAATTTGAAAGAATACAAGAATGAATTTACAACCAATTTGCACATAGTACGTTCAAATTACAATAACTTTACCATGTGTTGAAGAAGGTGTTTCATAATACTTATTTGTGGCTGCAGTTTCACCCTTGCAAATGTGTTTCGGATGGATCTGATTACTGCTGCTCTTTCTATGAGTGGTAATTAATACTGGTGAGCTTGTATTGTATAGCTTTAGTGTAATTTAATAGTGTGATATTCTAACAAGATGTTTGATAATTAAACTGGATGCATTTAGGTAGTGTAATATTAGAAATTTGATTTAAAGTCAACCATATTTCAAACTTGTAAACCATTTATACCATCAGTAAGTGTTCAGTTAATTACATTTAAGGCATATGATACTAATTTATTGATGAATAGTCCTGCAAGAAAGAAAAATTACACCATTACTACAACCAACAATATTACGATTTATTTATTACTATTTTATTCATTAAACTATTATAATCAATAGAGAGTGCTTTTGTGTGATGTTATTTTCTTTTTAGTGCATTCACAATTTCTATGCAGTGATAAGTTATGATGGAAAAATCACCACAGACAGCAACATATTCTAGAATCATGGAATCATTCCCTGCTAATGACACTAATGTAACCATTGCTGGATACCAACTGTTCCTCTTGGAACATCATCAGGAGGAAATGGAAGCAACTCTGCCACCACCTCAAGAACTGAGGACTAAAACTAATGCTGTTAGGTGTTATTTAAAGTTGTGGATCCATCATGACAGATGATTTTGGAAAACTTGCAGTGTAGAAGACCATGATTTCGGAATTGCAGGTATCATCAAGTCCAGACACCAGCTACTCTTTTCACCACTGTAACATCTAATTTTACCATAGGGCTTGTGCATCATGTTCTCTCACATTACCTCATGTCGTCTATCAACTCACTTGAATGTTGTCTTTCCTGTGTTTTAAACTGGGCGAGCAATGATTCAGGTGTATTGAAAGACTGAAATCAATACACACACACACACACACATATAAATGTAGGAACTTTTATAATGTTAGATGTCATTTTAATTTTCAACCTTTAAATGTTTAAATATTATAATAATTGCAACAATGCAAACAATTTAAAAAAATGAGCAAATCACGCGCCTTTAAATTTCTTGAAAAATAAATAACTAAGATAGTTATTTTTTATAATTATCTGAAAATAGATGAATCAGGCGAACCAAAACTGTTTTGAATTTGTTTCTAGCTGGTATGAAAAAAAAGTTATGGCTTGTTGAAAACTACTGAAAATATGACATTTTCATGAAATTTCAACTTTTTTCAATCAACTTCAAATTTTACATTTATCTACTATATATCCAAATGAATGTAATTTGAGAATTTCAGAAGAAAAAAAATTGGCTAGTTTTTAATTGCAACAATGCAAACAATTTAAAAAAATGAGCAAATCACGCGCCTTTAAATTTCTTGAAAAATAAACAACTAAGATAGTTATTTTTTATAACTATCTGAAAATAGATAAATCTGGCTACCCAAAACCGTTTAGTATTTGTTTTGGTCTGGTATGGAAAAAAAGTTAGAGCTTGTTGAAAACTAGTGATATTATAAAATTTTCATGAAATTTCAACCTTTTTCAATCCACTTCAAATTTTATATTTACATTATATACATTCAGATGAACATATTTAGAAAGTTTCAGAAAAAAATTACAGCTGGTTCTTTGGTAATGGCTGAAAAACTTCCAAAAAGACGCCCTTGGCTTTGTGTTTAGTAAATATCTCGAAAAAATATACCAGTGGCTTTTTATTTGCATTATTGTCTTATAGTAGATTAATTAGACTATCCAAAAATTTATCACATATAGTTTTTGTCTTATGATATTTATTTATTACTGAACAAGATTTATTTCGGATTTGATATACAATTTTTAGTCAAAAAATTCTATTTGATCCCTTCTGATACAACTCTTATAAAATATTTGTGCATGTTACTCATATAAAACTACTTAGTTGCTAAAACTATAACAACTTTTCTCTAGTAAAATCAATTGTTTACCTGTGTGGGCTGCTTAGGTTGATATGGTGTCGCTAACCAAGCTCCTTATCAAAAGTCAATGGAGATCAACCCTTGCTGTCTGGATGTAGAATTGGGCCTGTGTGTCCCAGTCTTCCCACTTCCTTTCTGAAGATATGCCTGAATGCCATTGCAAGGCTGGAGGCAAACAATGTGAGGGCATTATCAACGTAAAATATAATCCAAAAGTGACAAAGTTGAATACAAACAAATTTAATTAAAATTATGTCATACGATTAAAGAACATTAAAGAGTTTGCTACCTTAGCTTAGGCTACAGCTGGTACAAGCCAAGTACAAAACAACATATAGAATTCATGTGTTCTGAGGGCACCACCATAAAAAGCTTTATGTACAGTTTGCCATCCAGCTCCTCAATTTTCTCCTCTGCATAAACTCATCATCACCATCCTCATCCTCATGTTCGTTCTCCCCCAAATTAACTGAAAGTTCATCTATTAGCAATTTAATTAAAAGTTTGAAAAAGTTTTTGTAATTTGAGGTTATGTTTACTTAAAAAGAACTAACTTCAGTCAGTAGTTTAATTGCTACCGTATTGCAAATAGTTCAAAATAAGCACCGAGCAGTGTTGCCAACATTAGATTTATATCTCCGTCGTAACGCTCTCACTCACACTCTTTCACCATAATTTCGCTGTTTACCCCCAACTTTAAAGTGGTGTAGCGCCCTTATGGCTGGGAATTAAGAAAAACCAAGACCACCATTAGAAAGAACGGGAAAAATCCAATCGATTGGCTGTGACGCGGGGGTTGGGGGCTGCAATTTTTTTGGAAATTTTGGTTTTTACCCCTAAGTTAAAATGCTTATAGCGCCCTTATGGCTGAGAATTTAGAAAAACCAAGACCACCATTAAACAGACAGGAAAAACACCTATCGATTGATTATGGCACTGTAGTTGTCGGGCTTGAAATTCTCTACAACTTTGCAATTTGAATAATCTTTGTAGCATCAAATATAAAAAAGTTATGCCCGAAAAACCGATAATTAACACCAAAATCACGTCTTTTGATCAGTTTTTTGTATTTTCCGGAAAAAGAATAAGAAAATCACGTCTTTTGATCAGTTTTTCGTTATTTCCGGGAAAACGATAAGAGCTAGTGGAAAACTTCCAATGGCCCGTATGTCGGGCTTGAAATTCTCTACAACTTTGCAATTTGAATCATCTTTGTAGCATCAAATATAAAAAAGTTATGCCCGAAAAACCGGTATTTGGCACCAAAATCACGTCTTTTGATCAGTTTTTTGTATTTTCCGGGAAAACGATAAGAGCTAGTGGAAAACTTCCAATGGGCCGTATGTCGGGCTTGAAATTCTCTACAACTTTGCAATTTGAATCATCTTTGTAGCATCAAATATAAAAAAGTTATGCCCGAAAAACCGGTATTTGGCCCCAAAATCACGTCTTTTGATCAGTTTTTCGTTATTTCCGGGAAAACGATAAGAGCTAGTGGAAAACTTCCAATGGCCCGTATGTCGGGCTTGAAATTCTCTACAGCTTTGCAATTTGAATCATCTTTGTAGCATCAAATATAAAAAAGTTATGCCCGAAAAACCGGTATTTGGCACCAAAATCACGTCTTTTGATCAGTTTTTTGTATTTTCCGGGAAAACGATAAGAGCTAGTGGAAAACTTCCAATGGGCCGTATGTCGGGCTTGAAATTCTCTACAACTTTGCAATTTGAATCATCTTTGTAGCATCAAATATAAGGAAGTTATGCCCGAAAAACCGGTATTTGGCCCCAAAATCACGTCTTTTGATCAGTTTTTCGTTATTTCCGGGAAAACGATAAGAGCTAGTGGAAAACTTCCAATGGCCCGTATGTCGGGCTTGAAATTCTCTACAACTTTGCAATTTGAATCATCTTTGTAGCATCAAATATAAAAAAGTTGTGCCCGAAAAACCGGTATTTGGCACCAAAATCACGTCTTTTGATCAGTTTTTTGTATTTTCCGGGAAAACGATAAGAGCTAGTGGAAAACTTCCAATGGGCCGTATGTCGGGCTTGAAATTCTCTACAACTTTGCAATTTGAATCATCTTTGTAGCATCAAATATAAAAAAGTTATGCCCGAAAAACCGGTATTTGGCCCCAAAATCACGTCTTTTGATCAGTTTTTCGTTATTTCCGGGAAAACGATAAGAGCTAGTGGAAAACTTCCAATGGCCCGTATGTCGGGCTTGAAATTCTCTACAGCTTTGCAATTTGAATCATCTTTGTAGCATCAAATATAAAAAAGTTATGCCCGAAAAACCGGTATTTGGCACCAAAATCACGTCTTTTGATCAGTTTTTTGTATTTTCCGGGAAAACGATAAGAGCTAGTGGAAAACTTCCAATGGGCCGTATGTCGGGCTTGAAATTCTCTACAACTTTGCAATTTGAATCATCTTTGTAGCATCAAATATAAAAAAGTTATGCCCGAAAAACCGGTATTTGGCACCAAAATCACGTCTTTTGATCAGTTTTTTGTATTTTCCGGGAAAACGATAAGAGCTAGTGGAAAACTTCCAATGGGCCGTATGTCGGGCTTGAAATTCTCTACAACTTTGCAATTTGAATCATCTTTGTAGCATCAAATATAAAGAAGTTATGCCCGAAAAACCGGTATTTGGCCCCAAAATCACGTCTTTTGATCAGTTTTTCGTTATTTCCGGGAAAACGATAAGAGCTAGTGGAAAACTTCCAATGGCCCGTATGTCGGGCTTGAAATTCTCTACAACTTTGCAATTTGAATCATCTTTGTAGCATCAAATATAAAAAAGTTATGCCCGAAAAACCGGTATTTGGCACCAAAATCACGTCTTTTGATCAGTTTTTTGTATTTTCCGGGAAAACGATAAGAGCTAGTGGAAAACTTCCAATGGGCCGTATGTCGGGCTTGAAATTCTCTACAACTTTGCAATTTGAATCATCTTTGTAGCATCAAATATAAAAAAGTTATGCCCGAAAAACCGGTATTTGGCCCCAAAATCACGTCTTTTGATCAGTTTTTCGTTATTTCCGGGAAAACGATAAGAGCTAGTGGAATACTTCCAATGGCCCGTATGTCGGGCTTGAAATTCTCTACAACTTTGCAATTTGAATCATCTTTGTAGCATCAAATATAAAAAAGTTATGCCCGAAAAACCGGTATTTGGCACCAAAATCACGTCTTTTGATCAGTTTTTTGTATTTTCCGGGAAAACGATAAGAGCTAGTGGAAAACTTCCAATGGGCCGTATGTCGGGCTTGAAATTCTCTACAACTTTGCAATTTGAATCATCTTTGTAGCATCAAATATAAAAAAGTTATGCCCGAAAAACCGGTATTTGGCCCCAAAATCACGTCTTTTGATCAGTTTTTCGTTATTTCCGGGAAAACGATAAGAGCTAGTGGAAAACTTCCAATGGCCCGTATGTCGGGCTTGAAATTCTCTACAGCTTTGCAATTTGAATCATCTTTGTAGCATCAAATATAAAAAAGTTATGCCCGAAAAACCGGTATTTGGCACCAAAATCACGTCTTTTGATCAGTTTTTTGTATTTTCCGGGAAAACGATAAGAGCTAGTGGAAAACTTCCAATGGGCCGTATGTCGGGCTTGAAATTCTCTACAACTTTGCAATTTGAATCATCTTTGTAGCATCTAATATAAGGAAGTTATGCCCGAAAAACCGGTATTTGGCCCCAAAATCACGTCTTTTGATCAGTTTTTCGTTATTTCCGGGAAAACGATAAGAGCTAGTGGAAAACTTCCAATGGCCCGTATGTCGGGCTTGAAATTCTCTACAACTTTGCAATTTGAATCATCTTTGTAGCATCAAATATAAAAAAGTTATGCCCGAAAAACCGGTATTTGGCACCAAAATCACGTCTTTTGATCAGTTTTTTGTATTTTCCGGGAAAACGATAAGAGCTAGTGGAAAACTTCCAATGGGCCGTATGTCGGGCTTGAAATTCTCTACAACTTTGCAATTTGAATCATCTTTGTAGCATCAAATATAAAAAAGTTATGCCCGAAAAACCGTTATTTGGCACCAAAATCACGTCTTTTGATCAGTTTTTCGTTGTTTCCGGGAAAACGATAAGAGCTAGTGGAAAACTTCCAATGGGCCGTATGTCGGGCTTGAAATTCTCTACAACTTTGCAATTTGAATCATCTTTGTAGCATCAAATATAAAGAAGTTATGCCCGAAAAACCGGTATTTGGCACCAAAATCACGTCTTTTGATCAGTTTTTTGTATTTTCCGGGAAAACGATAAGAGCTAGTGGAAAACTTCCAATAAGCCGTATGTCGGGCTTGAAATTCTCTACAACTTTGCAATTTGAATAATCTTTGTAGCATCAAATATAAAAAAGTTATGCCCGAAAAACCGGTATTTGGCACCAAAATCACGTCTTTTGATCAGTTTTTTGTATTTTCCGGGAAAACGATAAGAGCTAGTGGAAAACTTCCAATGGGCCGTATGTCGGGCTTGAAATTCTCTACAACTTTGCAATTTGAATCATCTTTGTAGCATCAAATATAAAGAAGTTATGCCCGAAAAACCGGTATTTGGCCCCAAAATCACGTCTTTTGATCAGTTTTTCGTTATTTCCGGGAAAACGATAAGAGCTAGTGGAAAACTTCCAATGGCCCGTATGTCGGGCTTGAAATTCTCTACAACTTTGCAATTTGAATCATCTTTGTAGCATCAAATATAAAAAAGTTATGCCCGAAAAACCGGTATTTGGCACCAAAATCACGTCTTTTGATCAGTTTTTTGTATTTTCCGGGAAAACGATAAGAGCTAGTGGAAAACTTCCAATGGGCCGTATGTCGGGCTTGAAATTCTCTACAACTTTGCAATTTGAATCATCTTTGTAGCATCAAATATAAAAAAGTTATGCCCGAAAAACCGGTATTTGGCCCCAAAATCACGTCTTTTGATCAGTTTTTCGTTATTTCCGGGAAAACGATAAGAGCTAGTGGAAAACTTCCAATGGCCCGTATGTCGGGCTTGAAATTCTCTACAACTTTGCAATTTGAATCATCTTTGTAGCATCAAATATAAAAAAGTTATGCCCGAAAAACCGGTATTTGGCACCAAAATCACGTCTTTTGATCAGTTTTTTGTATTTTCCGGGAAAACGATAAGAGCTAGTGGAAAACTTCCAATGGGCCGTATGTCGGGCTTGAAATTCTCTACAGCTTTGCAATTTGAATCATCTTTGTAGCATCAAATATAAAAAAGTTATGCCCGAAAAACCGGTATTTGGCACCAAAATCACGTCTTTTGATCAGTTTTTCGTTATTTCCGGGAAAACGATAAGAGCTAGTGGAAAACTTCCAATGGCCCGTATGTCGGGCTTGAAATTCTCTACAACTTTGCAATTTGAATCATCTTTGTAGCATCAAATATAAAAAAGTTATGCCCGAAAAACCGGTATTTGGCACCAAAATCACGTCTTTTGATCAGTTTTTTGTATTTTCCGGGAAAACGATAAGAGCTAGTGGAAAACTTCCAATGGGCCGTATGTCGGGCTTGAAATTCTCTACAACTTTGCAATTTGAATCATCTTTGTAGCATCAAATATAAAAAAGTTATGCCCGAAAAACCGTTATTTGGCACCAAAATCACGTCTTTTGATCAGTTTTTCGTTGTTTCCGGGAAAACGATAAGAGCTAGTGGAAAACTTCCAATGGGCCGTATGTCGGGCTTGAAATTCTCTACAACTTTGCAATTTGAATCATCTTTGTAGCATCAAATATAAAGAAGTTATGCCCGAAAAACCGGTATTTGGCCCCAAAATCACGTCTTTTGATCAGTTTTTCGTTATTTCCGGGAAAACGATAAGAGCTAGTGGAAAACTTCCAATGGCCCGTATGTCGGGCTTGAAATTCTCTACAACTTTGCAATTTGAATCATCTTTGTAGCATCAAATATAAAAAAGTTATGCCCGAAAAACCGTTATTTGGCACCAAAATCACGTCTTTTGATCAGTTTTTTGTATTTTCCGGGAAAACGATAAGAGCTAGTGGAAAACTTCCAATGGGCCGTATGTCGGGCTTGAAATTCTCTACAACTTTGCAATTTGAATCATCTTTGTAGCATCAAATATAAAAAAGTTATGCCCGAAAAACCGGTATTTGGCACCAAAATCACGTCTTTTGATCAGTTTTTTGTATTTTCCGGGAAAACGATAAGAGCTAGTGGAAAACTTCCAATGGGCCGTATGTCGGGCTTGAAATTCTCTACAACTTTGCAATTTGAATCATCTTTGTAGCATCAAATATAAAAAAGTTATGCCCGAAAAACCGTTATTTGGCACCAAAATCACGTCTTTTGATCAGTTTTTTGTATTTTCCGGGAAAACGATAAGAGCTAGTGGAAAACTTCCAATGGGCCGTATGTCGGGCTTGAAATTCTCTACAACTTTGCAATTTGAATCATCTTTGTAGCATCAAATATAAAAAAGTTATGCCCGAAAAACCGGTATTTGGCCCCAAAATCACGTCTTTTGATCAGTTTTTCGTTATTTCCGGGAAAACGATAAGAGCTAGTGGAAAACTTCCAATGGGCCGTATGTCGGGCTTGAAATTCTCTACAACTTTGCAATTTGAATCATCTTTGTAGCATCAAATATAAAAAAGTTATGCCCGAAAAACCGGTATTTGGCCCCAAAATCACGTCTTTTGATCAGTTTTTTGTATTTTCCGGGAAAACGATAAGAGCTAGTGGAAAACTTCCAATGGGCCGTATGTCGGGCTTGAAATTCTCTACAACTTTGCAATTTGAATCATCTTTGTAGCATCAAATATAAAAAAGTTATGCCCGAAAAACCGTTATTTGGCACCAAAATCACGTCTTTTGATCAGTTTTTCGTTATTTCCGGGAAAACGATAAGAGCTAGTGGAAAACTTCCAATGGCCCGTATGTCGGGCTTGAAATTCTCTACAACTTTGCAATTTGAATCATCTTTGTAGCATCAAATATAAAAAAGTTATGCCCGAAAAACCGGTATTTGGCACCAAAATCACGTCTTTTGATCAGTTTTTTGTATTTTCCGGGAAAACGATAAGAGCTAGTGGAAAACTTCCAATGGGCCGTATGTCGGGCTTGAAATTCTCTACAACTTTGCAATTTGAATCATCTTTGTAGCATCAAATATAAAAAAGTTATGCCCGAAAAACCGGTATTTGGCCCCAAAATCACGTCTTTTGATCAGTTTTTTGTATTTTCCGGGAAAACGATAAGAGCTAGTGGAAAACTTCCAATGGGCCGTATGTCGGGCTTGAAATTCTCTACAACTTTGCAATTTGAATCATCTTTGTAGCATCAAATATAAAAAAGTTATGCCCGAAAAACCGGTATTTGGCCCCAAAATCACGTCTTTTGATCAGTTTTTCGTTATTTCCGGGAAAACGATAAGAGCTAGTGGAAAACTTCCAATGGCCCGTATGTCGGGCTTGAAATTCTCTACAACTTTGCAATTTGAATCATCTTTGTAGCATCAAATATAAATAAGATATGTCCGAAAAACCGTTATTTGGCACCAAAATCACGTCTTTTGATCAGTTTTTTGTATTTTCCGGGAAAACGATAAGAGCTAGTGGAAAACTTCCAATGGGCCGTATGTCGGGCTTGAAATTCTCTACAACTTTGCAATTTGAATCATCTTTGTAGCATCAAATATAAAGAAGTTATGCCCGAAAAACCGGTATTTGGCCCCAAAATCACGTCTTTTGATCAGTTTTTCGTTATTTCCGGGAAAACGATAAGAGCTAGTGGAAAACTTCCAATGGCCCGTATGTCGGGCTTGAAATTCTCTACAACTTTGCAATTTGAATCATCTTTGTAGCATCAAATATAAAAAAGTTATGCCCGAAAAACCGGTATTTGGCACCAAAATCACGTCTTTTGATCAGTTTTTTGTATTTTCCGGGAAAACGATAAGAGCTAGTGGAAAACTTCCAATGGGCCGTATGTCGGGCTTGAAATTCTCTACAACTTTGCAATTTAAATCATCTTTGTAGCATCAAATATAAAAAAGTTATGCCCGAAAAACCGTTATTTGGCACCAAAATCACGTCTTTTGATCAGTTTTTTGTATTTTCCGGGAAAACGATAAGAGCTAGTGGAAAACTTCCAATGGGCCGTATGTCGGGCTTGAAATTCTCTACAACTTTGCAATTTGAATCATCTTTGTAGCATCAAATATAAAAAAGTTATGCCCGAAAAACCGGTATTTGGCACCAAAATCACGTCTTTTGATCAGTTTTTTGTATTTTCCGGGAAAACGATAAGAGCTAGTGGAAAACTTCCAATGGGCCGTATGTCGGGATTGAAATTCTCTACAACTTTGCAATTTAAATCATCTTTGTAGCATCAAATATAAAAAAGTTATGCCCGAAAAACCGTTATTTGGCACCAAAATCACGTCTTTTGATCAGTTTTTTGTATTTTCCGGGAAAACGATAAGAGCTAGTGGAAAACTTCCAATGGGCCGTATGTCGGGCTTGAAATTCTCTACAACTTTGCAATTTGAATCATCTTTGTAGCATCAAATATAAAAAAGTTATGCCCGAAAAACCGGTATTTGGCCCCAAAATCACGTCTTTTGATCAGTTTTTCGTTATTTCCGGGAAAACGATAAGAGCTAGTGGAAAACTTCCAATGGCCCGTATGTCGGGCTTGAAATTCTCTACAACTTTGCAATTTGAATCATCTTTGTAGCATCAAATATAAAAAAGTTATGCCCGAAAAACCGGTATTTGGCACCAAAATCACGTCTTTTGATCAGTTTTTCGTTGTTTCCGGGAAAACGATAAGAGCTAGTGGAAAACTTCCAATGGCCCGTATGTCGGGCTTGAAATTCTCTACAACTTTGCAATTTGAATCATCTTTGTAGCATCAAATATAAAAAAGTTATGCCCGAAAAACCGGTATTTGGCACCAAAATCACGTCTTTTGATCAGTTTTTTGTATTTTCCGGGAAAACGATAAGAGCTAGTGGAAAACTTCCAATGGGCCGTTTGTCGGGCTTGAAATTCTCTACAACTTTGCAATTTGAATCATCTTTGTAGCATCAAATATAAAAAAGTTATGCCCGAAAAACCGTTATTTGGCACCAAAATCACGTCTTTTGATCAGTTTTTCGTTATTTCCGGGAAAACGATAAGAGCTAGTGGAAAACTTCCAATGGCCCGTATGTCGGGCTTGAAATTCTCTACAACTTTGCAATTTGAATCATCTTTGTAGCATCAAATATATAAAAGTTATGCCCGAAAAACCGTTATTTGGCACCAAAATCACGTCTTTTGATCAGTTTTTTGTATTTTCCGGGAAAACGATAAGAGCTAGTGGAAAACTTCCAATGGGCCGTATGTCGGGCTTGAAATTCTCTACAACTTTGCAATTTGAATCATCTTTGTAGCATCAAATATAAAAAAGTTATGCCCGAAAAACCGGTATTTGGCCCCAAAATCACGTCTTTTGATCAGTTTTTTGTATTTTCCGGGAAAACGATAAGAGCTAGTGGAAAACTTCCAATGGGCCGTATGTCGGGCTTGAAATTCTCTACAACTTTGCAATTTGAATCATCTTTGTAGCATCAAATATAAAAAAGTTATGCCCGAAAAACCGGTATTTGGCCCCAAAATCACGTCTTTTGATCAGTTTTTCGTTATTTCCGGGAAAACGATAAGAGCTAGTGGAAAACTTCCAATGGCCCGTATGTCGGGCTTGAAATTCTCTACAACTTTGCAATTTGAATCATCTTTGTAGTATCAAATATAAAAAAGTTATGCCCGAAAAACCGTTATTTGGCACCAAAATCACGTCTTTTGATCAGTTTTTTGTATTTTCCGGGAAAACGATAAGAGCTAGTGGAAAACTTCCAATGGGCCGTATGTCGGGCTTGAAATTCTCTACAACTTTGCAATTTGAATCATCTTTGTAGCATCAAATATAAAAAAGTTATGCCCGAAAAACCGGTATTTGGCCCCAAAATCACGTCTTTTGAACAGTTTTTCGTTATTTCCGGGAAAACGATAAGAGCTAGTGGAAAACTTCCAATGGCCCGTATGTCGGGCTTGAAATTCTCTACAACTTTGCAATTTGAATCATCTTTGTAGCATCAAATATAAATAAGATATGTCCGAAAAACCGTTATTTGGCACCAAAATCACGTCTTTTGATCAGTTTTTTGTATTTTCCGGGAAAACGATAAGAGCTAGTGGAAAACTTCCAATGGGCCGTATGTCGGGCTTGAAATTCTCTACAACTTTGCAATTTGAATCATCTTTGTAGCATCAAATATAAAAAAGTTATGCCCGAAAAACCGGTATTTGGCCCCAAAATCACGTCTTTTGAACAGTTTTTCGTTATTTCCGCGAAAACGATAAGAGCTAGTGGAAAACTTCCAATGGCCCGTATGTCGGGCTTGAAATTCTCTACAACTTTGCAATTTGAATCATCTTTGTAGCATCAAATATAAATAAGATATGTCCGAAAAACCGTTATTTGGCACCAAAATCACGTCTTTTGATCAGTTTTTTGTATTTTCCGGGAAAACGATAAGAGCTAGTGGAAAACTTCCAATGGGCCGTATGTCGGGCTTGAAATTCTCTACAACTTTGCAATTTAAATCATCTTTGTAGCATCAAATATAAAAAAGTTATGCCCAAAAAACCGTTATTTGGCACCAAAATCACGTCTTTTGATCAGTTTTTTGTATTTTCCGGGAAAACGATAAGAGCTAGTGGAAAACTTCCAATGGCCCGTATGTCGGGCTTGAAATTCTCTACAACTTTGCAATTTGAATCATCTTTGTAGCATCAAATATAAAAAAGTTATGCCCGAAAAACCGTTATTTGGCACCAAAATCACGTCTTTTGATCAGTTTTTTGTATTTTCCGGGAAAACTATAAGAGCTAGTGGAAAACTTCCAATGGGCCGTATGTCGGGCTTGAAATTCTCTACAACTTTGCAATTTGAATCATCTTTGTAGCATCAAATATAAAAAAGTTATGCCCGAAAAACCGGTATTTGGCCCCAAAATCACGTCTTTTGATCAGTTTTTCGTTATTTCCGGGAAAACGATAAGAGCTAGTGGAAAACTTCCAATGGCCCGTATGTCGGGCTTGAAATTCTCTACAACTTTGCAATTTGAATCATCTTTGTAGCATCAAATATAAAAAAGTTATGCCCGAAAAACCGGTATTTGGCACCAAAATCACGTCTTTTGATCAGTTTTTTGTATTTTCCGGGAAAACGATAAGAGCTAGTGGAAAACTTCCAATGGGCCGTATGTCGGGCTTGAAATTCTCTACAACTTTGCAATTTGAATCATCTTTGTAGCATCAAATATAAAAAAGTTATGCCCGAAAAACCGGTATTTGGCCCCAAAATCACGTCTTTTGATCAGTTTTTCGTTATTTCCGGGAAAACGATAAGAGCTAGTGGAAAACTTCCAATGGCCCGTATGTCGGGCTTGAAATTCTCTACAGCTTTGCAATTTGAATCATCTTTGTAGCATCAAATATAAAAAAGTTATGCCCGAAAAACCGGTATTTGGCACCAAAATCACGTCTTTTGATCAGTTTTTTGTATTTTCCGGGAAAACGATAAGAGCTAGTGGAAAACTTCCAATGGGCCGTATGTCGGGCTTGAAATTCTCTACAACTTTGCAATTTGAATCATCTTTGTAGCATCAAATATAAGGAAGTTATGCCCGAAAAACCGGTATTTGGCCCCAAAATCACGTCTTTTGATCAGTTTTTCGTTATTTCCGGGAAAACGATAAGAGCTAGTGGAAAACTTCCAATGGCCCGTATGTCGGGCTTGAAATTCTCTACAACTTTGCAATTTGAATCATCTTTGTAGCATCAAATATAAAAAAGTTGTGCCCGAAAAACCGGTATTTGGCACCAAAATCACGTCTTTTGATCAGTTTTTTGTATTTTCCGGGAAAACGATAAGAGCTAGTGGAAAACTTCCAATGGGCCGTATGTCGGGCTTGAAATTCTCTACAACTTTGCAATTTGAATCATCTTTGTAGCATCAAATATAAAAAAGTTATGCCCGAAAAACCGGTATTTGGCCCCAAAATCACGTCTTTTGATCAGTTTTTCGTTATTTCCGGGAAAACGATAAGAGCTAGTGGAAAACTTCCAATGGCCCGTATGTCGGGCTTGAAATTCTCTACAGCTTTGCAATTTGAATCATCTTTGTAGCATCAAATATAAAAAAGTTATGCCCGAAAAACCGGTATTTGGCACCAAAATCACGTCTTTTGATCAGTTTTTTGTATTTTCCGGGAAAACGATAAGAGCTAGTGGAAAACTTCCAATGGGCCGTATGTCGGGCTTGAAATTCTCTACAACTTTGCAATTTGAATCATCTTTGTAGCATCAAATATAAAAAAGTTATGCCCGAAAAACCGGTATTTGGCACCAAAATCACGTCTTTTGATCAGTTTTTTGTATTTTCCGGGAAAACGATAAGAGCTAGTGGAAAACTTCCAATGGGCCGTATGTCGGGCTTGAAATTCTCTACAACTTTGCAATTTGAATCATCTTTGTAGCATCAAATATAAAGAAGTTATGCCCGAAAAACCGGTATTTGGCCCCAAAATCACGTCTTTTGATCAGTTTTTCGTTATTTCCGGGAAAACGATAAGAGCTAGTGGAAAACTTCCAATGGCCCGTATGTCGGGCTTGAAATTCTCTACAACTTTGCAATTTGAATCATCTTTGTAGCATCAAATATAAAAAAGTTATGCCCGAAAAACCGGTATTTGGCACCAAAATCACGTCTTTTGATCAGTTTTTTGTATTTTCCGGGAAAACGATAAGAGCTAGTGGAAAACTTCCAATGGGCCGTATGTCGGGCTTGAAATTCTCTACAACTTTGCAATTTGAATCATCTTTGTAGCATCAAATATAAAAAAGTTATGCCCGAAAAACCGTTATTTGGCACCAAAATCACGTCTTTTGATCAGTTTTTCGTTATTTCCGGGAAAACGATAAGAGCTAGTGGAAAACTTCCAATGGCCCGTATGTCGGGCTTGAAATTCTCTACAACTTTGCAATTTGAATCATCTTTGTAGCATCAAATATATAAAAGTTATGCCCGAAAAACCGTTATTTGGCACCAAAATCACGTCTTTTGATCAGTTTTTTGTATTTTCCGGGAAAACGATAAGAGCTAGTGGAAAACTTCCAATGGGCCGTATGTCGGGCTTGAAATTCTCTACAACTTTGCAATTTGAATCATCTTTGTAGCATCAAATATAAAAAAGTTATGCCCGAAAAACCGGTATTTGGCCCCAAAATCACGTCTTTTGATCAGTTTTTTGTATTTTCCGGGAAAACGATAAGAGCTAGTGGAAAACTTCCAATGGGCCGTATGTCGGGCTTGAAATTCTCTACAACTTTGCAATTTGAATCATCTTTGTAGCATCAAATATAAAAAAGTTATGCCCGAAAAACCGGTATTTGGCCCCAAAATCACGTCTTTTGATCAGTTTTTCGTTATTTCCGGGAAAACGATAAGAGCTAGTGGAAAACTTCCAATGGCCCGTATGTCGGGCTTGAAATTCTCTACAACTTTGCAATTTGAATCATCTTTGTAGTATCAAATATAAAAAAGTTATGCCCGAAAAACCGTTATTTGGCACCAAAATCACGTCTTTTGATCAGTTTTTTGTATTTTCCGGGAAAACGATAAGAGCTAGTGGAAAACTTCCAATGGGCCGTATGTCGGGCTTGAAATTCTCTACAACTTTGCAATTTGAATCATCTTTGTAGCATCAAATATAAAAAAGTTATGCCCGAAAAACCGGTATTTGGCCCCAAAATCACGTCTTTTTTGGAAATTTTGGTTTTTACCCCTAAGTTAAAATGCTTATAGCGCCCTTATGGCTGAGAATTTAGAAAAACCAAGACCACCATTAAACAGACAGGAAAAACACCTATCGATTGATTATGGCACTGTAGTTGTCGGGCTTGAAATTCTCTACAACTTTGCAATTTGAATAATCTTTGTAGCATCAAATATAAAAAAGTTATGCCCGAAAAACCGATAATTAACACCAAAATCACGTCTTTTGATCAGTTTTTTGTATTTTCCGGAAAAAGAATAAGAGCTAGTGAAAAACTTCCAATGGCCCGTATGTCGGGCTTGAAATTCTCTACAACTTTGCAATTTGAATCATCTTTGTAGCATCAAATATAAAAAAGTTATGCCAGAAAAACCGGTATTTGGCCCCAAAATCACGTCTTTTGATCAGTTTTTCGTTATTTCCGGGAAAACGATAAGAGCTAGTGGAAAACTTCCAATGGTCCGTATGTCGGGCTTGAAATTCTCTACAACTTTGCAATTTGAATCATCTTTGTAGCATCAAATATAAAAAAGTTATGCCCGAAAAACCGTTATTTGGCACCAAAATCACGTCTTTTGATCAGTTTTTTGTATTTTCCGGGAAAACGATAAGAGCTAGTGGAAAACTTCCAATGGCCCGTATGTCGGGCTTGAAATTCTCTACAACTTTGCAATTTGAATCATCTTTGTAGCATCAAATATAAAAAAGTTATGCCCGAAAAACCGGTATTTGGCCCCAAAATCACGTCTTTTGATCAGTTTTTCGTTATTTCCGGGAAAACGATAAGAGCTATTGGAAAACTTCCAATGGCCCGTATGTCGGGCTTGAAATTCTCTACAACTTTGCAATTTGAATCATCTTTGTAGCATCAAATATAAAAAAGATATGTCCGAAAAACCGGTATTTGGCACCAAAATCACGTCTTTTGATCAGTTTTTTGTATTTTCCGGGAAAACGATAAGAGCTAGTGGAAAACTTCCAATGGGCCGTATGTCGGGCTTGAAATTCTCTACAACTTTGCAATTTGAATCATCTTTGTAGCATCAAATATAAAAAAGTTATGCCCGAAAAACCGGTATTTGGCCCCAAAATCACGTCTTTTGATCAGTTTTTCGTTATTTCCGGGAAAACGATAAGAGCTAGTGGAAAACTTCCAATGGCCCGTATGTCGGGCTTGAAATTCTCTACAACTTTGCAATTTGAATCATCTTTGTAGCATCAAATATAAAAAAGTTATGCCCGAAAAACCGTTATTTGGCACCAAAATCACGTCTTTTGATCAGTTTTTCGTTATTTCCGGGAAAACGATAAGAGCTATTGGAAAACTTCCAATGGCCCGTATGTCGGGCTTGAAATTCTCTACAACTTTGCAATTTGAATCATCTTTGTAGCATCAAATATAAAAAAGTTATGCCCGAAAAACCGGTATTTGGCCCCAAAATCACGTCTTTTGATCAGTTTTTCGTTATTTCCGGGAAAACGATAAGAGCTAGTGGAAAACTTCCAATGGGCCGTATGTCGGGCTTGAAATTCTCTACAACTTTGCAATTTGAATCATCTTTGTAGCATCAAATATAAAAAAGATATGTCCGAAAAACCGGTATTTGGCACCAAAATCACGTCTTTTGATCAGTTTTTCGTTATTTCCGGGAAAACGATAAGAGCTAGTGGAAAACTTCCAATGGCCCGTATGTCGGGCTTGAAATTCTCTACAACTTTGCAATTTGAATCATCTTTGTAGCATCAAATATAAAAAAGTTATGCCCGAAAAAACCGGTATTTGGCCCCAAAATCACGTCTTTTGATCAGTTTTTCGTTATTTCCTGGAAAACGATAAGAGCTAGTGGAAAACTTCCAATGGCCCGTATGTCGGGCTTGAAATTCTCTACAACTTTGCAATTTGAATCATCGTTGTAGCATCAAATATAAAAAAGTTATGCCCGAAAACCCGGTATTTGGCACCAAAATCACGTCTTTTGATCAGTTTTTTGTATTTTCCGGGAAAACGATAAGAGCTAGTGGAAAACTTCCAATGGGCCGTATGTCGGGCTTGAAATTCTCTACAATTTTGCAATTTGAATCATCTTTGTAGCATCAAATATAAAAAAGTTATGCCCGAAAAACCGTTATTTGGCACCAAAATCACGTCTTTTGATCAGTTTTTCGTAATTTCCGGGAAAACGATAAGAGCTAGTGGAAAACTTCCAATGGCCCTTATGTCGGGCTTGAAATTCTCTACAACTTTGCAATTTGAATCATCTTTGTAGCATCAAATATAAAAAAGATATGTCCGAAAAACCGGTATTTGGCACCAAAATCACGTCTTTTGATCAGGTTTTTGTATTTTCCGGGAAAACGATAAGAGCTAGTGGAAAACTTCCAATGGGCCGTATGTCGGGCTTGAAATTCTCTACAACTTTGCAATTTGAATAATCTTTGTAGCATCAAATATAAAAAAGTTATGCCCGAAAAACCGGTATTTGGCCCCAAAATCACGTCTTTTGATCAGTTTTTCGTTATTTCCGGGAAAACGATAAGAGCTAGTGGAAAACTTCCAATGGGCCGTATGTCGGGCTTGAAATTCTCTACAACTTTGCAATTTGAATCATCTTTGTAGCATCAAATATAAAAAAGTTATGCCCGAAAAACCGGTATTTGGCCCCAAAATCACGTCTTTTGATCAGTTTTTCGTTATTTCCGGGAAAACGATAAGAGCTAGTGGAAAACTTCCAATGGGCCGTATGTCGGGCTTGAAATTCTCTACAACTTTGCAATTTGAATCATCTTTGTAGCATCAAATATAAAAAAGATATGTCCGAAAAACCGGTATTTGGCACCAAAATCACGTCTTTTGATCAGTTTTTCGTTATTTCCGGGAAAACGATAAGAGCTAGTGGAAAACTTCCAATGGCCCGTATGTCGGGCTTGAAATTCTCTACAACTTTGCAATTTGAATCATCTTTGTAGCATCAAATATAAAAAAGTTATGCCCGAAAAGCCGGTATTTGGCCCCAAAATCACGTCTTTTGATCAGTTTTTCGTTATTTCCGGGAAAACGATAAGAGCTAGTGGAAAACTTCCAATGGCCCGTATGTCGGGCTTGAAATTCTCTACAACTTTGCAATTTGAATCATCTTTGTAGCATCAAATATAAAAAAGTTATGCCCGAAAAACCGGTATTTGGCCCCAAAATCACGTCTTTTGATCAGTTTTTCGTTATTTCCGGGAAAACGATAAGAGCTAGTGGAAAACTTCCAATGGCCCGTATGTCGGGCTTGAAATTCTCTACAACTTTGCAATTTGAATCATCTTTGTAGCATCAAATATAAAAAAGTTATGCCCGAAAAACCGGTATTTGGCCCCAAAATCACGTCTTTTGATCAGTTTTTCGTTATTTCCGGGAAAACGATAAGAGCTAGTGGAAAACTTCCAATGGCCCGTATGTCGGGCTTGAAATTCTCTACAACTTTGCAATTTAAATCATCTTTGTAGCATCAAATATAAAAAAGTTATGCCCGAAAAACCGGTATTTGGCCCCAAAATCACGTCTTTTGATCAGTTTTTCGTTATTTCCGGGAAAACGATAAGAGCTAGTGGAAAACTTCCAATCGGCCGTATGTCGGGCTTGAAATTCTCTACAACTTTGCAATTTGAATCATCTTTGTAGCATCAAATATAAAAAAGTTATGCCAGAAAAACCGGTATTTGGCCCCAAAATCACGTCTTTTGATCAGTTTTTCGTTATTTCCGGGAAAACGATAAGAGCTAGTGGAAAACTTCCAATGGCCCGTATGTCGGGCTTGAAATTCTCTACAACTTTGCAATTTGAATCATCTTTGTAGCATCAAATATAAAAAAGTTATGCCCGAAAAACCGTTATTTGGCACCAAAATCACGTCTTTTGATCAGTTTTTTGTATTTTCCGGGAAAACTATAAGAGCTAGTGGAAAACTTCCAATGGGCCGTATGTCGGGCTTGAAATTCTCTACAACTTTGCAATTTGAATCATCTTTGTAGCATCAAATATAAAAAAGTTATGCCCGAAAAACCGGTATTTGGCCCCAAAATCACGTCTTTTGATCAGTTTTTCGTTATTTCCGGGAAAACGATAAGAGCTAGTGGAAAACTTCCAATGGCCCGTATGTCGGGCTTGAAATTCTCTACAACTTTGCAATTTGAATCATCTTTGTAGCATCAAATATAAAAAAGTTATGCCCGAAAAACCGGTATTTGGCACCAAAATCACGTCTTTTGATCAGTTTTTTGTATTTTCCGGGAAAACGATAAGAGCTAGTGGAAAACTTCCAATGGGCCGTATGTCGGGCTTGAAATTCTCTACAACTTTGCAATTTGAATCATCTTTGTAGCATCAAATATAAAAAAGTTATGCCCGAAAAACCGGTATTTGGCCCCAAAATCACGTCTTTTGATCAGTTTTTCGTTATTTCCGGGAAAACGATAAGAGCTAGTGGAAAACTTCCAATGGCCCGTATGTCGGGCTTGAAATTCTCTACAGCTTTGCAATTTGAATCATCTTTGTAGCATCAAATATAAAAAAGTTATGCCCGAAAAACCGGTATTTGGCACCAAAATCACGTCTTTTGATCAGTTTTTTGTATTTTCCGGGAAAACGATAAGAGCTAGTGGAAAACTTCCAATGGGCCGTATGTCGGGCTTGAAATTCTCTACAACTTTGCAATTTGAATCATCTTTGTAGCATCAAATATAAGGAAGTTATGCCCGAAAAACCGGTATTTGGCCCCAAAATCACGTCTTTTGATCAGTTTTTCGTTATTTCCGGGAAAACGATAAGAGCTAGTGGAAAACTTCCAATGGCCCGTATGTCGGGCTTGAAATTCTCTACAACTTTGCAATTTGAATCATCTTTGTAGCATCAAATATAAAAAAGTTGTGCCCGAAAAACCGGTATTTGGCACCAAAATCACGTCTTTTGATCAGTTTTTTGTATTTTCCGGGAAAACGATAAGAGCTAGTGGAAAACTTCCAATGGGCCGTATGTCGGGCTTGAAATTCTCTACAACTTTGCAATTTGAATCATCTTTGTAGCATCAAATATAAAAAAGTTATGCCCGAAAAACCGGTATTTGGCCCCAAAATCACGTCTTTTGATCAGTTTTTCGTTATTTCCGGGAAAACGAT
Source organism: Lordithon lunulatus (assembly GCA_963942505.1). Lineage (NCBI taxonomy): Eukaryota > Metazoa > Arthropoda > Insecta > Coleoptera > Staphylinidae > Lordithon > Lordithon lunulatus. The sequence continues at coordinate 54,683,648 of OZ012672.1, read as the reverse complement.
AAGAGCTAGTGGAAAACTTCCAATGGCCCGTATGTCGGGCTTGAAATTCTCTACAGCTTTGCAATTTGAATCATCTTTGTAGCATCAAATATAAAAAAGTTATGCCCGAAAAACCGGTATTTGGCACCAAAATCACGTCTTTTGATCAGTTTTTTGTATTTTCCGGGAAAACGATAAGAGCTAGTGGAAAACTTCCAATGGGCCGTATGTCGGGCTTGAAATTCTCTACAACTTTGCAATTTGAATCATCTTTGTAGCATCAAATATAAAAAAGTTATGCCCGAAAAACCGGTATTTGGCACCAAAATCACGTCTTTTGATCAGTTTTTTGTATTTTCCGGGAAAACGATAAGAGCTAGTGGAAAACTTCCAATGGGCCGTATGTCGGGCTTGAAATTCTCTACAACTTTGCAATTTGAATCATCTTTGTAGCATCAAATATAAAGAAGTTATGCCCGAAAAACCGGTATTTGGCCCCAAAATCACGTCTTTTGATCAGTTTTTCGTTATTTCCGGGAAAACGATAAGAGCTAGTGGAAAACTTCCAATGGCCCGTATGTCGGGCTTGAAATTCTCTACAACTTTGCAATTTGAATCATCTTTGTAGCATCAAATATAAAAAAGTTATGCCCGAAAAACCGGTATTTGGCACCAAAATCACGTCTTTTGATCAGTTTTTTGTATTTTCCGGGAAAACGATAAGAGCTAGTGGAAAACTTCCAATGGGCCGTATGTCGGGCTTGAAATTCTCTACAACTTTGCAATTTGAATCATCTTTGTAGCATCAAATATAAAAAAGTTATGCCCGAAAAACCGGTATTTGGCCCCAAAATCACGTCTTTTGATCAGTTTTTCGTTATTTCCGGGAAAACGATAAGAGCTAGTGGAATACTTCCAATGGCCCGTATGTCGGGCTTGAAATTCTCTACAACTTTGCAATTTGAATCATCTTTGTAGCATCAAATATAAAAAAGTTATGCCCGAAAAACCGGTATTTGGCACCAAAATCACGTCTTTTGATCAGTTTTTTGTATTTTCCGGGAAAACGATAAGAGCTAGTGGAAAACTTCCAATGGGCCGTATGTCGGGCTTGAAATTCTCTACAACTTTGCAATTTGAATCATCTTTGTAGCATCAAATATAAAAAAGTTATGCCCGAAAAACCGGTATTTGGCCCCAAAATCACGTCTTTTGATCAGTTTTTCGTTATTTCCGGGAAAACGATAAGAGCTAGTGGAAAACTTCCAATGGCCCGTATGTCGGGCTTGAAATTCTCTACAGCTTTGCAATTTGAATCATCTTTGTAGCATCAAATATAAAAAAGTTATGCCCGAAAAACCGGTATTTGGCACCAAAATCACGTCTTTTGATCAGTTTTTTGTATTTTCCGGGAAAACGATAAGAGCTAGTGGAAAACTTCCAATGGGCCGTATGTCGGGCTTGAAATTCTCTACAACTTTGCAATTTGAATCATCTTTGTAGCATCTAATATAAGGAAGTTATGCCCGAAAAACCGGTATTTGGCCCCAAAATCACGTCTTTTGATCAGTTTTTCGTTATTTCCGGGAAAACGATAAGAGCTAGTGGAAAACTTCCAATGGCCCGTATGTCGGGCTTGAAATTCTCTACAACTTTGCAATTTGAATCATCTTTGTAGCATCAAATATAAAAAAGTTATGCCCGAAAAACCGGTATTTGGCACCAAAATCACGTCTTTTGATCAGTTTTTTGTATTTTCCGGGAAAACGATAAGAGCTAGTGGAAAACTTCCAATGGGCCGTATGTCGGGCTTGAAATTCTCTACAACTTTGCAATTTGAATCATCTTTGTAGCATCAAATATAAAAAAGTTATGCCCGAAAAACCGTTATTTGGCACCAAAATCACGTCTTTTGATCAGTTTTTCGTTGTTTCCGGGAAAACGATAAGAGCTAGTGGAAAACTTCCAATGGGCCGTATGTCGGGCTTGAAATTCTCTACAACTTTGCAATTTGAATCATCTTTGTAGCATCAAATATAAAGAAGTTATGCCCGAAAAACCGGTATTTGGCACCAAAATCACGTCTTTTGATCAGTTTTTTGTATTTTCCGGGAAAACGATAAGAGCTAGTGGAAAACTTCCAATAAGCCGTATGTCGGGCTTGAAATTCTCTACAACTTTGCAATTTGAATAATCTTTGTAGCATCAAATATAAAAAAGTTATGCCCGAAAAACCGGTATTTGGCACCAAAATCACGTCTTTTGATCAGTTTTTTGTATTTTCCGGGAAAACGATAAGAGCTAGTGGAAAACTTCCAATGGGCCGTATGTCGGGCTTGAAATTCTCTACAACTTTGCAATTTGAATCATCTTTGTAGCATCAAATATAAAGAAGTTATGCCCGAAAAACCGGTATTTGGCCCCAAAATCACGTCTTTTGATCAGTTTTTCGTTATTTCCGGGAAAACGATAAGAGCTAGTGGAAAACTTCCAATGGCCCGTATGTCGGGCTTGAAATTCTCTACAACTTTGCAATTTGAATCATCTTTGTAGCATCAAATATAAAAAAGTTATGCCCGAAAAACCGGTATTTGGCACCAAAATCACGTCTTTTGATCAGTTTTTTGTATTTTCCGGGAAAACGATAAGAGCTAGTGGAAAACTTCCAATGGGCCGTATGTCGGGCTTGAAATTCTCTACAACTTTGCAATTTGAATCATCTTTGTAGCATCAAATATAAAAAAGTTATGCCCGAAAAACCGGTATTTGGCCCCAAAATCACGTCTTTTGATCAGTTTTTCGTTATTTCCGGGAAAACGATAAGAGCTAGTGGAAAACTTCCAATGGCCCGTATGTCGGGCTTGAAATTCTCTACAACTTTGCAATTTGAATCATCTTTGTAGCATCAAATATAAAAAAGTTATGCCCGAAAAACCGGTATTTGGCACCAAAATCACGTCTTTTGATCAGTTTTTTGTATTTTCCGGGAAAACGATAAGAGCTAGTGGAAAACTTCCAATGGGCCGTATGTCGGGCTTGAAATTCTCTACAACTTTGCAATTTGAATCATCTTTGTAGCATCAAATATAAAAAAGTTATGCCCGAAAAACCGGTATTTGGCCCCAAAATCACGTCTTTTGATCAGTTTTTCGTTATTTCCGGGAAAACGATAAGAGCTAGTGGAAAACTTCCAATGGCCCGTATGTCGGGCTTGAAATTCTCTACAGCTTTGCAATTTGAATCATCTTTGTAGCATCAAATATAAAAAAGTTATGCCCGAAAAACCGGTATTTGGCACCAAAATCACGTCTTTTGATCAGTTTTTTGTATTTTCCGGGAAAACGATAAGAGCTAGTGGAAAACTTCCAATGGGCCGTATGTCGGGCTTGAAATTCTCTACAACTTTGCAATTTGAATCATCTTTGTAGCATCAAATATAAGGAAGTTATGCCCGAAAAACCGGTATTTGGCCCCAAAATCACGTCTTTTGATCAGTTTTTCGTTATTTCCGGGAAAACGATAAGAGCTAGTGGAAAACTTCCAATGGCCCGTATGTCGGGCTTGAAATTCTCTACAACTTTGCAATTTGAATCATCTTTGTAGCATCAAATATAAAAAAGTTATGCCCGAAAAACCGGTATTTGGCACCAAAATCACGTCTTTTGATCAGTTTTTTGTATTTTCCGGGAAAACGATAAGAGCTAGTGGAAAACTTCCAATGGGCCGTATGTCGGGCTTGAAATTCTCTACAACTTTGCAATTTGAATCATCTTTGTAGCATCAAATATAAAAAAGTTATGCCCGAAAAACCGTTATTTGGCACCAAAATCACGTCTTTTGATCAGTTTTTCGTTGTTTCCGGGAAAACGATAAGAGCTAGTGGAAAACTTCCAATGGGCCGTATGTCGGGCTTGAAATTCTCTACAACTTTGCAATTTGAATCATCTTTGTAGCATCAAATATAAAGAAGTTATGCCCGAAAAACCGGTATTTGGCCCCAAAATCACGTCTTTTGATCAGTTTTTCGTTATTTCCGGGAAAACGATAAGAGCTAGTGGAAAACTTCCAATGGCCCGTATGTCGGGCTTGAAATTCTCTACAACTTTGCAATTTGAATCATCTTTGTAGCATCAAATATAAAAAAGTTATGCCCGAAAAACCGTTATTTGGCACCAAAATCACGTCTTTTGATCAGTTTTTTGTATTTTCCGGGAAAACGATAAGAGCTAGTGGAAAACTTCCAATGGGCCGTATGTCGGGCTTGAAATTCTCTACAACTTTGCAATTTGAATCATCTTTGTAGCATCAAATATAAAAAAGTTATGCCCGAAAAACCGGTATTTGGCACCAAAATCACGTCTTTTGATCAGTTTTTTGTATTTTCCGGGAAAACGATAAGAGCTAGTGGAAAACTTCCAATGGGCCGTATGTCGGGCTTGAAATTCTCTACAACTTTGCAATTTGAATCATCTTTGTAGCATCAAATATAAAAAAGTTATGCCCGAAAAACCGTTATTTGGCACCAAAATCACGTCTTTTGATCAGTTTTTTGTATTTTCCGGGAAAACGATAAGAGCTAGTGGAAAACTTCCAATGGGCCGTATGTCGGGCTTGAAATTCTCTACAACTTTGCAATTTGAATCATCTTTGTAGCATCAAATATAAAAAAGTTATGCCCGAAAAACCGGTATTTGGCCCCAAAATCACGTCTTTTGATCAGTTTTTCGTTATTTCCGGGAAAACGATAAGAGCTAGTGGAAAACTTCCAATGGGCCGTATGTCGGGCTTGAAATTCTCTACAACTTTGCAATTTGAATCATCTTTGTAGCATCAAATATAAAAAAGTTATGCCCGAAAAACCGGTATTTGGCCCCAAAATCACGTCTTTTGATCAGTTTTTTGTATTTTCCGGGAAAACGATAAGAGCTAGTGGAAAACTTCCAATGGGCCGTATGTCGGGCTTGAAATTCTCTACAACTTTGCAATTTGAATCATCTTTGTAGCATCAAATATAAAAAAGTTATGCCCGAAAAACCGTTATTTGGCACCAAAATCACGTCTTTTGATCAGTTTTTCGTTATTTCCGGGAAAACGATAAGAGCTAGTGGAAAACTTCCAATGGCCCGTATGTCGGGCTTGAAATTCTCTACAACTTTGCAATTTGAATCATCTTTGTAGCATCAAATATAAAAAAGTTATGCCCGAAAAACCGGTATTTGGCACCAAAATCACGTCTTTTGATCAGTTTTTTGTATTTTCCGGGAAAACGATAAGAGCTAGTGGAAAACTTCCAATGGGCCGTATGTCGGGCTTGAAATTCTCTACAACTTTGCAATTTGAATCATCTTTGTAGCATCAAATATAAAAAAGTTATGCCCGAAAAACCGGTATTTGGCCCCAAAATCACGTCTTTTGATCAGTTTTTTGTATTTTCCGGGAAAACGATAAGAGCTAGTGGAAAACTTCCAATGGGCCGTATGTCGGGCTTGAAATTCTCTACAACTTTGCAATTTGAATCATCTTTGTAGCATCAAATATAAAAAAGTTATGCCCGAAAAACCGGTATTTGGCCCCAAAATCACGTCTTTTGATCAGTTTTTCGTTATTTCCGGGAAAACGATAAGAGCTAGTGGAAAACTTCCAATGGCCCGTATGTCGGGCTTGAAATTCTCTACAACTTTGCAATTTGAATCATCTTTGTAGCATCAAATATAAATAAGATATGTCCGAAAAACCGTTATTTGGCACCAAAATCACGTCTTTTGATCAGTTTTTTGTATTTTCCGGGAAAACGATAAGAGCTAGTGGAAAACTTCCAATGGGCCGTATGTCGGGCTTGAAATTCTCTACAACTTTGCAATTTGAATCATCTTTGTAGCATCAAATATAAAGAAGTTATGCCCGAAAAACCGGTATTTGGCCCCAAAATCACGTCTTTTGATCAGTTTTTCGTTATTTCCGGGAAAACGATAAGAGCTAGTGGAAAACTTCCAATGGCCCGTATGTCGGGCTTGAAATTCTCTACAACTTTGCAATTTGAATCATCTTTGTAGCATCAAATATAAAAAAGTTATGCCCGAAAAACCGGTATTTGGCACCAAAATCACGTCTTTTGATCAGTTTTTTGTATTTTCCGGGAAAACGATAAGAGCTAGTGGAAAACTTCCAATGGGCCGTATGTCGGGCTTGAAATTCTCTACAACTTTGCAATTTAAATCATCTTTGTAGCATCAAATATAAAAAAGTTATGCCCGAAAAACCGTTATTTGGCACCAAAATCACGTCTTTTGATCAGTTTTTTGTATTTTCCGGGAAAACGATAAGAGCTAGTGGAAAACTTCCAATGGGCCGTATGTCGGGCTTGAAATTCTCTACAACTTTGCAATTTGAATCATCTTTGTAGCATCAAATATAAAAAAGTTATGCCCGAAAAACCGGTATTTGGCACCAAAATCACGTCTTTTGATCAGTTTTTTGTATTTTCCGGGAAAACGATAAGAGCTAGTGGAAAACTTCCAATGGGCCGTATGTCGGGATTGAAATTCTCTACAACTTTGCAATTTAAATCATCTTTGTAGCATCAAATATAAAAAAGTTATGCCCGAAAAACCGTTATTTGGCACCAAAATCACGTCTTTTGATCAGTTTTTTGTATTTTCCGGGAAAACGATAAGAGCTAGTGGAAAACTTCCAATGGGCCGTATGTCGGGCTTGAAATTCTCTACAACTTTGCAATTTGAATCATCTTTGTAGCATCAAATATAAAAAAGTTATGCCCGAAAAACCGGTATTTGGCCCCAAAATCACGTCTTTTGATCAGTTTTTCGTTATTTCCGGGAAAACGATAAGAGCTAGTGGAAAACTTCCAATGGCCCGTATGTCGGGCTTGAAATTCTCTACAACTTTGCAATTTGAATCATCTTTGTAGCATCAAATATAAAAAAGTTATGCCCGAAAAACCGGTATTTGGCACCAAAATCACGTCTTTTGATCAGTTTTTTGTATTTTCCGGGAAAATGATAAGAGCTAGTGGAAAACTTCCAATGGGCCGTATGTCGGGCTTGAAATTCTCTACAACTTTGCACTTTGAATCATCTTTGTAGCATCAAATATAAAAAAGTTATGCCCGAAAAACCGTTATTTGGCACCAAAATCACGTCTTTTGATCAGTTTTTCGTTGTTTCCGGGAAAACGATAAGAGCTAGTGGAAAACTTCCAATGGCCCGTATGTCGGGCTTGAAATTCTCTACAACTTTGCAATTTGAATCATCTTTGTAGCATCAAACATAAAAAAGTTATGCCCGAAAAACCGGTATTTGGCACCAAAATCACGTCTTTTGATCAGTTTTTTGTATTTTCCGGGAAAACTATAAGAGCTAGTGGAAAACTTCCAATGGCCCGTATGTCGGGCTTGAAATTCTCTACAACTTTGCAATTTGAATCATCTTTGTAGCATCAAATATAAAATAGTTATGCCCGAAAAACAGATAATTGACACCAAAATAACGTCTTTTGATCAGTTTTTTGTATTTTAATTTGGTCGAAAATACGTGTAAAGTCTCCGCAGAACGTCAAAACGTTGGAATATGAGGTAAAAATCCCAAGAATTTCACTCTTTTTGGTCGAAAATTGAAAATTTCTGAGCACTTTACAACCATAAGGGGGGAGTACATGTTCAAAAAATTTTAGGAAATTTTATAAAAATCGTCAAATCTGGTCGAAAATACGTGTAAAGTCTCCGCAGAACGTCAAAACGTTGGAATATGAGGTAAATATTGAATATTTCTGAGCTATAAGCATTTTAACTTAGGGGTAAAAACCAAAATTTCCAAAAAAAATTGCAACCCCCAACCCCCGCGTCACAGCCAATCGATTGGATTTTTTCCGTTCTTTCTAATGGTGGTCTTGGTTTTTCTTAATTCCAAGCCATAAGGGCGGTACACCACTTTAAAGTTGGGGGTAAACAGCGAAATTATGGTGAAAGCGCGTTTCTGGGCGATCCGAATCTGTCGGACCAGGAGAGCAGGAGTAAGAATCGGTCGACTGAACAGCCAACTTCAAACACATGAGTGCGAGTGAGAACGTTACGGCAGAGATATAAATCTAATGTTGGCAGTACTGCTCGGTGCTTCTTTTGAACTATTTGCAATACGGTAGCAATTAAACTACTTCCGATTAGTTCTTTTATTAAGTAAACATAACATCAATAAGACGTTTTCAAACTTTCAATTAAATTGCTAATAGATGAACGTTCAGTTAATTTGGGGGAGAACGAACATGAGGATGAGGATGGTGATGATGAGTTTATGCAGACGAAAAAGTTGAGGAGCTGGATGGCAAACTATACATAAAGCTTTTTATGGTGGTGCCCTCAGAACACATCAATTCTATATGATGGCTTGTACCTGCTGTAGCTTAAACTAAGGTAGCAAACTCTTTTTTAATCTTATGACATAATTTTAATTAAATTTGTTTGTATTCAACTTTGTCACTTTTGGATTATATTTTACGTTGATAATGCCCTCACGTTGTTTGCCTCCAGCCTTGCAATGGCATTCAGGCATATCTTCAGAAAGGAAGTGGGAAGACTGGGACACACAGGCCCAATTCTACATCCAGACAGCAAGGGTTGATCTCCATTGACTTTTGATAAGGAGCTTGGTTAGCGACACCATATCAACCTAAGCAGCCCACACAGGTAAACAATTGATTTTACTAGAGAAAAGTTGTTATAGTTTTAGCAACTAAGTAGTTTTATATGAGTAACATGCACAAATATTTTATAAGAGTTGTATCAGAAGGGATCAAATAGAATTTTTTGACTAAAAATTGTATATCAAATCCGAAATAAATCTTTTTCAGTAATAAATAAATATCATAAGACAAAAACTATATGTGATACATTTTTGGATAGTCTAATTAATCTACTATAAAACAATAATGCAAATAAAAAGCCACTGGTATATTTTTTCGAGATATTTACTAAACACAAAGCCAAGGGCGTCTTTTTGGAAGTTTTTCAGCCATTACCAAAGAACCAGCTGTAATTTTTTTCTGAAACTTTCTAAATATGTTCATCTGAATGTATATAATGTAAATATAAAATTTGAAGTGGATTGAAAAAAGTTGAAATATCATGAAAATTTTATAATATCACTAGTTTTCAACAAGCTCTAACTTTTTTTCCATACCAGACCAAAACAAATACTAAACGGTTTTGGGTAGCCTGATTTATCTATTTTCAGATAATTATAAAAAATAACTATCTTAGTTGTTTATTTTTCAAGAAATTTAAAGGCGCGTGATTTGCTCATTTTTTTAAATTGTTTGCATTGTTGCAATTAAAAACTAGCCAACTTTTTTTCTTCTGAAATTCTCAAATTACATTCATTTGGATATATAGTAGATAAATGTAAAATTTGAAGTTGATTGAAAAAAGTTGAAATTTCATGAAAATGTCATATTTTCAGTAGTTTTCAACAAGCCATAACTTTTTTTTCATACCAGCTAGAAACAAATTCTAAACAGTTTTGGTTCGCCTGATTCATCTATTTTCAGATAATTATAAAAAATAACTATCTTAGTTGTTTATTTTTCAAGAAATTTAAAGGCGCGTGATTTGCTCATTTTTTTAAATTGTTTGCATTGTTGCAATTAAAAACTAGCCAATTTTTTTTCTTCTGAAATTCTCAAATTACATTCATTTGGATATATAGTAGATAAATGTAAAATTTGAAGTTGATTGAAAAAAGTTGAAATTTCATGAAAATGTCATATTTTCAGTAGTTTTCAACAAGCCATAACTTTTTTTTCATACCAGCTAGAAACGAATTCTAAATAGTTTTGGTTCGCCTGATTCATCTATTTTCAGATAATTATAAAAAATAACTATCTTAGTTGTTTATTTTTCAAGAAATTTAAAAGCGCGTGATTTGCTCATTTTTGTAAATTGTTTGCATTGTTGCAATTAAAAACTAGCCAATTTTTTTTCTTCTGAAATTCTCAAATTACATTCATTTGGATATATAGTAGATAAATGTAAAATTTGAAGTTGATTGAAAAAAGTTGAAATTTCATGAAAATGTCATATTTTCAGTAGTTTTCAACAAGCCATAACTTTTTTTTCATACCAGCTAGAAACAAATTCTAAACAGTTTTGGTTCGCCTGATTCATCTATTTTCAGATAATTATAAAAAATAACTATCTTAGTTGTTTATTTTTCAAGAAATTTAAAGGCGCGTGATTTGCTCATTTTTTTAAATTGTTTGCATTGTTGCAATTAAAAAGTAGCCAATTTTTTTTCTTCTGAAATTCTCAAATTACATTCATTTAGATATATAGTAGATAAATGTAAAATTTGAAGTTGATTGAAAAAAGTTGAAATTTCATGAAAATGTCATATTTTCAGTAGTTTTCAACAAGCCATAACTTTTTTTTCATACCAGCTAGAAACAAATTCTAAACAGTTTTGGTTCGCCTGATTCATCTATTTTCAGATAATTATAAAAAATAACTATCTTAGTTGTTTATTTTTCAAGAAATTTAAAGGCGCGTGATTTGCTCATTTTTTTAAATTGTTTGCATTGTTGCAATTATTATAATATTTAAACATTTAAAGGTTGAAAATTAAAATGACATCTAACATTATAAAAGTTCCTACATTTATATGTGTGTGTGTGTGTGTGTATTGATTTCAGTCTTTCAATACACCTGAATCATTGCTCGCCCAGTTTAAAACACAGGAAAGACAACATTCAAGTGAGTTGATAGACGACATGAGGTAATGTGAGAGAACATGATGCACAAGCCCTATGGTAAAATTAGATGTTACAGTGGTGAAAAGAGTAGCTGGTGTCTGGACTTCATGATACCTGCAATTCTGAAATCCTGGTCTTCTACACTGCAAGTTTTCCAAAATCATCTGTTGTGATGGAGCAACCAAGACGTCATACACACATCACATCCACATAACACCCATAACATCCACAACTTTAAAATAACACCTAACAGCATTAGTTTTAGTCCTCAGTTCTTGAGGTGGTGGCGGAGTTGCTTTCATTTCCTCCTGATGATGTTCCAAGAGGAACAGTTGGTATCCAGCAATGGTTATACTCAACATTGGTGTCATTGGCAGGGCATATCCACATCATTTAGGTGTCTGTGATGATTTTTCCATAATAACTTATCACTGCATAGGAATTGTGATAGCACTAAAAAGAAGATAATATCACACAAAAGCACTCTCTAATGATTATAATAGTTTAATGAATAAAATAGTAATAAATAAATCGTAATATTGTTGGTTGTAGTAATGGTGTAATTTTTCTTTCTTGCAGGACTATTCATCAATAAATTAGTATCATATGCCTTAAATGTAATTAACTGAACACTTACTGACTTTAAATCAAATTTCTAATATTACACTACCTAAATGCATCCAGATTAATTATCACACATCTTATTAGGATAACACACTATTAAATTACACTAAAGCTCACCTGTATTCATTATCACTCGTAGAGAGAGCAGCAGTAATCAGATCCATCCAAAACAGATTTGCAAGGGTGAAACTGCAGCCACAAATAAGTATTATGAAACACCTTCTTCAGCACATAGTAAAGTTATTGTAATTTGAACGTACTACGTACAAATTGGTTGTAAATTCATTATGGTATTCATTCAAATCCTACAATATTCATTGTTAACCAAGTTATTGTTTATGTGAACTGTCAGAAAGCCGGGTTGCAAACCTAAAAACGGTGACAGCGCTCAAAAAAAGCAGCGGTCAAATACCCTGAACTACAAGGTTCACGATATTGCGGACAGATGGCACTGGGGTGCAATCAGCGACGCCAGCGCCATCTATCCGCAACAGCGTGGACTGTAGTCCAAGTAGTTCACGAAATTGCGGATAGATGGCGCTGAATAACCGCACCAGCGACATCTGACAGCAATATCGTGAACCCTGTAGTTCAGGGTGTTTGACCGCTGCTTTTTTTGAGCGCTGTCACCGTTTTTAGGTTTGCATCCCGGCTTTCTGACAGTTCATATAAACAATAACTTGGTTAACAATGAATTAAATATTGTAGAATTTGAAAGAATACAAGAATGAATTTACAACCAATTTGCACATAGTACGTTCAAATTACAATAACTTTACCATGTGTTGAAGAAGGTGTTTCATAATACTTATTTGTGGCTGCAGTTTCACCCTTGCAAATGTGTTTCGGATGGATCTGATTACTGCTGCTCTTTCTATGAGTGGTAATTAATACTGGTGAGCTTGTATTGTATAGCTTTAGTGTAATTTAATAGTGTGATATTCTAACAAGATCAGGCTAGTCAGCAATGCATATCACTTGGTTTTATCTGCTGAAAAACAAATCTTACAGGTCACTGAAAAACAGTGAGAAATTGCTTTCAGGTGAAGGAATTTTGGCTATAACTCTAAAACCGGTGAATGAAAATGGCTAAAAATTGCATCAGTTATTCATCATAACATATAAAATAATTGTACAAAATTTGAAATCGATAGGATTGAAAATAAAATTCAGCCAAAACTGAAAAACTTCAGAAATCAACCTCTTGGTTTTCACCCAATAACTCAAAGAAATATACATCTTAGACCATTATTTTTGATTATTTGAAAATAGATAAATCAGGCTACCCAAAACTGTTTAGTATTTGTTTTGGTCTGTTATGGAAAAAAAAGTTAGAGCTTGTTGAAAACTAGTGATATTATAAAATTTTCATGAAATTTCAACCTTTTTCAATCCACTTCAAATTTTATATTTACATTATATACATTCAGATGAACATATTTAGAAAGTTTCAGAAAAAAATTACAGCTGGTTCTTTGGTAATGGCTGAAAAACTTCCAAAAAGACACCCTTGGCTTTGTGTTTAGTAAATATCTCGAAAAAATATACCAGTGGCTTTTTATTTGCATTATTGTCTTATAGTAGATTAATTAGACTATCCAAAAATTTATCACATATAGTTTTTGTCTTATGATATTTATTTATTACTGAAAAAGATTTATTTCGGATTTGATATACAATTTTTAGTCAAAAAATTCTATTTGATCCCTTCTGATACAACTCTTATAAAATATTTGTGCATGTTACTCATATAAAACTACTTAGTTGCTAAAACTATAACAACTTTTCTCTAGTAAAATCAATTGTTTACCTGTGTGGGCTGCTTAGGTTGATATGGTGTCGCTAACCAAGCTCCTTATCAAAAGTCAATGGAGATCAACCCTTGCTGTCTGGATGTAGAATTGGGCCTGTGTGTCCCAGTCTTCCCACTTCCTTTCTGAAGATATGCCTGAATGCCATTGCAAGGCTGGAGGCAAACAATGTGAGGGCATTATCAACGTAAAATATAATCCAAAAGTGACAAAGTTGAATACAAACAAATTTAATTAAAATTATGTCATACGATTAAAGAACATTAAAGAGTTTGCTACCTTAGCTTAGGCTACAGCTGGTACAAGCCAAGTACAAAACAACATATAGAATTCATGTGTTCTGAGGGCACCACCATAAAAAGCTTTATGTACAGTTTGCCATCCAGCTCCTCAATTTTCTCCTCTGCATAAACTCATCATCACCATCCTCATCCTCATGTTCGTTCTCCCCCAAATTAACTGAAAGTTCATCTATTAGCAATTTAATTAAAAGTTTGAAAAAGTTTTTGTAATTTGAGGTTATGTTTACTTAAAAAGAACTAACTTCAGTCAGTAGTTTAATTGCTACCGTATTGCAAATAGTTCAAAATAAGCACCGAGCAGTGTTGCCAACATTAGATTTATATCTCCGTCGTAACGCTCTCACTCACACTCATGTGTTTGAAGTTGGCTTTTCAGTCGACCGATTCATACTCCTGCTCTCCTGGTCTCACAGATTCGGATCGCCCAGAAACGCGCTTTCACCATAATTTCGCTGTTTACCCCCAACTTTAAAGTGGTGTAGCGCCCTTATGGCTGGGAATTAAGAAAAACCAAGACCACCATTAGAAAGAACGGGAAAAATCCAATCGATTGGCTGTGACGCGGGGGTTGGGGGCTGCAATTTTTTTGGAAATTTTGGTTTTTACCCCTAAGTTAAAATGCTTATAGCGCCCTTATGGCTGAGAATTTAGAAAAACCAAGACCACCATTAAACAGACAGGAAAAACACCTATCGATTGATTATGGCACTGTAGTTGTCGGGCTTGAAATTCTCTACAACTTTGCAATTTGAATAATCTTTGTAGCATCAAATATAAAAAAGTTATGCCCGAAAAACCGATAATTAACACCAAAATCACGTCTTTTGATCAGTTTTTTGTATTTTCCGGAAAAAGAATAAGAGCTAGTGAAAAACTTCCAATGGCCCGTATGTCGGGCTTGAAATTCTCTACAACTTTGCAATTTGAATCATCTTTGTAGCATCAAATATAAAAAAGTTATGCCAGAAAAACCGGTATTTGGCCCCAAAATCACGTCTTTTGATCAGTTTTTCGTTATTTCCGGGAAAACGATAAGAGCTAGTGGAAAACTTCCAATGGCCCGTATGTCGGGCTTGAAAATCTCTACAACTTTGCAATTTGAATCATCTTTGTAGCATCAAATATAAAAAAGTTATGCCCGAAAAACCGGTATTTGGCCCCAAAATCACGTCTTTTGATCAGTTTTTCGTTATTTCCGGGAAAACGATAAGAGCTAGTGGAAAACTTCCAATGGTCCGTATGTCGGGCTTGAAATTCTCTACAACTTTGCAATTTGAATCATCTTTGTAGCATCAAATATAAAAAAGTTATGCCCGAAAAACCGTTATTTGGCACCAAAATCACGTCTTTTGATCAGTTTTTTGTATTTTCCGGGAAAACGATAAGAGCTAGTGGAAAACTTCCAATGGCCCGTATGTCGGGCTTGAAATTCTCTACAACTTTGCAATTTGAATCATCTTTGTAGCATCAAATATAAAAAAGTTATGCCCGAAAAACCGGTATTTGGCCCCAAAATCACGTCTTTTGATCAGTTTTTCGTTATTTCCGGGAAAACGATAAGAGCTATTGGAAAACTTCCAATGGCCCGTATGTCGGGCTTGAAATTCTCTACAACTTTGCAATTTGAATCATCTTTGTAGCATCAAATATAAAAAAGATATGTCCGAAAAACCGGTATTTGGCACCAAAATCACGTCTTTTGATCAGTTTTTTGTATTTTCCGGGAAAACGATAAGAGCTAGTGGAAAACTTCCAATGGGCCGTATGTCGGGCTTGAAATTCTCTACAACTTTGCAATTTGAATCATCTTTGTAGCATCAAATATAAAAAAGTTATGCCCGAAAAACCGGTATTTGGCCCCAAAATCACGTCTTTTGATCAGTTTTTCGTTATTTCCGGGAAAACGATAAGAGCTAGTGGAAAACTTCCAATGGCCCGTATGTCGGGCTTGAAATTCTCTACAACTTTGCAATTTGAATCATCTTTGTAGCATCAAATATAAAAAAGTTATGCCCGAAAAACCGTTATTTGGCACCAAAATCACGTCTTTTGATCAGTTTTTCGTTATTTCCGGGAAAACGATAAGAGCTATTGGAAAACTTCCAATGGCCCGTATGTCGGGCTTGAAATTCTCTACAACTTTGCAATTTGAATCATCTTTGTAGCATCAAATATAAAAAAGTTATGCCCGAAAAACCGGTATTTGGCCCCAAAATCACGTCTTTTGATCAGTTTTTCGTTATTTCCGGGAAAACGATAAGAGCTATTGGAAAACTTCCAATGGCCCGTATGTCGGGCTTGAAATTCTCTACAACTTTGCAATTTGAATCATCTTTGTAGCATCAAATATAAAAAAGATATGTCCGAAAAACCGGTATTTGGCACCAAAATCACGTCTTTTGATCAGTTTTTCGTTATTTCCGGGAATACGATAAGAGCTAGTGGAAAACTTCCAATGGGCCGTATGTCGGGCTTGAAATTCTCTACAACTTTGCAATTTGAATCATCTTTGTAGCATCAAATATAAAAAAGATATGTCCGAAAAACCGGTATTTGGCACCAAAATCACGTCTTTTGATCAGTTTTTCGTTATTTCCGGGAAAACGATAAGAGCTAGTGGAAAACTTCCAATGGCCCGTATGTCGGGCTTGAAATTCTCTACAACTTTGCAATTTGAATCATCTTTGTAGCATCAAATATAAAAAAGTTATGCCCGAAAAAACCGGTATTTGGCCCCAAAATCACGTCTTTTGATCAGTTTTTCGTTATTTCCTGGAAAACGATAAGAGCTAGTGGAAAACTTCCAATGGCCCGTATGTCGGGCTTGAAATTCTCTACAACTTTGCAATTTGAATCATCGTTGTAGCATCAAATATAAAAAAGTTATGCCCGAAAACCCGGTATTTGGCACCAAAATCACGTCTTTTGATCAGTTTTTTGTATTTTCCGGGAAAACGATAAGAGCTAGTGGAAAACTTCCAATGGGCCGTATGTCGGGCTTGAAATTCTCTACAATTTTGCAATTTGAATCATCTTTGTAGCATCAAATATAAAAAAGTTATGCCCGAAAAACCGTTATTTGGCACCAAAATCACGTCTTTTGATCAGTTTTTCGTAATTTCCGGGAAAACGATAAGAGCTAGTGGAAAACTTCCAATGGCCCTTATGTCGGGCTTGAAATTCTCTACAACTTTGCAATTTGAATCATCTTTGTAGCATCAAATATAAAAAAGATATGTCCGAAAAACCGGTATTTGGCACCAAAATCACGTCTTTTGATCAGGTTTTTGTATTTTCCGGGAAAACGATAAGAGCTAGTGGAAAACTTCCAATGGGCCGTATGTCGGGCTTGAAATTCTCTACAACTTTGCAATTTGAATAATCTTTGTAGCATCAAATATAAAAAAGTTATGCCCGAAAAACCGGTATTTGGCCCCAAAATCACGTCTTTTGATCAGTTTTTCGTTATTTCCGGGAAAACGATAAGAGCTAGTGGAAAACTTCCAATGGGCCGTATGTCGGGCTTGAAATTCTCTACAACTTTGCAATTTGAATCATCTTTGTAGCATCAAATATAAAAAAGTTATGCCCGAAAAACCGGTATTTGGCCCCAAAATCACGTCTTTTGATCAGTTTTTCGTTATTTCCGGGAAAACGATAAGAGCTAGTGGAAAACTTCCAATGGCCCGTATGTCGGGCTTGAAATTCTCTACAACTTTGCAATTTGAATCATCTTTGTAGCATCAAATATAAAAAAGTTATGCCCGAAAAACCGGTATTTGGCACCAAAATCACGTCTTTTGATCAGTTTTTTGTATTTTCCGGGAAAACGCTAAGAGCTAGTGGAAAACTTCCAATGGGCCGTATGTCGGGCTTGAAATTCTCTACAACTTTGCAATTTGAATCATCTTTGTAGCATCAAATATAAAAAAGTTATGCCCGAAAAGCCGGTATTTGGCCCCAAAATCACGTCTTTTGATCAGTTTTTCGTTATTTCCGGGAAAACGATAAGAGCTAGTGGAAAACTTCCAATGGCCCGTATGTCGGGCTTGAAATTCTCTACAACTTTGCAATTTGAATCATCTTTGTAGCATCAAATATAAAAAAGTTATGCCCGAAAAACCGGTATTTGGCCCCAAAATCACGTCTTTTGATCAGTTTTTCGTTATTTCCGGGAAAACGATAAGAGCTAGTGGAAAACTTCCAATGGCCCGTATGTCGGGCTTGAAATTCTCTACAACTTTGCAATTTAAATCATCTTTGTAGCATCAAATATAAAAAAGTTATGCCCGAAAAACCGGTATTTGGCCCCAAAATCACGTCTTTTGATCAGTTTTTCGTTATTTCCGGGAAAACGATAAGAGCTAGTGGAAAACTTCCAATCGGCCGTATGTCGGGCTTGAAATTCTCTACAACTTTGCAATTTGAATCATCTTTGTAGCATCAAATATAAAAAAGTTATGCCAGAAAAACCGGTATTTGGCCCCAAAATCACGTCTTTTGATCAGTTTTTCGTTATTTCCGGGAAAACGATAAGAGCTAGTGGAAAACTTCCAATGGCCCGTATGTCGGGCTTGAAATTCTCTACAACTTTGCAATTTGAATCATCTTTGTAGCATCAAATATAAAAAAGTTATGCCCGAAAAACCGTTATTTGGCACCAAAATCACGTCTTTTGATCAGTTTTTTGTATTTTCCGGGAAAACTATAAGAGCTAGTGGAAAACTTCCAATGGGCCGTATGTCGGGCTTGAAATTCTCTACAACTTTGCAATTTGAATCATCTTTGTAGCATCAAATATAAAAAAGTTATGCCCGAAAAACCGGTATTTGGCCCCAAAATCACGTCTTTTGATCAGTTTTTCGTTATTTCCGGGAAAACGATAAGAGCTAGTGGAAAACTTCCAATGGCCCGTATGTCGGGCTTGAAATTCTCTACAACTTTGCAATTTGAATCATCTTTGTAGCATCAAATATAAAAAAGTTATGCCCGAAAAACCGGTATTTGGCACCAAAATCACGTCTTTTGATCAGTTTTTTGTATTTTCCGGGAAAACGATAAGAGCTAGTGGAAAACTTCCAATGGGCCGTATGTCGGGCTTGAAATTCTCTACAACTTTGCAATTTGAATCATCTTTGTAGCATCAAATATAAAAAAGTTATGCCCGAAAAACCGGTATTTGGCCCCAAAATCACGTCTTTTGATCAGTTTTTCGTTATTTCCGGGAAAACGATAAGAGCTAGTGGAAAACTTCCAATGGCCCGTATGTCGGGCTTGAAATTCTCTACAGCTTTGCAATTTGAATCATCTTTGTAGCATCAAATATAAAAAAGTTATGCCCGAAAAACCGGTATTTGGCACCAAAATCACGTCTTTTGATCAGTTTTTTGTATTTTCCGGGAAAACGATAAGAGCTAGTGGAAAACTTCCAATGGGCCGTATGTCGGGCTTGAAATTCTCTACAACTTTGCAATTTGAATCATCTTTGTAGCATCAAATATAAGGAAGTTATGCCCGAAAAACCGGTATTTGGCCCCAAAATCACGTCTTTTGATCAGTTTTTCGTTATTTCCGGGAAAACGATAAGAGCTAGTGGAAAACTTCCAATGGCCCGTATGTCGGGCTTGAAATTCTCTACAACTTTGCAATTTGAATCATCTTTGTAGCATCAAATATAAAAAAGTTGTGCCCGAAAAACCGGTATTTGGCACCAAAATCACGTCTTTTGATCAGTTTTTTGTATTTTCCGGGAAAACGATAAGAGCTAGTGGAAAACTTCCAATGGGCCGTATGTCGGGCTTGAAATTCTCTACAACTTTGCAATTTGAATCATCTTTGTAGCATCAAATATAAAAAAGTTATGCCCGAAAAACCGGTATTTGGCCCCAAAATCACGTCTTTTGATCAGTTTTTCGTTATTTCCGGGAAAACGATAAGAGCTAGTGGAAAACTTCCAATGGCCCGTATGTCGGGCTTGAAATTCTCTACAGCTTTGCAATTTGAATCATCTTTGTAGCATCAAATATAAAAAAGTTATGCCCGAAAAACCGGTATTTGGCACCAAAATCACGTCTTTTGATCAGTTTTTTGTATTTTCCGGGAAAACGATAAGAGCTAGTGGAAAACTTCCAATGGGCCGTATGTCGGGCTTGAAATTCTCTACAACTTTGCAATTTGAATCATCTTTGTAGCATCAAATATAAAAAAGTTATGCCCGAAAAACCGGTATTTGGCACCAAAATCACGTCTTTTGATCAGTTTTTTGTATTTTCCGGGAAAACGATAAGAGCTAGTGGAAAACTTCCAATGGGCCGTATGTCGGGCTTGAAATTCTCTACAACTTTGCAATTTGAATCATCTTTGTAGCATCAAATATAAAGAAGTTATGCCCGAAAAACCGGTATTTGGCCCCAAAATCACGTCTTTTGATCAGTTTTTCGTTATTTCCGGGAAAACGATAAGAGCTAGTGGAAAACTTCCAATGGCCCGTATGTCGGGCTTGAAATTCTCTACAACTTTGCAATTTGAATCATCTTTGTAGCATCAAATATAAAAAAGTTATGCCCGAAAAACCGGTATTTGGCACCAAAATCACGTCTTTTGATCAGTTTTTTGTATTTTCCGGGAAAACGATAAGAGCTAGTGGAAAACTTCCAATGGGCCGTATGTCGGGCTTGAAATTCTCTACAACTTTGCAATTTGAATCATCTTTGTAGCATCAAATACAAAAAGGTTATGCCCGAAAAACCGGTATTTGGCCCCAAAATCACGTCTTTTGATCAGTTTTTCGTTATTTCCGGGAAAACGATAAGAGCTAGTGGAATACTTCCAATGGCCCGTATGTCGGGCTTGAAATTCTCTACAACTTTGCAATTTGAATCATCTTTGTAGCATCAAATATAAAAAAGTTATGCCCGAAAAACCGGTATTTGGCACCAAAATCACGTCTTTTGATCAGTTTTTTGTATTTTCCGGGAAAACGATAAGAGCTAGTGGAAAACTTCCAATGGGCCGTATGTCGGGCTTGAAATTCTCTACAACTTTGCAATTTGAATCATCTTTGTAGCATCAAATATAAAAAAGTTATGCCCGAAAAACCGGTATTTGGCCCCAAAATCACGTCTTTTGATCAGTTTTTTGTTATTTCCGGGAAAACGATAAGAGCTAGTGGAAAACTTCCAATGGCCCGTATGTCGGGCTTGAAATTCTCTACAGCTTTGCAATTTGAATCATCTTTGTAGCATCAAATATAAAAAAGTTATGCCCGAAAAACCGGTATTTGGCACCAAAATCACGTCTTTTGATCAGTTTTTTGTATTTTCCGGGAAAACGATAAGAGCTAGTGGAAAACTTCCAATGGGCCGTATGTCGGGCTTGAAATTCTCTACAACTTTGCAATTTGAATCATCTTTGTAGCATCTAATATAAGGAAGTTATGCCCGAAAAACCGGTATTTGGCCCCAAAATCACGTCTTTTGATCAGTTTTTCGTTATTTCCGGGAAAACGATAAGAGCTAGTGGAAAACTTCCAATGGCCCGTATGTCGGGCTTGAAATTCTCTACAACTTTGCAATTTGAATCATCTTTGTAGCATCAAATATAAAAAAGTTATGCCCGAAAAACCGGTATTTGGCACCAAAATCACGTCTTTTGATCAGTTTTTTGTATTTTCCGGGAAAACGATAAGAGCTAGTGGAAAACTTCCAATGGGCCGTATGTCGGGCTTGAAATTTTCTACAACTTTGCAATTTGAATCATCTTTGTAGCATCAAATATAAAAAAGTTATGCCCGAAAAACCGTTATTTGGCACCAAAATCACGTCTTTTGATCAGTTTTTCGTTGTTTCCGGGAAAACGATAAGAGCTAGTGGAAAACTTCCAATGGGCCGTATGTCGGGCTTGAAATTCTCTACAACTTTGCAATTTGAATCATCTTTGTAGCATCAAATATAAAGAAGTTATGCCCGAAAAACCGGTATTTGGCCCCAAAATCACGTCTTTTGATCAGTTTTTCGTTATTTCCGGGAAAACGATAAGAGCTAGTGGAAAACTTCCAATGGCCCGTATGTCGGGCTTGAAATTCTCTACAACTTTGCAATTTGAATCATCTTTGTAGCATCAAATATAAAAAAGTTATGCCCGAAAAACCGTTATTTGGCACCAAAATCACGTCTTTTGATCAGTTTTTTGTACTTTCCGGGAAAACGATAAGAGCTAGTGGAAAACTTCCAATGGGCCGTATGTCGGGCTTGAAATTCTCTACAACTTTGCAATTTGAATCATCTTTGTAGCATCAAATATAAAAAAGTTATGCCCGAAAAACCGGTATTTGGCACCAAAATCACGTCTTTTGATCAGTTTTTTGTATTTTCCGGGAAAACGATAAGAGCTAGTGGAAAACTTCCAATGGGCCGTATGTCGGGCTTGAAATTCTCTACAACTTTGCAATTTGAATCATCTTTGTAGCATCAAATATAAAAAAGTTATGCCCGAAAAACCGGTATTTGGCACCAAAATCACGTCTTTTGATCAGTTTTTTGTATTTTCCGGGAAAACGATAAGAGCTAGTGGAAAACTTCCAATGGGCCGTATGTCGGGCTTGAAATTCTCTACAACTTTGCAATTTGAATCATCTTTGTAGCATCAAATATAAAGAAGTTATGCCCGAAAAACCGGTATTTGGCCCCAAAATCACGTCTTTTGATCAGTTTTTCGTTATTTCCGGGAAAACGATAAGAGCTAGTGGAAAACTTCCAATGGCCCGTATGTCGGGCTTGAAATTCTCTACAACTTTGCAATTTGAATCATCTTTGTAGCATCAAATATAAAAAAGTTATGCCCGAAAAACCGGTATTTGGCACCAAAATCACGTCTTTTGATCAGTTTTTTGTATTTTCCGGGAAAACGATAAGAGCTAGTGGAAAACTTCCAATGGGCCGTATGTCGGGCTTGAAATTCTCTACAACTTTGCAATTTGAATCATCTTTGTAGCATCAAATATAAAAAAGTTATGCCCGAAAAACCGGTATTTGGCCCCAAAATCACGTCTTTTGATCAGTTTTTCGTTATTTCCGGGAAAACGATAAGAGCTAGTGGAAAACTTCCAATGGCCCGTATGTCGGGCTTGAAATTCTCTACAACTTTGCAATTTGAATCATCTTTGTAGCATCAAATATAAAAAAGTTATGCCCGAAAAACCGGTATTTGGCACCAAAATCACGTCTTTTGATCAGTTTTTTGTATTTTCCGGGAAAACGATAAGAGCTAGTGGAAAACTTCCAATGGGCCGTATGTCGGGCTTGAAATTCTCTACAACTTTGCAATTTGAATCATCTTTGTAGCATCAAATATAAAAAAGTTATGCCCGAAAAACCGGTATTTGGCCCCAAAATCACGTCTTTTGATCAGTTTTTCGTTATTTCCGGGAAAACGATAAGAGCTAGTGGAAAACTTCCAATGGCCCGTATGTCGGGCTTGAAATTCTCTACAGCTTTGCAATTTGAATCATCTTTGTAGCATCAAATATAAAAAAGTTATGCCCGAAAAACCGGTATTTGGCACCAAAATCACGTCTTTTGATCAGTTTTTTGTATTTTCCGGGAAAACGATAAGAGCTAGTGGAAAACTTCCAATGGGCCGTATGTCGGGCTTGAAATTCTCTACAACTTTGCAATTTGAATCATCTTTGTAGCATCAAATATAAGGAAGTTATGCCCGAAAAACCGGTATTTGGCCCCAAAATCACGTCTTTTGATCAGTTTTTCGTTATTTCCGGGAAAACGATAAGAGCTAGTGGAAAACTTCCAATGGCCCGTATGTCGGGCTTGAAATTCTCTACAACTTTGCAATTTGAATCATCTTTGTAGCATCAAATATAAAAAAGTTATGCCCGAAAAACCGGTATTTGGCACCAAAATCACGTCTTTTGATCAGTTTTTTGTATTTTCCGGGAAAACGATAAGAGCTAGTGGAAAACTTCCAATGGGCCGTATGTCGGGCTTGAAATTCTCTACAACTTTGCAATTTGAATCATCTTTGTAGCATCAAATATAAAAAAGTTATGCCCGAAAAACCGTTATTTGGCACCAAAATCACGTCTTTTGATCAGTTTTTCGTTGTTTCCGGGAAAACGATAAGAGCTAGTGGAAAACTTCCAATGGGCCGTATGTCGGGCTTGAAATTCTCTACAACTTTGCAATTTGAATCATCTTTGTAGCATCAAATATAAAGAAGTTATGCCCGAAAAACCGGTATTTGGCCCCAAAATCACGTCTTTTGATCAGTTTTTCGTTATTTCCGGGAAAACGATAAGAGCTAGTGGAAAACTTCCAATGGCCCGTATGTCGGGCTTGAAATTCTCTACAACTTTGCAATTTGAATCATCTTTGTAGCATCAAATATAAAAAAGTTATGCCCGAAAAACCGTTATTTGGCACCAAAATCACGTCTTTTGATCAGTTTTTTGTATTTTCCGGGAAAACGATAAGAGCTAGTGGAAAACTTCCAATGGGCCGTATGTCGGGCTTGAAATTCTCTACAACTTTGCAATTTGAATCATCTTTGTAGCATCAAATATAAAAAAGTTATGCCCGAAAAACCGGTATTTGGCACCAAAATCACGTCTTTTGATCAGTTTTTTGTATTTTCCGGGAAAACGATAAGAGCTAGTGGAAAACTTCCAATGGGCCGTATGTCGGGCTTGAAATTCTCTACAACTTTGCAATTTGAATCATCTTTGTAGCATCAAATATAAAAAAGTTATGCCCGAAAAACCGTTATTTGGCACCAAAATCACGTCTTTTGATCAGTTTTTTGTATTTTCCGGGAAAACGATAAGAGCTAGTGGAAAACTTCCGATGGGCCGTATGTCGGGCTTGAAATTCTCTACAACTTTGCAATTTGAATCATCTTTGTAGCATCAAATATAAAAAAGTTATGCCCGAAAAACCGGTATTTGGCCCCAAAATCACGTCTTTTGATCAGTTTTTCGTTATTTCCGGGAAAACGATAAGAGCTAGTGGAAAACTTCCAATGGGCCGTATGTCGGGCTTGAAATTCTCTACAACTTTGCAATTTGAATCATCTTTGTAGCATCAAATATAAAAAAGTTATGCCCGAAAAACCGGTATTTGGCCCCAAAATCACGTGTTTTGATCAGTTTTTTGTATTTTCCGGGAAAACGATAAGAGCTAGTGGAAAACTTCCAATGGGCCGTATGTCGGGCTTGAAATTCTCTACAACTTTGCAATTTGAATCATCTTTGTAGCATCAAATATAAAAAAGTTATGCCCGAAAAACCGTTATTTGGCACCAAAATCACGTCTTTTGATCAGTTTTTCGTTATTTCCGGGAAAACGATAAGAGCTAGTGGAAAACTTCCAATGGCCCGTATGTCGGGCTTGAAATTCTCTACAACTTTGCAATTTGAATCATCTTTGTAGCATCAAATATAAAAAAGTTATGCCCGAAAAACCGGTATTTGGCACCAAAATCACGTCTTTTGATCAGTTTTTTGTATTTTCCGGGAAAACGATAAGAGCTAGTGGAAAACTTCCAATGGGCCGTATGTCGGGCTTGAAATTCTCTACAACTTTGCAATTTGAATCATCTTTGTAGCATCAAATATAAAAAAGTTATGCCCGAAAAACCGGTATTTGGCCCCAAAATCACGTCTTTTGATCAGTTTTTTGTATTTTCCGGGAAAACGATAAGAGATAGTGGAAAACTTCCAATGGGCCGTATGTCGGGCTTGAAATTCTCTACAACTTTGCAATTTGAATCATCTTTGTAGCATCAAATATAAAAAAGTTATGCCCGAAAAACCGGTATTTGGCCCCAAAATCACGTCTTTTGATCAGTTTTTCGTTATTTCCGGGAAAACGATAAGAGCTAGTGGAAAACTTCCAATGGCCCGTATGTCGGGCTTGAAATTCTCTACAACTTTGCAATTTGAATCATCTTTGTAGCATCAAATATAAATAAGATATGTCCGAAAAACCGTTATTTGGCACCAAAATCACGTCTTTTGATCAGTTTTTTGTATTTTCCGGGAAAACGATAAGAGCTAGTGGAAAACTTCCAATGGGCCGTATGTCGGGCTTGAAATTCTCTACAACTTTGCAATTTGAATCATCTTTGTAGCATCAAATATAAAGAAGTTATGCCCGAAAAACCGGTATTTGGCCCCAAAATCACGTCTTTTGATCAGTTTTTCGTTATTTCCGGGAAAACGATAAGAGCTAGTGGAAAACTTCCAATGGCCCGTATGTCGGGCTTGAAATTCTCTACAACTTTGCAATTTGAATCATCTTTGTAGCATCAAATATAAAAAAGTTATGCCCGAAAAACCGGTATTTGGCACCAAAATCACGTCTTTTGATCAGTTTTTTGTATTTTCCGGGAAAACGATAAGAGCTAGTGGAAAACTTCCAATGGGCCGTATGTCGGGCTTGAAATTCTCTACAACTTTGCAATTTAAATCATCTTTGTAGCATCAAATATAAAAAAGTTATGCCCGAAAAACCGTTATTTGGCACCAAAATCACGTCTTTTGATCAGTTTTTTGTATTTTCCGGGAAAACGATAAGAGCTAGTGGAAAACTTCCAATGGGCCGTATGTCGGGCTTGAAATTCTCTACAACTTTGCAATTTGAATCATCTTTGTAGCATCAAATATAAAAAAGTTATGCCCGAAAAACCGGTATTTGGCACCAAAATCACGTCTTTTGATCAGTTTTTTGTATTTTCCGGGAAAACGATAAGAGCTAGTGGAAAACTTCCAATGGGCCGTATGTCGGGATTGAAATTCTCTACAACTTTGCAATTTAAATCATCTTTGTAGCATCAAATATAAAAAAGTTATGCCCGAAAAACCGTTATTTGGCACCAAAATCACGTCTTTTGATCAGTTTTTTGTATTTTCCGGGAAAACGATAAGAGCTAGTGGAAAACTTCCAATGGGCCGTATGTCGGGCTTGAAATTCTCTACAACTTTGCAATTTGAATCATCTTTGTAGCATCAAATATAAAAAAGTTATGCCCGAAAAACCGGTATTTGGCCCCAAAATCACGTCTTTTGATCAGTTTTTCGTTATTTCCGGGAAAACGATAAGAGCTAGTGGAAAACTTCCAATGGCCCGTATGTCGGGCTTGAAATTCTCTACAACTTTGCAATTTGAATCATCTTTGTAGCATCAAATATAAAAAAGTTATGCCCGAAAAACCGGTATTTGGCACCAAAATCACGTCTTTTGATCAGTTTTTTGTATTTTCCGGGAAAATGATAAGAGCTAGTGGAAAACTTCCAATGGGCCGTATGTCGGGCTTGAAATTCTCTACAACTTTGCACTTTGAATCATCTTTGTAGCATCAAATATAAAAAAGTTATGCCCGAAAAACCGTTATTTGGCACCAAAATCACGTCTTTTGATCAGTTTTTCGTTGTTTCCGGGAAAACGATAAGAGCTAGTGGAAAACTTCCAATGGCCCGTATGTCGGGCTTGAAATTCTCTACAACTTTGCAATTTGAATCATCTTTGTAGCATCAAATATAAAAAAGTTATGCCCGAAAAACCGGTATTTGGCACCAAAATCACGTCTTTTGATCAGTTTTTTGTATTTTCCGGGAAAACGATAAGAGCTAGTGGAAAACTTCCAATGGGCCGTATGTCGGGCTTGAAATTCTCTACAACTTTGCAATTTGAATCATCTTTGTAGCATCAAATATAAAGAAGTTATGCCCGAAAAACCGGTATTTGGCCCCAAAATCACGTCTTTTGATCAGTTTTTCGTTATTTCCGGGAAAACGATAAGAGCTAGTGGAAAACTTCCAATGGCCCGTATGTCGGGCTTGAAATTCTCTACAACTTTGCAATTTGAATCATCTTTGTAGCATCAAATATAAAAAAGTTATGCCCGAAAAACCGGTATTTGGCACCAAAATCACGTCTTTTGATCAGTTTTTTGTATTTTCCGGGAAAACGATAAGAGCTAGTGGAAAACTTCCAATGGGCCGTATGTCGGGCTTGAAATTCTCTACATCTTTGCAATTTGAATCATCTTTGTAGCATCAAATATAAAAAAGTTATGCCCGAAAAACCGGTATTTGGCCCCAAAATCACGTCTTTTGATAAGTTTTTCGTTATTTCCGGGAAAACGATAAGAGCTAGTGGAAAACTTCCAATGGCCCGTATGTCGGGCTTGAAATTCTCTACAACTTTGCAATTTGAATCATCTTTGTAGCATCAAATATAAAAAAGTTATGCCCGAAAAACCGTTATTTGGCACCAAAATCACGTCTTTTGATCAGTTTTTCGTTGTTTCCGGGAAAACGATAAGAGCTAGTGGAAAACTTCCAATGGCCCGTATGTCGGGCTTGAAATTCTCTACAACTTTGCAATTTGAATCATCTTTGTAGCATCAAATATAAAAAAGTTATGCCCGAAAAACCGGTATTTGGCACCAAAATCACGTCTTTTGATCAGTTTTTTGTATTTTCCGGGAAAACGATAAGAGCTAGTGGAAAACTTCCAATGGGCCGTTTGTCGGGCTTGAAATTCTCTACAACTTTGCAATTTGAATTATCTTTGTAGCATCAAATATAAAAAAGTTATGCCCGAAAAACCGTTATTTGGCACCAAAATCACGTCTTTTGATCAGTTTTTCGTTATTTCCGGGAAAACGATAAGAGCTAGTGGAAAACTTCCAATGGCCCGTATGTCGGGCTTGAAATTCTCTACAACTTTGCAATTTGAATCATCTTTGTAGCATCAAATATATAAAAGTTATGCCCGAAAAACCGTTATTTGGCACCAAAATCACGTCTTTTGATCAGTTTTTTGTATTTTCCGGGAAAACGATAAGAGCTAGTGGAAAACTTCCAATGGGCCGTATGTCGGGCTTGAAATTCTCTACAACTTTGCAATTTGAATCATCTTTGTAGCATCAAATATAAAAAAGTTATGCCCGAAAAACCGGTATTTGGCCCCAAAATCACGTCTTTTGATCAGTTTTTTGTATTTTCCGGGAAAACGATAAGAGCTAGTGGAAAACTTCCAATGGGCCGTATGTCGGGCTTGAAATTCTCTACAACTTTGCAATTTGAATCATCTTTGTAGCATCAAATATAAAAAAGTTATGCCCGAAAAACCGGTATTTGGCACCAAAATCACGTCTTTTGATCAGTTTTTTGTATTTTCCGGGAAAACGATAAGAGCTAGTGGAAAACTTCCAATGGCCCGTATGTCGGGCTTGAAATTCTCTACAACTTTGCAATTTGAATCATCTTTGTAGCATCAAATATAAAAAAGTTATGCCCGAAAAACCGGTATTTGGCACCAAAATCACGTCTTTTGATCAGTTTTTTGTATTTTCCGGGAAAACGATAAGAGCTAGTGGAAAACTTCCAATGGGCCGTATGTCGGGCTTGAAATTCTCTACAACTTTGCAATTTGAATCATCTTTGTAGCATCAAATATAAAAAAGTTATGCCCGAAAAACCGGTATTTGGCCCCAAAATCACGTCTTTTGATCAGTTTTTCGTTATTTCCGGGAAAACGATAAGAGCTAGTGGAAAACTTCCAATGGCCCGTATGTCGGGCTTGAAATTCTCTACAACTTTGCAATTTGAATCATCTTTGTAGCATCAAATATAAAAAAGTTATGCCCGAAAAACCGGTATTTGGCACCAAAATCACGTCTTTTGATCAGTTTTTTGTATTTTCCGGGAAAACGATAAGAGCTAGTGGAAAACTTCCAATGGCCCGTATGTCGGGCTTGAAATTCTCTACAACTTTGCAATTTGAATCATCTTTGTAGCATCAAACATAAAAAAGTTATGCACGAAAAACCGGTATTTGGCACCAAAATCACGTCTTTTGATCAGTTTTTTGTATTTTCCGGGAAAACGATAAGAGCTAGTGGAAAACTTCCAATGGGCCGTATGTCGGGCTTGAAATTCTCTACAACTTTGCAATTTGAATCATCTTTGTAGCATCAAATATAAAAAAGTTATGCCCGAAAAACCGGTATTTGGCACCAAAATCACGTCTTTTGATCAGTTTTTTGTATTTTCCGGGAAAACTATAAGAGCTAGTGGAAAACTTCCAATGGCCCGTATGTCGGGCTTGAAATTCTCTACAACTTTGCAATTTGAATCATCTTTGTAGCATCAAATATAAAATAGTTATGCCCGAAAAACAGATAATTGACACCAAAATAACGTCTTTTGATCAGTTTTTTGTATTTTAATTTGGTCGAAAATACGTGTAAAGTCTCCGCAGAACGTCAAAACGTTGGAATATGAGGTAAAAATCCCAAGAATTTCACTCTTTTTGGTCGAAAATTGAAAATTTCTGAGCACTTTACAACCATAAGGGGGGAGTACATGTTCAAAAAATTTTAGGAAATTTTATAAAAATCGTCAAATCTGGTCGAAAATACGTGTAAAGTCTCCGCAGAACGTCAAAACGTTGGAATATGAGGTAAATATTGAATATTTCTGAGCTATAAGCATTTTAACTTAGGGGTAAAAACCAAAATTTCCAAAAAAAATTGCAACCCCCAACCCCCGCGTCACAGCCAATCGATTGGATTTTTTCCGTTCTTTCTAATGGTGATCTTGGTTTTTCTTAATTCCAAGCCATAAGGGCGGTACACCACTTTAAAGTTGGGGGTAAACAGCGAAATTATGGTGAAAGCGCGTTTCTGGGCGATCCGAATCTGTCGGACCAGGAGAGCAGGAGTAAGAATCGGTCGACTGAACAGCCAACTTCAAACACATGAGTGCGAGTGAGAACGTTACGGCAGAGATATAAATCTAATGTTGGCAGTACTGCTCGGTGCTTCTTTTGAACTATTTGCAATACGGTAGCAATTAAACTACTTCCGATTAGTTCTTTTATTAAGTAAACATAACATCAATAAGACGTTTTCAAACTTTCAATTAAATTGCTAATAGATGAACGTTCAGTTAATTTGGGGGAGAACGAACATGAGGATGAGGATGGTGATGATGAGTTTATGCAGACGAAAAAGTTGAGGAGCTGGATGGCAAACTATACATAAAGCTTTTTATGGTGGTGCCCTCACAACACATCAATTCTATATGATGGCTTGTACCTGCTGTAGCTTAAACTAAGGTAGCAAACTCTTTTTTAATCTTATGACATAATTTTAATTAAATTTGTTTGTATTCAACTTTGTCACTTTTGGATTATATTTTACGTTGATAATGCCCTCACGTTGTTTGCCTCCAGCCTTGCAATGGCATTCAGGCATATCTTCAGAAAGGAAGTGGGAAGACTGGGACACACAGGCCCAATTCTACATCCAGACAGCAAGGGTTGATCTCCATTGACTTTTGATAAGGAGCTTGGTTAGCGACACCATATCAACCTAAGCAGCCCACACAGGTAAACAATTGATTTTACTAGAGAAAAGTTGTTATAGTTTTAGCAACTAAGTAGTTTTATATGAGTAACATGCACAAATATTTTATAAGAGTTGTATCAGAAGGGATCAAATAGAATTTTTTGACTAAAAATTGTATATCAAATCCGAAATAAATCTTTTTCAGTAATAAATAAATATCATAAGACAAAAACTATATGTGATACATTTTTGGATAGTCTAATTAATCTACTATAAAACAATAATGCAAATAAAAAGCCACTGGTATATTTTTTCGAGATATTTACTAAACACAAAGCCAAGGGCGTCTTTTTGGAAGTTTTTCAGCCATTACCAAAGAACCAGCTGTAATTTTTTTCTGAAACTTTCTAAATATGTTCATCTGAATGTATATAATGTAAATATAAAATTTGAAGTGGATTGAAAAAAGTTGAAATATCATGAAAATTTTATAATATCACTAGTTTTCAACAAGCTCTAACTTTTTTTCCATACCAGACCAAAACAAATACTAAACGGTTTTGGGTAGCCTGATTTATCTATTTTCAGATAATTATAAAAAATAACTATCTTAGTTGTTTATTTTTCAAGAAATTTAAAGGCGCGTGATTTGCTCATTTTTTTAAATTGTTTGCATTGTTGCAATTAAAAACTAGCCAACTTTTTTTCTTCTGAAATTCTCAAATTACATTCATTTGGATATATAGTAGATAAATGTAAAATTTGAAGTTGATTGAAAAAAGTTGAAATTTCATGAAAATGTCATATTTTCAGTAGTTTTCAACAAGCCATAACTTTTTTTTCATACCAGCTAGAAACAAATTCTAAACAGTTTTGGTTCGCCTGATTCATCTATTTTCAGATAATTATAAAAAATAACTATCTTAGTTGTTTATTTTTCAAGAAATTTAAAGGCGCGTGATTTGCTCATTTTTTTAAATTGTTTGCATTGTTGCAATTAAAAACTAGCCAATTTTTTTTCTTCTGAAATTCTCAAATTACATTCATTTGGATATATAGTAGATAAATGTAAAATTTGAAGTTGATTGAAAAAAGTTGAAATTTCATGAAAATGTCATATTTTCAGTAGTTTTCAACAAGCCATAACTTTTTTTTCATACCAGCTAGAAACGAATTCTAAATAGTTTTGGTTCGCCTGATTCATCTATTTTCAGATAATTATAAAAAATAACTATCTTAGTTGTTTATTTTTCAAGAAATTTAAAAGCGCGTGATTTGCTCATTTTTGTAAATTGTTTGCATTGTTGCAATTAAAAACTAGCCAATTTTTTTTCTTCTGAAATTCTCAAATTACATTCATTTGGATATATAGTAGATAAATGTAAAATTTGAAGTTGATTGAAAAAAGTTGAAATTTCATGAAAATGTCATATTTTCAGTAGTTTTCAACAAGCCATAACTTTTTTTTCATACCAGCTAGAAACAAATTCTAAACAGTTTTGGTTCGCCTGATTCATCTATTTTCAGATAATTATAAAAAATAACTATCTTAGTTGTTTATTTTTCAAGAAATTTAAAGGCGCGTGATTTGCTCATTTTTTTAAATTGTTTGCATTGTTGCAATTAAAAAGTAGCCAATTTTTTTTCTTCTGAAATTCTCAAATTACATTCATTTAGATATATAGTAGATAAATGTAAAATTTGAAGTTGATTGAAAAAAGTTGAAATTTCATGAAAATGTCATATTTTCAGTAGTTTTCAACAAGCCATAACTTTTTTTTCATACCAGCTAGAAACAAATTCTAAACAGTTTTGGTTCGCCTGATTCATCTATTTTCAGATAATTATAAAAAATAACTATCTTAGTTGTTTATTTTTCAAGAAATTTAAAGGCGCGTGATTTGCTCATTTTTTTAAATTGTTTGCATTGTTGCAATTATTATAATATTTAAACATTTAAAGGTTGAAAATTAAAATGACATCTAACATTATAAAAGTTCCTACATTTATATGTGTGTGTGTGTGTGTGTGTATTGATTTCAGTCTTTCAATACACCTGAATCATTGCTCGCCCAGTTTAAAACACAGGAAAGACAACATTCAAGTGAGTTGATAGACGACATAAGGTAATGTGAGAGAACATGATGCACAAGCCCTATGGTAAAATTAGATGTTACAGTGGTGAAAAGAGTAGCTGGTGTCTGGACTTCATGATACCTGCAATTCTGAAATCCTGGTCTTCTACACTGCAAGTTTTCCAAAATCATCTGTTGTGATGGAGCAACCAAGACGTCATACACACATCACATCCACATAACACCCATAACATCCACAACTTTAAAATAACACCTAACAGCATTAGTTTTAGTCCTCAGTTCTTGAGGTGGTGGCGGAGTTGCTTTCATTTCCTCCTGATGATGTTCCAAGAGGAACAGTTGGTATCCAGCAATGGTTATACTCAACATTGGTGTCATTGGCAGGGCATATCCACATCATTTAGGTGTCTGTGATGATTTTTCCATAATAACTTATCACTGCATAGGAATTGTGATAGCACTAAAAAGAAGATAATATCACACAAAAGCACTCTCTAATGATTATAATAGTTTAATGAATAAAATAGTAATAAATAAATCGTAATATTGTTGGTTGTAGTAATGGTGTAATTTTTCTTTCTTGCAGGACTATTCATCAATAAATTAGTATCATATGCCTTAAATGTAATTAACTGAACACTTACTGACTTTAAATCAAATTTCTAATATTACACTACCTAAATGCATCCAGATTAATTATCACACATCTTATTAGGATAACACACTATTAAATTACACTAAAGCTCACCTGTATTCATTATCACTCGTAGAGAGAGCAGCAGTAATCAGATCCATCCAAAACAGATTTGCAAGGGTGAAACTGCAGCCACAAATAAGTATTATGAAACACCTTCTTCAGCACATAGTAAAGTTATTGTAATTTGAACGTACTACGTACAAATTGGTTGTAAATTCATTATGGTATTCATTCAAATCCTACAATATTCATTGTTAACCAAGTTATTGTTTATGTGAACTGTCAGAAAGCCGGGTTGCAAACCTAAAAACGGTGACAGCGCTCAAAAAAAGCAGCGGTCAAATACCCTGAACTACAAGGTTCACGATATTGCGGACAGATGGCACTGGGGTGCAATCAGCGACGCCAGCGCCATCTATCCGCAACAGCGTGGACTGTAGTCCAAGTAGTTCACGAAATTGCGGATAGATGGCGCTGAATAACCGCACCAGCGACATCTGACAGCAATATCGTGAACCCTGTAGTTCAGGGTGTTTGACCGCTGCTTTTTTTGAGCGCTGTCACCGTTTTTAGGTTTGCATCCCGGCTTTCTGACAGTTCATATAAACAATAACTTGGTTAACAATGAATTAAATATTGTAGAATTTGAAAGAATACAAGAATGAATTTACAACCAATTTGCACATAGTACGTTCAAATTACAATAACTTTACCATGTGTTGAAGAAGGTGTTTCATAATACTTATTTGTGGCTGCAGTTTCACCCTTGCAAATGTGTTTCGGATGGATCTGATTACTGCTGCTCTTTCTATGAGTGGTAATTAATACTGGTGAGCTTGTATTGTATAGCTTTAGTGTAATTTAATAGTGTGATATTCTAACAAGATGTTTGATAATTAAACTGGATGCATTTAGGTAGTGTAATATTAGAAATTTGATTTAAAGTCAACCATATTTCAAACTTGTAAACCATTTATACCATCAGTAAGTGTTCAGTTAATTACATTTAAGGCATATGATACTAATTTATTGATGAATAGTCCTGCAAGAAAGAAAAATTACACCATTACTACAACCAACAATATTACGATTTATTTATTACTATTTTATTCATTAAACTATTATAATCAATAGAGAGTGCTTTTGTGTGATGTTATTTTCTTTTTAGTGCATTCACAATTTCTATGCAGTGATAAGTTATGATGGAAAAATCACCACAGACAGCAACATATTCTAGAATCATGGAATCATTCCCTGCTAATGACACTAATGTAACCATTGCTGGATACCAACTGTTCCTCTTGGAACATCATCAGGAGGAAATGGAAGCAACTCTGCCACCACCTCAAGAACTGAGGACTAAAACTAATGCTGTTAGGTGTTATTTAAAGTTGTGGATCCATCATGACAGATGATTTTGGAAAACTTGCAGTGTAGAAGACCATGATTTCGGAATTGCAGGTATCATCAAGTCCAGACACCAGCTACTCTTTTCACCACTGTAACATCTAATTTTACCATAGGGCTTGTGCATCATGTTCTCTCACATTACCTCATGTCGTCTATCAACTCACTTGAATGTTGTCTTTCCTGTGTTTTAAACTGGGCGAGCAATGATTCAGGTGTATTGAAAGACTGAAATCAATACACACACACACACACACACACACATATAAATGTAGGAACTTTTATAATGTTAGATGTCATTTTAATTTTCAACCTTTAAATGTTTAAATATTATAATAATTGCAACAATGCAAACAATTTAAAAAAATGAGCAAATCACGCGCCTTTAAATTTCTTGAAAAATAAATAACTAAGATAGTTATTTTTTATAATTATCTGAAAATAGATGAATCAGGCGAACCAAAACTGTTTAGAATTTGTTTCTAGCTGGTATGAAAAAAAAGTTATGGCTTGTTGAAAACTACTGAAAATATGACATTTTCATGAAATTTCAACTTTTTTCAATCAACTTCAAATTTTACATTTATCTACTATATATCCAAATGAATGTAATTTGAGAATTTCAGAAGAAAAAAAATTGGCTAGTTTTTAATTGCAACAATGCAAACAATTTAAAAAAATGAGCAAATCACGCGCCTTTAAATTTCTTGAAAAATAAATAACTAAGATAGTTATTTTTTATAATTATCTGAAAATAGATGAATCAGGCGAACCAAAACTGTTTAGAATTTGTTTCTAGCTGGTATGAAAAAAAAGTTATGGCTTGTTGAAAACTACTGAAAATATGACATTTTCATGAAATTTCAACTTTTTTCAATCAACTTCAAATTTTACATTTATCTACTATATATCCAAATGAATGTAATTTGAGAATTTCAGAAGAAAAAAAATTGGCTAGTTTTTAATTGCAACAATGCAAACAATTTAAAAAAATGAGCAAATCACGCGCCTTTAAATTTCTTGAAAAATAAACAACTAAGATAGTTATTTTTTATAATTATCTGAAAATAGATGAATCAGGCGAACCAAAACTGTTTAGAATTTGTTTCTAGCTGGTATGAGAAAAAAGTTATGGCTTGTTGAAAACTACTGAAAATATGACATTTTCATGAAATTTCAACTTTTTTCAATCAACTTCAAATTTTACATTTATCTACTATATATCCAAATGAATGTAATTTGAGAATTTCAGAAGAAAAAAAATTGGCTAGTTTTTAATTGCAACAATGCAAACAATTTAAAAAAATGAGCAAATCACGCGCCTTTAAATTTCTTGAAAAATAAACAACTAAGATAGTTATTTTTTATAATTATCTGAAAATAGATGAATCAGGCGAACCAAAACTGTTTAGAATTTGTTTCTAGCTGGTATGAAAAAAATGTTATGGCTTGTTGAAAACTACTGAAAATATGACATTTTCATGAAATTTCAACTTTTTTCAATCAACTTCAAATTTTACATTTATCTACTATATATCCAAATGAATGTAATTTGAGAATTTCAGAAAAAAAAAAATTGGCTAGTTTTTAATTGCAACAATGCAAACAATTTAAAAAAATGAGCAAATCACGCGCCTTTAAATTTCTTGAAAAATAAACAACTAAGATAGTTATTTTTTATAATTATCTGAAAATAGATGAATCAGGCGAACCAAAACTGTTTAGAATTTGTTTCTAGCTGGTATGAAAAAAAAGTTATGGCTTGTTGAAAACTACTGAAAATATGACATTTTCATGAAATTTCAACTTTTTTCAATCAACTTCAAATTTTACATTTATCTACTATATATCCAAATGAATGTAATTTGAGAATTTCAGAAGAAAAAAAATTGGCTAGTTTTTAATTGCAACAATGCAAACAATTTAAAAAAATGAGCAAATCACGCGCCTTTAAATTTCTTGAAAAATAAACAACTAAGATAGTTATTTTTTATAATGATCTGAAAATAGATGAATCAGGCGAACCAAAACTGTTTAGAATTTGTTTCTAGCTGGTATGAAAAAAAAGTTATGGCTTGTTGAAAACTACTGAAAATATGACATTTTCATGAAATTTCAACTTTTTTCAATCAACTTCAAATTTTACATTTATCTACTATATATCCAAATGAATGTAATTTGAGAATTTCAGAAGGAAAAAAATTGGCTAATTTTAATTTCAACAATGCAAACAATTTAAAAAAATGAGCAAATCACGCGCCTTTAAATTTCTTGAAAAATAAACAACTAAGATAGTTATTTTTTATAACTATCTGAAAATAGATAAATCTGGCTACCCAAAACCGTTTAGTATTTGTTTTGGTCTGGTATGGAAAAAAAGTTAGAGCTTGTTGAAAACTAGTGATATTATAAAATTTTCATGAAATTTCAACCTTTTTCAATCCACTTCAAATTTTATATTTACATTATATACATTCAGATGAACATATTTAGAAAGTTTCAGAAAAAAATTACAGCTGGTTCTTTGGTAATGGCTGAAAAACTTCCAAAAAGACGCCCTTGGCTTTGTGTTTAGTAAATATCTCGAAAAAATATACCAGTGGCTTTTTATTTGCATTATTGTCTTATAGTAGATTAATTAGACTATCCAAAAATTTATCACATATAGTTTTTGTCTTATGATATTTATTTATTACTGAACAAGATTTATTTCGGATTTGATATACAATTTTTAGTCAAAAAATTCTATTTGATCCCTTCTGATACAACTCTTATAAAATATTTGTGCATGTTACTCATATAAAACTACTTAGTTGCTAAAACTATAACAACTTTTCTCTAGTAAAATCAATTGTTTACCTGTGTGGGCTGCTTAGGTTGATATGGTGTCGCTAACCAAGCTCCTTATCAAAAGTCAATGGAGATCAACCCTTGCTGTCTGGATGTAGAATTGGGCCTGTGTGTCCCAGTCTTCCCACTTCCTTTCTGAAGATATGCCTGAATGCCATTGCAAGGCTGGAGGCAAACAATGTGAGGGCATTATCAACGTAAAATATAATCCAAAAGTGACAAAGTTGAATACAAACAAATTTAATTAAAATTATGTCATACGATTAAAGAACATTAAAGAGTTTGCTACCTTAGCTTAGGCTACAGCTGGTACAAGCCAAGTACAAAACAACATATAGAATTCATGTGTTCTGAGGGCACCACCATAAAAAGCTTTATGTACAGTTTGCCATCCAGCTCCTCAATTTTCTCCTCTGCATAAACTCATCATCACCATCCTCATCCTCATGTTCGTTCTCCCCCAAATTAACTGAAAGTTCATCTATTAGCAATTTAATTAAAAGTTTGAAAAAGTTTTTGTAATTTGAGGTTATGTTTACTTAAAAAGAACTAACTTCAGTCAGTAGTTTAATTGCTACCGTATTGCAAATAGTTCAAAATAAGCACCGAGCAGTGTTGCCAACATTAGATTTATATCTCCGTCGTAACGCTCTCACTCACACTCATGTGTTTGAAGTTGGCTTTTCAGTCGACCGATTCATACTCCTGCTCTCCTGGTCTCACAGATTCGGATCGCCCAGAAACGCGCTTTCACCATAATTTCGCTGTTTACCCCCAACTTTAAAGTGGTGTAGCGCCCTTATGGCTGGGAATTAAGAAAAACCAAGACCACCATTAGAACGGGAAAAATCCAATCGATTGGCTGTGACGCGGGGGTTGGGGGCTGCAATTTTTTTGGAAATTTTGGTTTTTACCCCTAAGTTAAAATGCTTATAGCGCCCTTATGGCTGAGAATTTAGAAAAACCAAGACCACCATTAAACAGACAGGAAAAACACCTATCGATTGATTATGGCACTGTAGTTGTCGGGCTTGAAATTCTCTACAACTTTGCAATTTGAATAATCTTTGTAGCATCAAATATAAAAAAGTTATGCCCGAAAAACCGATAATTAACACCAAAATCACGTCTTTTGATCAGTTTTTTGTATTTTCCGGAAAAAGAATAAGAGCTAGTGGAAAACTTCCAATGGCCCGTATGTCGGGCTTGAAATTCTCTACAACTTTGCAATTTGAATCATCTTTGTAGCATCAAATATAAAAAAGTTATGCCAGAAAAACCGGTATTTGGCCCCAAAATCACGTCTTTTGATCAGTTTTTCGTTATTTCCGGGAAAACGATAAGAGCTAGTGGAAAACTTCCAATGGCCCGTATGTCGGGCTTGAAATTCTCTACAACTTTGCAATTTGAATCATCTTTGTAGCATCAAATATAAAAAAGTTATGCCCGAAAAACCGGTATTTGGCCCCAAAATCACGTCTTTTGATCAGTTTTTCGTTATTTCCGGGAAAACGATAAGAGCTAGTGGAAAACTTCCAATGGTCCGTATGTCGGGCTTGAAATTCTCTACAACTTTGCAATTTGAATCATCTTTGTAGCATCAAATATAAAAAAGTTATGCCCGAAAAACCGTTATTTGGCACCAAAATCACGTCTTTTGATCAGTTTTTTGTATTTTCCGGGAAAACGATAAGAGCTAGTGGAAAACTTCCAATGGCCCGTATGTCGGGCTTGAAATTCTCTACAACTTTGCAATTTGAATCATCTTTGTAGCATCAAATATAAAAAAGTTATGCCCGAAAAACCGGTATTTGGCCCCAAAATCACGTCTTTTGATCAGTTTTTCGTTATTTCCGGGAAAACGATAAGAGCTAGTGAAAAACTTCCAATGGCCCGTATGTCGGGCTTGAAATTCTCTACAACTTTGCAATTTGAATCATCTTTGTAGCATCAAATATAAAAAAGTTATGCCCGAAAAACCGGTATTTGGCACCAAAATCACGTCTTTTGATCAGTTTTTTGTATTTTCCGGGAAAACGATAAGAGCTAGTGGAAAACTTCCAATGGCCCGTATGTCGGGCTTGAAATTCTCTACAACTTTGCAATTTGAATCATCTTTGTAGCATCAAATATAAGGAAGTTATGCTCGAAAAACCGGTATTTGGCCCCAAAATCACGTCTTTTGATCAGTTTTTCGTTATTTCCGGGAAAACGATAAGAGCTAGTGGAAAACTTCCAATGGCCCGTATGTCGGGCTTGAAATTCTCTACAACTTTGCAATTTGAATCATCTTTGTAGCATCAAATATAAAACAGTTATGCCCGAAAAACCGGTATTTGGCACCAAAATCACGTCTTTTGATCAGTTTTTTGTATTTTCCGGGAAAACGATAAGAGCTAGTGGAAAACTTCCAATGGGCCGTATGTCGGGCTTGAAATTCTCTACAACTTTGCAATTTGAATCATCTTTGTAGCATCAAATATAAGGAAGTTATGCCCGAAAAACCGGTATTTGGCCCCAAAATCACGTCTTTTGATCAGTTTTTCGTTATTTCCGGGAAAACGATAAGAGCTAGTGGAAAACTTCCAATGGCCCGTATGTCGGGCTTGAAATTCTCTACAACTTTGCAATTTGAATCATCTTTGTAGCATCAAATATAAAAAAGTTATGCCCGAAAAACCGGTATTTGGCCCCAAAATCACGTCTTTTGATCAGTTTTTCGTTATTTCCGGGAAAACGATAAGAGCTAGTGGAAAACTTCCAATGGCCCGTATGTCGGGCTTGAAATTCTCTACAGCTTTGCAATTTGAATCATCTTTGTAGCATCAAATATAAAAAAGTTATGCCCGAAAAACCGGTATTTGGCACCAAAATCACGTCTTTTGATCAGTTTTTTGTATTTTCCGGGAAAACGATAAGAGCTAGTGGAAAACTTCCAATGGGCCGTATGTCGGGCTTGAAATTCTCTACAACTTTGCAATTTGAATCATCTTTGTAGCATCAAATATAAAAAAGTTATGCCCGAAAAACCGGTATTTGGCACCAAAATCACGTCTTTTGATCAGTTTTTCGTTATTTCCGGGAAAACGATAAGAGCTAGTGGAAAACTTCCAATGGCCCGTATGTCGGGCTTGAAATTCTCTACAACTTTGCAATTTGAATCATCTTTGTAGCATCAAATATAAAAAAGTTATGCCCGAAAAACCGGTATTTGGCCCCAAAATCACGTCTTTTGATCAGTTTTTCGTTATTTCCGGGAAAACGATAAGAGCTAGTGGAAAACTTCCAATGGCCCGTATGTCGGGCTTGAAATTCTCTACAACTTTGCAATTTAAATCATCTTTGTAGCATCAAATATAAAAAAGTTATGCCCGAAAAACCGGTATTTGGCCCCAAAATCACGTCTTTTGATCAGTTTTTCGTTATTTCCCGGAAAACGATAAGAGCTAGTGGAAAACTTCCAATGGGCCGTATGTCGGGCTTGAAATTCTCTACAACTTTGCAATTTGAATCATCTTTGTAGCATCAAATATAAAAAAGTTATGCCCGAAAAACCGGTATTTGGCCCCAAAATCACGTCTTTTGATCAGTTTTTCGTTATTTCCGGGAAAACGATAAGAGCTAGTGGAAAACTTCCAATGGCCCGTATGTCGGGCTTGAAATTCTCTACAACTTTGCAATTTGAATCATCTTTGTAGCATCAAATATAAAAAAGTTATGCCCGAAAAACCGGTATTTGGCACCAAAATCACGTCTTTTGATCAGTTTTTTGTATTTTCCGGGAAAACTATAAGAGCTAGTGGAAAACTTCCAATGGCCCGTATGTCGGGCTTGAAATTCTCTACAACTTTGCAATTTGAATCATCTTTGTAGCATCAAATATAAAAAAGTTATGCCCGAAAAACCGGTATTTGGCACCAAAATCACGTCTTTTGATCAGTTTTTCGTTATTTCCGGGAAAACGATAAGAGCTAGTGGAAAACTTCCAATGGGCCGTATGTCGGGCTTGAAATTCTCTACAACTTTGCAATTTGAATCATCTTTGTAGCATCAAATATAAAAAAGTTATGCCCGAAAAACCGGTATTTGGCCCCAAAATCACGTCTTTTGATCAGTTTTTCGTTATTTCCGGGAAAACGATAAGAGCTAGTGAAAAACTTCCAATGGCCCGTATGTCGGGCTTGAAATTCTCTACAACTTTGCAATTTGAATCATCTTTGTAGCATCAAATATAAAAATGTTATGCCCGAAAAACCGGTATTTGGCACCAAAATCACGTCTTTTGATCAGTTTTTTGTATTTTCCGGGAAAACGATAAGAGCTAGTGGAAAACTTCCAATGGCCCGTATGTCGGGCTTGAAATTCTCTACAACTTTGCAATTTGAATCATCTTTGTAGCATCAAATATAAAAAAGTTATGCCCGAAAAACCGGTATTTGGCACCAAAATCACGTCTTTTGATCAGTTTTTCGTTGTTTCCGGGAAAACGATAAGAGCTAGTGGAAAACTTCCAATGGCCCGTATGTCGGGCTTGAAATTCTCTACAACTTTGCAATTTGAATCATCTTTGTAGCATCAAATATAAAAAAGTTATGCCCGAAAAACCGGTATTTGGCACCAAAATCACGTCTTTTGATCAGTTTTTTGTATTTTCCGGGAAAACGATAAGAGCTAGTGGAAAACTTCCAATGGGCCGTTTGTCGGGCTTGAAATTCTCTACAACTTTGCAATTTGAATCATCTTTGTAGCATCAAATATAAAAAAGTTATGCCCGAAAAACCGGTATTTGGCCCCAAAATCACGTCTTTTGATCAGTTTTTCGTTATTTCCGGGAAAACGATAAGAGCTAGTGGAAAACTTCCAATGGGCCGTATGTCGGGCTTGAAATTCTCTACAACTTTGCAATTTGAATCATCTTTGTAGCATCAAATATAAAAAAGTTATGCCCGAAAAACCGGTATTTGGCCCCAAAATCACGTCTTTTGATCAGTTTTTCGTTATTTCCGGGAAAACGATAAGAGCTAGTGGAAAACTTCCAATGGCCTGTATGTCGGGCTTAAAATTCTCTACAACTTTGCAATTTGAATCATCTTTGTAGCATCAAATATAAAAAAGTTATGCCCGAAAAACCGGTATTTGGCACCAAAATCACGTCTTTTGATCAGTTTTTTGTATTTTCCGGGAAAACGATAAGAGCTAGTGGAAAACTTCCAATGGGCCGTATGTCGGGCTTGAAATTCTCTACAACTTTGCAATTT
This sequence comes from Lordithon lunulatus, assembly GCA_963942505.1. Classification (NCBI taxonomy): domain Eukaryota; kingdom Metazoa; phylum Arthropoda; class Insecta; order Coleoptera; family Staphylinidae; genus Lordithon; species Lordithon lunulatus. Next base: position 54,640,496 of record OZ012672.1, on the reverse strand, counting down.
GAATCATCTTTGTAGCATCAAATATAAAAAAGTTATGCCCGAAAAACCGGTATTTGGCCCCAAAATCACGTCTTTTGATCAGTTTTTCGTTATTTCCGGGAAAACGATAAGAGCTAGTGGAAAACTTCCAATGGCCCGTATGTCGGGCTTGAAATTCTCTACAACTTTGCAATTTGAATCATCTTTGTAGCATCAAATATAAAAAAGTTATGCCCGAAAAACCGGTAATTAGCCCCAAAATCACGTCTTTTGATCAGTTTTTCGTTATTTCCGGGAAAACGATAAGAGCTAGTGGAAAACTTCCAATGGCCCGTATGTCGGGCTTGAAATTCTCTACAACTTTGCAATTTAAATCATCTTTGTAGCATCAAATATAAAAAAGTTATGCCCGAAAAACCGGTATTTGGCCCCAAAATCACGTCTTTTGATCAGTTTTTCGTTATTTCCGGGAAAACGATAAGAGCTAGTGGAAAACTTCCAACGGGCCGTATGTCGGGCTTGAAATTCTCTACAACTTTGCAATTTGAATCATCTTTGTAGCATCAAATATAAAAAAGTTATGCCCGAAAAACCGGTATTTGGCCCCAAAATCACGTCTTTTGATCAGTTTTTCGTTATTTCCGGGAAAACGATAAGAGCTAGTGGAAAACTTCCAATGGCCCGTATGTCGAGCTTGAAATTCTCTACAACTTTGCAATTTGAATCATCTTTGTAGCATCAAATATAAAAAAGTTATGCCCGAAAAACCGGTATTTGGCACCAAAATCACGTCTTTTGATCAGTTTTTTGTATTTTCCGGGAAAACGATAAGAGCTAGTGGAAAACTTCCAATGGGCCGTTTGTCGGGCTTGAAATTCTCTACAACTTTGCAATTTGAATCATCTTTGTAGCATCAAATATAAAAAAGTTATGCCCGAAAAGCCGTTATTTGGCACCAAAATCACGTCTTTTGATCAGTTTTTCGTTATTTCCGGGAAAACGATAAGAGCTAGTGGAAAACTTCCAATGGCCCGTATGTCGGGCTTGAAATTCTCTACAACTTTGCAATTTGAATCATCTTTGTAGCATCAAATATAAAAAAGTTATGCCCGAAAAACCGTTATTTGGCACCAAAATCACGTCTGTTGATCAGTTTTTTGTATTTTCCAAGAAAACGATAAGAGCTAGTGGAAAACTTCCAATGGGCCGTATATCGGGCTTGAAATTCTCTACAACTTTGCAATTTGAATCATCTTTGTAGCATCAAATATAAAAAAGTTATGCCCGAAAAACCGGTATTTGGCACCAAAATCACGTCTTTTGATCAGTTTTTTGTATTTTCCGGGAAAACGATAAGAGCTAGTAGAAAACTTCCAATGGGCCGTATGTCGGGCTTGAAATTCTCTACAACTTTGCAATTTGAATCATCTTTGTAGCATCAAATATAAAAAAGTTATGCCCGAAAAACCGGTATTTGGCCCCAAAATCACGTCTTTTGATCAGTTTTTCGTTATTTCCGGGAAAACGATAAGAGCTAGTGGAAAACTTCCAATGGCCCGTATGTCGGGCTTGAAATTCTCTACAACTTTGCAATTTGAATCATCTTTGTAGCATCAAATATAAAAAAGATATGTCCGAAAAACCGGTATTTGGCACCAAAATCACGTCTTTTGATCAGTTTTTTGTATTTTCCGGGAAAACGATAAGAGCTAGTGGAAAACTTCCAATGGGCCGTATGTCGGGCTTGAAATTCTCTACAACTTTGCAATTTGAATCATCTTTGTAGCATCAAATATAAAAAAGTTATGCCCGAAAAACCGGTATTTGGCCCCAAAATCACGTCTTTTGATCAGTTTTTCGTTATTTCCGGGAAAACGATAAGAGCTAGTGGAAAACTTCCAATGGCCCGTATGTCGGGCTTGAAATTCTCTACAACTTTGCAATTTGAATCATCTTTGTAGCATCAAATATAAAAAAGTTATGCCCGAAAAACCGGTATTTGGCACCAAAATCACGTCTTTTGATCAGTTTTTTGTATTTTCCGGGAAAACGATTAGAGCTAGTGGAAAACTTCCAATGGGCCGTATGTCGGGCTTGAAATTCTCTACAACTTTGCAATTTGAATCATCTTTGTAGCATCAAATATAAAAAAGTTATGCCCGAAAAACCGGTATTTGGCCCCAAAATCACGTCTTTTGATCAGTTTTTTGTATTTTCCGGGAAAACGATAAGAGCTAGTGGAAAACTTCCAATGGGCCGTATGTCGGGCTTGAAATTCTCTACAACTTTGCAATTTGAATCATCTTTGTAGCATCAAATATAAAAAAGTTATGCCCGAAAAACCGGTATTTGGCCCCAAAATCACGTCTTTTGATCAGTTTTTCGTTATTTCCGGGAAAACGATAAGAGCTAGTGGAAAACTTCCAATGGCCCGTATGTCGGGCTTGAAATTCTCTACAACTTTGCAATTTGAATCATCTTTGTAGTATCAAATATAAAAAAGTTATGCCCGAAAAACCGTTATTTGGCACCAAAATCACGTCTTTTGATCAGTTTTTTGTATTTTCCGGGAAAACGATAAGAGCTAGTGGAAAACTTCCAATGGGCCGTATGTCGGGCTTGAAATTCTCTACAACTTTGCAATTTGAATCATCTTTGTAGCATCAAATATAAAAAAGTTATGCCCGAAAAACCGGTATTTGGCCCCAAAATCACGTCTTTTGATCAGTTTTTCGTTATTTCCGGGAAAACGATAAGAGCTAGTGGAAAACATCCAATGGCCCGTATGTCGGGCTTGAAATTCTCTACAACTTTGCAATTTGAATCATCTTTGTAGCATCAAATATAAAAAAGTTATGCCCGAAAAACCGGTATTTGGCCCCAAAATCACGTCTTTTGATCAGTTTTTCGTTATTTCCGGGAAAACGATAAGAGCTAGTGGAAAACTTCCAATGGCCCGTATGTCGGGCTTGAAATTCTCTACAACTTTGCAATTTGAATCATCTTTGTAGTATCAAATATAAAAAAGTTATGCCCGAAAAACCGATATTTGGCACCAAAATCACGTCTTTTGATCAGTTTTTTGTATTTTCCGGGAAAACGATAAGAGCTAGTGGAAAACTTCCAATGGGCCGTATGTCGGGCTTGAAATTCTCTACAACTTTGCAATTTGAATCATCTTTGTAGCATCAAATATAAAAAAGTTATGCCCGAAAAACCGGTATTTGGCCCCAAAATCACGTCTTTTGATCAGTTTTTCGTTATTTCCGGGGAAACGATAAGAGCTAGTGAAAAACTTCCAATGGCCCGTATGTCGGGCTTGAAATTCTCTACAACTTTGCAATTTGAATAATCTTTGTAGCATCAAATATAAAAAAGTTATGCCCGAAAAACCGGTATTTGGCCCCAAAATCACGTCTTTTGATCAGTTTTTCGTTATTTCCGGGAAAACGATAAGAGCTAGTGGAAAACTTCCAATGGGCCGTATGTCGGGCTTGAAATTCTCTACAACTTTGCAATTTGAATCATCTTTGTAGCATCAAATATAAAAAAGTTATGCCCGAAAAACCGGTATTTGGCACCAAAATCACGTCTTTTGATCAGTTTTTCGTTATTTCCGGGAAAACGATAAGAGCTAGTGGAAAACTTCCAATGGCCCGTATGTCGGGCTTGAAATTCTCTACAACTTTGCAATTTGAATCATCTTTGTAGCATCAAATATAAAAAAGTTATGCCCGAAAAACCGTTATTTGGCACCAAAATCACGTCTTTTGATCAGTTTTTCGATATTTCCGGGAAAACGATAAGAGCTAGTGGAAAACTTCCAATGGCCCGTATGTCGGGCTTGAAATTCTCTACAACTTTGCCATTTCCATCATCTTTGTAGCATCACATATAAAAAAGTTATGCCCGAAAAACCGTTATTTGGCACCAAAATCACGTCTTTTGATCAGTTTTTCGTTATTTCCGGGAAAACGATAAGAGCTAGTGGAAAACTTCCAATGGCCCGTATGTCGGGCTTGAAATTCTCTACAACTTTGCAATTTGAATCATCTTTGTAGCATTAAATATAAAAAAGATATGTCCGAAAAACCGGTATTTGGCACCAAAATCACGTCTTTTGATCAGTTTTTCGTTATTTCCGGGAAAACGATAAGAGCTAGTGGAAAACTTCCAATGGCCCGTATGTCGGGGTTGAAATTCTCTACAACTTTGCAATTTGAATCATCTTTGTAGCATTAAATATAAAAAACATATGTCCGAAAAACCGGTATTTGGCACCAAAATCACGTCTTTTGATCAGTTTTTTGTATTTTCCGGGAAAACGATAAGAGCTAGTGGAAAACTTCCAATGGGCCGTATGTCGGGCTTGAAATTCTCTACAACTTTGCAATTTGAATCATCTTTGTAGCATCAAATATAAAAAAGTTATGCCCGAAAAACCGGTATTTGGCCCCAAAATCACGTCTTTTGATCAGTTTTTCGTTATTTCCGGGAAAACGATAAGAGCTAGTGGAAAACTTCCAATGGCCCGTATGTCGGGGTTGAAATTCTCTACAACTTTGCAATTTGAATCATCTTTGTAGCATCAAATATAAAAAAGATATGTCCGAAAAACCGGTATTTGGCACCAAAATCACGTCTTTTGATCAGTTTTTCGTTATTTCCGGGAAAACGATAAGAGCTAGTGGAAAACTTCCAATGGCCCGTATGTCGGGGTTGAAATTCTCTACAACTTTGCAATTTGAATCATCTTTGTAGCATTAAATATAAAAAACATATGTCCGAAAAACCGGTATTTGGCACCAAAATCACGTCTTTTGATCAGTTTTTTGTATTTTCCGGGAAAACGATAAGAGCTAGTGGAAAACTTCCAATGGGCCGTATGTCGGGCTTGAAATTCTCTACAACTTTGCAATTTGAATCATCTTTGTAGCATCAAATATAAAAAAGTTATGCCCGAAAAACCGGTATTTGGCCCCAAAATCACGTCTTTTGATCAGTTTTTCGTTATTTCCGGGAAAACGAAAAGAGCTAGTGGAAAACTTCCAATGGCCCGTATGTCGGGCTTGAATTTCTCTACAACTTTGCAATTTGAATCATCTTTGTAGCATCAAATATAAAAAAGTTATGCCCGAAAAACCGGTATTTGGCCCCAAAATCACGTCTTTTAATCAGTTTTTCGTTATTTCCGGGAAAACGATAAGAGCTAGTGGAAAACTTCCAATGGCCCGTATGTCGGGCTTGAAATTCTCTACAACTTTGCAATTTGAATCATCTTTGTAGCATCAAATATAAAAAAGTTATGCCCGAAAAACCGGTATTTGGCACCAAAATCACTTGACTTGATTATTGCAATGTTAAAATTGTTTACGCAACGTTTTCTAATTGCAGAGGAAATGATTTTACTTTTATCAGCTCATCAATCAGTTGTTGATTGTTATCATCATCTGCTCATAACAATCTGACCATACTAATTACATTTGCAATCCATCATTTGCTGTATACACTGTGACAGTTACAGTGTGTGTCTACTTTAATTTATACATACACATAAATATGAATCAAATATTCCTGTTTATAGCATGTTTAGGGGCGGTGTTTGTAGCAAATAGTAACACGGTGAGATTATACATTAATCAAGTTGGACAATGCGTTTATATTTTTTAATTTTTTGTTTGTTTCATGGCCTCGACATTTTTGAATCTATTAAAATTTAAATCAATTATTTATTTTAGAGTGCAGCACCGATTTTGGACAATTTGGTTAATCCTAGTGGCCTATGCTTTTGGATTTTTAATCGACAACCTGCACCACAACCAGTTAGTAAGTATTCTAATGCTATTAACTATTTAATTATAACATTATATAAGTAATGAATTTTTTAATTTTATATTCTATACACAAAGGTTTAATAAAACAAAATATTAATATTTTTGAAAATAATGTAGTAGATAAGGAATACAGTAAAACTGTTTTAAAATAAATTGCTCAGAATGCAAAATAATGGGGTTTTGCAAAGGTTTTATAAAAAAATATTAAAATTTTCTAAAATTTTTGAAAATTATAAGTAAATGATATTTCTAGAAAAAATACAGCGCAACTTTATTAAAATAAATTATTCAAGATGAAAAATGATCTGATCTTTTGCAAAGTTTTTTAAAATTATTGAAATTTTTGAAAATAACGTATTATAATAAAATATTCAGAATGAAGAAAATTTATATAATATGATATAGTATTATAATACATACATACATACATATATTTTTTGATACCTGATCATTTTAAGAATTTTGAATTTCTTACAGCGATGGTTATATTAGTGCCGACCGCCCCTGCTCCAGCTCCAACTCAAGCAGCAGCTACTCCACCAGCCACAACTGCACCTCCAGTTGCAGCAGAAGCAACCACAGAGGCGGCTCCTTAACAATCGCAAAATTATTCTCCAACTATTTTACTTGTAGCCTTAAAAATACAAATCATCATTATGATGACAAAGTACAGACACCTGTTCCAGACCTTCTTCCATATCTAATAATCCCTTTACAGTAATAATCTGAAATTCGAAATGCAGCGTCGTTTTGGATAGTAATAATATTAACTATATATCATGCCATGTGAAACAAAAACAAACAATTTTTGTTTTGTTCTTCCACCTAACACCCTTAATTTATTTTGAAACAACAATAACGTTCATTACACATTTGTTCATTTGTTATTAAAACTTTGCCTTTTTATAATCCGGTTCCTGCGGTCCCTTTCCGCTCTTATGAATAATATTCTGTATCTTCTGCCACTCGCGATCCAAATGCGCCTTTTCATTCTTGTCCTTGTGTTTACGCGACCGCCGCCCATCAGCCATTTTAACCCCATACTGGAAAGCCGCTTTTGGCAATGCTTCCTTTTGGTTCATATAATCAGAGTACTCCTCGGCTGTATCGAAATCCCACCTCCCGATCGGCCCCTTTTTGTTACCCAAATCCATTTTCGAGTAATCAACCTCGTCGTCCGAATCATCAATAGCGTCATTCATTTCCTCCAACCCTGGATAACACTCGGCATACCCCTCCGGTTCCTGTGCAAGTCTATTTAGTATTGCAGCTGACTTATTAACCTTCAGTGAAGGTCCTGAGGGTAACAAATCATCCTCATCCTGCTTATCAAAGTACGGCTGCCTTTTACGATCCTTCCCCTCTTTACCACGCGTTGTAGCGACATAATCCCCAATATCCCCATAAATAGAATCCTCAGGCACGCGTCGGCCTGATTTTAAATCATGCTGCACCACCTGCTGCGGTGCTTCCTCCTCAGCCAAATCGTACTCACGACGATCCGCACCTCGTTTCAACTTCTTTCCCTTGCGATTACCTACAGTTAGTACATACAGACAGCATTATAGCACCAGTTATTATTACTAGATAACAACAACTAACCTTGACGTAAGTAACTTAAAATCTGCGTTAATTTGTTGATAACAATATCATTGGTTGTTAAAGTTGTAGTTGATTCCAATGAAGGAATATCAGCTTTTGATCGAATGAGAGTTGTTGGAATATCAGATTCAGCTTCATCATCTAGAATTCATTTCAAGAAAATCATCCCATCATCATCCTTCTAATACTTCTTTTATTTCTTTATCCTATCCCACTAATGTTGTTTCTTACCTAAATCAATAACATATGCCATTCGACCTTGTCCAAATAGCTCCAATCTATCAATCTGTTTGGACTTGATGGAGCAAATTGTGTGGTAAATAGAGCGTCCTATTTTTGTTTTAAACTGCATTTCATCATCCTCAACCTTTTTAGCCAGATCTTTTTTCTCTTTTTCCTCCATTGTTTTATTTGCAATACGTTCCATCTCTTCTTCCTGCTCTGTCTCTTTATGTTGGATTTCAGAGCGTACCTTTTGCAGTAGAGCATAGTCAAGTCCTAAACAACAAAGTATTTTATATATATATACAATAATAGACAACGTATGGAATACATGCATATAATAAATCATGTACATCATTGTACACACACAACTTTTATATACATACCTTTCACCAAGTGAGTGTGCTCCATGTCACCCCCCAAAAACTTTGACTCCTGTATCATCTGTCTTCGCCTTTCTGCTGCATCAAACCCTGATTTTAAATCTGGAGCTACAGCTCTATAAGCCTGTGCTGTATTCATAGGATCCTCACTCTGGTAATCTGGATTAACCCCCTGTCGCCTTTCACTAGCCCTATCCCTATACTTCTCAGCCAATTCAGCCATTTTAGTATCCTCTTGTTTTTTTAACTTGGCATAAAACGATTTTTTCTTACGCCTCTCCTCGCCCTTATCATCTTTGGGGGGCGGCATGGTGCCGCCCCCCGTCGCATTAGCCATGGCTTCACGAATAGAGCCGGGAGCGGGGGCGGCGGCTGGTGTCGAACGCGGCGTCATTAGCAACTTACGGAAATCATCATTGGTAAGGCGCTGGGAGCCCGGGGTTTCATTAGGGTTCGGCATCCTTACACGTACGTACCACCAGGCTATAAAACAACCTGACTATATTATTTACTGGCTGCGCAGCGTATCAAATATTATTGTAACCTCAAATTTGACCTTTTTGACAGGTTCATATGAACTACTATGCTTGACCTACATGAATACTGATGCCATAGACAAGAAAGATGGTGTGGGATGAAGTTAGTTACGTTAGGCAACTTTATGTACACTTTTCTTAAAATAAAATTCCTCGTAGGGATTGTTGTAGAGCATTAATAGTACTACTACTTTACCATTAGACCCATCTCTCTAAGGTGGTAAATAGAAAAGTTACAGAGCAATGAAAAATCCAAAGAGCTTTTCCAGGGTAACTATGACCCTAGGGTCAAAAACCCCCAAGGGATTGTTGTAGAGCTTTAATAGCACTACTACTTTACCATTAGACCCATCTCTCTAAGGTGGTAAATAGAAAAGTTACAGAGCAATGAAAAATTCAAAAGGTTTTTCCAGGGTAACTATGACCCTGGGGTCAAAAACCCTCATGGTGTTGTTGTAGAGCTTTAAAAGCACTACAACTTTACTCAAGGACCCATTTTTCTAAGGTAGTAAATAGAAAAGTTACAGAGCAATGAAAAATTCAAAGGGTTTTTCCAGGGTAACTATGACCCTAGGGTCAAAAACCCTCATGGGATTATTGTAGAGCTTTAATAGCACAACTTTACTAATGGACCCATTTTTATAAGGTGGTAAATAGAAAAGTTACAGAGCAATAAAAAATCCAAAGGGTTTTTCCAGGGTAACTATAACCCTAGGGTCAAAAACCCTCAAGGGATTGTTGCAGAGATTTAATAGCACTACTACTTTACCATTAGACCCATCTCTCTATGGTGATAAATAGAAAAGTTACAGAGCAATGAAAAATTTAAAGGTTTTTTCCAGGGTAACTATGACCCTAGGGTCAAAAAACCTCAACGGATTGTTGCAGAGCTTTAATAGCATTACAACTCTTCCATTGGACCCATCTCGCCAGAGTGGTAAATAGAAATGTTACAGGGCAGTTATAGCCAAAATGTATTCACCAGATAGGAATTTGTCACTGTTTATCAGAGACCTGTAAGATTTGTTTCTTAGCAGATAAATTCAAGTGCCATGCATTTTTGAATAGCCTGATTAATCTAGTTTAAGATAATAACAAAAATATTATATGTTAATAGAGCATTGTTCTGAGATATTGACTAAAAACGACTACCATGTTTTTCGAAATTTTTCAGGCATTAAAAATAATTAGAAAAGATTTTTTTCTGATAATCGCAAATTACATTCATTTGGATAGATAGAATCCAAATCTAAAATTTGAAGTCGATTGAAAAAACTTGAAAATTTGGTAAAATCAGGATTTTAAGGATTTTTCAGTGAGCTGTAACTTTCGATTCAAACCAGATAGAAACAAATTCTTACCGGATTTGGCTTCCCTGGTTAATCTATTTTCAAATAATAATAGAAAACATTTTTGTCATTTATATATTTTTTGAGATATCAACTGAAAACTAACACCATGTTTTCATTAGTTTTTCAGTCATAACTGAAAATATAGCAGCCTGAAACGACTGCAGCTCACAACATATTGTTTCTTAGATCCGTTATAATATATATGCAAATTTTAAAGCAAAACGAAAAAATGGCCAAAATCGCCAAAAATCGAAAGGGCTTCGGAATTTTTCAGCCAAATTTTTTTTTTGCTGCGATCGATCTGAATTTTTGCATAATCAATTTTGACATTATTTTGAACATCGGAGTCGATTTTTAGCCATTTTCAGCAAACACTTTTTTAATTATTGACCATTTAAGTCGGTTGAAAAAGAAATTTCACTTTTTTTCAGCAAGCTATATAATTAAATTCTGATGTGATAAAAACGTATACTATGATAGATTTGTTAATCTATTTTGAGATACTATTAAAACATCATTGTAGTAGATGTATATTTTTTTGAGATATCGACTGAAACCCAAGAGGTTGATTTTTTAAGTTTTTCAGGAATTAAAAATAAAGTAGCTGAAAAATTTGATTCAAACTTTCAAGTTACATTCAGTTTGAAATATGCAATAATAATATATAGTTTGAAATGAGTTGAAAAATATATAACAAAAATTACAGCCAAATATAATTTTCAGTTTTGGCTGAAATTTTTTTTCAGTCGGATCAATTTCAAGCTTTGTACAACTATTTTATATGTTATGATGATTAACTGAAGCAATTTTCAGCCATTTTCATTCACAGGTTTTTCAGTTATAGCCAAAATTCATTCACCTGAAAGCAATTTGTCACTGTTTTTCAGTGACCTGTAAGATTTGCTTCTCACTAGATAAAATCAGGTGCTCTGCATTTTTGATCAGCCTGATTAATCTAGTTTAAGATACTAACAAAAATTATATATGTTGATAGTGCATTTTTTGAGATATCGACTGAAAACGACCATCCTGTTCCTTACAGCAAAGATAATAAAAATTCAAGGGATTTTTCCAGGATAACCATGACCCTAGGGCCAAAAACCCTCATGGGATTGTTTTAGTTCTTTAATACCACTACATGTTTACTAATGGACCCATTTTTCTAAGGTAGTAAATAGAAAAGTTACAGAGCAATGAAAAATTCAATGGGTTTTTCCAGGGTAACTATGACCTTAAGGTCAAAAACTCTCATGGGATTGTTGTAGTGCTTTAATAGCGCTACAACTATACCAATGGATCCATTTTTCTAAGGTTGTAAATAGAAAAGTTACAGAGTAGTGAAAAATTCAAGGGATGCAAGGTGACGCTAGAAATGGAGCCTTGCGGAATCCATCAATCGTTTGTTCAAATAGGTTCGAAAAAAAAGACGATTAGATATAAATAATAATAATAATCTACTCTGATGAATATAAATTTCCTATATTGTAAAATCGTATGCTCGTAAGAAATGAAACAATACCGATAGCAGATGCTTATGTAAAGTAAAGAACATATAACAGCCATCTGTAACCACCGTACCAGATGTTTGTATTTCAGTCGATTTGTTTAAACCCGCACAGCAGGTTCTTTTGTTCAAGATACTAACCTCTTATAGATCAGCAATTTCGAAGATTCCACCTGACATGACAAAAAACGGCACTGAGCGGTAGTAGACCTCCTGAGTTTAACCACCTAAATGTGCCCGTGTGCCATATATTTTTAAGAAGCGACCCACGACATCCATCTGAAAACTGCCTGGCAGAAGTAGGATCGGGCAATATTAATAAATATGATTGTATTTTCAAAAATTGTTAAATTTAACAGTATAATACGTAAAAACAATAATTTGTACTACAAATTAACAAATATTATATATTTATATATTTTTCATAATTATAATATATATGTATGTAAATACATACATATACATATTGTTTATACGTAAACGAACAGCAGAAACGGTAAGGGCTTTGTTGACTTGACACTGGGGGAAAATAAGCGTACATCGCGCGACGTATCAGTTACCATTTCTGCAGTTTGCCTCTATTTTATTAGTCAATTAATTTTTATTTTTTTACATAAACAACATCAATTAAATTTGCATCTCTTGTAAATATATTCATATTAATGTTATATTTATATTTGGTAGTTGAAAAATCTATGTTAATATGTTCAAATACTGGTACTTGTTCTTGATCCATGATGCGGAGATATGTACACAGGAGTGTGGAAGAGCGTGGCCCACTAGAACGGGGCCGTCGCAGGCTTGCTTACTCAAGCATGCTGACATGTCCTAAATTTATCTGAAAAACGTAATAAATAATTTACGACTAGAGGTTTTGCGATTGATCTAATCTAGGAGTCATGATTTCCACTCTTTCAATTTTCTAAGGGAAACTTTCTTGAGTCTGGAAACAGTGGCCATCAAGTCTGATTCCTTTCCGTTTTCGTCGTCACTAAGAGTTTCGCCCTCGGAGTGGACTTCGCGGTGGCACTGCGGGATCTTCTGCACTTGAATCGTAGACACCGTTTCCTTTTCAGAGTTGACTTTACCGCGGATCATCCCTTTGCGTGATTCTTCGCCCGCTTTACTTTTCCACTTCGAGGTTGTGGGGTCGCTTAGTGCAACTTGCACCGGCACTTTGATGCTATTGGAGGCGACACTGCGAGCTACAGTCAGACCTCTGCTAATACGGTCGAGGGTGGCCAATCGTAAACTGGAGGTTATCCGATTCTTTCGTAGGGTTATCGGGGTCGCATTGGCACGTTCCTGCATTATGAAGCGGCCTATTGTCTGCCAGTGCGACTGGGCGCTGTAAACATTCTCATCATCGGATAGAGCACGAAATTGCAAATTGTGACTGGCGCCACCCCATTCCAGCTCTTCCACGATAACGAAATTCATGGGATCCTCCATGCGGCGTGCCTTTACGAGCGCTTGTGCCAGAACATCCTGTGAGCACGCGTTCAAGGGCACCTTCAGGATGGCGTATGGAATTTCTGGAGACACGTTATAGATGCAAACTAAAAACGTGTCGTTCTCTTCCCAGGCGTTGGCGGGCGCGCCGTCTGATTTCCTGGCCTCGCGTTCCCTGCAAGCCACACTCCTTATCGAGCTTAGCCAGGCTCGACTGCTAGGGTCGTCGCCCATTTTCTTCAAAATAAATCGGCCTTCGCCTTTCCACTGCGACTGTGCTTGTAAAGGGCGTTCGTGCAAATCCAACACTCTTTGCGTTGCAGGCAAGTTGCATTCTTTCTTTTCCCAGCCGCGAGCCACTTCCTCCACAAGTATGTAATCGTTAAGCTTATCCGATGGTTGGCCAGCTTTTTGCAGTGCTTGCACCAACACATCCTGTGTGCTGCTTTCTTGAGTGATCTTTAGGATCGTGTAGGGTTCTTCGTTGAGAACTCCATATACCATCAGGAAGAACATGCGTCGCTTTACGCACAACGGAGTGCCCGATATGCCAAGGTAAGTTCCCTCGGCACCTGATTTATCACACGGCTCCTTTGTTTCTTTCAAGCCGTCGCCATTTTCAGCGTGCTCCAAGCTTTCTTCCTCGACCCGCGAATAGATGAACAAGGTGGACATGTTCAGTGTTTTGTTTTGCGACGAACGCAGTCGCAGGTGTCTGTAGCCGGGTCGCAAACATTTCAACGGCAAAATTCTTTGCGCCAGCAGATGGTTACTCGTGGCATCCATAACGCTGAACCGCAAAAAGGCCAATTCGTGGAACATGACGCGGAAGTGGAACGTGTCATTCCAAATGGGATTTAGTGCGTTTTTCTGTATCACCTTCGTCTTTTGTTTGTTACAGTCCACGGGGAGCCCAATGATTTCCACTTCAACGCACGTGTTTAGATTCACATTGCTTTGGCACACGTATTGCCCTGAGACGATGTTTATTATGATTTGGGACGAGTGTAACCCGTCAAATTCTTTGTCCCACGGATTGAATCGCCTGTACATGACGTGCCCTCGTTCCCACATAACATGGGGCTTGCTCACAAATCCACACCTTCCATTCGATTCGAACATGGCGGTATTCAGTTGCATAGCGATATCATCTGTTTGGTAATTAAGCGCTGCCATTTGAATACCAAATGACCAGAAGATGACTGGGTTGAAATTCGAAGAGTCTATCCGCATTCCTGCAGGATAAGTACGCATTAATTGGGTTTGTGTATGCGCTACCAATGCCAGTGGTTGTTTTCTGCACAACTTCTTTGCGGTGTTTTCGTTTATCGAGGAACATTGATAGCATGCAGGACTTGTGTTGAGACGTTGTTGCTGCTGCTGCTGTTGTTGTTGTTGTTGTTGTTGCAGTTGTTGCTGTTGTGAACTGGGTTGCTTTGGTTCTTGTTCAAAGACGACTTCGCAAGTATATTCCTGATTGACGGTACTTATATTAGAAACTGAACTACTTGCGGTTGTTACTATTGAACTTCCAGAACTAGACATGCATGCACGTTGACGCTGCTTCACGGAACTCGTTGGACTGATTGTGTTTAAACCACGAAATTTGATGGCCTGTAAATATACAAATATTGGAATACAGGATGCGGAAGAAATAACTCACATATATAAAAGGGGGATTGAAATAGAACAGTACGAGATATCATCACTTTTTATTTCTCAAATGTAGATACGTTTAAGTTTTGTTTTACTCTCTCTAAAATGTCGCTTGAAATTCGTTGAATTTTTTCTTTCTTCGAGACTGAGATTTTCAAACATCGTCCTCGGTCATTGGACCAACTGAAGGAGGCCATCCATTAGTTGGTACAATGACCGAGGACGATGTTTGAAAACCTCAGCTTTTAGGTACCCCCAGAGAAATTCACACAGGTGGTCACCGCACTCCCTTTTTCTTTTTTCTATGGGGGTACCTTAAGACCGAGGTTTTCAACATTGTCCTTAGGTCAACTAAAGGAGGTCATGCAAGAAAAAAAATCAAGGCATATTTCGCCCGACATGCTAGTGAGAGTAATGGATAACTTCCAAAAGACGTCTCCAAATATGTATCGGCCGTCAAGGCCACCAGTTATTTTCTTACTTTAAGGTTTAAAAATTATACCTAGACAGGTATAATATTTAAACTTTGAAGTATAAAATTATTTATGTCTACAATTGAGATAGAAAAAGTGTTGGTTATATCTTGTATTCTTGTATTTTATTTTCGATCCCCCTTTGAAATGTAGAAGTTATTTTTTTCGCACATTTTAATATATACAGTACTCAGAAATTAATAAGGATATGAGCCTAATATGGTATTCAACGTTTTGGAAATGTGCATACCTATAAAATTACAATATCACTATTCATTTTTAAGTAGCTGATATGTAGGCTACGATGAATATACGTTCTTTATATAATTTCATTTTACTTCTAGTTAAAAGTAAACACTTTCGAAGCATGTATTTCCGTCAAATACAACTTTTAAATGAACTGTGTAGAATTTTAAGCGTGAACCAGCGCTATGCATTATTGTATGCTACTATTTTCGTAGTAAATGTTATAAATTTATTAATTTTATATGGTATTTTTTATATGTCCTTTATTTTACCAAGGCCAAAACGCCGACCGCGCAACTATTCGTCCGTCTGTCTTATATACACACACCTCTGATGCCCGTCCCACTCAGCTCTCAGTACATAAGATGTTGGTAGACCGCCGCCTATCATTTAAAAATGTGATCGAATGTCTGGCCACTCCTGATATATAGGTATTAAAAGTGCATATAATCGTACGTACGCGTTATATGAAACTACCTTAAACAATAAATAATAAACTAAAAATAATTACCTGTACATAAATAACTATATCAGAAAGATCTTTAGATATTTGGCTGCTACGTTTTTTTAATTTGTCATCTGGATTCGGTCTTTTTGTAGAGCTGGTTTTTCCCATGTTGTGCGATAACGACATTTGTCGTGGTGAATCAGTGATTATATTATGCAACGTCTTGTCTGTAATAATTAATCAACAGTTCTATTAATAAGATATGTATTGTGAAGTCAGTAACATTTACCATCAATATTATCTTCGTCGTCTTCATCATCATAATCGTCGTCACTGTAGTCGTCATTAAATGAGCTACTACTTGCATTACTGATTATGGAACTGGTTCGTCCAGGTACGGAGTGACGCACACCAGAGCTTGGCCTGCAGGAAATATATCAATAAATATTTATGGATATTATATATTTATTTAATGTTATTTACGACAGATAAATGTATAAATATTTTCTTCGATATTTATCTAGCAGTCTTTGTGTAAATAAACAAATATATTAACCATACTTCTTTTATTGCAGCAACGGTCCACTAGTTTTATATATTAGTATAATTACCTCATTTGTGTTGCTATAGCTGCATATGTTATTAAGGGCACAGGGATGTCCATAACTAATTTCTTATTTTTAATGAGTATTCTATTTTTGAGCTGCTCGGGCGATGGCAGCATCGGCTCATCACTGAAATCCGTTTCGAACAAGAATGTCGTCACTAATTTTTCTCCAAAAACTCGCTGAAAAGTATGTGCCATGCGTGCCTGCTGTTGTAGGGAGCAGTGGTTCTCGATAGAGAGGATCACAGGGTACTGGGATGTTACGAAGGCATTTCGTTCGATTGACTCAACGACAGAGTTGAATGGTATTTTTGTGGTGAATGTGTGGCCGTGGTAAATCATAGGATATCCATCATCGCCATCCCAGCAATCCAATTCAACGCATCGACAACCTGTCAGTAATACCTAGCAGCAAATGTTGTTAATGTAATCGATTGTATTTAGAAAGGGCGTTGCTGTTGCAATTACCTGACTATATAATTCAACCGACGATTCGCCTTTTAATTGATGTCCGGTGAGGTATGTGTTGTGAGATGAGCTAATGTAGTAGGTTGACATGGGACGAGACATATCTATCTCTAAAGGAGCCTCGCGTTCATTTACAAACGCATAATTGTCTTTGTCCATCAAATATCTAGCGAATCCTTCAAATGAGAGGCAATGTTGTGATCTTAGTAAGGCGTCTGGTTCATGCCTCTGTACGAATTAAAAAAAAGCCATTAATATATCTTTTAATAAAACAACGCACATACACATACCTGTATGAGTCCTTTAACCTCATCTTCAGACCTCACTTCCATTTGTCTAGATTCCAAAAATTTCGCAAATGTAGATAGTGTTATCACCTGTGAGTTATTGGTGTCGATACCTGCACAATTAGTGAATATGCTAGCAGCAGCTATAGCATCGTAAATTTTTTTCTGTGAGTTGCCTACAATGCCTTCAAGTTCTCCTCTAGAGTTCCTAGTCAGTATACCTACCAACAATAAAAAATGATTATCATGATTCATAGTAACTTAGTTTTTTTTTAATTATACCTAGTTTCTGTGGTTTTCTACCAGCTGGTTCTAATTTTCCTTTGACACCGTTTACCTTACCCGTATTTACAGCCATACTGCGGTACGAAATTGCTAGCTGTTCGAACAAATCGCGAAGATCCTTGCGTATCAGCAAACTGAAGGAGCGGAACAATGTAACAAAATCTACAAAATCCAATTGAGTGTCATAAAGGATGGAACCGACGCGCGGATGCCGTCCGTGCCATAAATGCTCCGTGGAGCCATGTCTCTCACTAAAGCAATGAACATGAATTTTAGCATAATTATTAAGTTTTATCATATCGAGAGCTGTGAACGCACCGTTCGAATTTCGGCTGCGAGACATTATAGGCTAAATGACCGAGACTATGGTGTCGTGCCACATCTGGTTGATGTTCTGGAAACGTTGTGGGGGTTGATTGGCGGTGATGTGTGGGGTTTCTCCAATAACTGCTCTCCATACACATGGTGGCTGGTTCCACAAATTGAGTCTTTAAACTTTTATCCTAATAATAATTACAAGAAATATTATTATTACCTCATATTTTTTATCATAAACGCGGAGGCATTGGAAAGTGTTCGTGTTCTAGAACACCCCACTACTAATCGAAACAACGGATATCTTTATGAAATAACTTGCATTTCTTATTTTCTTATTTTAGAGAGTGGCGTAATATATTATTTAATCTTGTTATTAAACAAACTAGGTAAAGTTCCTGTCGTTCGACGGGCTATAACTAATCAATTTACAAATGAAAATTATTCATAAAAAAATAATACTTTCCCGCTCAAAATATTTCCAAACGTGATAATGTGCACTTGTCGTAATACAAGTTTCATTCAGGAATACTCATTGTACAACGGATAATGAACAAATTAATTTTTTATATGTAAAACACAAAACCCTTACTTTATAAAATCCTATTCATTAAAATCACTTCATACTTCAATTAGATATTGAATAAGAAACATAAAAAAATACCACCCTCAGTATTTCATTATTTCTGTAAATCGTTCGTTCGCTGTAATGATGTGATCCTACTATCTTCTACATGTTTGCACCCGTGTTAAGCCGTGACCGATATAAACCACATCAGAGTACTTACTTTGAAGGTTTGATTGCTGAGCAGCTGCTTTTTCTTAATTTTCATAGATACCTCCCGCCGAAGACCTGAAGTTTCGCCGGACTGTGTACCACTCTGTGCCATGCCGGCAAGGGACCAATCACGACCTCCAAAGGACTGAAATATTAAATATATTCTATTTAACGTAGTGTAAGTTGATTAATTATTTATAATTATTCGCTATATTATATTCATAAGAAAAAATAATTGCAAGGATGTTAACATGTATATAACATCTTAATCATTATTTTTTAGAATTACGAGGATGAATTAATTTAATTTAGCACTACATTAGACCCTTTAGATCGAAGCAAAATCGCTGCATATTCATTCACTCACCCTGATAGCATCAGCGGCTAGTGGACCACAGCAATAGCCGTCTTCGTGGTAAAGCTGCATGTACTGTTCCTTTAACCAAAGCAGTCGTCGGTCACACAATGTTTGCTGCCGTGACAGACCCTTTATTAGCCAACACAGACCGCTATACCATACTCTAAAATGGATTCCGGAAATTAATTATATATCCGGTTGCCCCAACAAATATGTAGCAGCTAACAGATTAATTTGTTGACAATTAAGCTTACCTACACATTGTGGGTGGACAAACAATATAAAGTAATCGATTATCATTGAGTCCGTATCCGTAGAGGATGGTCAGAGCGCATTCGTTGCCCACTTCATGAGCCAATCCATATCTTCTACTCACCGATGCTAGTTCGTATTCTCGCTCAGCGTCTCTTCCTCCTAAATGAACTTCTTTTATGGCCATAATGTCTAAAAATCTGCAAAATAATTGCTATTTACCATCAATTATTATTTGATATACGAATATACGAATAATTGGTATTTAAGTAGCTGAAATGATGTCAAATCTGCCATGGAAAATGAAAAGTGCTCTATCATTTGGATATATGTATATATATATATATATATATATATATATATATATATATATATATATATATATATATATGCTTAATTTAAAATAAATATGTTCACATTTATTAACCACTAATTCCTGCAAACTAGAGTTGTTTATGGACTTTATTTTAAGAATAAATTGCATTTGAACTTTCGAGCGATGTCTTTTCGGTCGCAAATAAGTCTATTTGCCGTATCTGGCAACTGTGTTCCCGTTCTCCCCACCGCCCATACCGTGCCCTTGTTACGCATATATACGCGCGCTCCAGGCAAAAAATTCTCTCTCTAGCTTCTTCGTCTACCTGACCGAGTTACTACTCGGCCATGGTGATGTACCAGGGCAGTCTAGTTCTAAGTTATGTTAAGAATACATGGTGCTGGTAGATACTTTTAGATATAAATAAATACCGATACCTGAAGCTCTTATAATCAACACCCCCTATCCGCGATATATTGGTGGATGCGCCGGGTAGAGGAGGTGAATATATTTCAATATTTACACTCCGCTATCCACGATTATATACTACATATACATATACTACATCATTACATTTAAAATGTTCACTGCCTAATTAAAAACGTTATTTTAAATACTGTAATTATTTATAGATAGCTGCATAGCTACGATTCATGATATTGCTCATAAATGATGATTCTTATGTTTTGGAACAAGTATATGACTGGCAGAAACTATTATTTAATATTAATTTAAAAATACCATGAATTTAAGGTTTAAAAAGATATATCTCTGTTTAAATCTTAAGAATTTATATATATATATATATATATATATATATATATATATATATATATCAGCATCTATTTACCATCAATTACTGTAAACCGGGATAATTTTTGCGTTTTTTACATAGTTGGCATTTGAATAGCTCAAATGATGTCAAATCTATAATAAAAAATAAAAACTCAACTTTAGAGTGCTCTATCATTCGAAGAAATAAATACATGTGTCGAAATTTTAGAAAAATGTATTTTCGCATCAATTAACAACTAATTCCTATAAACTAGGATAGTTTGTGAACTTTAGTTTACGAATAAATTGAATTTGAAGCAGAAAGGTGGCGTTCAAAATATAATGGAAAATAAAATCCAAACTTTGCAGGGCTGTACCTTCTGAAATAAATAAATATTTTAATCTAATTTTTAGCAAAATGTATATATGCATTTAATACCCAATAATTACAGCCAACTTGCGTGGGTTTAGGCTACTAATAGTCGTCATTTTACCAATTTAAATCGCGTCAAAATTATCACCGAAAATGAAAACTTAAATTCAGTGAGTGTTCTAAATAGAAAATAAATAATTTATATTTGTTGTCTATTATAATTTGCAGGTATTTGATGCAAGATGAGGGATTGATTTTGGTTTGATTTATTTTAATGGTGGAGAAGACATAAAAAGAAAAGAGAAAACATGAACATTGCATAAATTACAGCCTGAAAATATTTTTTAAATCGAATCGATATATGAAACAGTAAATTTTGTATATATTCCTCTATCGGTAAATATTTAAAAAAAAAATCGCCTTAATAAAATGTAAATCTACCGATATGAATAATACCCCTGTTGCTTTCCGATTCGGAGTACCCTAGTACAAAGGAAGAATGAATCCCTTTGAAACTCAACCCACTCTCGCCTTTGCAATTCCAACAAAGCGTTTTATTGTGGAAAAGTATTCAAGTGCAAGAATTGTTTAAATAAATAAATCGCTCACCCGTCGTCCAGGGTGGTGCCGGTCGATTGTTCCCCGGCCGCTTGTAGGGCGAGTTTGGTCAAGAGACCCGGGGCCAGTGTGTCCTCTGGATTGTAAGAGAGATTGAAGTCGGCGGAGAAAGGATCTCCGTCGGTGGTGGCGCCCGCTTTTAAACCACTCCAACTGGGCCGGACCCAGGTCAATGTGCTGCAGGATCGGTCAAGTCGAAGGTAGAGAAGAACGCCACGTATGCCCACCGGCGGCGAAGGCCCTTCCAAACCTTCCCACACCACCGATGTGCCACCGTGGTGTAATATCTATGAGTAATTTAATGGCGGTTATAGGGTTTTTCACCCCGAATGTAGGTCAAGGTCATCGCGAACATTGCACAGGCTGCAAGTTCCGGGATATTGCAAGTATTTAAAAAACCTTTTTTTTATATAGAATTCATAGTTTCATTTGATTACATTAGAAACATTTATACAATGCAAATTATTTATTTTAAAATTTAGATTATATTTTCTTTTAAATCACATTTTATTTACTTGTGAGTTATGGAATGTATCTGCTTTTATATCTAATATGTATTGTGGCTATTGAACAGTATCTATACCCATCACGAATCTCACCTGCATAACGTGTTGATCGATTTTGGTAAGCGGCGACGACAGGCATACGTAACTAACTCCATGGTCGTGTACAAGCGGTTGCACCGGATGGTAATCGTCCACGTCGAACTCGTATTCGCCATCAAGCTCCCGCCTTTCCGGCGGTGTCGCCGCTAAAACGCGGTGGATGTTCAAGGTGGTTGATCTGCAACGTTGGAATGTTACTGTTGCTTTTATTGAAGGAAAAGCCGGGCGCGGTACGCTTACTTGAGATAATCGATGAGGGTAAGTGTGGGCGAGAGGCGGTTTCGGGTGTGGTAGTGCTGATGGCACAAAGAGATATGATCCATCACGGCCTGCGTGCGGTAGATTTTCTCCAGGTTGATCAGACCCCCGGGACCGATTTTCGTGAAGTGGTGGTCTTCGCCGTTGTAATCCGATATGAACTGAAAAGTTGCGACGTGTTTAGATTGTACTAGTCCCGCGGCTCAAAATAAGTGTTATAAGAGCTTACAGAATTTGTATTGAAAATAAATGTACTTAATTGATATAATTCTAGTATTACAAATAATTGATAAAAAAATCATCTCTTCGTATATTTTTGGCATAATTTTAGTTATATTAGGTCACTCAATTAAATTGGATGTAAATAATAAGAATTTTAAAATAATATTTGTTTAAAACGAACATGAAGTTTGTTGTTTTAAACATTTATTCATCTGGCATGATTTCATTCTCACCTACCACTTGTCTCTGTTGCGGCGGCTCTTGGTCCCTATCACGATCGCGTTCTCGACGTCCCGCATTGCCTCCTTTCGGTGGCTTCTGTTGCGTTCCTTGCTCAGTGGTTGCGCTGTCGTGCTGGGAATTGGCGAGAATGTCCCGTAGTTCACGTAGAAACGCTCCGAAGAAGGGAACAACGGGACACTCTGCCATTGCCAGTGCCCTGCTTAAGGCACGGTCATATTCCGCAGACAACAACGCCGCCGACAGAAAGTCCAGCACCGGTAGCGACTCTTTTTCGGTGATCGATAGCCAGAACGGCTTGAGCTTATTCGATCTAAAATTAAAGAAATGCTTTTTATTAATTATGTCACGATAAATATAGGGTGGTGTACAAATTGACAAAAGAATATCAGGTCGCGATGTTGGTTATCAAATTCTGAATGGAAAATCCAAAACGATTGTATCATATACTGTAGAGTCTACTACACCCTACACGCCTACTCGGCGGCTCCACCAATATGCTGCGGATAGGGGTGTGTAGACTCTACGAGCTTCAGGTATCGGTATTTATTTGAGAATTATATATAGTCACATTCAGCTTTTTGAAACATGTGTGCGGCTGTTCCAAAATACTAACGCTGTATATATTATCTATAATATAAAAAAATTGATTCTCGAACAAAAAGTTAATACTTGTGAGTGGTACATTTGGCTCCTCCGCTTCAAAAGTTTACCAACCCTTGGGATAGTCAGTACTATGTGTCGTTAGGAAACAATTAACGACATTCGATTAGATAACTCGGAGATTTTCCAGTACGAACAAGTCCTAACACTCAAATACACCTACGCTACTCACGGTAGAAGGTCGGTAGCCAATTACAAATTGTAAATTGTAACAAATATAGTAGAATGTCCAGTTCAGTTTTCGTAGACCATGCTGAACGTATCTTCTTAATCTCTTCTGTCCTGGGTGAATGTTGTCTTAAGGCATGCAGGAGCAAGTAGTTTCCGCCGGCCTACAACTCTTAAAATTGCTGGAGGCCGAAAGAAACCCCTACCCCTCACTTGCGTTTCGGATGTATTTAACATAATTACAATCGAATAATAATATTAAATAACAATTAATATCACACACACACACATACACAAACTTACTTAGAAGATTAAAATAAATTAAAATCTAATCTAATCTAAATTATACAGAATATGGGTTAACTAATAAAAATTGTAGTTTCTCTAGTTTAATTAGCGATGCATAGTTAGTGCATTTTTAAATTACACAACGTCTCGCTGGCCGAACTATAATTTCCCATAGGAAATTCGTGCTCGGCTGTTAGGTTTTAAACTCGTTAATTACTAAAGTATACGATGTATATGTCACCACGGAGCCGCCTATGCATGAATCGTATCTCTATCATTTACAATAGCCACTTTTATGGTACATATAAAATCTGATGTGGACAATCTATAATACGTTACCATATTAATTAAAAGAAGTTGATTTTAGGCTAGATTGAAAAAAATGTGCTTAAATGGTTGTTAATTTTTCATTTTACCAATCACGTACATGCACTTATATATCGTACTGTGAGATGACAAATATCATAACTTCAAAATCAGTTTTTGAGATAAATGCACTTTAAAGGTTGCAATAGTTTTATGATTAAATATAATGTTATTTAATTTTTTTAAATAATAATTTGGTTTATTCTAAATGCAAAAGAAGGATTAGAGGAGCGTTAAAATATACATAAGAATCATCAAAACAAAAATCAAAACCTGAAAATTCATATTGGAAGTTACGACACTTCACGTCATCTCACAGTGCGGAAAGTTATCTTGAATCACGGATTTGAAATGAGCGTGTAAACCCCAGAAGATAGTAACCTACTTTTATACAACTCAGACCTACTGTTTAATGAAACAGGCTTGTACTTATTCATACAGCAATTATAATGTGTAAATAAAAAAACTTCTTGTTTTTGAGTTTCAAATCATATTTTTTGGTGCCTTGGCAATTGTTTCGCTGTACTACTGCATCATAAAACGAATGAAATATGTTTTTTAAACAATATAGCAGGGTTATATAAGATATATTATTTGCCGTACGGGAGGAAGGTATGTACCTTAACTTCATAGAAAATTGATGAAAAACTGAGAAATACTATCTGTGAAAACGCGTGTGTAATTGTATATTATATTTTATACGTTTTGTTTTTTTAACAATTATTTAAATTTTTATATTATACCTCATTTTATATTTCTAAAATCATAATTTGAATAAACAAATGGCTTGACTTACTTGAGACCGGCGATAATCTCCATGGCCCCATTGAAGTTTCCGATGTTCCAGGACGACAGAGCGACCCGAAGGACACATGAAAGAACCGCCCGTCTCGCATCATGTGTGGGTTGCGAGATTATCAGGTGAGTCACCCACGCGCTGACCTGTAACATATAAATTCAAGTTGGTAGTGAAAACTATATTCTTGTTCAGTCAGTGAATTGTACTGAATTGCAATTTTGTGTGACTTTAAAATTTGACAAAGTTGTACATATTTTATAACTAAAAGTCGTTTTAAAAAACACAATTTCTTGAATCATAAGTTCTTCAAGAAATAATTTATATATTGACTAAGATTTTTCTTTTTTACTTAATGAATATGTGTTAAAAATTGAATATTTATTTTTTTATAAATTTAAAAAAAAAAGTATCTTTAAGTGTATATAAATACATAGGTTTTTCATAAAGGGTAATACCTCAAAGTATGCAAGAACACAACGACGGGCAATGAAAAATTGGAACTTATTCAATTACATATACTTAAAACGATTTTTGGGATATGTAAATATGCCGCTTTTACGATACCGCTTTCCTAGGAAACCAAGGCTTAAGTAATGAAATAATTTAAGAATTAATATTGTGCATTTTGTGATTATATGATCGGCGTCTAATAGAACGCTAGAACAATAGACCCATTTCTGTTTTATTTAATTATGTGTAATTTGTCGACGGTGAATTGCGATGCCATAATTTAATCACCTCGAGCCCATTGTCTGTATGAACGACGCGAGCGGCACTCAAGTTTCGCATTAAATTACCGCAACTCGTTTAACTTTTGCACACAATGAAGCCCGCCCGACTCCGCTGATTGATATTAATTAACGCGGTGTATGATTTAATTGAGGCGGGCGCGCGCGCGATATTCGCGTGCGGTTTTAATTGGCACATGGCGGGTTTAAATAGAATATCTTTTATAGCAATTTTAGTAACGTAGTCTAACCTCGTTGAATCTCTTAATAAGTGTTGCTACTGAAGACCTCGCTGAAGAGTTGCCTGGAAGGCTTTCCGCTGAGGTTCCGGTAGCTCCTCCGAGGTCCAATGTCACCTGTCGGAGATAGTCAATAGGGGGAACCTATAAAGTAATAAGTTGTAATTTACTCTTATGTGAAATCTTGTTTTTTTTAGTATTAATATTAATAAAGGAATAAATAATATATTTAGAATCCAAAAATTCGTAGGGTGAAATATAATATTTCTATAATATAAAAACGATCACCATAAACACCTTAATAGAAAATAGCGTTTTGAATTTTATCTTTATTTATTATTTATTATTTTATTTTAGTATAAACCCACTCTTAATATTCACATAGTAATTTGTACTTTTTGAATTCTTGTTATTTATTTTAATCTTTTATGTAAGATTACGTTATTTTATGAATAGCTTTATCATCCTCCATCCGTTGGGTATTTCAACTAGTATATAAATCATTTACTAACAGTAATATAAAGACGTGGCTAATGGAAAAACTTGTTATATTTTTGTGGAGAACTTATTAGATGGCTCGCGTGCAGGCGGACTTTAATTAGCCGAGAAAATCACAGCTAGGGAAAAGTTTTCCGTAAAGTTTGTAATTCCGTTATACGATAAGGGAAGCGCACGAGTTCGGGCGCCCGTTTAAAAATTTCAGCCGGCGGACAATGACGTGGTGGGAAAGTTATCACTCCATGCCCAGAGTGTTGATGAGCAAATCGGTTCACGCAGATAATATTAATTTGATGTTAAATGTGATTAGAAATTGCACTTTTAACATCGTGGAATATTCATTTATAGTTGAATTTACAAAAAATGTAATAAAAGTTTACTTGATAAAATAGTTGATATTCGCTATCGGCCAAGCGCAGGGCGACCTCTTCGGGGAAGTGGAGCAGCTCCTGCAACTCCTCCAGCTCTGCGCAGTCACTAGTCTGCGCTGCGAGAGGAATCCTCTTCTCCAGCTCTGAAATAATAAATTACACAATCAATATATGTCGTTGATAATGATGTGTACCTGATATGACTGAGCTAAACTAATTTTAACTTAACTATAATTATACAATAATAATAGATTTCCTCATAATACAGTATATATATATATATATATATATATATATACATATATATATATATATATATTATAAATAACAATTATTACTGCGACCTTTGTAGAAAAAATCTTGAAGAAGCCAACATTGAAAATGCAAAATATATATTGAATTTAAAAAGGAGTTTCCTTTGAGCCGTCTGTCGCAGGAAAAAATATTTTTTCGGCAAAAACTACTCTGTTTTTAAAACATTTATGCATTTGCCTGCCATGAGTAACATTATTTAAATGTTGATTCAATCCAATAAATAATATAAAAATATTTAAAAAGCAATTCCGATAATTTAATCTTAAAACGCGATATTCGTTTTTTTCTGTGGAATTAAAGGATCTACAAAATGAGGCCAAACACTATTTTCAAAAATTTTCCAAGCGCTGTAGCTTATCCGTTTCAATTTGAAACAATCTCGACATTTTTGCCGCCATCTACACTATATTTTAAATAGTGCTGTTTTAGTCTCAGGTCACTTCCAGGAGGACCCCTGCTTTGACACACCGGATGATAGTTTTGTGACTTTTACGGACATTTTTTGACATTTTGCATTTGTGTTTTTTTGCAGCATTGGCGATAAATTCAGAGCAATTATAATTTAAACATTATTGGTTAGTTTTTGGGATCATCTATCAAATGAGCACAAACTTGATATTTTCTGAAAAATTTAATTTTTAATTTTTGCACTATTCCGGGAGTACATCTACTGGTCGACAATTTCTAATAATTTTTTCTCGATTTTTCCTTGGCTTTTTTAACGCGCATAAACTAGTGGTTTAAAAATATATATTATATTAGAGATGTAACATCACATCTTGTTTGTATTAGATATGTGTACTGAAATTTTGGTGGATGCGCCGGGTCGATTTTACAATTTACATAAAATTTGTATCGATTGCCAATTTATTCAATATTAGGAATGGACGTTTAAATTTATAAAATTCTAGTCACGTTCCCCACCTTGAACCAGATGCATCAGGCTGTGATTCCCCTATTGCGATGCATCGAGCGGCGGAACCGCGTTCAACCTCGTCCTTACGTAACCTACTAGAGGTTACCACTATAATCCAAGTCCTGGGGCGGCGCCGACGCTGCCTTTATTCGTATGTAAATACTCCTGGTATTTTTCCCGCGCGCACATTTTATTGGAAAATATTCATGGCACGTAATGCCTCCTCGGGGCCGTAAAATAACGGCATCCCGTGTGTTTCGCTTAATGTACACTCCGCGGCATGAATGTAATTGCTGTGCCATTCCCTGGTGTTGTATTAGTTGTAGTCAATAAGGGACAATTAAATTTTATTGGCAGATCAAATAGATTGCATTTCAGAGTTAGTGTTAGGAGAAAATCGTTTAGGGAAAGAAACTATTTATATTAGTATCTGACCAATGCAAATGTTCTATTTGTCTTATTAATTTTTTCGGATTAATTCGAACATCTTACGGTCGAAGGCATATGATTAAATTAAAAAAAATATATAATCCAAACAAATTTCAGCATATCAGGGGAGGGTGGTTAATCGTATTCAATTATTGAATTCTTATATGTAACTTTGTTTGTGTAGATATTTTCAACATGAATTTAACGAATTTTGATTCGCATTATTCACGTTTTATTTATAATATATGATAATTTGGTAGTTCGCCGTCCTATACTAACAATAAATTATTAGTAAAATCAACGTTTTAGAATAAAAAGTTACAAACTCGATGTAATAATAAAAATAATAAAAACACTTAGTGAACGTTTCCTCGTTCGAATCTGATTTTCATATTTATGTAGAGAATTGAAATGTGTCAGATCCACCCGCTGTTCACAGAAATTGTTTCAAATGCCACCTTTTTAGGAGTTTATTCGGAATTCTGTATACGCCATGTTTTCTAGAAACGTATTCTTTATTGTATAAAATACGTTTGATTTATATTCAAAAACATTTCCTCCAGTGTAATCATATGTTTCTCTTAATTGAACATAAGAGATTGCTAGTTTGATTCACGACCAAATACTCGTGTGAGATTACTAATTGTTGGTATTGTATTTCTTACCGTCAGCGTGGAGTAGGGGGTGGTGTTCATGAATGTTCGGCTGTTCGTCCTCCACAAGGTATCGTAGTCGGGGGCCGTTTAGCTCGCGCATGGCCCCTCAGAAGGGGGGCGTCCACGAAGCGAGCACATCACACACATGCGTCGCGACGTCCCAGCTACCACCCACTCTTTCCGGATGCATTCACTCGACTCAACTATATATAAAAAAGAAAAATGCCATTAAGGTTGAGTAATTAGAGCGCTATCGATAAAGTGGTGATATCAAATTACGAGAAAAACAAAAACATCGGCCACAGTGGGGTGTGCCAGCCCCGCATTTTATCATTCCATATGAAAGCTGGCGGTAATTGCGGACTGATTAAATTTTAATGGTCGCCAGTGAAGAGGGTTCCGCCCCGAAAACGGCAATTGAATTATACTCTGTTTCGTATATAAGTTTGTTAATCGCATGCGACGGTTCAATGGAATCATCATCGCTACATTTTCAAACTGCGCCATACCGCCTCCAACCTTAACTGCAAAGCAATTTAATCGGCACGCGGCCCGGAAAGTCAAATAAATACGAACGGAATTTATCTGATTGTTGCAAATACAAATTCAGCTAGATTGAGTCGAGTAAACATTTCTAGCATATTCGTGCGATGAACTCACAAATAAACACCAGGTGAAATTTCAACAAATCTCTTAGAGTATGTGTATATAGAGATTCTAATTTGTATACGGAAATAACTGCAGTTTTAAATATACAGGGTGGATATTATACTCTTTCATATCCACTACAGCTATAACAAGGAAGACTAGGGTGCACAGGGTTTTCTATTGGTATAAAATAATTTTAGATGTGTGGTGTTGCTGTTTAGGCACCGATATGCATAAGTATACTAATGAGCATGTTATAAATCATAAGAATTCGTTTAGAATATATACATTTTAAAGAAGAAATTGTAATAATACTAGGGCAAGCATTCCCTCTGAAAAAAAAATGTATCTCATAATAGGGGAGAAAATTAATTATGCCGTAAGGCGTTTTAAATTACATAAAATTAATTAAAATGGTCCATAATAATAGCGGTAATAACCAACTGGAATGAATTAGCGTAGTTTAGTAAAGAAGTATCGCATGTTAATTAAAAGTGGCCCCGATCGAAATGTCCTCGAGACATTCCGATAGAGCTGTTGCGCCGTAAATAGTTATATAATTGTGGAATATTATGGCGTTCGTCGAGGGGCGGCGAGTGTTTTGTTTGCATGCCCTATATTCTATCAATCGATGTACCGTGGCGAACATCGAAAATAAAATCAGTCAATTAGCTAGAAAAGCACGTCGCCTCGCTTCATTTATTTAATTATTATTATACGATCGATAAAAGCACAATATGGGATAAATAAACCTATAGTTGAAATGCATTTAGATCTTTGTGCAGAGTGCAGCTATATTTTTAATTTTAATAATGTTAGACTAAATTAGTTTTGTTTATGCCGAAGGCTTTTACTTCGTAATACATTGTATATTGTAAATTAATTTAAAATTAATTTAGTTAATTTTAAATGATGAGATTTTATAATATAAAAATGAAGGCAATATATTGAAACCTACCGACCCGTCATTTATGATCTATGAGTAGTCAGTGTATGTCGTAATAAATAATTTTTCGAGTGACAGTTTTCTTTGTCAAATAGGGATAAAAACAAAGCGATAGTAGGATAGTTTTGTCTATTGTTATCTTAGAAGTTGCAACTACATAGTTAGAAGAAAATGCACAATATTATGTTTGATAATTTTTGAGAGAAGGATACAAATAGTCATACGCAAGGTCCTCCTAAAATATTCGGTACCCGTGTGCTACTAAAAATAGTATACCTCTCTTCATAAGAAAATACTTGAGATGGCTAGCAGGTTATTAAAAATAAGTGGTGATTAAATTACGCTCCTAAACCACTTGCTCTCCAGGGCTATAGTCCATTTGACCCTATGGTTAGGGTTGTCTTGGACATACGGACTCAGAAGAGAATGTTGTGCCATTATTTTAGGAGTTGGCGCTATAGATGGTTCTCATCATACGTCGTCGGACGACGGGAATTTTACCTAGTTTTTATATAATAAAAATATGTATTCCTAAAAAATATTGTACATTGTGCAATCACTTTTGTAGGAAGAGTAAACCCAGTTCAGATCAATTGTATAAGTAAATAATTATAGCGAGATACAGCTATTGGAAAACGGTCAAGAAACAGTGAAAAAGTTTCTTTCTAATCAATCAATATATTCGCTGTATGTTCTGAGATATATTGATTGATTACAAAATAACTTTCCCTGTTTATTATCGAATTCTCCACGGCCGCATTTCCTTAGTTGTCGACAAACAAATCTGCCCTAATTAAATAATTATAAATATAGTAACTTGTGCGATTTAATTGTTTTGGCTATAATCTTATTTTAATCCATTACATGTTAAAATAATGGGTATAGATAGGGGTGAATACTGTTCCCGGATAGAACATGAATATCTGAATTCAAAAATACAAACTAGAAGTAAGTACGGTATATATTTACTGAGATATAATTTGGGCGTTTATGAAATCGTAATTTCAAACAATTTTTATGACTTTTGTGAGGGCGTGGCATGAAAACGGAAAGTTATATCGACAAACGACTTCCGTATTATTAATTGGCACCATAAAGGCACCTTACACGGTCAATAATACTTATTCCTAGTACTGTCAGTATTTCTTTCAATATTTATCATCCAATCTCAATTAATCGGATTAACGTAAATATTCTGTTAAATCCATCAAACCAACAACACGATCAGTAATACTGACAATGATTTAAGAATACTGGCAATATTATTAAGTGTGTACGGTGCCGTTTAGAGACTATTAATCTACACTTTTATTTCAATAGTTCAGTGGAAAACGAATCATCCTATAACATTTATAGAATAAATAGTTCACTGCTACAACTGCATGTTGTAATTATATTTAATGAGTGTAGAAATAAAATGTCCTGGAGTACTGTAACTATGAGCTTCACCGCACCCAAACTCTTTGTTTCACCGGCCGCTGTTTGTATAATTCCATTAAATTTTCCGACCTCTAATTATCATTGTCTGCAACGCATCGCGCTACCGCCCTCAAAGTACTTGCGATGTTTGCACAGCCTCGTTCGTTGGAAGCTACCAGTGGTTTCTCGGGCGACTATTACATTTCATACTGTCTAAAATTTTATTCTAGTTGGAATATTTTGTGTCTAAATGGGCTTTATATTGAATTTAATGTAACCTCGTTAATTTTTAGAACTTTTAAGATTTTGCATATGATTGCAAACACATTATTTTAAAAAACTTTTATCCATTTTTTAATTTAATCGTTGGTGCGGTGTCTTCTTGCAGAAAAAATATAAAGAAATAAGTTGAATTCAAATAATTTATTTTTATTTAAGTTAAAGGAAATAGTCCCCAGACAGGTGAACTAAGATCAATCAAACTATACCCGTCCACTATTTTAAACGACTTGAACTATATACTACACTATTATTCACAAATGTATAAGAAAACAGTGCACTGCAGAGTTTGAGTTGCATGAAAATGTTAATGAGTATACTTTGGTTGGATGGTTAATACACCAATTAAATCATGATTTGAATTTGATTCTATGACTCAAAACATTACTTAGAAATTTGTATCCAGTTGAAAATAAATAAGCAAAAGATATATATAAAATTGAAGCAAATTTTATGCCCCACAACTTTGTTTTTGATACATTTTCAGTCGTGGGAGGCAATAGAAGCAAATGTTTAACAAAAAGTGAGGTAAAAATGTTTTTTTTCTCCAAAATTATGGATTTACCTAATAATTTCGTATATAACGTATATCTCGACATATATGTACTGACAAATATGTATTGAAACAATTTTTTCAAAATTTAAAATTTAATAAACCCTCAATTTTATTTAGAACATATTTTTCCACCGTTTCCGAGATATAATTGAAAAGCCCAAAAATGGGATCCTTCCCCTCCCGCCGTATGCACACCATCCAGGCGCGGGGACTTTTAATATGTTTACCTACTAGCTACTCCTACTGCAAAGTCCTGAAATCAAAAACTCTCGCATGTTTGAATTTAAACCATGTGTATTTATTATGAGAGCCTTAAAAACAGTGTCATCAGTGGTCATTTCAAAACTTTTCAGAATGATTGTGAATTGTGAGACTAAACGAGGACGCATTATTGTTAAACCATATTCAACAGCTATTGTGGTCATTTACTGAAGCATATAAATCAGTTGTAGTGCAAAAAAATATGTAGTTACAAATTAATCAGCTTTGAGACGTTAACGCATTTAAGTTTTTTTATTCCATTTCTGAGAAACCCGTGTCATTTATTTTTTATATTAAATGAATTCTTTCTTTTTCTTTAGTTGGATAACTATATGTTTCGTTTATTTATGTATTTTAATTATATATTTATGAATAGACACTACAAGTCAAGATACATTCATGCAGATTGTGACAACGAATTTTACTGAACATTTACAAATACCTACTACGTATCTACACCTCTAAATTTATCTGTAAATCCTAAAAAAAACATTAGTAACTGACTTTAACTCGTTTTAAATGTTCTTGCCGTTGTGACTGCAGCGACATTTCAATCCCATCGCCCTTCCCAGTTAATTGAATTCGTGCCGCCATGCCGCAGGTTGAAAAATCGACCCGCGCACTCCCGAACACGTCTGTACAAAAAGAATCCATTCGTAGATTAAATAGTCGTCCATTTCAATGCCCCTGCCCTCTATTTTTAGTACACTTCTATTCTTTTAGCGATGGCAAAATAACTGAAAAACGCGCCGACGACCGCGTGCGTATGTTCCGGCGCGGCGTCGATTAATTAGGGCACTATTGTGGGATTCTAATCAAGGCACATTGTATGTATTTGTGTGTGCGGTGCGGCTACAGCAAAAGACTAAATAATTATACAAGACAATCACAACAAATTGTATAATGTGATTATTTATCATGGAATATTTCAATAGTTTAATCTCGCCTTTGGTAGCAACAAAACAACTATAGGTCACATCCAAGTACAAAACTATAATTAGATCCTGAATCGAGATTCATATTTCTTAATTATGTATGCCATGTGTTGTGTAAAATATAGCTGGGGTGCGATGCCTGTCACCATACGTTTAGAATATTCGGAATATGTCTTGCTAAAGCCCCACAATTGTGACAATTGTTCAATTTTAGAATTTCTATTTAGATACTAGTATTTTTTAATATTGAACATATTAATTGAATATACACTACTCTAATGAACGCACCACTTATTAATATGAAAAAATATCGATTATTTTACATCCTTGTATATAATGTTCGTACACGGTATATATATTTTTTTTAATATTTAACTATTTATATAATTGTAAAAATTAAAATGAATTGCATATCTACAAATAAAAGAAAAAAATTAAAAAATAAAATTTTAATTTTCTTCCCTCGGTCCTTGCCTCGAGGTTTGTGGTGGTGAATCCTCCTCGGGCTGCGGGTATTGAGGGTTTGTGTTAGGTATTTTTTATATATGTGATGTCAATTGCATTACTTTGTTCTATTTTTTTAGTTTTTACTTTATAAGATGAGAACTTTGTTGCTAGTAAATGTATTAAGTTAAAAGTCCAACTTAGTGCGTTGATTGTAGGATACATTTTTTTACCTATTCTTCCTTATTGGTCATTATGCAACATGAAACTGGAAATTTGACACAAAATTAATGTTTTCAAGCAACAGTATGGGTGGAAGAAAGTTGGAGCTGCCGTAGAATAGGACAGAAGTTTGGTGTGTCACATACATCGGTGTCTCGAATGATGCATATGTTTATGAAGACTGGTGGCTATTCCAGAAGACCTGGACGAAATCGTGCAACAATCCTTAATATATCGAAGACCAAATGAGCATGGCCAGCACGAAGTCCGGACCTCAACCCGATTGGACAGGTCTGGAATATCCTTAGTAAATGTTTAATAGATCACCCAAAACAAACCCAATACTCCTGAAGGAAGTGGGGCGACACTAATCCTGTACATAATGAAATGTTTGTTATATAAATATTTTAGCAAATATATTTTGGCTAGTTACATTATTGAGTCCAGCATTAATAATAGTGTAATAAAATTGAATACATTTTACCTACAGCGCTCGGGTGTTCGTTTCACACTTCGTTAGTAGTATACACACTAGATAACAAGAATTGTTAGTGCGAATCATAAAAATAAAAATACAAGTTGCGAATATATGGAATAATCAGGCACTCGGCCACGTGAGTTCTGTAGAGGTTGGGTGAGAAAGGATGCTCGGCTGAAAGGATCCAATTTAGATTTCTATGCTTTACACGAGTAGAATATATAGGAGAACACAGAGCGGAATAAGTAACGCTTAATAATATCACCAACCGAATTTTTTTTTATTTTGTAATACAATCCTTATAACGCACCCAGAGTATTATTGTGGAAGTCATAATAATTCATAGCTTTATATTAACTGATCTAAATCTAGAAATATTAAAATATATGCGGTTAAATGTTGGTTATAACGAGTTGGAACATATTATTTTATTGAAGAATATTAAAAGTTGATATTGAGAAATTGAATTGATTAATGTTTTGCAGAATTCTTTTTAAATGTTAATATGTGTTTGTGAAGTTGGTTGGAAGACGAAATTTAATCCAGTAAATATTCTAAGCGTAATCCGAAATTCTTTCTTATACAACTCTGCTTTTATGGAATTTTTATAAAAAAAAGTAATGGGAATATCAAAGGGATACATTATTTTTTCAAATCTAGGTGAAATTCCCGTCATTCAGTGCGGTAACATTGAATTGCCAAAGTGTAAAATGCTTATTGCATGATGGATAATGAATAAATTCATGTTTAATATGTAAAAACCGAACCCTTACTTACAATATTGCTATTAATATTCAAAGCACTTAATATTTCAATTAAATATTCAATAAAAAATATATCACTATTGGTGAGATTTGAATCTATCATAACCCTCAGGACGGTATCGACTTCAAAATATTGTCTTCGTTTATATATTAGAGGGACGAAGA
The DNA here is from genome assembly GCA_963942505.1 of Lordithon lunulatus. NCBI lineage: Eukaryota > Metazoa > Arthropoda > Insecta > Coleoptera > Staphylinidae > Lordithon > Lordithon lunulatus. The sequence goes on along the minus strand of OZ012672.1, from coordinate 54,604,500 downwards.
ATACTGTCGAATATTGTATAAATATAATTTCATTGCTAGAGCTAAAACTCTCACTGATGTAAGAAATTAAAAAAGCGTTATTAAAACAAATTCTCGCATAGAATCGCGTATGAATACACATAAATACATAATTATAAATGATCAATAATTCAATATTTATATTCTCATAATCTTTCCATATATTCCATTTAAAAACTGTGTTTTAGTAGCTTTGTATATTACTTTTATCCAGTTCGGTTTCCTAATGGTTCAGTCTGACTGAACATTGAGGAGCGAAGGTTCAAACACGATCGCGGGCGACTTTTTGACGAATCACCCTTCACAATTAATTAAGTTTATTAGAGGAGTTTTGTGAAATTAAGATAAACCAGGTAATTAAACTCTTCTGAGCTTCTCCGTTTACCGGCGGAAAAGCTTTACGGTCATAAGCCTTATAAAGGGAAGTATTTTTTATATTACTTTTCATTAATATTTGATGTGAAGTAATGAAATATTGATTTTTATTTAAATAAAAATATGGTAGATTAATTCTGCTGTGGAGTGATGAAAATAAATAAATAAGTTATAGTATTCTCAACAGAATTATATATATTTTTTAAATGATATTTTTGGTTTATATGTTGAACAGTAGAAAGTACCTATTGAGTGCAAACAACTTTACTGCAATATAACAACTTTAGTGGCTTCTACGGTATAATTTTGTTCCAACACGTGAAGCTATCTCGCGCTACGAGCATCAGCAACACAATAATGGAAGCTCGCTTTCCTAGCGGCTGCAATGAGATGGGAGAGGCGGCGTTTTAGCGAAGTGATTTATCAAGCAGTGCAGTCGGTTAACCAAATTGCCACAGTGTAAAGCTCAATTTGCGTTTTCTTTGTTGTCAAAGTGCTTTTGAGCCCCGGGCCGACCACCGCCCCTCAACTGTCGTTATTATCAGATAAATATCGGAACAATGTTGTGAGATTGAATTGTGTTTTATGAAGTAATTTCTGAAGTCGGATTAATACATTACAAGCAATTATTCTCGACTAGATTTATTTGTGGATTTATTAATTCCATGTTGATTGCTAATAATTATGCTTAAGGCAGTACACACTGTTACATTAAAATATATGAGTCGCAAACACTGGTGGGGGTCTCGTAAATATTCTGTGGGGCTACAGAAACTGATGGCGAATGCAAGCAAACTTTGAATAATGGGTAGCTATCAAATATACGTGCTGGGAATAATTTACTGCAGTTTCCCATCACAGATAGCAAATGTATTATTTTGGAAATCTATATTGCTTGATTACGCTCTGTAAGCTGTTGTGATGTTTAAATTAATTGGTATTAATAAATATCGTAGATCGTAGAAAAAATGATCAGTTATATTCTAATTTAAGTTAAAATAGTATTGCTAATTAATCATCTTTTTGACCAGATTGTATATTTCAAAATTAATAATTTAGTATGTTACGATTTTAATTAAACATTTGTCTCACCTTTTTGGGGGAATATTGTCCACAATCTAAGTGATTTCTACCCCTCAGAATATCAGTCGTGGGGCGGATGAACGCACCGCACCTATAACAGAAATACATAAATAAATCAATCAATCGATATATGATGGAAATAGGTTGAAAATGTAGGACTACAGGGAGAGTCCCTCGCGGCCTCTGCCTCCCTAGCTAATACATGCGTGGCTGATTATCAGTTGATTATTAAATTTTATCAGTTCCAGTAACGCAATGTGTAATATCAAAGAGACTCGATTAGAATTAATAGTAACTAATTTGCGTAAACAGAATATTAATTGAATTTACTGTCAAATGAATTATATTTATTGTTACAACTAGTTGCTGTTTGAAGTGTATTTATTTTAAAAATACTAACAATGTTGTGTATAAATGATTAATAACTAATTATCAGTTATAATATAGATGTGATGGAGATTATGGTTAATTAAAATTTATTATTTTATTTTATTTATATTCGATCGTTGTCACACACAGTGAAAGAAACAATATTTATTAGGCTTTATATGGCTAATGCTTGTAGTTTGTTCGATTCTAAGTCTGAGATCTGAGTTGATATAATTACTCAAGGAGCAGTTTGGACTCCAACTTGGTGCAATCTACATCCTTTATGGAATAATGTAAGATATTCTAGATAAACGAATGCTTGTAACTTGTGGCATTTCCCATTTAGTAGTAATATGTAGTAACATTTTACGATTCTGTTTATAAATTGTTAATCATTAGTCGTGTTATAGTTATTAACAACAATAGACTTGGTATTATTACATATCTATATATTAGTTTTAATTAAAAAATGCTATTGTTGTCCTATAATTGGATATGTTTGTTGGATAATAAATTTATTATTATTTATTATTATTATTATTATTAGTATCGTAACATCTATTATCATCACATATATTAATTTATTATTAATGAAATGTCCGCTCAAAATAATCCACAGTTAATATTATTATTGATTAGTAACCCTCTAAATTATACTCTGCGGTGGGACTTGAACTACCTCTCCGGCTATCGCGACCTTCGTGGACCGGATACGTGGGTTCGAGTCCCACCGGAGACTAACATTTTTGAGCGTTAACTACTCAAACATTTGAAGCTCTGCTGATTCGTCATTCAGATTGCTGGAACTTACGGCAATCATTCACTCCTACAATATTATTATTAAGATATACAGCATCAATACAGTTTATGATTTGAAACAACCATACTAGTTTTGTTATTCACGAAAGTGGCCGTAATAAGTATACATCAGATGTGATTATACGAATACATACCGTAATAGCTGCTACAAAGTTGGGACTTTGAGGGTTATACTTGTGTTATTCAAACTGCACGTTGCGTCGCTATCAGTCGAAGCTGACCCACATTTGTGTTATATTTTAGCGAATATGCAACTGCTTAAATCAAAACAATGCGCCCCTGATGAGTTGTCGGTGATATACAAACACGAAGGGATCTAGAGTACTGAATACGATTCAATCATTTATATGATTTAAACGTCTATATTACAACTGAATTGGTATTTTACAATATAGCCAAAGTTATTTCTTGATTTATTTTTTTCACGTAGTGATAATCAAGAACAAAAAAATAACAATTTTTCCGCAAATTATATTTGGATTCAGTATTATTAACAAAATATCTGTTATGTGTTTTGTGTATTCGAAAAATTAAATTAAAAAACTAATCAATATATAATTATACACACCGATGTACTAACCACTGCACGTTAGTACCCCCGCTTTACAAATGGGCGATCCGGGTTCGAATCCAGGACATAATAATCAGTACTATTGGTCGCTGGGGTACAATTAACTATATTTTTCTATAATAGCCCTTTAAAGTCATATATAGGGCAACTTCATTCATTTGAAAAAATCTGAAGTTGTCCTTCATCTGACCATTAAAGAGCCATTATGGTAAAATGAGCATATCGCCATTAAATGTGTCCCTTCATATAAAGAATATTATATATATAAAACATGTTTTCAGATTCCTGCTAGTTTCTATAATAATTGACTGTTTCAAAATAAATTGACCACTGTAGATGAGAATATTGGCGAATATAATTATTGTACATTCTATCTATGAAAATATTATATTGTTTTAATGTATTAAAAAAATATTGCCATCATCCTTAAAGTATCATACAGTTGCCCTATTCGTATTAATCATAAACTGGGTCTCGCTCAAAATAAAAAAATGGTAATCTGTGATTACACCCAACGGGGTTCGTAAATATTCTGACATTTTTATGGAGTATTATCGCTCTCAAGTGGAAACGCGGATTTAGTTCGGTTATTAAAAAAGGACGGACGCACCTAGGGGATAAGAGGAAGAGCACAGGTGCGTTTTCTGCTGTATCAGCCCACGGAAGGCGGTGAGAGCCCGTGGATGTGCTCCGTATTATTGATTTCTTCGACAGTTCGACCAAATGGCCCTATATCGAAGGGTCACACGTAAAAAATTGTATTAAAAATTTAATACTTATCGTATGACCACACATTTGGTATACCTACTATACAATGAAATACACTAGTATAATATTAATATATTAATAATAATAATAATAATTTGTTTTTATTTCAAATAAATTGCAGAACATATATAAACAATGTATAGCGTAAAATAAAGCAAGAATATATATATATATATATATATATATATATATATATATTCTACGTATCTTAAAGATTTCTTACAAATGATAAATATTTTTAATATTTTATATGTTGAAGAGTTGGACAGTAATTTATAACATCTTTATTTCCATTTTATCCCTTTAAGCCAAGAATTTTTAAATTTGAAAATATGTTTTTCATTGTTTAATTATTATTACGCTTATTCACACACATCAACATTTAAAACTGGCCAAGGATTTTCTTGAAATTAATTTGTTGGAATGAAATATATTGATAAGCAAACATATGGATAGACACAGTAAGTAGAAGCCAGTAAATGTTCTTGTGGCAAATGCCACCGGCAGAACCGAAAGGGTTAAAGCGAGATAGCATTGCTATGTCTTTAACTTTTGGTGGTAAGGCATTGAATAATTTTATAGCACTCCAATGTGGTGCTTTTTTACATACATACTAAGATTTTGATTGGGCAGTCTGTAGTTAGTTCCTATGTTTATTGGGGGATTTTTGTAAAAAGGAATTTTTGGGTAGTCATGCCAAATATAGGTCTTTTTTTTAGTTACTTCATCTTGTATTTTATTTCTGATGCTTGAATTTGTCGGAATTCTTTGCCATGAACCGTAGGCATTCATAAATATGTAGTCCATATACAGTGACGAGATTCATGGAAGCAAACTAATTTTGAGAGTTAGTCCTGTATTTCAAATTCAGGATAATACAAAGTCTGTTGAATGAGAGAGATTGAATGAAGGTTTGAAGAGGCACCGCAAAAAAATAAACCATACCTTAAAATGGATTCGAAATTTCATGATAAACTGTTTTTAATAGGCTTATTTCCATATTTGCGCATTTTAATATTCTTAATGCATGCGCAATTTTGTTGAGTTTCGAAAAAAATGTATTTTATATAGTCAGACCTTTTTAATACATGATTTAAAAATATACTAAATATTTAAATAATTTAAATAACAAATTAAAAGGAGTTTTTTTCATATTCTTTTGCCTAAAGTGACCTTAAAAAAACACACACACATCTTATATCTGTTCCATCCAAAATGTATGAATCCTACCTTTTATGTATATTCATCATAAAAATGCTTTTACTAAATATATATTTTTCCGTTACTGTATTGTAATATATGTATATTCAAGGCTGAAAGACTATGGTCAATAGCCTTTTGTATCGTATGCGTACATATTATAGTAATGATTATTTTATGATGATGTTCCACCATTAAATAATCATAACAATCAATAACCATAAATTATTATAGATATTACTACTATGATTATATCATGCTTATGGAAAATAAAATTATGTGTGATTGCCTATTTCACTTTTTTTACTCAACGCATCAGGCTTACACCAATAATACTGTGGGTAAAATACTTAACGTAATATTTTCTTAATGCGCATTCATATCGCAGTGATATACACACATTTTTATCGGGAAAATATTGAGAAAGTTGCAACTGGATGAACATTTTACACATTTCTCTTTAAATATGAGTTTGTAAAGTTAGTTGGAAGACGCAATTTAAACCTATAAACGTTCCAAGCGCAATCCGAAATTCTTTGCTATTCGAATATGCTTTTATAGAATTTTCATAAAAATAATAGGATTCAACGGAATAGAATATTTAAAGTGAAATATTTTATAAATACAATTTCATTTTACAAATCGCATTGCTGTGGGCAATTTAAACAGCGTTATTAGTCGACTAGATATTTATAGTATACTGGCGTTTGCCCGTCTGTGACGCTTTCTGTGATCTAGTGCAGTGATTTCCGAAGTGGCGATCGCGAAAAATATTAGGGGTCCCAAAAAATACCCATTCTTCAGGTGGTCATGTAATCAAAATAATTTATACGAGACAAATACCGAGAAAATGAAAAGGATTTGTGGTGATTTTGATGTTTATTTTATCTTGTTGATACGATCCTGATGGTGGTTGATCATAAAAAGAGCGAGATGACCACACAGCGGTCACCAAGTAAATTTAGGAACGATGTTATCGCTAACAAATTTAGGTGGGGTTTATCAAAGTATATAGACAAATATAACTAATATGAAACACTAACCAATTAAATATATCAAATATATATTTTTTATTTATAAAATATAGATATTGTTTGAAATAAATATAAAATGTGCTATGATACGTATCATAGCACATTTTATATTATATACCAACAGAATACAAAATGTAAAGAACCCATTTTTCAGAAAACTTATTGTTTTATGAATATTTGGGTTGCCTTAAATACAACACACCTTACAGACTCGTTTTTGGAATGTGAAACAAAGAAGATGGAGATTTATATTACTAACGCACATTTTTCAAAATTGTTATGTGCAAATTATTATTAGAAAAAAAAAGACAAAATATTTTATTCGTAACAGATAAGGTTCCCAGAAAAAGATACTACCATATTCCAAAATCGGGAAACAAATGAATTTATAAATATTAAAAATGTGTCGTATTTTACGTAAAGTTTTTAAAATATTAACAATAATGTACTAAATAAAAAATAATAATTCATGTTAATTTGCTATTAAATAATTATTCATTTAGATCGGACTAAATAATTGTATACAATTATTTACAAAGAAATCTCCAACGTGATTTACATTTATGTTTTTGTGTGAATTTAATATGCACGCCGCGCTTTGTATTTCCACAGAAACGTGTTTTAAGCGATAATTTCCGTTTTTAGACGGGCGGCGGCAGGCACAATGAAATTTATTATGCAATTACCGATTCTACGAGCGGAAAAATGCATCACGAATGCAAACATAAATAACGCGGATTCATTATAATGCAAACCAAAAATGCTGTAATACGAAATGTACGTTAGAGTAAGTTAAAATGGGAATTTAAATGAATAATGTTTGTATCGAGTAGCAATTATTGGGAACCAGCAAAGACTATGTGATAAAAATGATCGAATAAAACTATCAACAGTATAATAATAATAATAATAACTTTATTAACATACCATTTACAGATTACAGCAATTAAAGAAAAAATACATAAAAATACATATTTTGATTTGTTAAAAGGAGCAAAATTAGATTTCTGTAGTAACAGGATTGTAGTTTTCATTTTGCTCCCTGATATTATCGTATCGAAAGGATTTTTTGAATAAAATAATCATATTGCACTAATATTTCTAAAGTAACACAACTCAAAAACATGTGTTTTTGGAAAGAAAAAAAACTGAAGTAATGAGAGGTATACAAATAATATATATATATATATATATATATATATATATATATATATTTTTATATATATATATTTTAATAATTTCTTGCAAATGAAAAATATTCTTCTATGTTGTAAGGTTCGGCAGTAATTAATAATATGTTTAATTCCATTTTAAAGCGAGATAGTATTGCTATGTCTTTTACTTTTTAGCTAGGTTTTAATCGATAGTTTCCCAACTACTACATAAGCTGTTACTTATTTTTTTTTTAATTGTCTTTCCTACCACTATTTTTGAAATGTCTTAAATATGTTTCAAAACGGACGCACATTTTAATCATTCAGCCCGCCTAAATAATCAACAGCGAAACGCTTGGGGCGGCCCGCCCACGCTCTTAATGCGCCGTGGCCCGACATAAAACATGCATGTGCTGCCGTCGACTTTAATAACTCGCAAAAGGTACCGGAGGCGGCTCATCTCGTTTCTGCCGTCACCAACGCGCAGGCGACTGTACACACACACACACACACATATATATATATATATATATATATATATATATATATATATATATATATATATATATATATATATATATAGGGGACGTGTCGCCTCAATTGTGCCACCGCATTGGGATTTTGGATAAATTATTCATGCTGCATTTTCGATCCATACGCCGTGTAGGCTTATTGGCTTAACACAATGGATCTATTTTCGGAGTTTCTTGATAAAGTTAGAACAAGCCGATAGAATTCGAATAAGAAATTCATATAAACTTAATGGGAAATAAACTCGGTTTATGTTGAAAATTATACAGAAGATTTAAGTGGAAATAATAATTATGCTATAAAATATAAATATGAGCCGAGTGATTAGAGGCGTCGCCCGTATTGGGGATCTAGTGTTGTAGTCCCATCGCGGTAAATTTTCATAAATCATCTTTTATTATTTATTATTATTATTTAATATTACCCACAGTACATTCAATACAATAAATATATAGTAACAAAAAATATGAGAAATTATGATTAGGTTCGGGTTAGTAGATTGATGAACAACCTACCCCGGTCTTCCACCTAATTGTTTATTGAAATTATATGTATATATAATATGTACATACATATACACACACATATTCATAAAAAAAATTAATTATAGTTTAGTTAGGGGTTTTTGTGAAGTAAATACCGGATGATTAAAGCTTCTCCCTTGACTCACCGCTGATACCCCTATAAACGTGTTTTTAATAAATATGCACTTATCAACTATATATTTTTTAACTTTAAATACTATAACAGAAATGATCCATCACATGAAATTGACATTTTATTTTATTTCAGCGTAGACCCGCTTTTACGTAATTGTACACTGCAAGATTTGTATATTATTATTTATTCATATCGAAGATAATAACATATTCAGTATGCACAGACTGGGTGATCCATATTTAATCACCTAATGCACTCTAGGATTCGCGTTAATTGCGTGGTTAAAATATAATAGGATCTGGCAAGGGCGGTCTAAATGCAATGACTCATAATTAGTATCGTTATATTGATTCATTTGATGATGTTTGAACTTTATTATGGAATGGCAGTTGGATATTTTTTATGAACGATCTGGTATCTAAACTGAATCCCACCTACCGGTTTATGTTACTTGTATATGATTAAATTTCATTATATTGTATAATAGTATAAGTAACGTAAATAAAATATATTATTATTATTACTATTTCATATAATAATAATATAATGGTAGATTCAGTAGGTGTGCACATTTATATAATTTAACTCATTCCATCAGTTTTTTTTTTAGCGACTCGCTTTTCTGGCAGCGATATTGCCGCCCGTGCGCAACTAACCCAACTGTTTTATTTATAGTTAATGATTATTACGACTGTTTTTCGATATATGCTTAGTTGAAACTAACATTAACTCGAAATTCGGTTTCGGTTTCCGCTAAAAAAACTTTGTTTTAAAAGGATGCTAATAATTTGTAATCTTGTTATTACAATTTTATTGATACATATAATTTATTGAACTAATAGTGAAGTATTGTGTGTCGCAAATAAATATATTTGCCGTATATAGCAACTACGCTCCCGTTTACCCCACAAGTTATACCATGCTCGAGTTACGGATAAATACCCATGCTTCAGGCAAAAATTATCTCTCTCTCTCTTGCTTCTTCGTCTGCCTGGCCAAATATAGTAACTCGACCATAGCGATGTTCGGGTAAGTCTAGTTAAAGCTATTTTAATAGTAAGTATCTAATATTTTGCGAATAGATGCTTTTTGAAAAAAAATAAATACTGATACTCTTAGAGTACATACCTCCCCTATTCGCGACATTTGGTGGATGCGCCGGGCAAGGGATAGTCTAGCTACATTATCTAGTATTATAATTATAATTATTTGAAATATTGAATTGAATAGAAAACAAAATGCGTTTTTTATTCTTCAAGGACAACTTTTACTAGGATATGCATAAAGGATTATGCATATCCTCGTAAAAGAAATAAAATAAAAAATAAAGAAATTGTTTCGTTTCATACAGATTGCACAGGTAAACAAAATATGTTCTTAGTAAAAATATTAATTCATTTCTTGAAAAACTTTTCATTCAAGAAATTGGTTTGTCTAAAACGAGCTTTATGCAAGCATGCATTATATAATATGATGATGGACTAAATTACTCATTAATAACCAATACGGACATAAACAAATCCAGTGTTAATTTATTTTAAATGGAATATGTTTACAGCGTAGATATTAAATCTGATGAAGAGTGGAACATTCTGCAAAGAACTGCCAGAGGGCCTGACGCTCCTTAATAAGATCGCGCAAGTTTCGCAATATCTCGCGTCGTCGGGCGGCGGTTTCACGTTAAATTATGATGAACGGTTTGGGGGCAGGGGCGGGGGTTGGTTAAGATACGACCCAGAATGAACCGCTATTGAACAAACATGTATGCATGCCATGAAAGGGTATTCAGTATATTCCTAAACCATGACTTTTCATTTATAACATTTGAATTACATTACATTGTTGATTAAATAGAGAAATACTCATCATATATTTGTAAGTTGTTTTATTCTATTTGGAAAATTTTGGTTGACACACATTGTTGTCGCCAACGTATGGCAATTAAGGTTCCATATAGTTGGAAGTGAATTTCACCCCACATTATTTCTTCTCGCCATTTCAAGTGGGTATTCGACCGCCGAGCATCCAAGCAGTACGAATCTAGCATCACAACTTAAAATACATATTTCAAATTCACAATAGACTACACATTGAAATAAACGAATAAAATTGCAAAACGTGTTTCGATCACCTAAAATACACACCAGATGGCGTTTTAACTTGATCTCTAGAGGGAAAGTTGTATTACTTTATAGAATCGTGGATTCGTGTCACTAAATATCCTTATAAAATGATTATATATATATATATATATATATATATATATATATATATATATATATATATATATATATATATATATATATATATATGAGTGTGTGTTATACTTTACATGAAATAAATATTCTATAAGTCACGTTTAATTGACGGCGTGTCACGTTACACGGTATTAATTGGACGCGTTCGTCGAATCGTACGTTGCCCTGGGCAACTAAAACGCGGACGACATGTCAGCCAGGGCTGTATTAAAAATATGATAACTGTAAGTGACATAAAATTCCGATTCCATCCATAACAGGTACGATTCGATTATGCAATATTCAAGCGAGTTGTGTAATTTTGTTATTAACGAACCAAGTACTCAATATATATTGCTCTCCCTGTATCTAATTTTTGTATCGTTGTTGACACCTGTAAAAACAGAGACGAGTGATTTTTTACGTTATTCAGACGTTACAATAGAAGTTTGAGTTTATTTTACTGAAGGGTATGGTTTCGCTGTAGCATCCCACTGCATTGCGGCCACGGTTGGCCTATTGTGCTCCCCCATAACTAATCCTCATTCATCAGCTCTCTTGAAGTCCAGAAGTCTCGTGAATGGGTGAGCTTGGAGCTCTTTTAGGTTCATTCGCGTTAAACCAAAGAGCTTTTTCCTGCCTGAATGCCTCGCAGCTAGTTATTACATTTAATGGGGTTTCTTCTTCCCCACAGCCTCTGCACGTTGGTGATTTGTCTATCCCCATAGTGTGCAGGTGATTATTTAATGTGCAGTGTCCTGTTAGGAGTCCTACGACATTTCTTAATTGGTTCCTATTTAGTTTTAGGATTTCTTCCGTAGCCACAGTACTGAGAGCCTTAATGAACCTCTAAGTTTGACTTATATATGATTACTTATAATATTCTATAACAACCTCTTTTATGCCACTACAGTCGCATGGGTCATTTCTCTGCCCATAAATAACACTATATGTGAATTTACAATTTACCGTGGATTCCGATCCACTGGAGTATGTTTAGATGAGAATTTTATCTACTCCGGACCAGAGACGGATGTTAGCTGAGAAACTCCAACGCTAGCCAGGCGGTTTGGGCAGCGTAAGCGCTACAAATTATTTCGCTTTGTGAGATTTAGCAAAAAAGTCCGATACCTTAACTACTGCGCTACGCTGCCACATAAAACTCCTTACTAAAAACAAAATATGAATGAAACAATACAAACGGCGCTTCTATCAATAGTCAAAAAAGAATCAGCGCCACAACCAATATCATCAAACAAAAAATGTCGCCTCTACAAATAATACTAAACAAAACTAATAATTCTGAGCATAAAAAAATTACCCGACGTATCTACGAATATGTTAAATTAGTACTAATATGTACTATCTACGTATCTCTATATAGCAAATGCTTTAAAATGCATCAAGATGTAATAGAAATCATAATTTTCGATGTAACAAGTATCTTCCGTTTATAAAAACACAAGTTTTAGTTAAAAATCTCTTCCCATTACGGCTATTTATCCCATAATTCAAATCGCCAACGTCGGTTCTAGTTACGAGATGAATTATTAATTTTAATGCATTTTTAAAACGGCTGCGGGCGCTATCGGGATGACGGCGGCGTTGCGCGCGCTAAACCATAAACTGAAATTAATGCCTCCACAATGAGAGAGTTCACTACAACCGACCTTAGTAACATAAATTATATTATCCTTGCCATTTTTGACGGAATTTAATGCAGTAAATCATTTTCAACCATAAACGCCGCTAACGATATAATAAATTGCTAGAAATAATTTAAAAAATAATCTCCTGATAATATTAAATGTGTTTTGTGTGTGTATGTGTATGTTTTAAGCCCGTGTAACATTATCTAGTTTCTTATATCATTTTTGATACAGACACAAACTACATAGTGTCATACCCACATGTAGAAAATGATATAGCAGCGGAATAATAATAAATTCACGTAACAATAACAGCAACGTAATACACAATGTTAATTTTCCATGTAGAAATAGTTATACAGTTTAATATATCAATTCTTATATATAAAATGATATAGGAAACTAGATAATGTCATACGGGCTTTAGAAAAAAAATCAGGGGAAACGGCCCAATAGATTGCGAAGAATTTTAAAATCGGTTAAGAATGCAAAAATAATTCCCATCAGCGACTAGTCATCAGCGGTGTCTGTAACTTACATAAATCACGCGGAGAATTAGAGAAAATGGTAATATATTAAATATACTAATTATCTCAAATGTTGCTTTCGTATTCATTAATTCACCCGAAATATCGTGTGGTACCCAACACTAAATTTTTTGTTTAGCTATATGGTGGTAGTTTTTCAGGAGAAATTTTTGCCGGGCTTGGCGGTTCTCATTCATATTTTAGTAGAAAATTATAGGTCGTCGTGCATAAATTGCCGCGCCCGCGTTTCGTGTTGAGGAGTCGGGGGAATAGAATGTCTCTAAATAAATTACCGCCATAGTTAACGACATGCGAACTCGAAACGCATCGAAATGAAATGAATAAGGATTCTAATAATTTAGTTTTTCTACTTTTTTTTTCTACTATACAAATATTTAATTTTTTGAGCAATATAAGCAGAACCATTATCTTAATCAAATCAAATTTATGAACAAATAACTGGGACCAGTGGTATTGAATGAAGACACGATACCATAAAAGAGAGACAAACATAAGTACGAGACTGCCAAAATGAAGATAGGTTTATATAACTATCTTCATTGTGGCAGTCAGAAGCATGTTTGAAGCAGGCAAACTAGACAATGCCATAAAAGAAATGAAAAAAAATGGACATAGACGTACTAGAAGTTAGCGAATTAAAGTGGTTTGCCATTGGAAAGTATAATATGGCAAACGCTAACCAGTATGTTAGAAGTCTGTTAAATCTTACACCAATATGAGTGGTTGGGGTATGAGCCAAGGGAGTTGAATTTCGTCAGTTCAAATAAAACACTTAAGTAATAAATTTACACACACAGGCTTGCGTAATCTCATAAAAAATAAAATAAAACACTCAGGACGAAATGGAAGAATATTGCGACCTACAATATACCCCACGCGCCCCTCCTAGCGATTTTGCCTTATCTACAATAATAAGAATATAATAATATTCTCTGTATTTCATAAACATAACAAATATAAAAGGATTGTAAATGAAAAACATCACAGAGGCAACTTAAATGAATAGAAAAAGAAAGGAAACTGATATTATACATTACTGACCCATTCTTCATCAGCCAATTCGTCCTATATAAGTGCTATATTACCACCGTTTTGAAAATAATATATGGTGGTAAATTAAAAAAAGAAGGAAAGTATTTAATAGTTTTAAATGAAACCGACAAAAATGCTAATATTACCCAATAAATTATATTTAATTCATTTTAAATTTAATTAGAGCATAGCATAAAACTGGCGTTTTTGCCGGTCGGCTTATCTCCGGCAATAATTCCCGTCGCATCTAGCAATTATCGCTGCACCCTCCACATTTATTTATCCCTCTTTCCCGGCGTAATATCCTGGAGCCCATTGCGGCTTACCCATTAGGCGATGATTAAAGTTTTAATGATACGTATCGCGTTACACACCTTCGTGTGCTCCGCGGTGGTCATTAGACCCGCGGCCACACCCCTGGCACCGCAGAAAATTAATAATATTCTCCAGTACGTACAACAAAGTATATTTTCTTGTCATTGATTAGCAACTGTATAGGAAGTGCTTGTTGCTTGCTTACATTTTACTTACGAAAAATTTGACAAAGTTTAGATGAACTTTATAACTCACTGATTTGAACACGAGATAACGAGAAAAAATGTTTGATTGTGTAATTTTTTGGCTCGGTTATATAGAGCAGATAACTCTCGAGTTAATTTACAATCCGTGATTAAAACGTCAATTTTGACAACATTAACATATAATGCGGCGTTGCCATATACAAACAGAGATACATGTCTATAAAATGGAAAATTAACAACAATATATGCAATATCTAACAATATAATAACGGGCTATAGTAAACGTGCCTTTATATACTCGGGCCTTAATGTTATAAAATAATATTTTTCTATAGCCCATTTATTGTAATAAATTAATTTTCATTCGAGAAAGCAACAAATTATCTTGTTCGAAGTTTAAACTTCAATATCTCAAAAGCAAAAGTCGATTGGAAAATAGTTATTTAATTTAGGTTTAATTTTATACATAAATTTTCATGTTGGTACCCTTGCTGTAGAACACTCATATTATACTACTCTCATTATTATTATTACTATATTTAGATATATTTGTTCAAAAATAAATTATCTTAACTAATATGGATTGCATTATATATCAACTTTTTGTGATATTTAGCTAACGCGATGAGAAATGATAAAAAAAAGAAAATTGAGAAAAATTCCGATTAGAACTAATAACTTTGTTGTTGTGGTGTCCGCTTTGTTGTTCTTATAAGAACACAGCGCAAATAATTGAGATAGGGCATGCACTTTACAGTAATTACCGGCATCAAACGCAAAGACGTACAAACCACACGAACAACTTGGACCGACCCGACCGCATGGTCAGAAACTTTCTGACTGCCCACACTCCAATTTCCAACTAATACTCGCACTGTTTGTTAGAGTTACACGTGGAATTAGATTATTGTTAATTTGATAAATCTCTCTGCGTTGGCACAATACAGAAGAGTTATTTATTATTAAAATTAATCCTGTCCGGCTACAATGTACGATTAGCAATAACACAGGAAGATTTTCCATTCCTGGAGCAGTTTATGTTTAACTGCATTCCGGCAGTTTATACACAAACGCGCCTGCCAAACCAATGTGTTTGTTTATACACCACCACTGAATGAGAGTTTCTTTCCTCCGTTTGCGGTTCAATCGATCTATTTAGAAACAGTAGCAGTTGCTATTGAAATGGAGTTACGTGCAGTAAAACAGACGTGGCTTATGACCTTTTGAGGTATATGCAAAATGCATTATGTAATTTGCATACTAAATGTTAAACTTATATATTATAGAATGGGGATCAGCCGGCGTTATTGTTCGTCTGCAGTGCATAATTTGCTACGAAATTATATTTATTTTGTTAAATTTATATAATTTTTAATTTATGTAAGGAGCTGCTTTAATAAAATATAAATAATAAAGTATGGTTTCTCCATGCTTTATTATTAACTATAAATAAATAAATCACCGCGGAATATATACAAATCAATAAAAATAAAGCTATGCTTAGTATGTAAATAAAAGAATAATTACAATATTGTAATGAAAAATGTATATATTTTATTTTATCGGATTATATTTATATTATTTGATTATAATATTTAAAAAACTGATTGATTCTGTATTTTTTTATGTTTTTCCAATGTATACTGGGGGTCTATTTTGTAACTTGCCCATGGTAACCGAATAAACAACTGGCTAAATCAAAAACTTCTATCTTTATAGGGCTTATATCAGCCGCGAGGCTTTTCCGCTGATAAAGGGAGAAGCTCAGAGTAGTGTAATCACATAAAATCTCTGAAAAACTGTAAAAGGAGATTCGCGAAATTTTACCCACAAAGGGGTTTGAACTGTCGATCAATGTTCATTACAAGACGCCTCTAGGAAAGAAATAATGAATAAATAATTTATGTAAATATGAATATCAAATTAAAATTTTTGTTTTGTTTTATTTGTCTTTAATGGAATGGCTAATGGTGGGTTATTATATTATATTGCTGTAAGGATACTAAAAGATGTATAATTTTTGTTTAGTTTTAAGTGTATTACATACTGTGTAGAGGATTGTTAATGCCAATAAAGGTTTATTATATTATATATAAGACGCCTCTAACTACTATGTCACTGAGCTGGATTCGCTGTAACATATTTTTCAATAATGATTTTTGTATATATATATACATTCGTTTTAGTGTGAAAATTGGTTTTAAAGGTTTCGTACAAAATTGTTATATGCAGCCTTATAATACTAGCTAATAATACACCAAGGTCGGTATCCCATTAACTCTATTATATTGTAATAGAAGAGTGACAGAATCACAGTTAACCTTTTGCTATTTATAAAGATCAATTTGTGCGAGCTCGGGCGGACAGAAAAGTAAGAGCTACAAAAAGTTCGTCCACGTGCGACAGGCATAAAAGCAAACCGGACAGCGAATGAATGTCATCTCGTATTAGGATTAAATATTTTATGGCACATACATTCCTAGTAGAGGAAAATATAATATTTAGGGCAAGTTTATATAGCTGCGAATTTTAACAATTTTTTATGAAAAATACTATGAAGCTGCTAATGAAATCCATATCCATTTGCTAAACAGTTATATATTATAATAAATATAAAATTCTTTAAAAAAAATTATGTTGGCCTTGCTCTATTGATCATAATAGCCATTAGCTATGTGTTATTATGTTTATAAACTGTATATATTAATCACTATTAGATGCATTCACACTAAAATGAAGGCAAACACAGCATCCATGGATTAATAGACCCACATTTTGAAAGGAAAATGGGATTTATTAATACCGGATTCGAACCGGTGACGGTATGAACGCATTGGCTTTACACCGTCGCCTTAGATTACTGCGTTTCCAATATTCCATTTTTTTTGTCAATACATACAAACATAATCCTAATTATACAACTTTAAAATTAAAATTACTTGCATATTTACAAAAAAAAGATAATTAGATTCTTCCCTTCGTCCTCGTCACAAGATTTGTGGTTATAATTCTTGCTCAGGCTGTAGGTATTGAGGGTTCGTATTTTCTATTTGTCTATGTGTTCGTGTTTAAGTTATTTGTAGTCAACAAACATTAGTGAGATGAAAAATACCCAACATACATATTCCATACGGACGGAAGTTGTTTTGAATACAAATACTGAGTAATTATTTATTAATTAAAGCTAATTAATAATACAAAAGTCAAAAGCACGATAATAATAGAATTATGGCGCGCGGTGTAACGCGCACGCAATAACAAACAACAGCAACAAAATAACTTATTCACTTTTTCTACCCTCGGGAACCCAATTAACAAACACCATTGTGCATTACAGTCCGCGTGTGCGCACAAAAACACGGTTTTAATTAAATTGCACACATTTTGCGAGGGCGTCATTAAAAATATGGAGGTAAAACGAAATATGTTCGCTTGAAATGTTGATTCAGAGCGATGCAAACACAATTGTGTTTGTTTGCAGTTTCAATTGTGTATATTGAAATGCATTAAAATGATATTTTTGAATAATCAACTGTTTTAGTATAAGCAATTAATAATTGTATAATTAATTTTTATTTTATTATTATCATCATTTTTATTTTCGAAATTAAATAACACAGTTTAACTTGTATTGTTTCATACAGTGAAGACATACTTAATAATCTATTTATCATATTATTATTATTATATCTTATACTTGGCAGAGATTTGTAAATATATTTTAAAGAAGCTTTAAATATTTAATCCATTCAGGCCAGGATTTTAAAATTTGTAAATATTTTTTTCTTGCTTAATTATTATTACACTTATTCATACACATCAAAATTTAAAAAAAAATTAAACTGCGTATGGAATTTCTTTAAAATACCTTGTTGATTAAAAACGAAGTTCTGGCCTGTAAATGTTATGGTGGTAAATACTACTAGCACTACTAGCAGGCCGGAAAGGGTCAACTGTTAGTGTGAAAGATATAGTTTTTGTTTTTAAACTTTCTACTGTTTTTATAACTAACGTATAAAAGTATTAAAACTATATATTTTGGTTTATTGGGATGCACAATTAATACGTATCGCTGCAATGACCGCCAATTTAAATGTAAATAAATACGTTCCATTCAGTAAAGGTGATCTATATCCGTGCCGGACGTGTTCCGGCGTAAAAATAACCTTCGTTTTTCTTAATAAGCGGCCTATTTTTACGCGCTTGACCCTGACTGACGCATCATGTAGCACGCATACGCACGGGCGCGGCGACGACTGGACTCAAATACAATTCGTAATAACATTTTACAAGTCATTATTTATTAATGTATGTAATTATATAATACGGATAAATATACTTAAAAAAACACAAATCGCGTATTTCATATTTTGCCAATGATATCCAAAGATTTTAATTTTGTTTCTTATAATATTTCACATCTGACCCATGTGGATACTTAAATAAAATCAATTTTTTAGCCCTTAAATGCATTGATTAAAAATTAATAATTATTTTAAATTAATCCTCACTAGCTGAGCCTCACTGATGAGATCTAATAAGATCAAAATCTAGATATATAGATTGCTAAGATGTAGATTCACACTTATATATGTATAATAGTTGTAGGTCTACAACAATATCCATTTAAGGGTGAACCTACGATACTATCCATTTAATATAAAAACGAAGACAATGTTTTGTAGCCTACCGACCTGTCAGTTATAACTTTTGTGTTGTGAGTGTAAGTTTATTGTAACGAGCTATAATGTATATGAAAACAGCTTTATAGATAAATATTGAAAAATGTGGCAGTATTACTTATGTATCATTGTGTTTTCTATTTACTTGATTCATGAGGAGCATATTCTGAAACATATATAAAAATGTATGTGCAGTTTTCAGAATAAATTAATAAAATTGAACCTGTGCTTTTTTGAATAAATAGATTCCATGCACATCGAACTAACATAAAATTGAAAATATCTCAAAAATGATGTACAATTAAAATATTCTAATTATATTTTATGATATAATAAGGAATTGTGATTATACATATTTTTTTAAAGAAATTTGATAAAGGATTTTCCTAGAAGAGTTACAATTTATCACAACGAAGTCATTACAGTAAAAATAAGTAATTCCAGTTATTTTTGAATATTCGAAAAACGTGAAATAATTTCTTATATATCATTAAATTTTATAGTTACTTGATTCATGACGAGCATATTCTAAAAATTTTATGAAAAAGTACAAGTATATTTCAGAATAAATTGATTAAATGAAAAGTACGTACAAGTTCCTGAATAAATGGATTCGATGCACACCGAACCAATCTGTAAACTTGTAAAACTGAAATTTATTGCTCCATTTAAAAAAAACAATAAGCAGTTGTATTTACACTCAGAATATTCTAATAAAAAAAACTACTATTTATAATAATAATATTAATTTAACATCTCTTAATGTACATAATTATTTAAAACATATATAGTATAGCATTATTTGATTCATAGGACACATAAGAAAAAACATGGAATAAAATTAATAAATAAACTGATATGAATAAAAGTTGTAGTTATTAACTCGTGGTAGTGAGACAGTCGGTATATTATGATTACTTTATCATCACTTTCCCTCCTTTGTTCATGAATGTACAGTATTCGTGCTGGTGTGTTATTTTACGTTATCGCAGCCAGCACAGTGGAAATTCATTTTAATAATTTCGGTGCGCGTGTGGTAATGTAGCAGACTCGCGTGTCTGCGGTATATTCATTGGGAAAACAAATAATCGAGTGCTGGCTTGAAAAGTGAAAGTTCACTCATCCCCAGTACGAAAATATACAGTGCGTGCTATACAAATAATCAAGACAATTAACAGAAAATGCTGTACATCTTTACAAGTTACAATTAATCATAACTGAAGTTGTATAGAAGATTGGAATATTTTATAATCATTGTATTTTAAATTCATTAATTTAATAATATAATAAGAGTGGCGAAAATTGATTAGCACATCCGAGGAACTATACCCAAGACTAGTCCATTTTTGCAAAAATCATAAATAGAGATTTTATCGAATATTTTAGGCACACCCTCTATATAGATGTATATGAGAAAATGATTATCAAGTTATTTATATAAGCTAAACGTATATATCTTTATGAAATTACTGATAACGACCTAATTTTCTATAGGGCGCACGTTTGATTATTTGATGTATTCATTACATTAATATTTTAATATTATGCCAAAAAAGTTACATTCAAAGACTGCTGGGCAAAGGCATTACAGATTCCCCTTGAGGAATATCCCTTTTCTGGACAGCCGAATTCTCCAGAGCGTGTTCGGTTATTTCACGATTGGCAGTCCAAACTGTAAAGTAACGCTCCTTCCTCCCTGCCTGCTTCATTTTTGTAAGCGGACGCCCACGCACAAAGGACTCGGCAGATCGATTAGCAACCACAAAATTATAATTCCCGCCATTGTTGTGTGCAACAGCCGCCTGATGAGATTGGGAATCGTGGTTGGGGATTTCACAACTAATAATCCCTAATTAATTACATGCCGCTGTTCCGCTCTCTCCGTGACATACATTTCAGGGTATTATCTACATTAAAGGGAGACGGTGCGTAGCAGCGATAATAAGCTGTCATTTGTAATATAGATGAGGAGTACTCAATCTTTTATAAGAGGTGTCTGTTTACTGTAAACGACGAAAGCGATCAGGAACATATTTATAACACAGTTTTTCAAAACTAATTATAACAAAATAGTGTATTGCGTGTTTGTTAAATGTATTTAGGTTTGTATTTTCCTTATATCACTAGTTGATTATTAAAAAAATATAATTATTATAAATTAATTTATTTCGGATTTAGACATTATCAAGACTTTTTTCTTCCGTTCAGGTCCACATTTATTTATTTACTTTGTTTTGTTATTTACGGTTAATAATTGATTTACAATTGAAAAATACATAACGATTTTAAAATACAATTAGTATTGTTTGATTTAGGGCAGATTCTACAATTGATATTTAACTGGAGAATAAGACTATTCGTGGAATAAGTTTGAGATATTGACGTCAATATCTCAAAGTTATTCCACGAATAGCCTTATTCTCTGATTAAATGTCAATTGTAGAACCGACCCTTAAAGTAATATAATAAATAAATATCATTTTCTTATCAGGTGGTGAATATTACTTTGCTTCAATCTTGCAAATTCTAGTGCGTTTTTTGGCATCAAGGCGTACGTTATGAACATAACTTTGATAAATCTTGCAAAATCTTGTGGGTTTTTCATATCAACGTTATTTTGCTTCAAGATTTTACCTACGTGCATAACGTTCATCGCAAATTTACATTTGTGTACATCAACATGAATTTGCTTACATTTTTAAATTGAAAAAACTTTATGGTGTAACCCCCACCTTGGTGCTCGGAAAAATAGGTATACAAATAAAAAAATAATATTGAAGTAGCCATTCAATATATTTAATTTTAATTTTACAAAAATACACAGTAATTTTCTGTATAATTTGAAATTATAACGAATATATTTTATATATTTTAAACATCACCGAAAGCCTACACCGAAAGGTAAAAGGCAATTGATAATATATATATATATATATATATATATATATATATATTATTATACCATGTTATACTTTTTAGTATAGTTTTACTTTCATACTGTATCGATTGAACATGTGCAGACATAAACAATTATAATTCGACATTATATTTAAATTATATTCAGATTTTTGCATATAGGTGGCTACTGTAGGAGTCAATTTTATAATATATTTGTCTGCAAATTCCTGCCTGTTAAGAATTATAGCTATAAAAATTTATAGCATATACAAAATGAGCGGAATAATGAAAATAAGTATATTCTTGTCGGCATTGAATAAACTTTAAAGAACTTACGACTGCAGACGTAAATTGATTTGAAATTTCTTTCATTTTAAAGTATTAAGTCATCAATACCATACTGAGAAAATAAGTTGTTCAAAGGACCGATTGAAGCTTATTTAATTGCAATTAAAAAGTTCAGTAAAATTTTAATGAATATTTCTGATTCGAATTATACGTTTCATTATAATTATATAGAGTACTATACTTCATTAAAAAATCTGATATGGGCAACACACGATTTTCCGAATTATTTAACTAACAATTTCTCTTCATATTAAGTTTGGGCAAATATGCAACCACTGCACTACATTTTGTTAACACACGTACACACAGATATTTTCCAAAAATGGTATATTTCGACAATATTAGTCATGAAACGAAATTGTATTCTAACGACAAGTAGTCCCGACTACTCGGACTGGGATTCGAACTCGGACACCCGTTTTGTTTCATTTTCAGCAATATAAAAGAAATTAAACTCGTAGTTTCTTTAACTTTTTTTTAACTTTTATTGCGAATAGCAACTGCTTTCAGCTATGCTCTAGCTTTCAAACAATATTAATCAGAATTGAAAAATATTCTTGGGTAAATTATAAACATCTCGCCTGCTTTGTATTTTATATATTTTAAACACGTTACTTTATTAAATTATACTCTTTAGCCTAGTTTTATGTTCATGCTGCATTGACTTGTATAAAATAAATAATAAATTAGTAACCTCCGGAATTTATTTAGTAGCTGGAGACGGGAATTCAAGTACCAGTATATTTAAGATTAATTAATTAAAATATTTAAGTTCAAATATATATATATATATATATATGTTTTACACACATACATACACATACACATCGGTAGAGAGATCCGAAGTACGATAGACAGTTACAGAATTGTAACAAGTACTACTATTATGTTTTAAAGGAAAAAAAACTTCTATCTTTATGGGACTATCAACCGTGAGGCTTTTCCGCCGGTCAAGGGGAAGCTCAGTGGAGTTTAACCACCCTTAGCATCACAGAAAACCTCCGAAAAACTGTGAAAGGTGATTCGCGAAAATTCGCCCCGGCTTGGGATCGAACTCAGGCTTCCCAATGCTCAATACGAGACGGACGACGTTTCTAACCACTCAGTCACTAAGCTGGGCAAAGGAAAATATTTCAATAATAATATAATATTTTTAATTTGTTTTAAAATTAATGGTAATAGTATTAAAACATAACATAAAATTTTAATGAGAAAACAAAAGTAAATGTGTACATTTAGCAATATATGATAACATCATATGAGAATTTGAAAATAATTACGATGTAATAAAAATTATACTGTTGATTTTTTGAAATAAATTATTATTTTTTTTTAAGAAGAAAAAAAATAGTAGATCTTACTCTTTTTCTCACATATCCGCCTCCTGGATGCCGCCCTCGATCACCACACAAAAAGTCATACACACACTCACAAAATATTCTTTTTTTTAAGTGATCAGTGAATTGAGTAGTCGTTACTTTTAGTCAGTGCGAACGAACCGAAGAGCACGTGCAGACTGCCACTGACAGGAGAGCGGGCACACTTGACATACCGCCCCCACCATGGCAGCCGCCTCCCCACTACCATGCATTCCGGAAACGCGCGCGCTGTGACTACCGAGCAACAGCCCGAGCGGAAACGCGCGTCCGATAGATAAAGATTGCGAGAAGATGATGGCCATGAAGGAATTGAATAACTATTTGTTGCTTTAGGCGACACAATATCATTATATTATTAAAATATACACACATTATGATGATAATTTTTAACATAATGTACCGTTTTGATTTGTACCCGGCGCATTCACCATATATGGTAAGGGTGGCCAAATTAATTTATTATTTTTATCGATATAATTAAACATATAGTACTTTAACGTAATATGACATTAAATAAAGCTATAGATGGTCAAATAAATACATAATACACAATTCGACATTTTGTTGTCAGATTATATATAACAGTGTCTACACGAATCGACATAACTATACTTTCTTATTTTGCATTTCTCGATGTCACTTCTTGAAACAAGTTTTGTTTAATCTAAAAAGTCTTTGGGCATAGTCAGACTATCTAAATAATGTATAGGATGGTCAAAAATTATCGAAACGTGAATTTATACTAAAAGTTAAGTACCCATTATTTATAATAAAAATCTGCTAATGTTATTGGCTATTCAAACGTTAACTATTTTTTCAGAGTTCGTATCGTTGGTATTGTTTGACAGCCGAGTGCATTAAAATTACACGATTTGAGTCACTCTACGACAAGGAGTGATTGTTAATGTATTTTTAAGGTATAAATTGCAAGGCCTCGAATATGGTTATGACGAAAAAACAAAGATTATGCAAACAGATTCCATACTAAATATAGTTCACTTTGTGCTTCCAGATAGTAGATCTGTTGGCCTGAATCGCTTATTGAAGAAAAGCAATATCTAATGGTAATAGAGGCTCAAATATGAAATTTTATATTTCAATCGATATTTCGATATTTTGCTTATTTATTTTATTCTAATTTGTTAATCTAAATAATTTTATGACAGTAATTTGTTTAACATTTTAATAATGTCTTGGCTGAAGAATATTAGAGAATGAATTGGGATTCAAAGTGTGGAGCAACTTTTTAGACTAGCGGAAGACAACGTCAGGGAGACCGGGTACGAAACATGAAAGAAAAGAAGATCTAATCTAAAAAAATGTGTTTTGACGATATTGGAAAAGTACGATAAATTGTCATTTTCAATGATACTTTCCGAATACAGCACTGCTATATAAGGAAAGTATTGTTATCGCAAAAAAATTTAAATGCTAATTTTGACGTTGCATCAAGAACATTTAAGACAACCACTGGACTAAGACAAGGAGGCGGGCTCAGTCCAACGTTATTTAGCATATACATGGATGAAATAAATAATGAAGAGCATGAAACCAGAAATCAAAACAGCAAATACCTAATATATAAATAAAAATAGATAATATATAAATAATAAAACATAATATATAAATAAATTCCTTCATAAGTTAATATGCGGGGTAATTAACTAGTGAAGGAATTTATTTATATATTTTTTTAAAACTGTTCGTCAACATTTAAATATAAGTTTTGTGTTGAAAACCCCGTTCATATTTTGCATTAAAACTTACGATCTTTATACGTTATTGTTAGTACACGTCGTAACATCGTGAGATCTTTAAGCAAATAAGGCCGGATGTAATTAAAGCTAGCAACGTTTACTTGTTGAGTTCGTCCCCGTTGTATCGCGACCATCCCCATGGCTTGCATTCTGCATTAATGCGCGCCCACATTAGGGCACAGTTTTGCAATCGTAATCCTATGCATTAAACATCCGCACATTTACCTACAGCGCGTGATTGCGGTGTTATTGTTCCTACTTTTAATTTAATGCCCCCAGCGCTGTTTGAAATGTAAAATACAGGGTGATTACGAACTGCAATTCCTTCCAACATGTTTATTTTTGCTTATACATTGCGGTATTTTTGATAGAAAGTATGAAAAAATCACTTTAATATAGTTGAATTATATTTTATTTTAATAAAACACACATAATTGTAAATAGAAAGATATTTTGTAAAAATGATAGTATTCAACTAGAGATAATAAGTTAAATTGTGAAGGCGTCTAGTTTGTGATCATTAATTTTAAAGAATAAATACAACTTTGTTAAAATGTATGATAATAAACAAAGTAAAAATTATTTTTTTATCATCCCAATAATAATATTGGTGAGAAAACTACGAAAACTCGATATTTTTCTTGTTTGTTATACTTCCTTAATAAAAATTACCTTATGCAAGACGTCGGCAAATCAAGGTTCGGCAGCTGCATGCTGCTCTTTGACTCATTGAGTGGACTCTGCTCTAGAAAGTTTTTCTCGATAGGTTTCAAGAATTCAGGAACAACGTTAGCCTTTGCTAAAAAACCTCGTCATTTTACTGTAATGGAATTAAAATTGTCTCTTTTTAATATCGACATTGACACCTTTGAAATGCAATTGATAGATTTAAATAGCAAAGAACTGTGCAGCTCTCACTTGAATGCACAGCATAAGTGATCTACTTTTAAGACTTGGATAAGGATTACATGATTTTTAAAATTCCTGACTTTATATGATCAGTTAAAGGAACTAGCGTTTGCTGATCTTTCTCTTTTTGGGTTTACATATTCTTGCGAGCAAAGTTTTTTAAGCATGAACCTTATCGAGGGTAAATTTATGACAAGTCGACTAATAAGTCGATATTACAGAGTATTAGGACTTGCTACTTCTTAAAAAATTCCCGACTTATATATTTTCTTATAACGTTGTATACAAATAATATAATTTTGAAGAGCTTTTCTATTGGTTTATCGTTATAAACATATACTTAGTAAGTGAGGCTGGAGGGAAGAAATATTCCATATGTGGCTTAATAAATGTTTCTAAAGAATACTTGTACATTTATGGCATAATTATAGCTCCACAACGTTGATGTGTTGTGGAAAATTATGATGAATAAATCAGAATTTCAATTACATCGGTTGACAAAGATTATTTATGCGGCTAGAAACGTTTGCATTTTTTCCACACAATGGTTTCGGAGATTCAAAAGGGTTAATCCCCAAAATCGAGGGTCCGTTAATTGGAAACATTCTGTGCGGAGCGCACCGGACCCTTCATTGATCGCGCAAATCAAGTTCCCGGGATTACAGGGATTTCGGGGGAATCCGGCAATTATTCCTTATATGCAAATTATTCTATGTGCGCGCGTGATAATTTCCAGTTCAGGTACATCTCTTCGCACTTTGCCCAATGATTCACGCCGGTTTTGAGCCGATGGTTAACACGGGCGCGCATACACACGCTCATACATACACGACACGGGGTTTACACGCTTAATTTCACCCCCATGCAGACAATACTTTGATGTTTTGTGAACCGAAATGCTAATAATCTTAAAGCGTGTGCGCGCTCTCACACGTGTCTTTGATCGACCAGCTTGACGGGAATCGTTTGACTAATGATCACTGTGTCGTTCATAATTTCGGTGGCGGCGGTGGATGACCGCGCGAGCGGACCGCCGCACACCTCACGCGCGTCAAATTTGGTGACAAGGGTGGTCGCAAAAAAATCATAGTATGAGTGCGTGTGTGTGTGCATCGCCACGACCGAAAAATCAAAGGCACCCCCCGAGGTTATTGTTTATTTTTCCGGAGCACGCCTCGTTTGTCCCGCCGGCGCTCTTCTCGACCGTGCGCCCACTAGTGCCTTATTATAGACATAAAAGAGCGCGATGAGCAGGGTAGCCAGTTGAATTAATCCTTCCGTTGCGAGCAACGCGGACGATTATAGATTCCTTTCAAAAATTCTAGCTCAGTTCACTGGGTTTCATTATAACTCGATTGAACAATTTTCGTACTGAAAAGACACTGTTCGAAATTTTGATAGTAACGCCAGAGAAATTCTTATGCCTAGAAGGTAAACGTATAATTTTTTTAAAATAAAAATAATTATTCTCTGTTTTTTCAGGCAAAAGGTACTTCAGTTACACTTTGCAACTAGTTTCGACTAAGCTTAGCCATTTTTGAGCTCCTGACAGTCATCGGAGGAGCTCGAAAATGGCTAGAGCTTAGCCGAAACTAGTTGCAAAGTGTAACTGAAGTGTCACAAAAAACAAAGTAAAAATCGTTTTATTTATCTTTTAAAATGAATTATCACAAAGTAGACGCCTTAACAATCCAATATTTAAACAGTTCACTCTTACAGAGAAAAGGCTACGGGTATAAAAGTTAGGGGCACTCTATTGCCCTTAAGGCGAGAAATCGCTCATAAAAGTGGAAGATCCAAAACAAATTACAACGACAGGAAGCTAGAGCTGACAACGGAAAACCGTTACAGTAAATATCCATGAATATCTCTAATAAATCTACCATAGAAATGGCTAATTTGAATATGAAATGTTTCGCAGTATTACGTCCTTCAATCGGATCTCCGAAGAGAATGGTTTTGAGACATACCAATAAAAACAGAAGCAGGCAAGCAACGAAGCTATTAAAAACACAACTAACAATGAGAACCTGTGACCTGCACAGTAAGTACCAAGCAAATAGACATTGCATCGTTAAACTTTGTACCTCTGGGAGATTACCAGAGTAAATTAAAAATTATATACATTAGAGTCGAGTAATGCGCGTATTTTGTTAAAAATATCGAGTTAGTTATAGAAATTTATTATTCAGAATTAAAAAACGAAAATTTAAAAAAACATTATGTTACATACGCCAATGCAGTACAATGGATTACAAGCAGATGGCTCATGTTCAATCCCTGCCCAGATAGTCGGTACCATTTGTCATTGGGATACAATTAACGACAACTCGGGGACGATTTTCTGAAGATACAAGTGGTAGTGGGCATTCTTTTATCATATGTATCATAATGGTAGTAGTTAATGTATTTGTTACAATTTGTAACTGGCTATCGACTATCGAGTCCTACCGTGTATTACTCTATGTATATGTGCGTGTATATACATAGAGTAATACACGGTAGAAGAACCCGACGGGTTACAAATTGTAACAAATACATTAACTACTACCATTATGATACATATGATAAAAGAATGTCCACTTGCCATATATCAGTAAGATATAATGCTGTATACAAAACAATATGCATTAAGAATGTTCCTGTTGATATTAAAATAGCGCCATAAAACACCGTTTTAGGGCATCAATATACTTTGCGGATGGTTTAAATATAAACTAATTCTCCATTTTAAAGTATAGGCTAATCACCCTGAATTCCATATTCTGTCTCCATTTTAAAGGAAGGAATAGCTAATATTTTCTAACATCAGTAGGAGAAGCGTTTTGTAAAAAAGTTTGCTCTTCATTGGTATGTTTAACGGATGAAGTAATGGGCCATTCACAATAAGCGCGGTAGTGGTAAGGTAGCGGTAAGCAATATTTTGCATGGCTATAAAAATTCAGACGTTCAGAATTGGACAGTAATGCTATGCGATAATTATGGTAGAGATAATTACATATGTTCTGTCATAGTTTTATTGCGCTGCTGTAAACGCCCGCAATTTTTATACATTTGTGCAATTTCGCTTACCGCTACGCTACCCCTACCACGCTTATTGAGAATGGCCCATTAGTGAGCATAATTTTTATTAATGCGTTATAGTATTGAGAGCATACATCATGTCGATTTGTTTTTCTCAGTTCTCAAGTGCAGCTCTTAAAAAAACAGGTATTTTGAATTGTATTTCCTTTCAATTTCAAACGGGGGTCGTGGACCAAAAGATTCGAGAAATACTGATATAAACCAGTTTTAATCTCTAAAATATCTCTAAGTATTCTAATAATGTATTAATCCTCTTGAAAAGTACAAGTAATACATTATTCGTCATAAAAAGTTTATTCGCTGCTTTGTTCCAATAGAGTACTATAATTTATGACCGGAATCAAGTCCTAATTCCTTTTAACTGACCGAATAAAAGGTAATAATCTGATTAGTGTGCGAGGGTGGTAAAAGTAACGACGCTGTGTACTTTTCTCAATTTCGTAGAGAACGTGAACGGACATTCCAATTAGGGACAGAGAAGGTAGAACATCTGTTAGTTCACTGCGGAATGGGTAACAAATTGCATACTTGGTTATTTTAGCACACTTACCGAGAACCAGAATGATATTTTTACTTATAATATAATAATAATAAATGTCTTTATTTCCAGAAGAATACTGGTGTTTGTAAAATCTTATCGGAGAAAATAATAACGATTTGTTGTGATTTCGAGATCATGTTGGTTTTTAATTTTAAATTGCCAATTTTTATGAAAGTGTCAATTTTTTTCGATCATAAATTTGATAATATTTATAAAAGAATAAACATTATATTGGCTATCGTTACGTTTTATCTCTTTTGGTATTTTTAATACAAACAAAATTATTCAATTAAGTTACCTAGTAATAATGGAATTTCACCGATGGGAACATTTAGTAATTCACTATATTTATCGCTTTATATACTCTAAACATTACCGCTGTATTCCAGCGATAATTGTTAATTTATACAGCAACTACTAATTTGTAATTTATACGGAAAGTCTCTAATATATATTCGAATTAGAGAATTACCTGAACATAAAACATACATTATAGGATGTGTTTGAGTATAATTTTGTTTGCTTCCAATTAACGAAACCTTATCTCTTTGCAATACAATACCGTTTAGTTACACGAGAAAATGTGTAGGTTGGAGGGCTTGAAAAATTTTGACAAATCACAGAGGTTTTCTATAAATTTAAGATAAATACAGGGTCATTAAACTCCTCGGAGCTTTTCATTTATATATAAATAAATTTAAATTATTTTTTATTTCAAATTGTATTTCTGAAGAGTCGCACAAATGAATGCACATATGTGAGCTGCATGTGACCGTAATCTATCAACCCCCTAACTATATAATCATATTGAATAGATTTATAACAAAACAAACAAATTACAAGTATATAATTTATATCGGAGCCGTTGTAATCGAAGTTTTAGTGCCACTCTGCGATACGACTTTTTGTCTTCCCAAGCCACTGTTAATTGGCATTCTCGACGCGTGCAGCGCAAATATTTGTACAGGAACGGAAAGGAGGGGACGCCAGTAGCGCCACTAGAGGTGTCCCAATCCTGCCCGTGTAAGTAGGTTAGTAGTCCTGCGGGAGCGGCTGGCTGCTGCCTACCCCGTATACCACCACCACCACCACGTTGGTAACGCAATAATAGGATTTCTAATGAAATAATAAACCCATTATTACCAGGGCCATACAACCCCCCAAGCGAATCGAATACCCGTAATTAATAATCAATCGCGAGAACGAAAATAAAATAATACTCCTTCAAATCGATCCAGTCCTTTAAAAGGGAATGCTTTTCCGGGATCGCGTTTATCTCCGTTCAACCCGCACACGTTCCGTGTCATCCCCACGATATCGTCGACGAAGTACTTTATACTTTCGCAATATGGGTTTTCTGAACTCGTCTTATTGGAGGCATTTGAACGATTAACTGGGACAAGGAAGATATATAATTTTATTCGTTCGAAGTTTTCTAGAGCTATATATAAATAAAGAAGTTTCAGTTCTTAAAAATATTCATAACAATCGGAATGCATAGTGAAAAGCAATTAAATTATCTACATACACTATTTTACATTACAAAAAAAAAACTTCTTTATCTATATAGAATAGGGGAGGTCAACTTTTATGTACATAAGATCTACTTTTTTATTTTAAAAGTGTATACCGATCAATGATAAAGTTTGCGCTCAAGTAAATAGTCTACGGTTTCTAAGATTTTAAGACATTGCGAGCGATTGACTAAAATTGGCCTCGCCATCAATTTGTTGGCCACCCCTGAGCTGTGAGGCTTTTCCAGTCGTCAAGAGAGAAGTTACAAGGACTTAAATCACCCGGTATTTACCTTAACTTTACAGAAAAGCTCTGAATAACTGTGTAAAGTGATTCGCGAAAATTCGCCAATATGGGGTTCGAACTCAGGCTCCTAAATACTCAGTACGAGACGATTGATCTTACCATTCGATCACTGACCTCACTTTACAATTTTCAACATTTAATTTCTATTTAAAAATTAGAAATCGTATTTAATTGTATGTGCTTACAATTTATTATTACCCAGTCCTAAAAAAGTGTTAAAACTTTTATTATTATTTGAGTTATGTCTGTATTACACAAATAGTGATTCAAAATTATAAGTTGCAACAATAAAAATTGCCCGAACATTAATTTTTGAGGAAAATACATCTCCGTCGGGCATTGCATTTTTCACCTAGTAAAAATAAAGTTCAAATTAATGAAGTTGTGAAACTACACAACTCAATGAATATATTAAAAGTGCCTGCACGCTAAATAAAATGTCAACCCGACTTTTACATCACTTTATATCGGCGACGGAAAATTATTATCTAATATAATTAGTTATGATATCGTAAGACAACCTCAGTTTAATATTAAAATAACACTTAATTTAAAACATGGAATATAAATTGCACCACGCGATAGTTCTTCAAACTCTTATTAAAATGTTAAAGTGCTCGCCCTCTAAAGTAGGTCGCCAATTCTGCCGCCCCTAGCACACACGCGTCTTCAAGTTTTATAGGATAATATTTCAATGGAACGGCACAGGTTTCTCCCAGCAGGAGCGCGCCGCCCCCCGTACATACAAGCCCACCAGGCTTCTTTTATTACGAACTGAATAAACTAAAACTCGTTCTGTCTTTAATGTTGCTGCTGCCGCCGCTGTGCTGCGAATAAAACATTAACGAGAAAATTGCCGTTTTCTAGTTTTGTTTGTGCGCGGAAAGCGGTTAAACGGGCTCGGGAAATTGATGTCGGCCTCGGAAGATTTATTTCCTCGGCTTGACGCGGCCCTGGCATTATCTCAATATTAACTTTTCCCTCCCTATACGAATTTCGACCGTCCCGCAAATTTTAAGAGAGACGCGAATAAGTTGCCGCCCCCGCCACCACCACCGCTAACGGCTGCTAACTTAAACAGGTCGCGTGCTTTGCAGCCCCCCCCGAACTTTTACAACTTCTCGCGCGTTAGGGCGTTAACAAGTTTATTATGTATTCAAGAAAAATAGATGAAAAGTTACAAATTTTGTGCAATGCATATTTTACGAAGACTTATACAAATTAAGGTTTAAGCATAGTGATTTACTAAGATTAAGAAAAGAAAAGTGTAACCTGTATTAATTTAAATAATATGATTTTACTACCCCAAGTGGTCTTACAATTAAAATATATTTTGAGAGTGAGAGGACAAAGTATGCATGGCAAGAGCGAGGTGTGGTTTAGAAGAGCGTGGAAGAAAAGTGTGGATGGGGCTGGGGTACACCGCGTGTGCGCTGTGTAGGAAGGGGAGGGACACGTGGTGGCACCTTAGCAAAGAATGTGAGGGAGTGAAAGAAGAGTGGGTTGGAGAGTGTAGAAAGCTGAACGAATGGTTAGGAGAGGATGGGAAAGGCGTGAAAATCTGCAGGAGGCTGACTTGGGAAAGGAAATTGGCGAGGGCAGAGGGGGTTTATTTTAGTGGATAGAAAAATGTATTTTATGTTAATTTGTATTCTTTTTTTTGTGTCTTTTTTGATTTCTTTCTGTGAAAGTACTGTTTTTTTTCGGCTGGAATGTATGGGTTAGGTTGGGCTGATATGCCAAATAAAGGTCTTTTATTTTTATTTTTTTTATTTTATTTTTTTATTTTGAGAGTGTGTGTGAAAGGGAACATGGGGGGGAATGCAGAAAGCCGCGTGAATGGTTAAGAGAGGATGAAAAAGACGTGGAAATTTTCAAAATCTTACCGTGGGAGAGAATGTGAGCAACGGCGAGGGAAGGTATTAAAAACCCAGCCAGCTGAACAAAGAAGATGAAGGACAGTGACAGTACCTTCAAACGAGAATGTCGTTGGGCTACCAAGAAGACACACACATCGAGCAGTCTTCACTCATGAATTCAACAAACTACATCACTACCCGGCGTAAAGCCCTGGGTGTGCGTAAACGCATTTCCCCCAGAGCAAAAAAAGATTAAGTTATTTATTGAATTCTTTAGGTGAAATGGAATTAAATTGAACTTTTTATAATTCATTACACTTAATGTCTCCCTCTATAAAAATTACTCCCATATTCCACTGATGAAAATTCTAAGCTACTAATTTGTAATATACGCAGAAAGAATAATAAATGCCAATTACGGAATTGTCTGCACACAAGACATTAATAAACTAAAATTATAGGATACTCTCAGTATAAATGCATGTCTCTCTAATTAAAGAAAGCTTATATTCCTTCTACCCCATACAGTGTTGTTGAAAATGCGCTGGTTGGACGCTTTAAAAAACCCAAAACCGTTTAACGGTGATCAAGCAATATTGGCCGAATCCTTGGCTAATATTTTGAAAATTGTTTCCTTATGGCCAACTGGTAATAGAGATAATTCTTATTATATTAGATTGGTGTGCACGTATTTATTATGCGCGGCGTTAAATTGCGGATTTATAGGATACATTTATTATAACACATGTAAGTGGTCCAAATCATTTTACTAAGAGTATAGTATATTTCGCACTAGTATTTCTAAAGTGACACTATGCAAAAACCTGTGTTTCTGAAAAAACTGAAGTAGGGGGTGGTAGCTTTGAAGCAGTAATGGGTCATTCACAAACGCGCGGTAGGGGTAACGTAGCGGTAAGCAAAATTGCACACATGTATAAAAATGCAGGAGTTTATAGCAGCGCAGTAAAACTATAATAAAACATGGGTAATTATCTGTACCATAATTATCGCATAGCATTATTGCCCAATTCTGAACGTTTGAATTTTTATAGCCATGCAAAATATTGTTTGCCACTATCTTACCACTACCACAATAATTGTGAATGGCTCATAAAACTGACACAAGTGCACTCTTACAGGCAAGTTCTGAATCTAGATTAATACACTTTTAATTAATGTAGAGGGATATTTTCCATATTCTTGCATGGACACAAATCAAAAATAAGATAAGTTTAAGTTGTGTCACTTTAGAAATACTAGTACGATTTAATTATGATAATATTTATTTAATTATGAAATTAATACTGATTTAATAATGATAATTAATATGTTTTTAATTATATTCAAATAATTGAAAACTTTGTTTTATAGCTCAGAATAATTTTGACTACTACGAACTAGCCGATACAATCGCCACCCTGTGCGCATCACTCTCCTGTCTAACATCATTTTTCTGGCATGCAACGGCACAACCAACTTACGCACAACTTTTGGTGGATTTGGGCGATTTCAGGCAATACGAGAAACCGGCCGGTATCGAGAAATTAAACGCTATAGTGAATTTTCTAATGCAGTCAACTTTCATTTGGATGTTGTTAAGCATGGGAGGAATTCTGGCTCTCAAATACATAGAAAATTGTGATGATGGAGTAGTTAATGATTGTGGTATTATAATAGCTAGCTGGTTACCATTTTTTGATATATTTAACGGGAGCAATCGTTTTATCTATTTAATTTTTCAATGTATTTCAGCACTTGTTAGTAGTGTTGAAGGTTATTTTGCGTCATGCATGGTGCTTGTTATCATAGAGTTCATTGTAAATCGATTAGAGCACCTTAAAAATATGATACCACTGATTCCTGTAATGAAAAACAGGGACGAACGTAAGGCTTATGTTAGAAAGTGCGTGCAGTATCATCAAAAAATAATTGAGTAAGAATTTTTGTTATTTATCCATTAGGCCTTCCGCACATGAGTTTCAAATTATGTTCTTAAATTAGTTAGGTAATTTTTATTTATCGACTGTGTAGCGCAAAAAAGACCAATTTAATTTTTTAACAAAATGATCAAATGGAGGAGCTCGAACATGGCTAGAGCTTAGCCAAAACTAGATTGCAAAGTGTAACTGAAGTGTGATAAAAAAAAACAAAGTAAAATATAGTTTTATTTATCCTTAAAGATCAAACTGATTTAAAATAGCTAATATTAATAGTTAATTTTTAACTATTGTTAAATGAAGAATTGAGAGTAGTCACTGATTGACGTTTGTAGATTGAGCCTTTTAGTTTTGTCTTATTAAGTCCGTTAAATCAGATCTTTTGTTAAAAAAGCAGATTGTCCCTTCTTGCGCTACGCAGTCGATATGATCTTATATTTGAAAAATGAAAAATTAGAGAAGATTTACAAATAAAATTAATTTAGGTTTGCAGATCGTCTTTATGAATCTACGTACTACTTTTTATTTTTCGATCTGCCATCAGTTTCCATAATAATGACCTTGCTAATGCATCTTATTATCACAGTAAGTAAGATTTTACATAAAGAGATCGTTTTAATTAAATTTTACTTAATTATAGCGGTTCACATATAAGGTGTTTGCTCATTTTCTGATTTGGTTTTCTCACATTAGTGTCACATGCATTTTGGGTGAGCGTTTGGTGTACAGCGTAAGTTAACACTAACATATGTGATAATTAAACATTTTATAAATATTTTTTTTAGAGTTTAGATGTGGCAAACGTTATTTATATGAATATACCATTTGATAATGATCTTGAAACACAACAAGAACTTAAAATGATGATTTTGCGTAGCAGAAAGATGCTTCGAATTAGTGGTGGTCTTAGTGGGGAAAGTTCACATGAGAAACTTATGGAGGTATTTCGTCCGAAATTTATTATTAATGAGAAATATAATATTTATTTTTCAGATTCTAAAAACATCATATAGTTTTCTTATGTTATTAACTGATCTTGAATAATTCATAATAATTAAATCCCATATAGCATGTACACATTATTTTACCATCTCTATAATCTCATATAATATAAAAACGAAGACAATGTTTTCAGGCTTTTCTTTATGACTTTTGTGTTGGAACATTTTGGTAGCCAGTTGAAAAAACCCGCCAGATGAGAGGTAGATAGTTACAAGACCTGTCTATTCTAATCATCTAACTATTGTAGTATCACACTCTTTTCTGTTGTAATCTAACTGTCAGAGTACAACAGAATATAATGTGATAATACAATAGTTAGATGGTTAGAATAGAACTCTTCTGTTCTATTTCAACCATCTAACTAAACCCAAGAGAATTAAGAGTTACAACACGAGAGTTACTATTGTAACAGAATAGAGTCCAGAAAATAGTTCAATTAAATTAAGTCAAGCGTTTATTCATGTTTTAAATAAAAACAAAACCTAGAGTAGTTGGCAAACTGTAGCAAGGAGTTTCATTTTTACCGAATACGTTCTGTCCCTTTCGGAGTCACGGTCTTTAAATTATGCTCGACCTGGCCTATAAGTTGTTTCAGCCGAATCAAGACTTTTACCCCAAAAAGGCTTGGTTCGGCTGAAACAACTTATAGGCCAGGTCGAGCATACTTTAAAGACCGTGACTCCGAAAGGGGCAGAACGTATTCATCAATATATCATTCATACATACTTTCAAAGCAAATTTGAATAATTTGATGACGTTTTAAAAGTGTGAGTCTATTCATGATGATTTACCTCACTATACTGAACATAAATATTATATGTAGGGGTACAACATAACAATTTGCTTTTATAATTAATCCTATTCGATGCTATCTAGTTTCAAAAAACACTTCTTCTCTATATGATATAATAATGTGTGTTTTCTCTAAAATATTGTGGATTCCGGTACAGCAATAGGGGTACTACACTTTAGTGATCTGAGAGTGGGATGGTTATATAATGTGTATTGTCCATATTCGATTTTTTTACCATCATTCTTATATATTTTATGCTACTGTTTTTAATTAGACGTATTATGTAATGGACGTTAAACTAATTTGATAAGGCTACATCAGATTGTATGTTACTTCGTTAGTAGAAAAGTAACACAGGTAAAATATTTAAATTATTTGTTAATTATATGTTCAAAATCAATACTAGACCCATATACATGTACATACATATGTGGAAAACAACATATTTTTATTTTTATTTAGTAGTTTGAGTGTATATTATAAAATATGTAGTTAATTCTTAAATTATTAAGTATCGTGTTATTTTAATATAGTTGTACTTTAAAAAAAATATTTCTAGTTGCGTCACTTTTCTATGTGTGTAGACATTATTTAAACGTTAGATTTACGTTTTAATAATAATGGAACATAAAATTTCTCTGCTGAACTACAATATATAATATCCACCACGTACAACGCCCCTGGTCGTTCATTTTGTCTCGAGTTCCATTATAATAATATTGTTAAGTTTCGCGGCGGCCGCGAGGGCCGCAAAATCTGGATGGTGCCCTAGGGGGGAAACGCTCCGCATTATGTTTCCAAGCTGCCGGAAAATGAATTGCTGATGAAATATTCGTGAGCAACCGGAACACCGGTGGTAGCATGCAGCCCCGTCTTGGCCTTGCATGCATTCATTTTGTAAAAGAATTCAGCTATTCTTGTTTTTGTTAAAATCAAGAGAATTTTTGAGGGTGAATGAAAATTTGTAAAATATGTAAATTTGCAACTTTACAATTAAAATTTACAACTTTATTTTAATTGTTTTTAAAGTTGCAAACTTACATTTCTTACAATTTACTCTCAAAAGTACTCTTGATTTGAACAAAAACAAGAATAGCCGAATTCGTATATAAAATTTAAATCATAAGTTAGCAAGTGATGTATCCTAATTTATAATAATAATTAAAAAAAATAATAATAGGCTTTACGGTCCTTCAGTAAATATTCCATTTACACGGCAATAACAAATATACATTTCAATAAACATACAAATATGTATACATATAATTGTATAAATAATTTTAATTATAATAACTTTAGCAATAACGATAACAATAACAACTAGGAGTAGTCATCTAAATTCGTCGATCATTAATAATCTGATTAAAGCACCCTGTGAAATATAATTAAAGAAACATTAAAAAATGATTAGTATACCTCAATATCATTTTTTAATGTTTCTTTAATACGGTTTGGATTAAACATATTCGCGAACAAACGATGTCTTTTTGTTTGCGTATATATTGCGATCCGCTCCCCACTGTTAAATCAAGGATAATGAAGCCGTCGGGAAACGGACGAGCGTGATCGTCGATGCGAAAAAATCGCCTGAGTGGTCCTAAGAAACGAAATAATGCGCAGACGGAGATTATAATAAGGATCGTTTCATTTATTCATCGTTTAATTAAATACTGGCTGCTTGTTTTAAATACGGCGGAAAATAATATGCAGATCATTTAGGGATAATATTTTTTTTGCAGTAGCTTGTAATTCTCTATTGACTATAATCTCCTTTCTACAAAAAAAAAAACGTTAATCTATGTTTACATTACAATTTTACATTACAGTTATAATAAATACACAGGTTTTTTTTAATGAATTTCGTTGCTTAAAATGTAATATCTCTAGTTATACTACTCATAACTCACAATTGTATCATTATAATGCCATATAGAAGATTTTAAATTAGTACGTAGTAAACGTAATAATTAGATGTATAAAAAATAAAATGTATAAAATATAATAATTCGAGTTGTAGTAGTTATTAACTCCATGAATTAAAAAAAAGCAAACAAAAACTCTACACTAAATTGTAACCAATATATTTCTTAAATTAAGTCTCAATTAATAAATGAAACTAACTGAATCATAGAAAGTTATGGATAATTAAGTAGTGCAGACTTCAAGCCATTTGAAATAGTGAATGTGCATAGTTTGGTTGGTAGGGGACACCCGCCCACCCTACCCTACCTTGTATAGTTTTTTTCATGAGATTACACACTTTTTCGAGTAGTTTAATCAACGTATACCTCTATATTCACATACAATCAAAAGTTTAGGTTTGGGTGGGTCAAGACCAACCAGACTATGTATTTGAACACCTGAATATTTTCATAGGCCCTCAAAATTTCATTCTGAACTTAAAAAAATAATAAAGGAGATGAATAAAACTACTATGTTTTTACCACTTATTTAATTGTTTAAAACAACTAGTTTCGCCTAATCTCTAGGCATTGTCAAGTTTTACCCGATGACTGAAGGTACAAATGAACGTGCGCGCTTATTTAAAAAAATAAAAAATACTTCTATCTTTTTTAGGGCTATCAGTTGTGAGGCTTTTCGGTCGGTCAAAGAATAATCTCAGAGGAGTTTAATCACCCGGTATTTACTTTAACTTCCCAGAAAACCTCTGAAAAACTGTGAAAGGTGATTCGCGAAAATTCGCTCCCCGCTGGGGATAGAACTCAGACTCCCCAATGCTCAGGACGAGACGGACGACGCCACTGAACTGGGTTGAACTAATAAAATTGAGCATACTATTCTAACAGTTTGACAATATCTTTCGTCTTTCAAATAATATATAATTTAAAATTTTATTCTGAATATTAACCTTGATAAGCCTGCTACATAAAGATTATTTATTATCCGTTGAATGAATCTTAAAGTATTCGTGATTATTTGTATACGTGTAATAAATAAATAACATTGCGTTATTGTAAACAGTAATACTTGATCGACATCAAGATTCCTTTAAAGGCCAATTGAGTCACTGTCATTGTATATCGGTGTCATTGTGTAATATGCCCCGTTACTTTTTTCGTTAAGATTACTCGCTCGTTTTATGAAGCACTCAACGTGCTGCCAACAAATTCCCCATTACACGGTCAATTATACAGCGATTCCGCGATCGAGTTCTGCAGGAGCAGGAAGCTCACACCCACCGCCCCAAAAACCCCTTGCCCATTCGCGTTTAACGGGAAAGGCGAAAATTTATCGCCGGGAATTTCGCGGATAATTTATCACTGTTATTTATTGCGCATTGCACGCGCCCGACGCTGGAAACAAAACGAGTTTACCCAAGAAGAGTAGAGGGCTCTGAGTTAAGCTGCAATTAACATTAATCAACATATTTTAAATTAGTCGGATATTAGGGTGTGTGTGTGTATATTCTTAAGATGGTGACGTATGAAAATATTGCTGTAACTATAACTATGATAACAGTAATCCTTATACAAGGTGTTTGGTAACTGGATTACCAAAATTAACTGTTATATTGTCAACTTAGTACAACTAGGTAACTGAAATTATACATATATAAATGTGAATCCACCTCTTAGCAATCTGCATATCTAGATTTCGATCTTATTAGATCTCATCAGTGTAGCTCAGCTAGTGAGGATGAATTCATACAATATCTCGAGTGGTTATATACAAAAAAGATTACTAACCCCCTAGGAGCGTTTAACTTTCCTCCTAGGGTGTTAATTCTATCTTTTTTTTATAACTTTTTGAGTTATCCAATCTAAATTAATATATGTGAAATTAATGTATATAAACAGAACAGTTAGTTTAATTACTGTGTATCATACTTCGGTCCATGCCAAGACAAGAGTGATGAAATAAGAATGCAAAGAAAGCAAAATATATGTATTCGTCTAGTGCGGAAGAGAGAATCCCTTACAGGCCACTTAGAACATCTGAACTGGCTCAATATGAGAAACAGGAGATTTTTTCATGTAATTTTCTTCTACAACAAAATTATCTTCTCTTGGCAACCACCATATTTATATAATAAAATTTCTCTACGCAGCGCAATTCATAGCGTTGATATTAGAAATAAAGCAAACCTACGTATTATTTCTTCTATAAGCGGTTTTGCTCCTAAAACGTTGCTAACTTCTACAATCTTATACTCCATGAAGTAATGACACTAAATCCTGTTTCGAAAATATATAAGAAACCATATAGTGAAATTTGAAATAATCTAAGATGTTAAATATAAATGTTTAATTCTACATGTATAAGATTTACACAATTTATCGAGATTTCGGGTAAAATTCTACTTTTTATACATGTAGAATTAAAGATTTATATTTAATATCTCAAATTATTTCAAATTTCACTATAAAGGCACCCTACACGGTCAATAATACTGTCAGTTCTAGTACTGTCAGTATTTGCTTTCATCCTCCTTTTATATTTGTCAAGTAATCAATTATTCGGATAAACATCATTATTCTATTGATTTCGTCATTACTATACCTTACACAATCAGACGCAATACTGTAATACTGGCAATATTTTAAAATAATGAATATTTTAAATATGTTATCGTACAGTAATACTGTGATTATTCTAAAATATTGACAGTAATATTGATCGTGTAAGGTACCTTATATAGTTCCTTATATATTTTCGAAATGCTACATTGTTGTCTAAACAAATTGATACGACAAATGTAAGTGTGTGGAAATTCTTCTAGTACTGGTTGTTGGATTATCAAGTAATGCGTGTATTCTTAAAGTAAAAATCCAAAAATAGCAAATTGTGTATTTTGCTTTGCAATGTAAACAAAATAATACCTTAATATCAAATATTTATATTCATGCTCTCAGTAATGATACCCATCACTACTCTTATTAATATAAGTTAATAAAAACACAATTACTTGTATATTTAATACAAATATCTATTTATTTCATGACTATCGTTTTGTAACCTCAATTTACATTATCATATGTCAAACATTTTAATGAAATAAATAAGTATTTGTGTTTATTTATATTGGTACCTTATTGTTTTCTGGTTCACTGCATTACGGATGGCCTCTGTCTTATTAAATTTCCATAGCTTGGGCACTCTTTAACACACTTAAACACATTTCTAACTTAACCTATTCGCGTTCTTCACATAAGCAGACCGCGCATCACGTACTGACCGGTCAGGTGAATCACGCGTCACTCGATCCCGC
The DNA here is from genome assembly GCA_963942505.1 of Lordithon lunulatus. Lineage (NCBI taxonomy): Eukaryota > Metazoa > Arthropoda > Insecta > Coleoptera > Staphylinidae > Lordithon > Lordithon lunulatus. The sequence continues at coordinate 54,561,691 of OZ012672.1, read as the reverse complement.
GCTGCGCAGCATGTTCCTGTCCTTTTCTATTTTATTATAGTATGTTGATTTTTTTAGTAAATTTGATAATCATGTTCCAATTTCGGGTGATATAAGTATAAAATTATCTTAGCAACATAATGTATTCAAAATATTATATAGAAGTGTTTTCGATTAGTTAAGCTAGTTCTTTTGGACATGGTCACATGACTGAGACTGCAATGCGTATATGCCTGCCTCACTCTCTTGTGTGGCTGAAGAATGGTATATTTAGCAGTACCAGCGCTTGTATCAAGGATATAAAATGGGGTTAATTTTATATTTGCTCAGTTGAATATAACGCAAAAATTGTCGGCACATATTGTATATCGCAGCTTGAGATGACGAGAGGTCGTAACTTCTAGAATGAATTTTCAGGTTTTAGTTTTTGTTTTGATGATTCTTATGTATATTTTAACTATCCTATAATTATTTTTTGCGTTTAGAATAAATCAAATCATTAAATTCGCATTTTTGTACATAGATGTATGATCGACAAACACCTTATAAGGCTAATCAGCCTGAAATCGTCGCGAGTGGAGTTCGATTTCGTGTAATTTCGTTAACCCTAGAACCACAACGTGGTGTCGCCGGCGACTGGAGTAATCTTTAATCACAGTTTAACTATGCAATATTTTTTTTGGCTGGCTGAACTTCTCAGTATCCTTTCAATTATATAATCTTGTTATAAAAAAAACACAAGAAAAAATAATCGCAAAGCACATAATAAATGTGAGCACTGCAATAAAAATGTGTATGCTTACCATCGGCTCAGCATTTGTATAGACTGCAAATATTTATGGCACAAAAAATACAGAATACCCTTTGCGTTTGCTATAAACAATATTTTTTAAAATTTCTATGTTTAGCATTCTAGGAGTTTTATCATGTGTTGTTTTTTAAGTATGAAAATCATAATTAATTTGTATATTTTTTGTTGAACTAATTTTAAGAATATTACGTTTTAAGAGTTTAATTCCTGATTTCTGAAGAATAAAAGTACGTTAAAATGACAACTACATTTATTTTGACTTTAACCTAAACAAGATATGTATTTTTTTATAAGGTGCTATACGACGCCACGTTGTTGCTAATTAACTCAAACTCCACGTTGGGGTTCTAGGGTTAATTACCTTTACCCTAGGTATTTTACCAAACATCGGAGGATGGTTATTTTACCTTTTTCTTAGTGTAACCGTTTATTGAAATATATTTCAATCAACGGTCTAACATCGTGGCCGATATGTATTGATGAGCATTCACTCTTTGTTCACGTTACGGATGACTCTACGCACGGTCCCTTGCCATCCTTCCCGGTTGGTATTTTTATTTTACCCTGTTCTAAAATATTAAAAATATAGGGTCATATTATAAATTTATGTTTTTAAAATCTGTCGGTTATCAATTACAAATTCAAAATCAATTTCAAGAAGGCTCATTTACTTGCTATAAATTATGCCAGTATTAATGATATGTATAGCTATATACATTTTTATACATCGTTTGAAAATAAAATTGGTACATGCAATCTTCTCCTGTGTAACAAAATAAATTATTTCATTTACACATTCCATATCTCTCTTTTCTGTAAACTGTAAATCAGGACGCGCGTATGTATTTAACATTCCATCCGCCGCGACCTATATATTAGCATCATTAGTATTAAACGAAGGCGGCGGAGAATGTTCCGGTGGCGGCTGTGCACGTGCGGCGGCAGTTTGTAGTATGTAGGCACTTACAAACCGTTCGCGGAGCGGCGCGGCCCCCATCGCGTCGTGCCGCGTTTGTTGTAGGTCAATCGATACCTTTCTATAGGGCGCGCACTGAGTGCACATCGAACGGACTACGGGGGCGGACCTGCGGTTAAATAGCGAGCCCTCCGGGCCTATTCCATCCTATTGTGCTAGGCATGAATTTTCATAATTTTTTACATATAATGAGAAATAGTGGAGAGTAAATATTTAATTGAAGATGCTAAATAAAACGATTTTTTTTATCAAACTTTAGTTACACTATGTATGGCTAGCTTAGCCAAAACTAGTTGCAAAGTTTAGTACTAATAATAATAATAATACCTTTATTAGCGTTGTTTTAATTTTTAATTTAGATTAAAAATAAACCTACACTAGCAAGTACTGTCCGTATTCACCAACATCCCATAAACTTTATAGGTCCCATAAGCTATTGAATGAATAAATTGACAACGTCTTTGTGACAGAATATACCAAAATAAATGTCAAACACCTTGAATAGTGCTTGTGATGGGAGCTTTGATGACACCTTTTGTTTAATTCTTCAGTGTTTGCAATAGAGAGAATCTAAAGTAACTATACATTCCCCAGTTAATGTATTTAATGTTGCTATAACAACCAATACGTATGGGCTCTATAGCTCTTATCAGATTTATGGAACGTCGGTGGGTTAAGTCCTGGTTTCCCAGCAAGCGGTGTCAATAAAAACGGCCGTTTTTGACGTCATTTACACATTACAAGATATATTTTAAGTACATATAATTGAATAACTCACCAAATTCCAGTGTAATTCATGACATTTTTCCAATACTTTGAAGTATACCGCTCTCTGAATTAACAGATTTATTTAAATATACGTAAAAAAAATGTGTGACCTCAAAATGACGTGATATACAGCTGCTTTGGGCGACACCGCTTCCTAGGAAACCAAGGCTTTAGTCTGCCAAATAAATCCAAAATTAATAATAACAAATAGAGAGAATATACAATATAAATCAAATTAATTTTTAAGGTGTAATTAAAGTGTGATAAAATAGTAAATAAAAGTTTTATTTATTCTTTAAAGTGAATTATCACAAAATAGACGCCTTATAATCCAATATTTAATTGAATATATTTTTTTTAAATAATTAAAATAATATTTTTATAAAACAAACACCGCGTGAAGATAACCTCGGGCTGGATTTTATAAAACCAAATTGTTTTTACAATACAATGACAATTTATATAATCCGCGATTGAAAATTTTGATGAATTTTACATATAATGTTATATAGCCATATCATTCTATAAATAAGATAGTTAACATAAAGTTACATAAAAAACGTAGGTTGTTTTTGAGTTTTGAGAAATAACAAAGTTAATAACACCTTGCAGCTATAAGAGTAATGGTCTTCTTGAGAAAGAATAAAGTGAAAATCATTTAAAATGTTAAGTTATATTATTATTGCGTGTTATTAATTATATTTTATCATGATGCCTCAACCATTAATCAATTAGATGTAAAAATAAATAACATTATATTTGTGAAATTGAATGGTTTTGGCGTTTACTACGTGGTAATTCATTTTCAATCGTTATATCGTTTTCAGTAGGTGAATTAATTTGTCTATAACTCAATAATTTGTAGCTGAAACCGGCTGACAATTACACCCGATATTTAATTTAATAATAATAATAATAACTTTATTAACATACCATTTACAGATTACAGTAATTAAAGAAAAGATATATAAAAATACATATTTTGCTTTGTTAAAAGGAGCAAAAATTAGATTGCTGTAGTAACAGGATTCTCAATAAAGGAGATGAATAAAACTACTATGTTTTTTACCACTTGTTTAATAGTTTAAAACAAATAGTTACACTTTAGTTTTACTTTAGTTTTATTCATCGTCTTTGTTATATTTGTAACTCATAAAAAATATCAATTATAAAGTTGCTTCTTAATTTCCATCGCATTAAAATATAAAATATATTTTATCCTATAATTTTACAGCTATATTGATCCATATAGATAACATGTTTATAGACTCGCGCACATGTGTGTAGAACGTCTATACATTATTAACTGTGCGTGTTATGTTGTGGTCGTATTTTAACACAACCCGACACGCGATAAGTGACATTTTACGGGGTAACGTTATAAAGCATTTGGGATGCATACTGGAACAAAAATCAATCAACCTAATAATCAATAGAATAGCGGGAAACTAGTTTATTTTTATTTCGCACGTACTCAAGTGGCCCTGACGCGAAATAAATGCTGCTTTACTTGGCGAAACAGTGATGCAATTGAGCAGCTGCGTAATTCACTTTCTGCTGCTTGAAGATCAAAGATGATAGTACACGGACTCGGAGATAATAATTATTTTAAGAATCATTATTAGTATCTATTATTATATTTCTTTTGTGGCCTGAGTACGGTTGATAAAGTCGTTTAAAACGCGTTTGAACATAAAATAATGCCACGTGCGGCACAAAGAGAACTGATAGGTGTTACTTAAGAAATTCCGTTAGTGTTATCGGATTTTCACGACGAACGAACCTAATAAAACTGTCACTAATAGTTATTACATACTTTCATGCTGCACTTCTAGTGTATTTATTTATATAGGGATATTTGTTTAATTCATAAAAATCCTGACAACTTAATTATAATAGAACTAGTGGCATTTTGATATGTCATGAAGTAGTTGTCAAGTTGAGTACATGTGAAAAGTAAAACCGATAAATGAAGTAAAAAAACATAATTTAATATAGAAACAGATACCGAGAGACATTCTTAGGAACGCGTAATGATAATCACGTACTTCGCCATGTGTCATATATAAACTAATATTTTTACGAATATGCAACAGACATTCCAGTACGAATAGGCCTGGCAGGGTGAGTATGTTGAGATTAGTGAAGATACACTTACGTGAAATAATAGCCACATGCAAAATTATTATTATTATCTAATGTTATTCTAGTAGAATTACTGTATTTGTTACAATTCTGTAACTGGGCTATCCACCTTCGCGTCCTTCGATCGTGTGTGTTAGCGTATGAATATATGAGTGTTAGCTACTTCAGAAGAGCATGCCGGAATTTTCTAAATTGTGGTTAATTGCATCCCAAACACAAATTGTACCGACTACCCCGGCAGGTATTCGAAAAGGGGTCGCCCGTTTGTTATTTCTATTTAAATAACAATCTTTTTTCCAATTATTCGTTAAAGTAGGTCAATGGTAAATTTTGTCTCCCATCATTTTCGATTTATTTTGATTTAATGAACCATATTCCGATATATTATACGTTACTTTTATTACACCCATGATATTTTATTTCAATTACATATATTTCAATTCATAATTTATATAGATAGCTTCTTTAATAATGGAGAAAGGGCGATGACGGCGAAGACAAATCTGGAACGATTACCTCCCGATAGAGGAGAGGGACGTTTAGCGGGAAATTAGGGATAGTGCAGAATCTGAGAGAAAAAAGGCCTAGAGGTTAATGTGGGATATCGCAAATTAAAGGTCGTGGTGGTTTTGGTAGGGAACGGGTTAGAAAAAAAAGAGTAAAAGAGTCGCGGACAATGGAACAGGAGGAAGGAATGAGGGAGGAAGCTAGGGTTGGATTCTGGAACATAGTCTAACCGGCCTAAAGAAAAAAATATTGGATGGACTGGGAAAGGAACTATAGAAAGTGGATGAGGGTCGGAAGACATTGGGGTAGGTTATTTGTGTGCTATATAAATTGAATTATACTTGCGTTTGTTGTAGCTGTATATGCCAAATAAAGATATGTATGTATATATTTAGCTGTAAAACTTACCATAACGCTATTAGAATAGTATAAACGTAATCCCATCCTTAAATACAAATGATACAATTATAGATGGACATTATATTTTATAATAATTTTATTTATTAACATACTATACAATAAATACTATACAATTTTCTTAATAATCATCATCACTCGACTGCGATGCATAATTTAATTGCTCATTCCACCAATCCCTAATTTCATGTGTCGCGCTTGACACTTTGGGCATTGTCGTTTTCGTATTGAACACTTCTCGTGGCATCCGGTTCACTTCACTACCTTCATTTAAGAATGGCAGATTTTTGTTTACCACTAAAATTAGAAAACGGTTAATGCATGCAATTGAAATTTTGTTTAGGGCTTCAATTAAAACTATCAATTGTTGTTACAAATATGGCAAATAGCGAAAGCTCACTATCAATTCTAGCACGTTTGACTTTGAGAGTTTAAAAAAAGCCTGCGGTGCAATTAGATAGAAGATATGTACAATCACACAAATAAGCGGGGGTAATTTCGACCTAAACAAATGTATTTTGAGGTGATGGCTAAAAAAGTTCCCCGACCATTATGATAGAGCAAATAAAAAATATATCTTAAGGTGCATATTAACACGATGCACTTTGTCATCTTCATTTTAGAGATTAATTTCTCTAATCTCCAAAATGAAGATGACAAAGTGCATCGTGTTAATATGCACCTTAAGATATATTTTTTTGCCGAAAAAATTACAATGAAAACCGTCATATAATTTCTTGTAAATAGTGGGATTAAGGTAGTTTGTTAAAAGAAATGTAATTAACAACCTGCTGGCCGATTATTTTTCTTTTTAATTGAAATCCGTTCTTTTTCCGTCCTCGCAGCTGGATCCGATAACGTTGGAGCTAAATATTTTCGTCCAGAACTGCTACCTATACTATCCGATCTTGGCAGTGTTATCAATTTTTGTTTCCTAGGCGCTTCGTTTTCCTAAAACATATAGAATTTAATATGTGTTTAAAAGATGGTTGTTACAGCACAACTCTCCTAATGTATAAGCTGTATATATTTATTTTGTAATGTGTTTTCTAACTTGTATATTTTGTCTATTTCGTTTTGTTTATGTATTTAATTTGAAGAGTACAAGGCAGAAAGGAGATGTTTTTTGATGTTTTATTGGTATCACTTAAATATCAGCTGTAAGATTTTATTGTAAAATCGTTCAGGGTTAAAACAGGAATAGTAAGTAAATAAACAGTGATATCCATCCAAGACAGGAAAGGGGAAGGTCAGGCTGTAAAGAGCAGTAAGGAGAAACGTCTTTGAAACCAATCACAGTATCCACAATTAAAAGAAGAAAATAGAATTGGATTGGACTCACATTAAGAAAAGAAAATACAGATATAGGAAGGACAGCCCTAGAATACATCGGCAAAAACAAGCATACAAAAATTCCTAAAACATAGAACGAGGTAAAAATAACGGCAACAGGCAAAACGAAATGGAAGGAAACAAGTGCAAGAATTAAGTAATATAAAATAAGAAAATAACATTAATCTTAGAAAAAAGTAGAAACACCATGTAGGGTATTCCAAGCTCCAAGGGGTATTAAAATAACTAAATAATAATCCATATATATATATCCTTGAGTCTCTTAGAGGAATTTTTTTACGTAATATAATTTAATTTCCATACAATATATCAGTTCTTTTATTAAATTTAAGTCTTGTAAGTGAATCAATTTACAAGATATAGTTTAATTTGCAGCCAATATATGTTTACCTTTTCTCCGTCGCTTTCTCTGTCCGGCGTGCCGTTTTTCAAGTCCTCCACCGGTTCAGGAATATTTAAAGCCTCATTAGTAGCTCGTAGACCTGCTATTAGACTATTTTGTTTATTCTGAAAATAAAAATAAAATATAGTAACATAAATATATCCTCAACTTTTAATAAACTCACGCTAGTAGACCGAATTTTCTTAAGGCAACCTTCTAGCCAAGTCCTAATAGTTTGTTTAGCTACCTCTTCTTCTATGATGTATTCAAACTCTTCACGAGCAAGCAATTCTTCCAATTGTAATGCCTTCCTTATATCTACTGATCGATAGGATAGCATACTAAAAATAATATAAGTTCGCTCTAAATAACTTATCTAGTAACACTGTAAAAAATCTAGGACATTTTTCTGTAGAAACTACCCCGCACATGCAATACAATAATTCTCAGCAGAAGAACCCGCAAGTCGATAGCCAGTTACTATTTATAATAATTACAAATTACAAATTAAATACTATTGCTAACTTATAAAATAATATAATAATTAAAAATAATTCATTATTAACAATTATAAATAAAAATTGATTTATTTAAAAGAAATACTTGCTTAATAACATCGTGAAATGTAACATCTTCCCCATTGTGTAGCCTTTCCAATTCGTAACACATATGTTTGAAGAGTAATCTGTCTTTTTGTGGATCTACCTCCAATCGGCCTTTCAATAAACGTAAAATAAACTTTACCTAGAAAATAGATACTCTAATAAGACATATTATCATAATATATATATATATATATTTCTTTGTGTTATGTTTTTTCTTTTTGTTTATTATATTGTTATTATAACATCTGTAATTGGTTGTCTAAACTAAATAAATAAATAAATAATAATTAAATAAATCGATTGTATTTTGTTTTAGAAAATATTGAATTTACCAATATACATTATTATATATATTATATTATTATTATAATTTGTACCCAATTTTGGATGACAAGTCAGGTTTCATTTAGAAATGCTCACTGTTTAAGTGCACAAAATCGTGAGGTAAAGCATTGTTATTCTTACATATTTTTCAATTGAAAATTAATTCATCATACCTCGTCGAACAAGGGAAATTTCACCTAGTATTTATATAAAAATGCGCCAAAAACTAATCAAAACTGAGTTAATTAGATAACACACATTCAAATGTGAAAAAAAAAAATCATTTTAAAATTATCTGATTAACACAGTTTTGATTAGTTTTTGGTCATGTGTATATAAATATATATATATATATATATATATATATATATATATTGATTGAAAAAAGCTACAATACTTTTTGCAAATATTTAGTCAGTAACTTACCCTTCTAACAGGAATAACCCCCCTTTGATGTATATCCACTACATTCCAAGTATTTTGGAAATTTCTTATATCAGCATATGATAACAATGCATCTTCTTCATTCGAATAAAACAGAGAAAAGTTCTCCATGATAATAGCTACAAAACAATTTCAAATTAGACAAGTTGATACGAAAAATTTAAATGTGCCCGCTTACCCACTAGCAAATTTAATACAATGTACGTGATGATAACGTAGAAAGTACAGAAATAAACTAGAGAGCCCGTAAAGTTGCCACAATCAGTCTCCCAGTAGTTATCAGCGGGGGTGCAATACGGTGGTTGTATCATGCAGTCGTGCATTATTTTGTTCCAGTCCTCGCCTGTCACAATACGAAAGAGCATTGCAACACCAGTTACGGGTGATTCAAAATTAGCACGTCTAAAATTTAAAAAATACTAGTGAATATTAGGCTAATAAGAATAAAAATGGTTTTATGCAGACATAAAATAAAAAATAAGTGGAAATGATGTTTATATAATTATTCTATTTTCACACAATTTATAAAAAAAATCTCTATAGGGCTATCAGCTGAGGGGCTTTTCCGACGGTCAAGCAAAAGCTCAGAGGAGTTTAATTACTCGTCCAGGCAGACGGATATAATAATAATAATAATCGTTTATTAATGTTATCCCTTCAAGAAGTTTACACAAGTAAATACAATATGAGAATTAAAACAAAATATTCATTTACACAATAAAAATACGTAAAATCAGGAAAATAGAAATACGTGTATAATAAAAGTTATTAAAATTAATCGGGTTTATTCTGTCTGTAAAGAAAATTTGGGAAAATATAAGAACTTATGAGAAAATGTGGCAACATGTGGGAATATATTAGAAAATATTAATTAACACGTGTCTACTTTTGCCAAAATGTGTAAAAATAGGTCTAAATGTGCGCAAATAAGTGTAATAATAATTAACAATATTTTTAAATTTAAAAATTCATAACTGAAAGGATTAATTCGCATACCAAGTTATTCTTCTGTAATAATGTCTGGTAAGCCCGACGAAAATTACAATATTTTTAAATATTTAACTTACCTTCCAATTCCTTCTCCATATTTTACAGTGCCAAAAATAATAGTTCCAGCGAGTGCATAGAAAAACACCAATAAAAACATTCCAAATATAATGAAAAAACTTTTGCAAACTGAAACGCCCACTGTGAGCATCAACATTTTCAAGGTTGCATGTTTGCCTGTGATGGTAAAAAATCGTAGAATCACAACCATGAATCCGATGAAATATGATAAATCGTTCTGCAAATTTAGTACATATACATAGAATGTTCAAGTGCAGCCAACTACGTACTTTAAATGCGGCATGAAAGAACACCCAAATCACTCCAGTTACAGTTACTAGTAGATCGTACCGATTTCTGCGCGATTGAAGATATCCCCGTGGTGTAAACGCTATGTTCTTCATAACGACTTCTACTACGAACACCAAAATGCATATCATATTTATGGTGGCGAGTACTTCGGTGTATGAAGCCTCTTTATTCCACTGAAATTAACAGCATGTTTAATTAATTAATTAATAAACAATGTACTATAAAAATAATTTGAATACATACCGTTACAGATAGCAGCGAACTATTTATAAGAACCATTACAGCCACATATCGTTTGAATTTAATATTTTGAGTGATATCATAGATAAAAGCTCTGAACTTTTTACCATCGGGTCGCGGTGGTAGGTGTAGCGGTTGAGCAATTTTCAATCTTTTTTTCAAATCACACCTTGAACGAAATTAAATGGTATCAATTGAATCCCTACATATATATAACTAGAATATGACTTACCAACGCCTTTGGTCGACCGTCAGCAGTGCTGTGCCTTTATTTTCCGAGTAATTAGCAATTACAACGCCTACGAAAAGTGTCAGTCCAATCATGCAACCAAGAAAGATGTATATGTGGATGTAAATGGCATGAACCTGCCAATATTTCAAGAATGTTAATTTTTTATATCCATTTTCATCATTTTGACTGAACATGAATTATGAAATTTAGATTTAATAACATAAATGTACTTACTGGACCTAATGCCTTTATAAGAACGTCTCTCACATCAAGCCATCCTTTAAAAGAGAGCACTTCGAATAGCGCCAGCATGGCATCACCAATGTTATCAAAATTAAAACGTTTCGGATTGGCCCTAAAATTTTAATACAAAAACCAAAATAAATATATAGGTTTATCAGTTTAGCTCAGCTTGTGAGAATGCATTCACACAATATCTAGAGTGGATATAAACAAAATAATTCACCTTTTCCTCAAGGGAAAAAGTTAAATGCCATCTGAAGACACCACAAGAAAAGTAAATACACAGCTCCTGTTTGCTAGAAAGTAATATAAATTCTTACCAGACACGCGGTACTAACATGGACGGATATGACTCATTTTGTCCAGGCTTTAATTTCATTTTCGTCACAAAAACACGTCTCATGAATACCCCAACACAATCAGCTCGTTTGGTAATAGTGGGATCGTTACATCGAGCCAGTCTACCTCCATATAACTGCACGCCGTAACTTGCAAATACAAACATTAATAGTATCAAAAGTGTAGATACCTAAAAAACATAATAGATTTTGTTTTTGCTACATGTTTGTATGACATTTTACACATACCAAAAGTATCTCTTTGAAACCTCTGCATAGTTCGTAAACTACCTTTCGCATATGTGGTACTAGAGTGAAAATTCGTAGAGGTCGCAAGCAACGTAGAACCATTAGTAGCTGCGCTCCTGATTTAGGGGGTACACTTGTGGGCATCCAACATAAAAATGTTAAACTGACCTAAAATATATGTAATAATAATTAATAAATAATATGAATATCTGTAATAATTATTGTTATTTTTAATAAATGTTGAACTTACTAAATATATGAACACATCTAATATTGCAGCACAATCTTTAATATATGCTTTGGGCGTAAAAAAGAGGCCATCCGCTAGAATTTTTAAAGCTAGCTCCATACTCATAAAAATCACGAAACTATATTCCGCCAGTTGCAGACTATAGTTTTCCATAACACGATAGTAGGGTGTTTCAAACATCATTGAAAGACAGGACAGGGTTGTCATTGTGATCATAACCCAGTCTAAATAAGTAACCAAGCCGAAAAGGTTTCTAAAATAATACCAATTAAAACAATTCTAAACATATAGTGGTCGTGAAAAATTACTTACTGTAAACTTTTATACTGAACTTTTCGCTCTTTTCCAGTTAAAGGGTCTTTAAGTCTGGCATCATATCTTGCATAAACTAATAATTGACAAATTTTACGGAATTTGCTCTCACGTGGCACGGCAAATAGTGGTGTATCAAAAAAGGGATGGTTTTCTCTAAGGTCCTCTTCTCGCTGATTTCTAAAAACAATTATTTATTAACCCTTAACCGCCTAGGTATCAAAATCCGGACGTTCATATCCGATACCGGTCATTGATACCGCAACATTTCTTGTAGAAATAAAAGTTTAAATTATTATTTATGTGCTGTAAGTAGCTTAAACTATTTATTGAAGTGGGTATGAGTAATTAAACCACATTTTTTTTTATTTGTAACAAAATAATTTGTTTTACAAAGCTAACATTTATTTGCTATTTTACAACAGATCTCAGTGACCGGTGGTTAAGGGTTAATATTAATTTTGAATACGAGGGTTGCTATTTATGTATTGAGAATGGGCAACACTGGTGTTGGTAGGTGCGATGCCATTGCGACTTGCTTGAAGATTTAACTGTCTAAAATACTTATGACGTTGAATTCCTCACAATTTAACAATCGACCAAGAAAAACTGCTATGGCAATTGGATTAATCGAATGCAAAAATGCGTAGATCTTAGGGGATGGTATTTTGATAAAAAATTGATAAGTTTCTTCACCCTAATTATTGTTTTTGTTATCCATTCTCAATAAATAAATAGCAACTCTCGTAGCAATAATTATAAAATCCGAAGATAATAATAATGATCCTTATACCTTCTCATTTCAGCTTGCTGTCTTTTAGCCTGTAACAACTTAATATCCAAATCGTGTGGCCGTGCTCTAGCTGATGTTACCCTATTCACACCAATATCTCCATTCTCCATTAAATGCTCATAAGTTTGTTTGAGTTTAATCGATCCGCTGCGTACACTTCTACGAATCGATCTTGAACCAAATCTAAGGCAAAAGTTCCTATATTTTATTTGAAATCACATACTGTGTTATTTTTTTGTAGAAGTGAGATGTTTAATGATTTTCGCAGCACTCACTTCTTCGGATCAATACGTAACTGTTTCATACTATTGATAGTTCCTTGAGGTTTTAAAGGGCCTTTACCACCCGGTACTGGTATCATGGAGGAATCTCCGAGCATCAAACGTTGATTATTTGAATCACTGTAAGTGAAATGATTACTCATATATATATTTAAATATATATATATATATATATATATATATATATATATATATATATATATATATATATATATATATTAGAATGCTTACTTGATTATATGTGCCACAGAAGATTTTTTCAATTTAAAATTAACCACTCTAACTTTCGGTATGTTGTTGTTCAGTATCTTCAGGGGTTTTTGTTTTCTGTAGATAATTTTTGAGTCGAAAATCTCTTCGCTAATTTTTTTCAAACCCGCTTCAGAGTTTTCTCCATCTTCTGTTTCATATACAAATTGACGCATGAAGCTTTCTCGGACCTATAATATAAATGTTTTAAATTAAATTAAGAGGTTTATATATGTATGTTACAATGTACAACTAGGAAAGTAGCACTTGCTTGCTACAATAACAAGTGATAATTATATTAACTAAAGTAGTTCTTATATAAAGTAATTACGTCACTCTTATAAATGATTAAATGAATTGAATATGTTGGTTCAAAAATGAGACGCTTTCCCAAAAAAAATACACGACTAACCTATTAATTTTTTAATAATGAAAAATTAATACACATATAAGTGTGAACCCATCTACATATCTAGATTTCGATCTTATTAGATCTCATCAGTGTATCTCAGCTAATAAGGGTGAATTCACACAATATCTCGAGTAGTTATATACAAAAATTATACAACAAACCCCTTAGGAGGAAAGTTAACCGACATCTGGCGGCACCACATGGCGTTTAACTTTCCTCCTACAGGGTTAGTTGTATATTTTTTGTATATAACTACTCGAGATATTGTGTGAATTCACCCTCACTAGCTGAGATATACTGATAAGATCTAATAAGATCGAAATCTAGATATATAGATTGCTAAGAGGTGGGTTCACACTTATATATGTATTAATTTTTCATTATTATTTCAAAATTTATTAAACAGGTAATCTAGAACTGTATCACATATGATAGTTTGTCATAGAGAACACATTTTATAGCTTACTGAAAAAGAGTGAAAATTAATCCTCGAAAATTAAAAACGGTAATAAAATTTTTAATAGTTTTCAGTGGTTATTTATAAAATTCAATAATTATGTAATTATTTCTATCATTATCTGAATAAAAGATTAATCAGGCTAGCTAAAAACGTATGACATTAACGTTTATCTCTTATGAACTAAAAGTTATTTACAGCTTACTGAAATATCTTCAAAATGTTGAAGTTGAACGAAATATCATTTTGTCTCCATGTATTTTTAATTGACTGTTTCAATATCGACTGAAAACAGCGACCAACCGATCGACCACTTTGATCAGTGGTCGATCGGTTTCAAAACATTTATTTGATTTTTATACATTGCACTGTGATATAACAAGTGTAACTTTCAGGTTTTGATTTTTGTTTTGATGATTCTTATGTATATTTTAATACTTTTTTAATCCAGTTTTTGCGTTTAGAATAAACCAAATTATTACTTAAAAATAAATTAGATAACATTATACTTAATGGTAAAACTACTTGAACTATTGCAATCTTTAAAATGCATTTATCTTTATTTTTGGAAGTTACGACATTTGTTATCTCAGTGTATGATATATTATATACATTATTTATATATATATATATACCCGGCGCATCCACCAATATGTCGCGGATAGGGGGGTGTAGACTCTAAGAGCTTGAGGTATCGGTGTATTTATTGTCCTATATCTACCCGCAACATGGGCCTTAATTACTATTACAATAAACTACTAGACTTACCCGGGCATCGCCATGGTCGAGTTACTATACTCGGCCAGGCAGACGAAGAAACAAGAGAGAGAGTTTTGCCTGGAGCACAGGTATTTATGCATAACTCGAGCATGGTACGCCCGGTGGGGTGGACGGGAACGCCGTTGCCACATACGGCAAATATACTTAATTGCGACAATATATATATACATATATATATATATATATATATATATATATATATATATATATTTCAGTATATGATATCTCAACAACTGTTTTTGGAAGTTACGACATTTCTCGTTTCACAATGCGATATAAAGAATTTTCAATACCTTTGGAAGACTAAAATCAGATGGAACCTTATGCAGAGTGACCATCAACGGACTGTCAGGAAATTTTTCAAAAATACGCAGACGAAACGGTAAAGTTTCTTTAATTTCGGCGCTTTGCTCTCTATACTTCAATTGCTTAAGCTTCTTTATATCCTCATCCAACTCGAGATTGTCCAAAATTACCGCCACGAACAAACTTAACACGATCTGAAAAACGATGATTATATTTAACACTTAAATTTTATTGGATCACAATATTTACTCACCAGTGTAACAAACAGATGATAAAGGATGAAATAAATAGCAACAAGAGGTGCTAGTGTCGGCTGTGTTAACAGCATAGTTTCATCCATTACTTCTACCCACGCCTCCTGCGTTAAGATTTGGAACATAGACATGAATGCTTCGACGAATGTTTCAAACTTTGCGAATCCACAAAGAAAGCAGAATAGTTGCATGGAGATGCTCGAGGAAATTATCAAGAGGCACATGGTAAATATAATTAGGCTTCCTAGCTTTTTACCTGGTCCGAATATTTTGTATACAAAATCTTCTAGCAGCGGAGATGCTTTGATTAAACGTACAACACGAAGTACCTAAAATTTAAATTATAGAGAGCAAAAAAAATCTTTATTTGGCTATCGCCGTCACGCAAAGGTTCAAAAGTAACAAAACCTTTTTTACACCCCAAGTTTGTGTAATTGAATAATTTAAATTTATAACCATATGTAGACGTAACCGTATTTAGACGGGTTCAATTTTTCGATACTAGGTACCGTATGCTAGCGGAAAGAGCTCAATAATATTCATATTATAAGCTAACTTATAAATTATAACAATATCTATTAAGTGACATATACACAGCTTAGTCATAACATTATTGAACCGAATGAAATTTTAGTACCACACACAACTTGCCTGAAAATAGGTAAATGCAGTCATATAAAAGTTGGGTATAACATGTATAGTCGTTCCAATTGTAAGCAGTAACTCGAATTTATGTATCGAATGTTTCCAATATCCCCTCCAGCCTAAACACCAAACTTTGAATAGAGTTTCCAAGTCCAGTAAAACAGTAAACCCAACTTCTATGTAATAATATTTCTCGTAAAAGGTGCTTCTGGGACGTTCATCATGTTTAAACGTCATGGTAGCTGTTACTATACCATTAGCCAGGATGACACACATCACCAAGAGCCTGAATTGGGGCGAACGAAGCACAATGTGACATATTTCGGGGGCCAAACCTGCATGTTTGTTCTCATCAAGCGTTACTAATTTCCATCCGCGATCGTCTCCTGTTAAAATCTGTGAAATGAAAATATAAGCTTTCAATTTGGATAATAGATAGATAGGAAAGAATGGTAGGAATCGTATTCCCTGTTAAAACAGAGATTTTGGGTCCGTTCTGAGAATTATTAAAAACATTTATGATACATTTAGTATCTTACATTTTGTATTTTATATTCCGAACACAACACTGCTAATTTTGACTTTTCTTTATATTTTATTACTGTTATAGTCGAGATAACCAATTTTTGGGAAATGTCTGTCTCTATATATGTGTGTATGTGTATGTGTATGCCTGTAAAAGTAATTCTTAAAAATGTGTAAGAAACGACGTTTCCCAAAAATAAAAAAACTATTATTATAATAAGATAAATTACCTGTGATGCTGAACTGTTTTGTATATGTCCCCGTACGCCCCACATCTGTTGAAATTGCACCCTGATTTCGTTGAAAGTTTCCGTAATGACCGCAATAAACACATTTTTAACAAGCCAGGCCAAAAAGAAAATCATGGTACTGAAATAAAGAACGGCCCGCCATCCAGGAAGACTGTCTATTGCGCGGTACATTATGAATACCCAACCTTCTTGAGACGCTGCTTGGTAGACGGTGAAGAAACTGGTCACTAGAATAAATAAGTAGAAATGCTGGAAATTCTTATGAAAATTGAGCTTGAATGAATAAAGATACATGTGTGTTAGTGATTCTTAGTGAAATAAAGTAGAACCACCCAGTTAGAGTAAATGGTCGAGGGAATAAAAACGATAATTATAAATGAATAAATATAGAGAGGAGTTTTATATATTTTTTGCTTTCCACACTCCACACCGTATGATATTAGTTAAAAATATCTTACCAAATTCATCGAAGCCATTAAATCCAATTATATAACGTGTGAGTTCCAGTTTCATACATTTCATTCCTCGTGGACATTGGTAACCCGAATTCGGGTCGACTGAACAAAATGTATCGGGGATAGCTAGACTATTTATAGTTATACTCCTAAAATCAATTAATTGCTTATTAGTAGACATAGCAAATTTGATGGAACAATATTTATACCCTGGATCAGTTGTATTCAAAACACAATGGTTTTTGAGTTCGCCGAAAAATTGAACGCCCAGTAAACCATATAAAGACATGAAGAATAGAAAAAACAGTGTTACATTGTAGATTTGTTGGCTTGAACGTCTGAAACATACAAATTTTAAATTAATACCGAGTAAGGTAATCATTTGATAAAACTAAGCCTAAATGTTTCTACAGTTAACGTTTTAATTTTGCTTACTTAAAAATTTGATTGATACGTGATTTAGGCATGGAAAATTTAAGAAAAACTCTTAAAAATCGTATCATGATTAGTGGACGAGGTGCGCGTAGTATGGACAAGTAGCTGTATTTAGGTACAATATCTGTAATTTCGAATATTTGCAAAATTACTGAAATCCAATGGAAGAAAACCATGCTTGCATCAAATTGGCACCAATGGTCCTTTAAATAAGGTTTCTCCCCCTAAAATGTAATTTTATTAGGGTTTATAATTTTAATGATCTTAACCATAATACCTTTAGAATTCCACGAATATGCATTTTGGCTATCATTTCAGTTGTAAACAATACTGTAACAACTGAGTCCACTGAAAAAGTTGCCATTTGCATAGTAGGAATTCTTTCGAATGTTTTCGGGGTGTTGCAGCATACACTGGTCAAACTTAAAAGAGCGCAGAGTCGCATTACTCTCCGCACCCATATCTAAAATTATTAAAAATAAGGTAAAATACCCGCTACTCTACGGGGATGATTTTTAATTATAAAAATAACAATTTATTACCTTTAATATAATGAATAAATACATTTTTAATTGTAAAAGAGAAAAACTTTACTTAAAACATTACTATTACTTAATAACTCAATTAAATAATGAATACATTTAAATTAGAAAATCGTCTAGGTGGGAATTCGAACCCGCAACTCACACTTTTGAATTAACAGCACATAAGTCATAAATGATAATTTCGTTCGGCTTCAAAACATTGTCTTCATTTTTCTATAAAAATTAACACAATGTTTTGAAGCCTATACTATTATAGGGTTGAATAAAACCAATAATAACACAATTATAACATACCATGTTCACCCATTCTATATCCGCACTCTCGTTGAAAGCCTCGTCGGGGCCGTAATCCGCCAGGACGTGGTCGCCCTTTAGGCTCTGTTTCCGACCGAGCATCATTTTGAATAGCGATGTTTATGAACATCTATTCGCAAATCGATTCGTACATATACTAACGGGTTTTTGTCGACACATGTTTACCATTTAACACAACCCTTCAACGAGCAACAGTGATCTTCTAATAGTGCGCATCGCAGGAACGCGAGATGAAAATCGATAGCTCGCAGGCGCCCTTCATTGGGGAAATCGCGCAGTCTCTCTTATCTTAGTATCACGTGTATTAAAATACATGTGACAAATCTTTATGTGCTTTTCATTAAAAACTTGACACGTTGATACTATTTGTTAGTGTTTAGTCAAGCTTGTAATAAGAAGAATGTTTTGTTACATGGTTTAATACACGTGATACTTAGTAAGAGAGATACTTTATAAGAATGATTCTAATATAGTAGATTATATCAATACAAAATCGAACTTTTCGAGCTGCATATCAATAAGTTGACACACTTTTATTGATATGCAGCTCGAAAAGTTCGATTTTGTATTGATATAATCTACTATATTAGAATCGTCTTCTAGTTTGTGTTTTTGGATTCGGGGGTTGACTTTCCATACGAGATCGGTATTATCCCAATCTTCTTCTATTACTTTTATTGTGAAGTCGACTTAGGCTATGATTAAAAAAAAACAATTTTCCGAATTTATGGTGGTAATTGCGCATAGCTATAGACAAATATTACTAATATATTACTAATATAACATATGTGTGTTTATTATATTTTTAAATATTACTAACTCATAACAAGCACGCTTATCGTACACCTGTTTGAATTCACATAATTATAAAACGCAATGTTTTCTTTTTTATTTAATATAATACAATATTATTATTTTAAAAATATAAATAAAATATACGTACATCTCTTTAATTTTATTAATGCTGTATTACCTTATTAGTAGCTTCTTTGCTAAGTAAATGACAATAACAGTAGTTAACATATAAATTTCAAACAAAACTAATTCAATATTTATACAACAAACGTACCTAGAAATATAAATAGGAAATCATTTATACCCGTAATATTATACTGTTACTGTTACAAACCGCAACATGGAGTCCTTTCTACAGAAAATAATTTCAAAAGAAGGCAACGCTAAGAAACTTGGTCTATCAAGTGCGCCAAGGCTGACTTTGAAAGCTTTTGGAATGTGGCCCACGAATTATAATACATATTCTATGATAAAACACTTAGTCTACACTGTACTTTGGTTATGTCCATTCGTAATAACAGCAGTGTTTCATTTTATACATGTTATAAGTATGTACTATTGCAACATCAATGAACTATTTTTCTAAACATTTTTATATTTACAGATACCTCCCCATTTGATTTTACTAAATGTGCGTTCGACGTTGCAGTGTTACTTTCAGGATCAACCGCCGAATATTTTGAAGTTTTATTTATTGTTTATCACAAAGAAATAGTTGAAATTTTAAACGAATTAAGTGCATCCATCGACCAGGTTGCTGATATTAGAGTAGTGGATAATATTCTGAATTTTCTTGCAAATTTTTATTTAGTTTTTGTTTGTTGCATCGGATTTCTTAGTTTTCTTTCAAAGCTTGTAGAGGAATGCGAGCCTGGGGATGATAGCACATGCGGGTTAATTATTACGGCCAGGTTTCCCGGCATTAA
Organism: Lordithon lunulatus; assembly: GCA_963942505.1. NCBI lineage: Eukaryota > Metazoa > Arthropoda > Insecta > Coleoptera > Staphylinidae > Lordithon > Lordithon lunulatus. The sequence continues at coordinate 54,541,333 of OZ012672.1, read as the reverse complement.
TTTGACTATAATGCCGTATAAACAAATCATGTTAACTGTGCAGGCCATATTTTGTTATGCGGCATCAATTATCGCGTATTATCTTATGTGGACGATTTTGTCTGAGGCAGAATTTTTATGTAGCTTGCTACGACACCTCAAACAGGATTTATTACGTATACATTCTTTGAAAGATAGACCGGCTAGAAAGAGACACATTCGAAAATGTGTGATATACCATCACTCTATTATAAGGTAATATGTTCAAATAATTACATTTCGGGTAACTAAAAAAGTTCCTGCAGATTTTCTTATACAGATTGCCATGGATATGTTTTTAACAATTTGAGAATCGTAAATTTCTGAATAAGTAACTACTACAATTTAAATCTTTTATAGTTGAACAAAATATATAAAACAGCAATTTAAAATACTTTGTTACGTTAAGGTATACAAATCTTGACTTCGAAGGACCGTTAATCAAAAACAATTAAAAATTATTCGAATGCTGTTTGATCATTTGAGTATTTTGACAATTTTTTAATTATCTTCAGTGCGATTCTAATTTATTTTTATAAAAATAAAACTTTTAAATGCGGCATTGTATTTTTTTTATCATGTTGAATTATAGAAATTTTGACTACGCAGAGCTATCCATCGAAAAAAGTTGAAACTATAGGCGCTTTCATTTAGCATGGTTTATCATTATTAGTCGCCCCCGTGGCGTGCAGTATCGCTCAGATCTTGCGGTCGGCTGTAAGGGATGAGGTAGAATTATGCGCATCGGAAGCGGCAAATAGAACAACAGACAATAAACCCGTACCAGTCCAGAGTGATAAACGAAAATAGTTTATATGAATACCATTGCACATCATCACATCCAATTGGATTATATATTTTTTGTATGAAAACCCTTATAAAGAAGGATTAATTTTTTATTATGGTAAACTATGGAATATTTGGTATCGTACTTTGTTAATAACAATCAACTAACAAATTTAAGTGTTTTAAGGCATATTTGATAAACGTATTATAAATGGAAACACTGCATTGAGAAAAATGTTATAAGTTTTTTCAAGTTTTAGGGTAGAATCGTCATGTTTTGTATTTTTGTATTATGCCAGTGACTTGATTCGCATATGTATTGACATGTCTATGGGGAAATTTTATGTTATTGATACACCAAATCGAAAATAATTTCAATCAAGTTTTAGGAAACTTATTTGTTTTAATATTCAAGAGATAATCATTTTACATTGGTCAGTGTAAATAACAAAGAATCGATATTTGTTTCAGATTGTGGGAAAAGTATATTAAAGCAACTTCATTTATTTATTTCCCACTTGTAATGCAATCTGCTGTAATTATGAGCTTATGTGCATTTGTATTACTTTTGGTAAGTATATAAAATTATTTATTTTTAATTATTGTTCAACACGTACTTGGTAGTAGGAGAAACACAGGTTTTTTGAGAGTTTAAAAAAAGTCGTGTTAGTTTGAAAAACATGGTGGTTGTTTTCAGTCGATAGCTCAAAAAAATATACTAGCGATTGAAACTTTTTTCATTATTATCTCAAATTAGATGAATCAGGCTGTTCAAAAATGCATAGCACTGGATATTATTTGGTACGAAACAAGCCTTACAAGTGACTAAAAAAACAGTAAAATTTTTCTTTCAGGTGAATGAATTTCGCCGATAACTGAAAAACCTGCGAATAAAAATGACTGAAAATTGCATCATTTATCCACCATAATATATCAAATAGTTGTGCAAAATTTTACAGTTCACTGAAAAATAGTAACAATTTGTTTTCAGGTGAATGAATTTCAATTTAATATACAAGTAAATTATATATTAATTGTTACATTGTATTTGTGAGATAATTTTTAAATAATATTTTGTACGTTCTGTAATTACCACAATTTTGGATCGTTGGTGACATCATTGTATAATTGAAATCCCCTACTACTACTTATATTATTTATATTTCAGGATTTCCAATTTTCTATGCTGTTGCATTTCTTTATGTGGTGGTCAAATGCATTGGTGTGCTGTTTATTCGGCGAACGATTACACAAGGAGGTATATGCATACCAGATCATATTAGAATTATACCAAATAATTCAGTTATTACTTACACTAATCCAGTGCCTCTACGAATATGCCGTTGATATAAAATACTCATTATAATAATCCGTACACTTACTATTCTATCGATATATATCTGAAAACTAAATGACTTTGTCCATTTACGCTATTAACTTCTAATTTACAATCTCAGCAATCTATATATCTACATATTGATTTAGTTAGATTTTTAGATCTCGTCAGAGTAGCTTAACTAATGAGAATGAATTCACACAATATCTCAAGTGATAATATGCTAAATAATGCAATTTTCTTCTAGAGAGAAAGTATAATGCCATCTGGCAACACACATCAATCAACAATACGATACCCATATGGTAACATCGGTCAACATAATCATTCCAACAGGATTGATTAATAAGTGGTGAATTCACACTTATATATTTATTTTAGATTGGTTGTGTACTGATATCTCAAACACTCTATTGGAATGTTATTCGGTACTCGATGATCCTGATGGTAAGATGTTGACAGTATACTGACATATAGGTACTTTATTTAATTCATGTTGTGTCGCCAGATGGAGTTTAACTTATGTCTCTAGAGAGAACGTTGCATTATTTTAAGCCATAATGTTTTTTTATCAATTTGCATAAAGAATAGTAAATTAATTTAACTTTTGTTTGATAAAGTTACAATAATTAGTTTAGAAACTAACATAATTGTGTTTCAGAGTATTTCTGTAGTGGACGTCGCTTACAGCTGCATTCCATGGGATGGTGACTGCGAAACTGCCCGTGATTTGCTACTAATAATGATAAGAAGTGGTAAACCACTTTATATAGTTGCGGGGAAATTTGCATTTTTGAATCATCTGCACTTTATGCAGGTGAGAAAATAAATAATATGCATGGTAATTTATAAACAATAGTGCTGAGCGGTAAAAGGCCGGATTTGTAACGCAGCGGACTCAAATTCAAATCTCGGTATAGTGCTGCATAAATCCTAGAATATTTGCGTTTCACGGTTCTTTGGAAAGTACTATAAACCGTTGGTCTCTTCGGTAACCTAGCACTGTCCAGCTACTTACAAACGACGTACAAGTTAGCCTAAATATCCCGAGTACCATAACAGGAAGCTATCTGGAAATCGGACAAATAAACCGATATATAATTTATAAGCAAAATAAAAATTAATAACTTAAATAAAGTTGTCGAATATTCAAGAAATTTGGTAAATATAACAAAAAGTTATTACCATCGTTTAATTATCATTTTAATAATATATTGAAACTGAAAGTTGCTAATAATATTTCTTAATTTGTATTTTAGTTAATGAAGACTACGTACTCTTTTTTCACACTGATCATCAACGTACTGTAATCCACTTTCAGAATAGATGAATATATTAAAAACTAGTGCAAATTATATCACTTAGTTATTGTTTCTTTAGTACATTGGCAAAAGGTAAAAATTAGTTTTTACCGGCTTATTAAGAAATAATGTGTATTAAAGTATATACTAACCAAAGGGTCGGATAACTTATGTGATAGAACAGCTAATTGTATCCCTCACAAAAAATAATTTTCTGTTGAGAGCAATAATATTTTTATCTTAGATAATACATACCATATTACCACACATATATTAATTTCACTTTCAATTATATTCCTAAAAAGCAACACAAAATATCTAAAGGGCTCGTGAGCTGCAGTTTGTCTACCCCCCTTCTAAACTATTAAGTTAGTAATTCAACCTTTACAGCACATAAAGATTATTGTGTTATATTTAGCAAACCTTAACACTGCATGTAGTAGTTGCCATGAAGTTTCTGTAGTATAACGCATTATAATAATCACTTTTAAGGTGTGTATTTCACAAATTTGTTAAACCAAAATATTGTGTAATTATAGTGGTTTGATGGTAAAAAATAAATAAAACCCCACAGATATATTTTGTATAGTATTTTTAAATCTCATACATATCCCATACATTAATTGCGATTGAATATATGTAAGTTTTTATAACATTTTGTAAGCTAAAGGATCCGATTTTGACTAGAAGCTATATATATATTTATATATTTATTTTATATATAATTTAAAGGTAAACTTGCACATAATCTGCACGTTTTATAACACAAATATAAAGTGACAATCTTCTCTTATTTTTTTTGTTTTAAAATAAATGATGAAAATTCAATGTGAATTGAGCTGAATAATATTGTGCGTATGATACAAAAAAAAACATAAAAACATCAAAAAACGTAACATATAATAAATAAGGCCAGGCCATACGTATGTAATTTCGAATTTCGAGTATTGAATCGGCTGCTCCATTTTACATTGAAATTTCATCAACTAAATCAGCAATCATCGTTCATCATCATTTTCCAACACCACGTCAATACTAAAGACTCCGGATGTAAACTATGCTTCTCCATTCAAGGCATTCATTGATTAGCACCAAACTTACATATATAGTTAACAATAATATCTTTATTGTGTACTAATTACAAGCTCAAGATTTGCCTGAATTATAGACTACATTCATTCTATTGAGTCCAGTTTTCACAACGACTAGATACATTTAACTTCACTTCAATCAGTTGTTGAACAAATAATTTGCAAAATTCGCGAATAAACTGCACTCAATACAAATCGAAAAAGTCGAAATACTAAAAATATACTATAACTCGAATATGGGTATATTTAGAAACTTTCCAGTCACACCTGTTAAGCTGTTCTAGCTAAATAGGCCTTAAATAAAATACAAAACAAAACCTTCTGGTTAAATAAATAATATAAAACGAATAAATATTGATTAAATAAGTACTAACTATATAGTGCACAATAAATAAACAAGCGTAATCTTCTTTGGCAATAAAGAAGTAGTACATTTATAATAATTTAAGTACAAAACACTGCACAGGTTTTGGACACTACTGAAAACGGGGCCTTGCACATTTCCAATATTCTAACAAAACTAATGGGTATCACATCAGATATATAGGTTTTTTTTTCTCTCTGTATAATTTATTACATTCAAAGCAACCGAAGCAATTATATAAACTGCGAAAATAGTCAAGCGAGTGGATTGTCTTGTTTGATTTTATATAATTGCTTCCTGCACCTAGAGCTATTGATGTTCTTAGCTGACAAAAAATAATTATTTAAAATACCTATTCTAATTTCATTACACACAAATAGCGTCCGAGAGATTTCGACGCAAGAACGATTTTTATTTACCTTCAATTGAAGATTTATTTGTAAACATATTGAAACATAATAACAACTGCGTCCAACAAGACGGCTACACTCTTGCAGAGTAAAAAAATAAAACAACACAAGATATAATTTTCTTTTATAAATTTAAATATCCTATTACCAGTCTAAAAGTTGGATTCAATATATTTTTATATTACCTAATTAATTAGTTAATTAATCATTCGTCTTATCCTGTGTTTCCTATAAACAAACATTTTAAATCTGTGTTGTATATGTGTATTTTCCGTGTGTATGTGTGTGTGAAGAGGTAATATAGCTAGGAAGATTTAAGATCAAATTTATTGGCATTGTAATACGAAAGATGGACGTTTTCTTGCTTAAAATTATACTGGATATTTTTTACTGCTGAATGATTCGTATTATTTGAAATCCATAATATAATTCGTTGTGACAACGTTCAAAAATGATACTCATGAAGTTATTTAAGGATGATGGCGTTTTTTTTATTTTAAATTAAAACTCCAGACGGTATGCTGAACATGATGTTTCGTGATCCTGCAAATTGATGGTGCAACGGCTTGCTGATGGTGATAAGTCGATTTTGTGTTTAGTCAGTAGCTCTTCGTTTTCGGCCACCCAGTAGCCTAGTACGTCGGTGTCGTATGTGGGAATGATGGTAACTTCTGTAATAATAATTACAATTGAAGCTTTGACTGGCTGAGGATGGATTTTATAAAGGCGAGTTCACTGTAGTCCCTTAATGCAAGTTAAGTAAGACATTTAAAACTAACCAGACAATACTATTGCATTATACATTTATAAATCCAACACCACACTCACTTGTAGACTTGAACAATGCGTAATATTGTTCTATTTATAATTACATTAATATTCACCTCTTATGTAACTTATCTACTATCAATGTATGCGTAATAATTTAGACAACACAATGTGTATCTGGCTATCGACCTCGAGTGTCTGTGTATGTGAGTGTTGGACTTGCTATTTTCTATCATTTTTAACAGTAGAAGGAGGAGTATTTGTCAAATTGAAGGGTTATTTTGTACTATTACGTTGAGTTTTTTGTGTTTATTGTTCTGCCCAATAAATGTTGTTTTTTTGTACATGAGTATTTTGATGCTATGATGCCATAAACATATGAGACCAACGTTTAAATGTCTGGTTACACCTCCAATTTTGTAAAGAAATTACAAGAAATATCCCTATACATAATTAAATATATTTATATGTATTTCTTCTATACCGTGACCCTGAATACAGAACACATTTCGATTCATATGTTACATGGTCACGGATAGAACACTAAACTGACTAAACTACATTGATCAGCCCGAGGCCTGGCGCTGGAAAGAGGTGGGGGTTTAGCTAGTAGGTTGACTCAAGAGAGTCGAAATCCAGTATATCCCGGGGGAGAATGCCAACAAGGCCCCCGGGCGTCTATGAAGAATCCCCCCTCATGCAAAAGAAAACTAAATTGATCAAATCATAGTTTTTTTTATACAAATTAGTCTAAGAGTGATGTAACATACCTAATTCTTTATCCTCCCATAATTGTTTGGCCTCCAATAACGCATTGTAAACTTCTTTGCTGGGTTCAATACCGGAAAACACGTAATATCTAGCTCGGACTCGTTTAAAGAAGTCCACATAAGTGTAATAAGAGTTTCCATGATGCGGCACATATGTTAAATCTACATAAACAGGATTCACCTTTCGCTGTTTCTTGGGTGATTCTGATCGTTTTCTATCGTCGTTTAATTTATTTTTTACGCTTACATTACTAGGCAGCTTTCTTTCTTTTTTCGGGGTACCCTTGTTATCATTAGGTGGTGCCGGACTGGGCAACCCTAGTGGCTTCCCCCACGATTCAATAGGATCCTTCTTATCCTCTTTTGGTGTTGCTGATGAAGATGGCAATTCCGAACCAATAAAACTGGACATCATTAAATCCTGCTGGGTTTGCGTCAAGCTTTCCCCACGCGCCTCCTCATGTTCCTGAATAGCCGTTTTAATATCAACCTCAGGCTCCTCACTGGGCAGTGATCCATAAAACGATGTGTTCATCGGGTCCATTTTTTTAGCAGCTCCGAACTCATAAGCGCTAGTCATGCTAGTGGGTGATCCTGGAATTTCATCATCGCTCTCAATGTCCGCGTGGAAAGATTTTGTAAGATCAATTTCTGATTGTGTGGGCATTTCTTTTATAATCGGACTTACAGGCACTGTAGGGGGCGTGGAACTACCTGGGATATGCTTTTCGTGTGTACGTATCTCTTGTAGCTCTTTGATCTTCTCAATGTCGGCTATATCGGGGGTGGATTTTCCGCTTAAATTATCGATGGATGGCCCCGCAATATCGCCACTCTTTCCGGGCAAGCTCCGCTCGGCATCAATAAAATCTTGTACGGTGCGTTTCACACAAGGCTCATCGGAAGTTATTACCTGTTGCGTCTCCAGAATGTAAGTTCCGGACACTATGGATGATTTACGAGAGGACATGTCCTCTTTTATGTCTGGCGATGATTTACCGGAGTGCACTGAAGACGTTTTTGTGGTTTCGGAAGTGATTGAGAATTTACGAGAATCTGAAGACTTACGGGAGTCTTTAGGTTCAGGGGTTGTTTTTCCGGAATGCTCGTCGGGTTGTTTAGTTTCTTCTAGAGGCGATATACCGTCACAGCCGTTGTGCAGCACATCCCCATTCATGGTCACACCGAATGAGGATTGTATGGATTCTTCCATTAATTCCTTTAGCATGTGTGCTGATTTTAACTTGCTGATATCATCAGGCAGTTCTTCGGTTGATTTGGAAGCTTTGCCGATATCAGATGTACTAGCATCCTTGTCTGGACCAGAGGTAACGGATGGAATTGATTCTTGTTTGTCGATATGCGTGTCTTTGCCCGATACTGATAGTTTTCTCTCCGATTCTTTCAAGTCAGGAGTTGATTTTCCGGATTGTGCTTTATCTATTGTTTCTTTTACATCAGGTGTTGATTTACCAGAGACTACAATATCACTAGCAGGTGTTGTTTTACCTGATGTCGAGAGCTCTACTGATTTTCTTTGATCTGGCGTTGTTTTTCCTGATGCCATTTGATCCACTGACATGTTTCTTTGTTCATCCACTTGCTTTATATCAGGAGTCGATTTTCCAGATAGTGTCTTATCAAGAGATAATTTTCTTACCTCTTCTTCTGGTACTGGCGTGGATTTGCCTGATAAATCACCAACAGGTGATGATTTTCCGGTATGTATTTTATCTATAGACAATTTTCTATCTTCCTGCACTGGTGTTGATTTCCCTGATAAGTCACCAACAGTTGTTGATTCTTCTGTCTGCATTTGATCAACAGATAATTTTCTTAAGTCTTCTTCCTGTACTGGCGTTGATTTTCCTGATAAATCACAAACAGGTGATGATTTTCCTGTATGAATTTTATCTACAGATAATTTTCTATCTTCCTGCACTGGTGTTGTTTTCCCGGATAAATCATCAACAGGTGTCGATTTTCCTGTTTGTGGTTGATCAGCAGATAATTTTCTTAATTCTTCTTCCTGTACTGGCGTTGATTTGCCTGATAAATCACCAACAGGTGATGATTTTCCTGTATGAATTGTATCAACAGATAATTTTCTATCTTCCTGCACTGGTGTTGATTTCCCTGATAAATTACCAACAGGAGTTGATTTTCCTGTAGAGATTTTATCAATAGATGATTTTCGTACTTCTTCTTCAGGCACTGGTGTTGATTTCCCTGATAAATCACAAGCCGGTGTTGCCTTTCCGGACTGCCCTTGATCTACTGATAATTTTCGTACCTCTGCTTCCTGCACCGGTGTTGATTTCCCAGACAAATCAGGTGTTGCTTTGTCTGACTGTACTTGGTCTACAGATACCTTTCTTCCATCAACTTCTTTTGTATCAGTCGTTATTACACCTACATCAGGTGTCGATTTTCCTGAACCTGATATTTTCGTCAATTCAGAATCTTTTATATCAGGAGTCGATTTTCCTGAAGGAGTTGTCTTTCCGGTTATCAGTTCAATATCAGGAGTTGACTTACCAGATTTAGAGATATCTTTAACATCAGGTGTCGATTTACCAGATGCAACTTCTGTAGGCGTCATTTTTCCTGATTGTACTTGATCCACCGATAATTTTCTTAAATCAGCTTCGTTCACATCAGGCGTTGTTTTACCAGAAACCACAGGTTCAACTTCTGAAGTACTTGATAACTTTCTTTGCATATCAGGTGTTGATTTACCAGACTCTATCTTATGACCTGTAACATCTGGAGTTGATGTTCTGGATGATTTACCATCATCAACAAGTGGAGTGAATTTGCCGGAAGCTAAATCTTTTATAACCGAGCTAGTTTTATCAATAATATCAGGTGTTGCTTTACCAGATTGATCAGAAAGGTGAGTTGATGATTTTATATCAGGAGTGGACTTACCAGAAGCAACCTCGATATCAGAAGCTTCAAATTTATCGGGAGTAGATTTTCCGGAAAATGCAATTTCTGATTTTGAATCAAATGTAGTTTTTTCAGAAGGAGTAGATTTACCAGACAACAAACTACTTTCATGCAAACTAATTTTATCAGCATCACTTTGCTTCCGCAATTCAGGAGTTGATTTACCAGATACTTTCACATCATGAGTAGTATCGGATTCAATTTTACCGGAAACCGGTGTTGTTTCTCCACTAGCAATTTTATTTGGAGAAGATGGTATATCTTTTCCAATCTTCTCATTAGCAAGCTCTTCTGTTTCATGCTTCTCGGTAAACTCAAGCTCCTCTTCAACATCATCAATATCCTCTTGGGACTTAATTGAAGCGGTATCTAACTCCAATTTATCTTTCTTCTCGGGAATATCCTCGGATAGCATTTTTTCAGACACCTCAGGTGTACGGCTACCTGAAGTAACAGCCGCATCTACACTTTCCTTTCTAGAACTAGTATTATCGTCAGTAATGTTTTTATTATCAAATCCATCCGTTACCGGTTTATCTTGTTCAATTTCAGTGGACACCGACTCGGTTTTATCGTCATCCATTTTTGAAGAAATTTCTGATAGTTTATCACTTTCAGGTGAAGACTTTTTGTGATCAGGAGTTGACCTACTACTTTCTGATGGTGATTTTTTAGCTACATCAACTTCAGCTAATTTGTCACTTTCCGTTTCAGATTTTTTAGTTGAATCAGGACTTGTTCTACCGGAACTTTCGCCACTTTTGGAAAACTTAATGGATCCAGCTGGACATATAACTGTTTCCTCGCCACCATCTTCGCTCGAAGCTGTTACTAGCATTCTAGTTACAGTTCCGGGGTCTTGTTTATCATCATCACAGTCTGAAGTCCTTGCAGATTTAATATCGGATATCATCTTAGAGGTCGCTTCAAGTAAATCATTAGAGTTTTTAATTAAATCACTAATTTTAGTTGTGTTGTTAGAGTTGGAATCCTTGTCATGCTCGTCCTCGTCCTCTTCTTCAATTGTTTGTTCAATTACTTCTTCTTTGATTGGTGATATATGTCCGGGAAGTTCTCCAGTGGGTGAGTCTACAGTCGTGATATGGGTTTCCCGCAGTTCCGTTGTGTAGGAACTGAATGTTGTGAAAGATGTTATTTCTAGTGGTATCTTTCCTTTGAACTCTTCTAAAGGAGCTTCTGATTTCAATACCTCAGCTACGCTCGCAACAATTTTTGCTACATCATGTTCGCGTTCTTTCGGCGATTTTCTTCCTAAATCAGCTTTGTCAATTAGGTCACTTTCTGTAAATGGAGGAAGTGTACAGACGGCTATTGTTGGAGAGTCTGGACTGGAGTCTTTTACGGTTACTGTTTCGGCGTGTGTTGGACTTTCAAAGCTTTGGATTTCAATGTCGACACTTTTGGGTTCTTCAGCGGTTGCCGTTACTGTTTCCAGGCTAGATTCTAAACAGGTTTTAAGATCAAGGTTAATATCAGTTTTTGTTGAATCAGATTTGATGTCCTCCACGGCTCCCTTTATTTTTATAGCTGCTTCTTCAATACCTGACGCAACAGCTTTAACATCTTCTAGAACAGTTGTGACTGCAGGTTTAACATCTTCTTTTACATCTGTAACTTTGGAACCTATATCTTCAGCATCTTCTTTTAATGATTTAATACTACTACCAATTTCTTCTTTTGTAGTGTCCAATTTTGTTATTAGTTCTTCGACGTGATCTTTCTTTAACCCACTAATATCCTCCTTTATCTGGTTTGATAAACTTTCAACATCTTTAGCTATGCTTTCCTCAATCACTTGTCCATCTTTTTCCTTTATTTGTTCTACTATTTCCATTTTACTTTCTTCAGTATTAGTCACATCTTCATCTTTTACGTCTTTTGCAGCTAATTGTAAATCTTTTATTTTATCTTCCAAGACTTCTTGTGTGTCTTCAGCTAACAATTTTGTATCTTCCAGTTTGCTTTGTACCGCTTCTTCTAGAGCAAGCTTTGTATCTTCTGCTACTAATTCTACCTCATCTGTTTTGCTTTTCAGTAAGTCAGCTGCAGTTGTTATTTCACCATCTATCTTTGTTTGTAAAGCATCTTTTACATCATCTACTTTGCTTACAATAGTTTCTTTCATATCTTCCGTGGCTAGCTTTACGTCTTCTACTTTTTTCTGTGACTCTTCTTTTACAGAATCTACTTTGCCAGACAAAGATTCCTTTATTTTTTCCGTAGCCACTTTTATTTCTTCTGATTTTTCTTGTAAATCTTCTTTTATATCAGCTACTTTGCTTACCAAAGATTCCGTAACATCTTCTGTGGCATTGCTTACGTCTTCTACTAAATCTTTTTTGAAGTCATCTGCTTTGGTTTCCAAAGTCATTTTAATATCCTCCGTGAGTGTTTTTGCATGTTCAATTTTGTCTTGTGATTCTTCTTTTATAACATCGATTTTACTAGCCAAAGATTCTTTGATATCTTCTGTGGCCATCATTACTTTGTCAGCTAAATCTGCTGTGACTAACTTTATGTCTTCTATTTTTTCTTGTGAATCATTTTTGATATCATCAACTTTGCTTGCCAAAGATTCAGTTGCAATCTCAACTTGGTCTATTTTTTGTTGAGAATCTTCTTTCAAATCATCTAGTTTATTTTCTAACGCTTCTTTAATATCATCCACTTTGTTTTTAATGGCTTCTTTTATATCATCTGCTGCTATCGTAACATCCGCTGCTTTTTCTACTAAAACTTCTTTAATATCTTCTGATGTAATTTTTACATCTTCCACCTTACTTTCCAATGCTTCTTTAGTATCTTCTACAATCGTTTTTGCATCTTCTACCTTATTTTCCAAAATTTCCTTTGAATCTTCCATAATAGTCTTTACGTCCTCTAATTTGCTTACAACTGATGCTTCTAAATCTGTTTTAGCAACATCTTCTAAAATGGATTTTGTTTCATCCATTTTACTCGTTATAGTTTCTTTGAAATCATCCTTGGTGTCTGTAATATCTTGAACAATATTACCCACCGCAGCTTTTTCTTCCTGAAGCTCATGTTGCAAATCATCTTTCGTTTCTTTAAGAAAATCTTGTACTGTAGTTTTTAGCTCATCTATTGTAGTAGCTGCCTCATCAGATTTATTAGTTTTAGATAAATCACCATCCAAATCTTCTATCGTATGGATAACCTTCTCATCTACAGAATCTTTTGTTTGACTATCGATATCTTCATTTTCTTCCACCAAACTTCCACCAGCTTTATCAGTTAAATCAGCAATATCTTTCTTCAAATCAGATTTTAAAGCAACCTCAATACTCTCTTGTGCTTTAATGCGTTTATCTACAACCTCTTCAATTTCAGTTGGTGACTCAATGTCTTCATTAGCTTCAGTTAGTGAGTGCCCAACTTTATCAGCTAAATCCGCCATATCTTGTTTCAAATCAGTTTTTAAAGCTTCTTCAATGCTTTCTTGCGCTTTAATCCTTTTATCAGCAATACTTATATCTTCATCAGTTTCTTCATTCATTTCGGTTAGAGATTCAGCTACAAAACTCGTCATATCTTTTTTTAAATCTGTTTTATCTAGAGCCCTTAATGATTCCTCAATGCTCTCCTGTGCTTTGAGTCGTTTATCAACTACATCGGATTCTTCATTAACTTCAGCTAATGATTCATCAATAGCCAAATCAGCCATGTCTTTCTTTAAATCTGCTTTTTGTAGTGATTCCTCTATGCTTTCTTGCGCTTTAATTCTTTTGTCAGCAATTTCTTTTTGAGATTCAATTTCTTCATTAGCTTCAGCTAATGAAATATCGATTTTCTCAGCAAGATCAGCCATTTCTTTTTTTAGTTCGTCTTTGGATATCTCTGCATGTTTTAATGATTCCTCAATACTCTCTTGAGCTTTAATTCGCTTATCAACAATTTTGGCTTCCAATTCTTTTGCTGATTCACTTTCTTCAATCGTTTCAAACTCATCAACCACATCTTTCTTTAATTCGTCTGTCTTCTTTAAAGATTCTACTATGGTTTCTTCTGTTTTAGTTGTATCATCCAATACCAATTTATGGACATTAGTAATGTCAGTTTCTTGTATTGAATCTCTTTTAGTAGCAACGTCGTGGGTTTCTTCTTTCATTTCCTCTAGTGATTCATCAACTTTTCCCGCTAAATCAGACATGTCTTTTTTTAAATCTTCTTTTGATTTCTCTGCGTTTTGTAGAGATTCTTCGATGCTCATTTGAGCTTTATATCTTTTATCAATAATTTCTTGTTCAGTTTCTGTAGTATCATCTTTGTCAGTAAGAACTTTTTCAGAAAGTGTTTCATGTTTAGGGCTTTGTGTTTTATTTGTGTCTTCTGATAAACCTTTAATTTCACATACATCATCTTGTTTAGTTGTTGCTTCAAACTGTTTATCTTCTGTGAATACTTCTTTCGTTGTAATATCTTCTACAGCTGGAAGTTTATCTCCTGTTGGAAGGGTTTCTTTAACATCCTTTACTTCGTCAATTATTTTGCTGGCTATATTTGAATCTTTAATTTCTGACAGAGTCTCTTCCAATTCTCCTTGGGTTTCTTTTGAATCATGTTTCAGAATACCGTCATCCTGGATTGTAGTTTTATCAGCTTCTTTAATATCTGCTCGTTCTAATTCTACATGGGTTTCATGCTTATCTGCGTCGTCTATATGGCTTATCATTTTATCTTCCTTCGCTTCTACAGATGATTCCATTTCTTGGGTTTCATTTATGAAATGCTTATCATCGTCGTCTTTATGGGTTATCACTTTTTCAACATCTTTAGCTTCTGCAGTCGATACTGCTTCTTCCAAATCAGCCTTCGTTTCTTTGATATCTTGTTTATCGATGTCGTCTTTGTGGGTTATAACTTTGTCAGTATCTGTAGGTGAGACAGCTTCTTTCAAGGTAGCCTTTGAATCCTGCTTATCAGTGTCATCCTCGTGAGTTGTAATTTTTTTAATTTCATTAGTATCTGCAGGAGACATAGCCCTTTCCTCCTCTCCCTGCGTTACTTTTGAATCGTGCTTACTAACGTCGTCTTTGTGGAGTATTATTTTATCATCTTCTTTGGTATCTTCCAACTTTTCTGGGGTTGCTTTAGAATCATGCTTATCAACATCGTCTTCGTGGGTTACACTTGTATCATCTTTTTTATTATCTCCATGCTTTAACTCTTCTTCCAACTCTTTTTGGGTTTCTTTAGGATGCTGTTTATCAACATCATCTTGTTGGGTTATAATTTTATTATCTTCTTTAATATCAGCGCCTGACCGAGCTTCTTCCAACTCATCCTCAGTCTCAAACTTGTCAGTTTCAATTTCATGGGATATTTTACTATCTGCTTGAACTTCAACAACTTTTGTCGCTGCAATACTTTCTTGAATATCGACATCTTTTTTAGATTCTTTTTTGTCATCAACAGCTTTATCATCAATATCGGATTCCGCATTATTTTTAAGACCTTCAATTCGCTGTAGCTCTTCTAACAATTCACGTTCAATTCGTTCACGTGTGAGTATCTCCAATTCTTCAGCGGCTTGTTTAGAGGCGGCAGTTTCTATTTCGAGTATACCAGCATCTGTTACTTCTGTGGTAGTAACTTTACTCTCACTAATGTTTATAGTAGTTTCTATTTCATCGACTTTCTTCGTTGTTAAAACTGTTGTAGTTGTACTAACAATATCTGAAGCAATTTTGTCACCTAATGATTCAATATCCTTCTCGTCTTTATCATCAGTCTTCTCTTCTTTCTTTGATAAGTGCTCTACACCTATTTCAGCCTCTATAAGGTCTACTTGTTTACTTGTAATGATTGTTTCTATGTTCGCAATATCTTGAACCATGTCTTCTTCTTTAGAGGACTCTTTATCATGTTTAATTTCCGATTTTGTATCATCATCTAATTTGGCAGTTCGCTTCTCATCTATTTCATCAGTTGATTCTTTATCATCCACCATCTCTTTATCCATATGTTCTTCAGTAACATGTTTTTCTGCGTGTTCAGTCTGTACAACCAAATCATCTGTTACTTTTTCCACCTTAACACTTTTTTTAATATCTTCTAATTCATTATCCTTCTCCGGTGACAACTCATCGCTAGACACCTTCTGTTCGTCCGATACGATCTCTTTGGACTCCTCAATAATTTCATCAACAATCGCCTTAATCTCCTCCTTGCTCTCATCAACAGTCTTAATAATTTCCTTCTGGAATGCTACTTCAGTCTTTTCTTGTTTACTCTCTGCTACTAATTTTTCATTGAGCTCTTCCTTAACGACCTCATCAAGAGCCTCTTTAACAACAATTGCCGTGTGGACTTCCAACTTCTTTTCGGCTTGTCCGCGTGGCGATTTAAGCTCGTCTTGGTATTCCACATAATGGTCAGCGACCTCATGCATGGGTAAATCAGCGACTTCATCGGGTGTTTTCACAATGTCCCTGATATGGGTTTGTTTGTCCAAACGGATGCCGACAACGGGTGGGATTTTAGGTACGGGTTCAAACGTTTTCGCGGGTAGTTGGATTGTGGGGATTTCTTTTTCTTTGGTATCCTCTTTGACGTGTTTTTCTTCAATCACTTGGTCTTCTTTGATTTCGTCTAGTGGGATACGTTCGTCTTCGGGTAGGGTTGGGGCTGTTGTGGCACCGGATTCAACTGTAGCCGAAAACTTTTCATCGGGCTGGGATTCAAGCGCATTAGCTGCATCTTCAACTTTTTTGTCACTATCGATTTTATCTTCAGGGCTTGTAATTGGTGTTGCTTTGGGTTTATCTTCGGCTTTGATCATTTCAGCGCTTAGTTTTCGCTGTTTTTCGGACTCTTCGCTGTCGCGTGTGTGTTTCTGTGTTTCGTCTTCTTTGACCTCAGGGATGTCGGGTTCTAGGGTGACTTTTTCAACGATTAGGTACTCCTCGTCGGTTTTCTCCTCGATTGAAATGTTTTTAATTTTTCGCATTTCGGATTCATCGACGTCCTTCTTGACCTCGCCTTTACGGAAAACGGCTTCTATTTCCTGGACGACTTCTTGTTCCTCTTGGAGGTCTGCTAGTTCTTGCGCTTTAATCTGGTCGATTTCCTCGGGGGTTAGTTTGGATAGGTCGCGTTTGATTTCTTGTTCGGCGGATGGGGTGCTGACTGTGCTGGAGTCAGTTGTGCCTTCTTTGTCGAGTTTGATTTTTTTGGAGATGCTGTCAGGTTTTTGAACTTTTTTGATGGGGCTTGCCGCGGATTTTGCGGTTGCTGGCGGTGGTGTGGCTTTGGGTCTGCGGGATATTGGTTTGCGTTCCGGTTTGGCGTCTTTCTTCTCGGGGGCCACTTTGGGGAGATCCTTTTTAGGGGCGGGTTTGTTTTTCGATTCGAACACTTTGCGGTTGTTGGCTTCTTTGGTGCTTTTCGCGGGCGTTGAGCTTGGTGAGAATTTTGATTTTGGTTTGGCTGGGGTATCTTTGGAATCACCGTTTAGGATTTTCTTCGGTGTAGTTGGTGATGCCTTCTTCTCTATCGGCTTCGGTTTACGATCAATTGGTTTGGAAGGTTCAGTTTTGCGGATGGGAGGCTTGGAATCAATTTTTGATTTCGGTTCAGGCTTTTTCGGTTTGTCATCGGCTTTACCGTTAACTGGTTTTTCATCTGGTTTATTTGGTATACTCTTATCACTATCAGTTGAGTCTGATTTTTTAAACGTTTTTGTATCTGAATCACCATTTTCAGTACCGTTTTTCGTTAAGTTACTATCTTTGTTCAATTTATTATCTGAAATGCGTGGTGATTTTTCCTTCTTAATATCTGAAAAGATCTTTTGTGTCTTTTCCGCAGGTATTATCTTATCCAAAACGCTCTCTTTGGTTTTTTTAACCGGAACTGGTGTGAGTGATTTTTCTGAACATACGGGATATTTGATGCATTCAAGTTGACGTAACCTATCTAATCCCTCGAAGATTTTATTTTGCGGGGTACTTCCCGGGAATAAAATCCTTGTAATGCTGTCATTCGGATTGGAGGGCTGCCAGACAAGAAGAGCGCATATTGACACGAGATTCGGAAGCGGAAACGAAAACTCTTTGCCACTCTTAACATTCGAGAATAATTTATGATCGTTATTATTCCATTTTTGCAAAAACTCTCGAACTTCTTTCGATTCTTTCGCGGGGCTGAGGACATACATATCCAACGTCCCGTGTCCGACTTTATGGTACAGATTTATGGGCTCCGAGTCGCGGTAGCACGATTGTGGTGCTAAGTTAAGTTGTTTGAGATTAGTTACAATTTCGTGTCCCTCGTCAAGTAAATTAATTAAAAGGGGGTCCTTGTCTTTATCGCCGTCTGGACTTAAAAGGGCTTTCCTTTCCTGCAAAATTAGTTTGAATGTAAAATAAATTACACCGAAATTAATATGATATTACCTGTATATTGCAGAAAAAGTGACCGATTTGCGGGTAGACTGCATTTTGGCGTTTCCTCCGTAACACGGAACTTATACCGGATACGTTACTATTATTAAGTCTAGTTAACAAAACCGCGTCTAATCTATCCAGATGTCGCACGAAATCCCAGAAACATGCCTTCCGAGAAAATCCTCCGTCCAAGAGCATATTGAACCCATTAATACCGAACAACGCCGCGTCCCCTTGCCCCCCAGGAAAGACATACAACGTAGGGTGCGAGAACCTAATGTTACCAACCACTTCGGAACTTTCGAGAGCCGTCTCAATATCCAACGGTATCAGAAATGGGGTGATATAGTTTAGGAAGTTTGAAATTGACGGACTGCCCTGAGGCAGCATGTCCACCGGATTCAATCGTACTTTACAATTTTTAGCAAATGACTCTTTTGGCAAACGCGTCCAGTCCCCTTCGGGCGCGCAATGAATATCAACCGTTATACTATTTTCGTACGCACGAATCACCCTTTGCACTTCCAACTCTTGAAAAGCTTCCGAGAAATCGGCTAGGGAAAATGTACCATCCTGCAAACAAAATTATTCTTGTCTTAATCATTCAAATTTAAAATGAGCACAGACCTCATAAACTTAATTTACATTAGATATACGATATAAACACAATTTGGAGTAACCCCATGCGGGCTGTATGTACTGCAGTTTACAGAAACTGTTGTGCTTTATAACATCTTTCATATGCTAGTCGGGTCAATTCGTTAAAAAAAGTTTTCTGACTATAGTTGGATTCAAACCACCGACACTCACATAATAGCCTTAGATTTGATTCAAATTCATAGACGTGATTAGCTTTCGTATGAAACTATATCAGTCACTGAATTGTTATTGTATATCTATAATGTAAATCCAGCTTAATAGTTCACATAGTCTATAAAAAGGAAGTTCAAATACCTGTAACGCCCACGAGCCATTCGCTGAAAACGTGTATCCGGAATGAATGATGTGTCGGTGACGTGTGAAGCTACTTAGCAAGTTCCTCACGCACTGGGACAGTGTGCTCACAGCCGGATGAATCAAAATTTCCGTTACCAAATTCTCGGATGCATATTGAATCAATCTTTCGCCTGCAACAACAAAAAGTACACCATTCACATGAGGATTAAATGAACGCGCACATTACAAGTCAACATCGCACATTACGACCACATTAATAATATTCTAATTAAGATCATGTCACCTGGCTGAACGTGTAATTTAATATCCACATTAATCACTTTTACTCGTGTAATATTACCGCGCGCTGCTTCATGGGAAAATGTTACAGCAGTGTTTAACATTGCACATCAATATCAAAATAGTTTCCCTATACTTGCAGAATGTACCATATATTCATTGTAATAATGTAAACCACAATACTTGCGGCGAGGATCGAGGGAAGAAACCACCATTCATAATTTTGTTGTTGTAGATATACAATTAATTTTAATTTTACTTTCTATATAATTATGATTATGTTGTTTATATATAGAGAAAAAAGAATAAAATTAAAAAAATTAAAATGTATACTATTTTATAATAAATCCCTGGAAATAATTTCATGTGTCTAACATCCTGACATCTTGGGAGGAAATTTCAAGGGATTTCGACCAAAATTTAAGAATTAAAAAAAAAAATATTGACCCATGTACTCCCCCCTTCTGGTTATCTATTTATTATTTAGTACCTCTTTGTTGAGTAATGTTATTTATTAATTCTGAGATCGAAGCTTTCTGCAGAAATAATGAGAGATATATTTCATGTACACGATTCGTAAAATATCACGGCTTTAAAAAAATTGGCGTCAGGACCGCTCCCGTCAGCATTATAAATTCCAAGTATGTACTTATCCGTAGTAGCCGCCGTTGTTGTCGATGATAGCAACGCTTGTTATCGCGAACCATTGTTGAGAACTTTCTGTGAGACACAATCAGTGTCCCCCTCACTGAACTTGGGTGGTACCTTGTTCGAGGAATAATTTATATCCGAACGTGGGTGAGTGACGGATGCAGGTTATAAATTTGGATGTCGGGGAGAGTTCAGAAGCTGGGTAATAATTAAAAGACCTTAAAAAGCCCGATGATGGAATAATAAACGGGCGTATCCGATGGCCATTTACATATCATGTTTTATTAAAAATTCCGAGACAGGCTTGCATTAAGTTGTTCGTTATGGGCGAATTTGTGTTATTAAGAGTTTTAAGGCTAATTGACTAAATTTTTTTGACTAAACGTCGGTATGTTATTAATGTTAATAGTTATGTTATGCTAATAGTTATGTTATGTTAATAGTTATGTTATGTTAATAGTTATTTGAGTACCACAAATTATATTACTTTGCTCGGACATATTAGTATTTTAACATCTTCAAAAATTTGAATTGTGTCTAAAGTCCGTATGAAATTATTTAGTTTTCGATGTACACATAAACTAAAACTATTATACAATACAATACAATATATTTATTAATGTTGATTCAACACAAGTCATACAATATTAATACATTTATTACAGTTATAGCAATTATACTAAAAATGCGGTATCAGTTAGCGGGCGAGGATTAAATGGATGCATTTTTAGTGCATTTAGTTTGTGTGTACACTAGTACACACATGTAGAAAATGATCTAGCGACGAAATAATAATCAACTCACTTAACAATAACAGCACCGTAATACACAGTGTTAATTTTCCATTTAGAAATAGTTATACAGTTTAATATATCAATTCGTAACTTTACGATGTGTTTCGCATTGTTCAATAAACAAGCCTGAATAAAATAATAAAATTTATTGAATCATACAAATTTGTGTGTATTGAGAAAATCAAATATGACCCAAACTAGAATCTCATATATTGCGGTATATTTTATTTATATTTTTTGGTGTTACAGTCATTTTAATGAACAATTATTGAATTCTTATTCAAAATACTTGTATATCTGAGCAGCGTTAAATATTTTGTGCTAAATTTAATTTATTTCTATTTGTGAAAATACTATAGTTCCTGAATATTAATTAATTTCATTTCATATCAAATACATTTGCATACGTAACGTTCATACATACACGCAAATTAATTTCAAATTATATATAGGTATGTAGTTCATGCCAGTCTCTATGTCAACTGGAAATCTGATATAATATTATATCTGGTAACTTGGAAAATACAATATTGCGATTAAAGAGTATTATTTAAAAATCTTAATTATTATATAATTCCAGGAATGACTCAATCAAATAATATTCTGTTGTAATCCGAGTAGTCTTTATATAAGTTCTATTAATATTAATGCTATACAATATAATACAAAGTATAACCATAAATTGATAACGCCATCTCTGCTGTAGAGGGAGCCAAAGGACAGGGGATTATTGAATGATGGGCGATTGGTTAAGAGATGATGGGAATGGCGTGGAAAGTTAAAAAGCGCCATCAGTGGAGAGGGAAAGAGTAGGGTCGAAATATAATATGAAAGTGAAGAGGATGATGTTGATTATTTTTAGTTTATTTGCATATTTTGGACAATGGTGTGATATGTAATAACGTTAGTTTTATTTTTTTCGGTTTTTAATATAATATTGTTTTCTGGCTGATTTCAATACCACTGGCATACAAAAAACTAATAAAAGTACAGTTTCAATTTTCATTCGTTTTGAGTTGCATATAATCAATAGTATAATTTTTTTGCATAAAATGAAAATAATTTAGTTAAAGTATATATCCACTAGTGCTCAGTAATGGGACATTCACAATAAGCGTGATAGTGGTAAGGTAGCGGTAGGCAATGTTTTGCATGACTATAAAATTCAGACGTTCAGAATTAAATAATTATGGTAGATATACTTACCCATGCTCTGTCATAGTTTTACTGCGCTGCTGTAAACGCCCGCATTTTTATACATGTGTACAATTTCGCTTACCGCTACGTTACCTCTACCACGCTTATTGTGACTGGCCGTTAACATTTAGTGGCATATCGTAATACAATGTGAATATTTTAATGATTAATAAATTCTTTTCTTCAAAACTAAATGAATTGCAATATTGCGTATTCTATTTACACAAAACTATTATCAATAATGCATATAGCTTTTAGAGTAAAAATATAACCAACCCCCCGATTCACATACAAATTCACGACATATAAAAAGAATACATTATCATTTACAAGGGTAGAGCAGACACCGAAGTGTCCCATTAAAAATGCACGACGAAAGAGGATAAATCCAGCAGCCGACTAAATATTTATGTCCATCTAAGGTTAAGGTGTGAAGCATTATGGTTATTGATCATTTCGTGTCGGAGCCCACGCTTCGTGTATCATTACATCCGAATAAACATTCACCTGTAATAAGGTCGTTAATAAACCCATCCAATTTTCTCGTAATTAATTAGCGCTCTCGAGTAGCACAGTGGTACGGCGTTGTGAAATGTGAGTGTCCAAATGCCGCATCGATGTGTTATTAAATGTACCGTAATGAACCCCAATTAATTACAGCGTAGTGTTTCAATTGGGCATCATCAAAGAGTGAAACATTTAATACGCTGTACTGAGCGCTGAAATTGGAGAATAATAGGGAATTATAAGGAATTATGGTGGAATATATTTGTTTTATATTATATTTAATAATATCAAATTAAAACACATAACTAATATATCCGAACCAGCGCAAGCATCATCCTAAACCATTCTTGACCAGTACAACATTCAGTTATAAAATACATACAAAATTAATTAGAATAATGGTATGTAAGGATATAACGTTGAATGAAGTATTGGTCCTGGACACCCATTTTTGTAATAGTTACAGGCACCATGAAGGGGTTATATAAAGAAATGTAAAAAAACTTCAACCAACGGTTATAGGCTAGTAGTGAAAATATATGATGTGGACACCACATGACTTTCCGAGTTATTTATTTAATTAAACAGAAGTAATTTGCTTGAGTCATTTCAAAATTAATCACTCAAGCCAATATATAAGAGTAGTGATGTTCCGAGCCAACTGAGGTTCAAAAACAGGAAGACATAAATAAAATTAAGGATATATTAAGTACTAGGAATGTCTCTATACTAGTGAATTTTTTTGGGTTTTATGAATTCAATTGACTTGTTGGTCTTGATCACCGCAAGCCTCATCAAAAAAATAGGGTTTCATGGAAAGGGCCATAACTTCGCTAATTATGAATATTTTTTTATAAACTAATGCTTATTTTTGTCACTGAAAATGTACTATCAATAAATTATAATTTTGATGTAATAAAATTATTGCTACATATCTTTAAAATAATTCAAACTTTCCTCAATTTTTCCATACAAAAAGGTATATAACCCCTTAAGCTTGCAGGGTAACGATTTTAAGTCAATAAGGCTTGGTATTAGGACTGCTGACAGTCCGTATGCAATAAAACTAATCCGTACTAAAAACAATATAAAAACAAGCCAATGGAGTTCGAATAAAGCCCCTACAACTAGAATTCTTAAACTCTAAGACAAGAGATCGAACGCAGGAAAGCGTTTGATGATTCAAATATTACCATTCGATATATAAAACGGATACCAACCATCGTTCTAGAAAACTTTTAGAGTAGGGAAACGACACTAAAATATATTTATTTATCATACTATTATCAGAATGTCCGTGGCATACGAACTAGGAAACATACTCTATACGTTTCTAATAGTATTTACAAGTTTAACTTAACCGAAACTTGGCTCTCTGCGGACATATCAAGTAACGACATGTTTGACACTAGACTGGTATAATGTATATCGCAGTTACACTTCTTGGTAACCAAAGAGGCGACCTAGTAGCGACAATGGTTGAAATAATTTCCGTAAATCAATTTTGTTTTGTTGTAAAAGTGTACAACCATAAATTAAAATATATTCTAATTACATGACAAAAAAATACTAATAAAATATTATACAAATATTCGTGATCGGAGTATTCTTCCTACAAGCTTCCGGACTGCTTGTCCGGCGGTTTAGTTTTGGAAGATTTATTCTGTGTCCTCGGTTTTCTTTGTTTTCCATTTATCGTTCTTTTATTTGTTTGCTTTCATGTGTTCTATGCATTCTTTTTTAAATCTATTGTCTTTAATGTCTTTTATGTATTTTGGTAATTTATTATATTCGTTTTTCGTGTATATTTGATATTAGACTTTTGTTTAATTAATTAATTAAAAACTTCCATACCATTGATCGACGTTTTAATGTGTAAATACACCTCATGGTTTGTTATATAATAATATATTGTATATATCTTACGAAGCCTATGATTTATTTTAAAGATCGAGGAAATTATTCATGATAAGAAAAGGGAGCTTATATTAGGTAACATAACATAGTACGCTGATGATGGATGTACTAATAAAGAAGCGCGTAGAGTTATTCAACTTTGCAATACATATTTAATTTAATAATTTAAAAAGAAACAAACTTAATAATAATATTCGAAGAAATTTACAGTAATAATTGATACAAATCAAATCAAATTTTAATCGATCATTATATGTATTATATTTAGTTATCGGAGGTGTTTGATTATAGCTTAGCCGACAATAATTGTTAAATGTAACTAAAGTGTGATACAAAAAATCAAAGTAAAAAACATTTTATTATATTTATATTTTATATAGTTTTTTTTATCTCTTAACTCACTGTATTTTTCTCAACAACCTTTATTATTTAGATAAATATGATCAGTAATTCAATGTCAGGGATGCGATAAAGTATATTCAGCTATAAAATACCCCAGGGAAACTTTAGTCTGTCTCGTACATTGATTTATAAATCTTATAACTTTATACGCGTAAGAATTTTCAGATCAGTTAAAATTTAGGATGTCAGGACTATTTAATAGTGACTATAGTCAGTTAAGAATATATATTAACCATCTTAAGTCAAGAATTGCTGTTATTAGTTTTAGTAGTTAGTGAGTTAGTGGTTTCTTTTTTATTTCTTGTATATAGTATATAACATACTCGAAATGTAATGTAAAACGTATGTCTGTGGTGCATTGCAATAGGGTTGGGGTATGTCTATTCCATACCTGTTATGCACCCGAAACAAATAAATAAATAAATAAATAAATCTTTATTAAGGCTATTGACCTTTAACGGGTCTTTCCGCCTGTGTGTTTACATCATTTATCAAATCTATAAAATAATACAAATAAATAAACCCTTAATAATTAACAAAATAAAGATAAACTTAAGTTATAGAACGGCGAAGAGAAAAAAAATTAAAAAGAAAACAACAATAATAAAAACAAATAAAGAAGAATAAAAAAAACGTCTATCTTTATTGTGCTATCAGCCATGAGGCTTTTCTGCCGGTCAAGGGAGAAGCTCAGTGTAGTTTAATCACCCGGTATTTACCTTAACTTAACAGGAAACCTCTGAAAAACTGTGAAAGGTGATTCGCCGCGCTGGGGTTCGAACTCAGGCTCCCCAATGCTCAGTACGAGACGGACGACGCCTCTAACCACTCGGCCACTGAGCTGGGCAAAGAAGAATAAATTCCCTACTTTCTGCATATTTAGTAAACAGTATATAATCTATACAACCTTAAAATTTATAATAACCTATTAAGTCCATTTAATTCTCCAAGCAACAGGACACATACGTTTGATGTAACAAGGCTTAATAGATGATTAATTAGTAAGCATAAAAGAACGGTTGAAGAGTCTGGGAAAAATATTTTAAAAAAATACACTTACACACTGCTGAAGGACTTGTAATAAATGCAGTAACTATTACTATATATTAATTATCGATAACAAGATTTTTTTTACAAAAAACATATGTGCCCTGCTGTTCGAAAAATGAAACGAGTTTTAGTTTACTTAATAAGTATTAAGGTCGTATAGATTATAGATAGAGCAGGCATATTCTTGCGTTAGTATGCTGAAAACGTTGTTTTCATTTAACGATTATAGAAACCCTTCGCAAGCTTAAATATTCCCTCAATGTCTTAATGCTGACCGAACATTAATCCGCTGCGGAAAAAGAAATCAATTGCCCTTTGGGTACGACCGTGAACTTTATACTAAATAAATTTATTTCTAAAAAAAGGTAGTTGACACGTTTATATTTAAATATAATATAAATTTTAACCAAGTTTTATTAATAGCTCGTTTCCCTGGGGAAATATATAGAGAGAGTTAGTTTAATCGTGATACCAGTAACGAGGGAACTAATTACCTAAACAATATATTGGTGTATTGGATTGTTAAGGCGTCTACTTTGTGATAATTCATTTTAAAGGATAAATAAAATGATATTTTACTTTGTTTTTTATCACACTTCAGTTACACTTTGCAACTACTTTCGGCTAAGCTCTAATAATTTTCGAGCTCCTCCGATAACTCATCGGAGGAGCTCGAAAATGGCTCCCCTATGACTTGAACTACACTCTTCATTGTTTTATCCATGGATATAACAATGTTCTTCACAAGCAAATCCTACGAATCGAAGAATGTAGTTCAAGTCATTCGTGTATTTTATTATATAGTAAAACCAAATACACTAATATATTCTATTGGTATCTCTCTATTTCGTGTTGCTTTATGTCGCTGTTCAAAGTTCTTGATTTGTGACAGTGTACGATTTTGACAGTACACACTCCAAACGATTTTATAATAAATTTGAAACCTGGAGTCAACAGTGACAGATTCCTATGTCACTGTTGACTCCAGGTTTCAAATTGATTATAAAATGGGTATGCTTATTTAAATGAAATGTTATGGATTGAATTTACTTGTAAAATTTGGGGAAAAACGTCCACATCTTTTCTTTTCTAAATGGTAGCCCCTAAGAACAATGATGCCAAATTAAATATGCTATAGAGGAAAATTGTGTAAACAGAAAAACCTATAAATTTCAACAATAAAACAGCACCTTGAACCACTACATTCCCCCTTTATACACACCATAAATTCATAACTGCCTCTATATTTTATAAATTGCAGTTGCAATTGTGGCGCGCGGAAACACAAAACTTTTCCGCCTCAAATTACAGTAAACGAGCAAATAATGGAATGTCCCCGCTTTATTTCCGTTAGTGCATACTGTTTGCATTAATTTCTTTTTTTAGTTAATCAGTTGTTAACGTAATGAATTATAATTATAAACATACATAACGCGATAATTCCAATATTTACTTTCGTTTTGCAAATAAAACGTTAATATTCGTATATAAGAGCTTGAATTAATATTCAGACATGGTTTACTAATATGGGGTGGGTATAAAGACACTAAAGCCGTTTTCGTTTATCGTTCGGGAACTGTTTCGAGCTAATTTTTGTTGGCTTAAACTGTTTTTTTTTTCGATTCTAGCTGCTTCGAATGGTTCGCACAAATTAGATTTTTTGTATATTCTAAAGTCCCGTGGCGCATTGGTGTAAGGCGATGGTCTGAAGCCATTGCATACGGTATGTTGGTGGTTCGAATTCACCGCTGGTAGGAAAACGTTTCTACAAAGAGTAGCCCCGGCTCGCATATCATTAATGTTATATGAGGCACAATTGGTCCGTGAAGGGCCGCAGTGCACACAGCCTAGGGGCAGGGGCTGTACTCACCGTAAACAAATATCCATGTCTCAGAATATTTACTATAGTACTGTGTAACTGGTACAACCCCAATTGAATTTTTGACTTAGTTAATATAATAATTAATATAAAGCTTAAATCCTGAATAATTAGTTATAGTGACCAAGTATTTTAATTGACTGAATAAGCTTTTTTGTAATTAAAATTTATCCCCCTTCGAACGGCGGACATTTTACCTAGTAATAAATAATGATTAAACACTGCATAAGCAATAGACTTAAAAAAATAAATTAATATTTCTAGATTCGCCAGTTAAAAATTTAAAATACATTATATAGTTATTTAAACTGTAATACATTATCTGTTAGTACTTAGAATTCGTTATATTATATTGTTCTAACAAACGTACCGTAGTCGCGCTCACTGGCGGTAGCCATGGCGACTTCTACGGGGTTTGGAGTTATAAAATCGATTGTAGGGGCAGTAATATTCAGTAGGCCAACAACTTCATACGCCACGCAAAGTCCAACGGATTGGGCAGAGTAATATGGGCTGCCGAAATGAATCTGTAATGAGAAAGTTCCGCTTTGGAATTCTCATCGTGTTATTTTAGGAAAAAATCGATTGTGACCATAGACATTTTTTTCATAATAGGTCATGGTTACATCACATATATAAACAGTTCATTATTTAGTTTGTATGCTGTGTAAATAATTATGAAATCCAATTATGCAAATCATGGTATTTATATAAAACAAAAAAGTTTTGGCATGCTGAAAATTAACGTAAACGATGTAAGACGAGAAAACATACCACCGTACATCTATGCCCGTATTCATCAACATCCCATATACTTTATATATCTCATAAGCTATTGAATGGATGAATTGACAACTTTATTGTGATAGAACATGCCAATACGAATGTCAACACCTTGATTAGCGCTTGTAATTGGAGCTTTGATGACACCATTTGTTTAATTATTCAGTGTTTCCAATAGAGAGAATCTAAAGTAACTATATTCTCTATATAATGTATTTATTGTTGCCATAACAACGAATATTATTGGGTTCAATAGCTATTGATACATTTATAGAACATTGGTGAATACGGGAATTAATGTTGCATAGTAGATGCTGGCGCAATTGGAGGGTTCAGGAGGGTATATAATATAATAATCAAGAAAAAGAAGATTCCAATTTTAGTTGCAGCATGTCTTATTTTCCAGAAAAATCTTTTTTTACCATGTTGCTGTCTATTAAAACAGATACATAAAATAATACAAACATTGTTACTTATGTTTGTTTTTTTGGTAACAGTAGATTTTACGGGGGCGGTGAGTAATCTTTAATCTTTGATTTATCCACACTAATAAATTGAAACTGAAACTGAAACTGAAACTGAAACTGAAACTGAAACTGAAACTGAAACTGAAACTGAAACTGATCTGATAAGGAATGGTATGCGAAATGGTTTTGGATTTAGATGGTCTGAATGGGTGTTGTTCATCACAATGTAGTGTTAACATTTGTTTGTTACTTTTTTGAAAATAGAGTTTTCCATAAATAAATGATGATTATTATTGTCATATGAGTATACAGATTTATTTTATGGTACATATAATTTTGTATCGTAATTTCAATAAATCAACATATACCAATAATGTCACCTGTTATAGAATATTAGTAATCATTCTAGGGATATTGGTAATTATTATCAATAATATAAATTAAACCGACAATTAATGAAAGCTGCCTCTCTTGTGGTATACATTACAACCTATTACTCCCTGCTATTACTATGAAATATAATCGTAATGAATTTGCATTAACTCGTTTAATTTCGTCGTAAAATACCATTACAATCCTTACTGTAAGTCTCCACAAGCGCCTTTATTATTCATATTGGTGTTTCCAGTAGCATGTAATTTAACGCAACATTTTATTACGCAAAAACGGTCCCCATCCGAAAGCTGCCTGCTTTAATAAATGCTTCCGACCCGACTAGTATTTAATTTGCATCATATAATAGAATTTCAGAAGAGAATGCGTTGCGTTATTATGCCCATCATATAATATTCATATATAATACTATATGTGTAAGCAGTTTACTGAAATTTTTGCATTACATTTTATTGATTTTTAGTTTATACATCCGATTTCAACATAAATGGTTTCTAATATGCAACACATTACATATTACACCTTAAAAATGTAAATAAGTGATTCCATTTTTAACTAATTCGAATTTAGTGACAGTTAGATAAAAATAGTTAAAATATGCTATAAATATATTACAATTAAAATACTATTATATAATTAATGACACTCGAGATTCATAGCCAGTTACTTATAGTAACAAATACAATAAACTACTACTAAAAAAAACTTCTATCTTTATAGGGCAATCAGCCGTGAGGCTTTTCCGCAGGTCAAGGGAGAAGCTCAGATGAGTTTAATCACCCGGAATTGACCTTAACTTTACAGAAAACCTATGAAAAACTGTGAAAGGTGACTCGCGAAAATTCGCTCCCCGCTGGCGATCGAACTCCCCAAT
Organism: Lordithon lunulatus; assembly: GCA_963942505.1. NCBI lineage: Eukaryota > Metazoa > Arthropoda > Insecta > Coleoptera > Staphylinidae > Lordithon > Lordithon lunulatus. The sequence continues at coordinate 54,510,958 of OZ012672.1, read as the reverse complement.
GCTCAGTACGAGACGGACGACGCCTCTAACCACTCGGCCACTGAGCTGGGTAAACTACTACTATTATCTCCATAATTCTTTTTCTACTTAATATTGAATTGGAGTATTAAATGATTTGAATTAATAGTAATTTTTTTATTAATGGTTTGGTTTCTTACATATTACACATTAATTTATTCATTATCTGCTATACAAAGAGAATATTCTTAATGATACTGGTAAGTATACAATATCACGTTTGGAAATATTTTGAGAGTAAAAGTATTGTTTTCCTTCGGATCTCATCCGAAGAAAAAGCGCATTATAATAAGTTTAGAAAACAAAGTAGGTCAGTTTTGTTTTAATTCTAAAAAAAAGTGAAAATCCGAACACAATTAGTATATTGTCCTCCAAATTGAATTAATTTTGTATGTTAGCCCGAGTATGTCACGTTTTTTTTAGGGACGCATATTTTTTAATTAAATTTCATGAAAAGCGCGGCGGTCATTCGTTCCTGTTTGTATAAGCTTTGTACATGAAATATTATATGAAAAGCATTTCTGACGTGAAAATATTTCGAAAAAAGCTCATACCATTAATCAGTAGAGTAAGCTGGTTGAATATGCAATATGGACATACTCTAACAGGCACTTGCAACAATTATCCATCGAAAACGATATAAGAAACTAGATAATGTCATACGGACTTTAGTTGGGTGCTGTGCCTTTTTTTATATTATGTATGAAATTTCAACTGATATAAAACTTACCATATCTGGCCTCCTCCCCATCTGGTGCTTGTTCCGTAATAATTGCGAGCTCCTTTTCCAGGTCCACAAGACAATGTGTCAAGTCCCATGATAGTAATCCTGAAACAAACCAACACCCTTATTAAAATTGCGCTGAAATAACAACTTTATCATGATGCAACTTCGATAAAATGTTTCACTCTCTGCAGTGTACGAATATTAAAGCTGCTTAAAGAGCCCGCAGAGCGTTGCATAATTGAGTTAGCATTCTATTTAAATTTCAACAAAACTTCTCCTTCTAACTTTACAAGATTCCATTATGCTTGCTACTATGGTATGAAATTATTAGAGGGGAGAGAAGGCGGGCTATTTATCGACGTGCAATCGCTAAATTTATGAGACTAGTAAAGTGTTGCGGGGGTTGTAAAATGGATTTACGGGTGGCACCGTTATGGTGGATTGATGGTTATGGTGTTATGGCATTTTTTGGCAACTTTATTAGTCCAGAGGCACAAATATATAATAATTTTGATTGAAAGCTATAGTGATATAAATGATAAATCCATATAATTTAAAAAATATAACGCAAACATTATTTTAAAATTAATTGAAATAAAATTAGTAGCTTTTAGAGTAGGAGACACATAGAAAAAACGATGTAAATCATCCAACATAGAAAAGAGAGTGAAAGTTAAAGTTAATTTAGAGAGGTATATATTGAAGAAAATATATATTATATATATATATATATATATATATATATATATATATATATATATATATATATATATATATATATATATATATATATATATATTTCACCTACACCTTACGGTGAAGACATATGATTAAATAATAAAAATTAAAAACCTTGTATCTTTATAGGGCTATCAGCCGTGAGGCTTTTCCGCCGGTCAAGGGAGAAGCTCAGAGGAGTTAAATCACCCGGTATTTACCTTTATCTACTTCACAGAAAACCTCTGAAAAACTGTGAAAGGTGATTCGCGAAAATTCGCCCCGCTGGGGATCTAACTCAGGCTCCCCAATGCTCAGTACGAGACGGACGCCGCCTGTAACCACTCGGCCACTGAGCTGGGTGATTAAATAATATTAAATAATACTTTGGAAATCTGTAATATTTATATTTATGCAGTGCGTATCAGGGTTGGTGGGAGGTACATACGGATATAAATGTTTTGGTTTGTTTCTATAAAAATAAAAAGTGTTGAGAGATAGTTGAATGCAATATATTGTTTTTGCGGATACTCTCCTTCGTCAACTTTTTGCAATTACACCCTGTTCCGTATAAAAAACGAGAATGAATAAAATGGATAACGTGGACAGTGGGACACACATTTCCTTTAATACAATCCCTGGCGAGAACGGAGCAAATCAATATCAGAGAAAAATACTGCAGTAAAACCTCGATCGAAATAGGTCCAGTATTTTGTATTGTTTATATCCGATATGTAAAGTTTATGGATAAATTATTAGTGAAAAAATCCATTTATATTATTAGTGATGGAAATTATCGTAATTTTTATTTCATAGCAGACAGAAACAAAATGCTAAATCAAAATCAAAATCATTTTTTTTACTCGTGATATGATATAAAATTTTGCACACTCATTTTCAGCCATTTTCAGCCACAACTTTTTGAAATATTGACAAATTAATTCGCCTCGATAGTAATTTTCACTATTTTCAGTAGGGTATAAATGTAGCTTGTCATAAGAAAAAAACTATATGTTATACAGATTTATTTAACCCGATTAGTCCATTTTCAGATAATAATGAAAAATATGTCTATTATGTATATTTTATTGATATATTGAAGAAAAAGCTAGACCTTGAATTCAAAAATTATTAATTCATTAAAAGTAAAACTGGCTGAATTTTTTTTTCTAAAATTGTTAAATTATATTCATTTGGTTAGATAGCAACCTTTCAGTTTTTAGGCGAAATTCGTCCCATATGGCACACGTTGTGCTATTTTTAAATATGAAGAACTACCTGTGAAGGGTGTAGCTACGAAACTACCCTCGCAGGCTAGTCTAACACAGTCTTACAAGATTCTTTAAACCATAAACACGTAATTCTCGGCAAACTTGTACACATTCTTTAATTATAATAAACGCACGGTAGTTAATTTAGTTTTTATTTATTTGATACAAACATGAAAGCCAATGGTCGCCCAAAAATTTTGTTTGTATTAATCTAAAATAATATTAGTAATATAATCTCTACTAGAATAATATTCTAAAGGTTGTTTCAGACAAAACAATTTCTGGACTCAAAAGTTAATCAAGATTCGAGACAATCTAAATTGTCTCGTATCATACAGCAAATTATTTAAAATATTGAATTGGATGGTAGATCTAATGGAAAAATATAACGCGTTCTATTTGTTAAGGACAAATTGTATGGGTGGAGGATATATGAATTCATTTCTTGAACAACTTTTGAGCTAAGAAATTGTCTTGTCTAAAACGATCTTAACATAATATCAGATATATATTTTATTTATTAACCCAAAGATGCTAGTTAGTTATAGATAACAATTTTGTGGATAATTCAAATGACGGGTGACAATGAATAGGTATAATTAGTGTTGATGCAACCTTTGTTTGGATAGATTTCTTATAAGCCGACTTATAAAATGTATTTTATTTATAAATCAATCTAGATCTTTAGATTGTTAAGAAGTAAATTCAGAATTTTATATTTAACTAGACTATAATGTAACAAATGTATCAAGGAATAATTCGTTATGTTATATTTGATATAAATCACACTCAGCGCAGACAGTTTTTGAGTATATTTCCCCAACGTCAGCCAATTAATTCCACTTAAACCCCTCGAGCTTTCACTTAATTAAAATGTTTTTTAAATTAATTTAAATTAAAACTCCAAAATCGGATTACAGCAGCATTAAACAAGTTGAACTATCCTCATAGCAACCTTAAAACGTGGCAATTAACTAATCCGATAATTGCGAGCTGAATATTAACACACCTGCTGGGCAAAGTGAAACTCTCAAATCTCATCGCGGCGTTGAGGCTGGCAGCCGCTGCAAAATCGCCTGGGAAATTTATTTACAAACAACCCCCAGCGTTTCTACATAATTGGTAAACGGCACCACATTAACTTATTTACGCGACAGTGATAAATCTTGACACCGGGCGCGGACGCGTTGACACAAATTGCGAATTATTAAATTTCCCGGGATGGATCTGGGGACTGCTAAATGTATTTATAAAGTCTGCTGGATGAACAAAGGAAAAAAATATATTCAGCTTGCATTGTGAGGTAAATTAAAGAAAGCGGTTTTCAGAATAACGAGATGCGCTTGAAAGGAACAAAGGGAATTAATTGTTGGTTTATAAAAAAAATTCTTGAGATAAAATGGATATCATTGTTATCACTGACTATTGTATTGTTGGATATTATAATCTGGCTACTTGAGGAAAATAGTTTATCTTTTATTAAAATAACTGCGATTTTTTTATATTTTTTGTATAGGCTTTATAATTATAGGCATGGGGATCTTTACGTTGTGATTACTTGTAATTAGAATGCGGTGGTACTAATTTTTCAAGAATAAATGCATATTATTGGCATGTGCCCAGGGCCCAGATGGAAGGGAGATCCAGAAAAGACACTGCAAAATATTTAAAAAAAAAACAAGGAGCAGTGATGAGGTCTTACCCAGGACCAACAAAAATCTAGTTACGGCTCTGCTATTATCTATGGCAACCAAATAAACGTTACCAAATTTGGTCGAGATTCATTGGGCCATTTTCCCAGAATTTAGTTCACAGCATACACACATACATACATACATACACACATACACACAGGCATTTTACAAAAAGAGTTTATTTCGACAAAATTAGTCATGAAACGTAAAGAAAATTCAAAATTAACAATTCCAATTTCGCGCTACGATATCTTCCTTATACAGCAATGCATATCGCATTCGGAGTGTAAAAATAATCGTAAAATTACACCAAATTTTTGACTAAAGCCCTTTTGCCCAAACACTAGTAAAATATAATTATCAAACTATAACTGTATTTTGTATGCAAATTTATGGACTAATTTTGCTATATTTTTTATTTATTTATATTCTGATGTTTGATATAAAACCCTACATTATTAATTTTATTTATTAAAATTGCACCACCCATTGTCCACAGAAAAATTAAATTATGCTCGTGCACGATTTCAAACGACTTGAACTCTACACTACAATGTTTCCCGAATTAAGCCTAAATTAATGAATGAGAAACTTTAGTTTTGCTTTTAGTTAAGTAAACGAATCATATCCAGTATCGCCCTTTGTAGATTTTATGTTGTATTCAGATCCTATATATTATATATAATTTATTTGTCTTGTAAAATGCTAAATACGATATAACTCCTGGCTGCTTCGCTTATTATAGCTTGCTGGGAAACTTTTTGCCAGAATTTGTACGACATTACCGCAAAACAAATCCCTGTATTCTTTAATGGGCTACGAATATTTAAATATTTATTACTACACTCTGAAAATATTCCAAGCAAACGGAAATTACCTTCCCTATCTCCGCTCGCAATAATTAGCTCCTCGTATAATTGATATGAAATATGCCTAATTGCGAAAACTTTCCCTAGCTCAAGGGATAAAAGACGCATTATTAAATGGGAGAGCTCTGTGTAATAAGATTTATCGCTCTATTAAGGTAACCGTATTAGGTACATATTATTTGCGGCGTTTCACGACCATGTAAGGTTCGCCATGGTTCCATTAGATAAAACGAGAACACCCTCTGATGGCATAAAGCGGAATCGCGCACTCAATTTAATCCGTATAACGCCCCTTTTGTCGTGAACGATTTACTTTTATTGCCCATCTCGTGACTCATTATTTATTCCGGACAAACTGAAAAACTCTACGCAGGTCTCAACTAAATCTACAGGATTACGTCTATCGTATATCATCTAAAAACCACCAAAATAGTGTTGCAATGTCAGGATCTATTGATGTGCATTTGCTTGTATAACTGTCTTATAGAATCATGCAGTAAACACTTTATTTATTTTTAAGTTAAATATCTAAATGTAATCAATACAACGCTAGTGTAGCGACAGATCGATCTTCTAGGTTCTGGTATAAATGTAGGTCGTACCGTTGCGTTAAATGACTTAAGATACAAAACACACAATATAAAATACAGTAATAAAGTTCGTTGTCATTAATAGATAACAGAAAGGCGCAGTTTAATGTTGCCATGTAAACGTCGGCGCATACTAAACATTAATATTTTATTACATTGCAAAAAAATACAAAAGATGAAAACAGAATATTTTTTAATTCTCCTACACTTTACTACTTTACCAATATTTCGTAGTTAAGACATCTACTTCATCAGGGCTTGGCTATAATTGGTATTGTTATATTATATATTTGAAGAGCCGCACACATGTGTCCAGTTTATCGACCCCTGTTATAAAGCACAATAAGTCAATACTGACCGTTCGATTCATTACACCATCAACAAGAAAAAAATAATTATACTTTCATAATTATTTTAAAATTCACAATGATATCGGTAATAAACTTTCAAGGATACTACTCCCCAATTAAATCCGCGCAACCGTATAATTGAATCCCGAAACGAGTCTGTTCTCAAGTCTCAAAGTCATAAGTTAAATTCGGAATTAGTTTCACCATCACCACCTAATTACTTTATGCGTTGCTTTAGTTCCCCTGGGTTCACTAGTACATCAATACTTTACCGGTTTTATCGTACTCCACGTGACCCATACAGTAGACAGACGGTCATCAAACTGCGCCCCCGCCGCAGGCTTTATATAGTCTACTCCCCCCTAACCCTGTAAGTTTACTGCATCCGGGATGCACGTCAAGCAAACATCCATCGTGTATAATTTAGGGGAAGTATTAAAAGTACAGAATGAAAAAGGTGCAGTGTTTACTACAAAATATATATCATTTCTGAGCGGAGCGTCGCGGCGCCGGGGTTTATAGCAGGAATAAAATTGTGTACCGCGGGGAAACATACATGGTGGAGAACATTCTCGTTATGGTGTGTGTTTATATGTCAGAATGTTTAGTAGTAGCACGTTAAGTGCAATAATAATCATTATATTTTATACAAATGGCTAAGGTCGACTACCTCTGGTCTCAATTTAGTTGTTAATTTAAAGAGATTTATTTTATTTAAGAATCTTTTTGTGATTTTATAAGTTTATTCTTACTAGTTGGGCTACACTTATAAAATGTAGATCTTAGTAAGAGGTGAATTAATCAAAATCTTAATTTGTATATGTTTATGTATTAAAATAAATGTGATACCTTGTTGCGACTTATATCATCATATTTTGTTTATTTCATTACGCTAAAAACTGTTATAACTTTCAATTTTAAAATGGACAACCCTTTAATATGTTGTTTAAAGTATTAAGAATTTATTTAGCCAAAAAAATACTTTTTTCAAAATTTCAAGGTGGTGTCATTCCTTAAGGTAAATACCAGGCGATTTCTAGCCCGAGCTTCCTCATTACCCGGCATAAAAGCCCCCGAACTGATAACCGTATATATATGAAGTTTTCTTTGATTCTGAAAAATATAGCAACAATAATGTCGGCTATACAGGGATCGCGGTATAAATTGATTCACCCTTTGTTTGTAATTATGAAACAAATTATGAAAGTTATTTTTTATGAAAGGTTTCATTTTCATTTATGAATGTTCATAAATATATATTTAGTCGAATAATATAATATAACTTACTTTTGCATCGAATGGAGTGCCTCATACAAATTTCAGAATAATTATTTGAAATAAATAAATTATGGTGGATGCGCCGGGTGGCATATAAATCGGCTTCACTTATATTATCAGCTTGGTCATATTTATGGTATTTTTTAAAGAACAAGCCCTTAAACGTATAAAAATTATATTTATATACAATAATCATTATATTTTATAAATAATTATATCTTTATAGGGCTATCAGCTGCGAGACTTTTTCGCCGGTCAACGGAGAAGCTCAGGGGAGTTTAATCACCCGATATTTACCTTAACTTCACAGAAAACCTTTGATAAATTCTGAAAGGTGATTCGTGAACCTTACTATGCCCATCCACTATTTTAAAAGACTTGAAATATACACTACATTATTTCTCACAATTGTTTATGAATTATTTTGCAAACAAAATAAAGATGAGATTTTTTTTTTAATTATTCATTTATATTTAGTTTTTGATGTAATTATAACCATTCTTTAAGTCTTACTGCATTTAACATGCGACCATTTTCGGGGTTCATGTGTAATATCGGCTCACTTATTTACATTTAATCGTGATAATAATACTTTGCTTATATAGCATTGTTGTATTCGGAAAATTAAAATACTGATGCAGTTAATGATTCATAAAATTTCTTTTGTGTAAATAATAATTTCAATTAAATATGCCTTACTTTAACTAGACTGCATATTAGAGCCTTTTTCTCGCTAAATGTTCGTGCACAATTGATTCATCTGAGCGAAGTATAGAAATAATAGTTACTTGGGCACGCTCACAGAACAATAGGGAACTTGAAAATTGCAAAAGTTCACGAGTGGCGGGAATAGTTTGTTTCTAATAGAAAAGTTGTGGTTTAGTTTAAAGCCAGTAAACGCAAATGCTATTAAAATAATAATATTTTGCACGAATACATTTAACTTAAACATATAAAGCAATTGTGATTAAAAGTAGCACTTCGTAATATTAAGTCACATTATACAATATTCCTATAATAAAAAACGAAGGCAATGTTTTGAAGCAGATTGACATGTCATTTATATTTATATGCTGTCTGTATTTTATGTGCTGTCAGTGTTGTTAATTCTGAAGTGGGGTACCAATTCTCACCGAAACGGTTTTCTTAAAAATATTTTTATTCATTTATTGAATTGATGTACGAAGTATTTAGAAGTAGCAATGTTTTAATTTTGCTATTTTAGAATTAAAAATGTATTTATTCATAATTTATATAGTATAATTAAATACTTTTTTTGATGATAGCATTATTTAATCATTACCAATACGTTCAACGTCTGTCTGTTCAACGTCTGGTGTTACTACTGGGAGAGTTTTTTCTACCTAGCTATGGAGTCGGAAGACACATAAAAAAATTATTTTTGAACGTAAGAACAATTTACAGTAATACATTTTTCCTACGTTTTTCTATTCATATTATGCATTCTAAAATAAATTCTGAAAAAAAATATAACTCCAAGCGTTTTCTTAGTCGCTATTCGATAAAAAGTTAAAAAAATCTATTTTTGCAAGGCCTTGTTCTCCGATAAAAGGAATAGCTTATATAATATATATATATATATATATATATATATATATATATATAATAGAATAAAAACAGTAATTTACCACTAAACCTTCACTTCAAAGAAACCCTATGAAAAACTGAAAATTGTGATACAGAACAACATTTTTATTGTTTTTTCTTCTTCATGTTTTACGTTGAGAGTACTAACATGGATGGGCAATAAGATAACGAATTTATCAACATCTATAACACAGGAAACTAATGTATTAATACAATCACATACTTTTAATATACATCTAAAAAACAACAACTAAAACAGAATAACTCTATACAAACTGTAACAATGCCATTATCTCGTACAGATAATTAGTAACAATTTGCAAACTGTAATTCAACTAACGACGCCCCCTCGCTATGCAGCATTGTTAAGACTAACAGGGTCGTTTCCTTTTGATGCCGCCCCGACAAAACAATGAACAATTCGTATTACAAACAGTGCAAATTAGCCACGGCGAGATAAAAAAAGGGTTTGAAGTTCTAGCACTGACAGTCCCTGCGTCATATTGTTTCAAAGCAACATGCTGTGCAGTGCCCAAATACGGAAACTGTTAAACATACATTAACCACAGCTTTTTTGGCAGTTGATTGTAGATGTAGTTGTAGTCAATGAATAAAACTAATATATTTATTATCACTTTTAGTATGAAGTTTGTTTCTCTTACCTTTATACTCAAGGCAAACAATTTAACTTAATGAAATAAAAAATATTAATTCAAAATTAACCTGAGATGAATAAATATTTTTTAATTTATATAATTGTTTGTATAAATCTTTATATAAATCTGTTTTCTCAACTTTAATATTAGGTGGATTGGTTCCTTTCTGCAGAAAGGCGTCCAATTATAATTACTACTTGTAGTGGCACCTTTGCTCTAAATTGTAAATACTTGATAATATCAACGTACTTATAAATTTACCGCAATTATATAACAAAAGTTCATACGCTGTGCCTGGCAGTTTCAAGTTCTCTATGTCAAAGCCGCACGCAATGCAGTCTTCGCTATTTCCAAGCCAGCATTATACTGGTCTCCCGGCGTATACTTGGCTTATAAATATTTCGTTTATAGAATTTATCTTCGCGTTTTTTAATCTACTCACATATATGAAACCAAAATAATTTAAAATATAATATGCCTTTCTTTATTCAAGATTAGTTATAATTTTAAAAGTAAACATTCTGAAATGGATTTGTTTGAATGGTTCAACAGCCGATGAATACATATAAAATAGTAAACTATGAATAAATAATTATGAATTTTATATGATAACACGTACTAAATAAAACAATGCCTGATGTTATTGCAATTGCTTATAAATTCCACCCACCAAATTCCATTTGATGAAATAATAACGAGCAGTATCGCCCTCGCGTTCAATGCACAACATAAAATCAAGCAATGAGTAATTATAATTTAATGCACTCACATCGCCGATGACTGCTTTAAAAGGCGCCGATAGAACGACTCGCGTTAATTAAAATTCCAAACTATCGCGTTTTCGGGCCCCTAACTGTCATAGGACGCTATACAGGAAGCTCCTAAAATACATATTGAAATACTATTATTGCTTATTGATTCGTCACATACAATGAATTTATCAAGATTTGAAAGGTACGTATTAACTGCGCCGCGGAGCGTTGACTCATGTGAGTCGACGAAAATTACACTACATTTTATGTATATATCATTATCAAGGGTTGTTCGTGCACGCACATACGGTTAAATGTGCATCTTGACAAACTGTGCGTAACGAATGTATGTATTGAATATTTTTCCTGTAAAAACTGCCACCCTATTTGCATATTTAGTACTGTTGTGTGTGCACGGATTTTTATATGAAATCAGATTACGCTCACGCCATTCATTTGAAATGTAATCGCCTATAAATTGTTTTGAATGTTTTAATTTATGTTACTTATTTAATGTAAAATAACTTAAAAGGGATCGCCAAACTATATATATCCCTCGATACCGATAATTCAGCTAACAAATCCCGAGACAAGCGTAAGAACACCATGTTATTTTAGACATAAATACATATTTGTATGTATGTGTGTAGTATATACTATGTATATGACAGGGTATATAGTATGGAATAAATTCGATAAAACATTTATTTATGAAACGCGAAATAATATTTAATTAAACAATAAAAAGTTGAAGTAAATGCTCAAACTGTGCACCAATTACAGTCTGATAATGAGCTAATCGAAGAACAAATTTGTTTTCAACAAATTAATTAATTAAATTCAATACTATTTCATGTTTTTTCACTATGACATTTGATATGAGTTTCCTCGGAAATTTCCTTATGTGGCCTATATCATAATATAGATCTCTGATCGCAGAAATATATTCTCTTTCCGAATCTGTAATCAAAAAATTGGGTTTTCATTTGAAAAATTTGTTGATGACGTCGTTGCTCATTCAAAAATGGTTGAAAAAATTGACACTTTCATTAAAAATTGGCAATCTAAAATTAAAAATCGACGTGTCTTATAATTTATAATTTTTTCAAAAATTATAAATAAATCTTTTATCGAAGTTATTCCATTACCACATGCTAGACTCACTTAGATAATAAGATAGAATAAAAAACCTATACTCTAATAGTAGTTGCTAAAGAGAACCTAATGTTAATGACTGTGTAGGCATAAACCAATACTAATTAAGAAAGTTGCACAACTTGCTGAGGAGAGCAATGTAATTGTGTCTGGGATTTGAAAGGAAGGCGTGAAGGCTGTTATTCAGAAACTGGAATTGAACATCCAGGTGCGTAGAGAGGTAGAACTAGGGTGAAAAGAGTACAGAGTGCTGTCGGATTTCAATGGAATCCGCGAAATACGAGGAGAATTACCGATAGAACCCAGTTAAGATGGTGTGAGGATTGCAAAGGCTAGCACAAAATAGACGAACATGAAAGGAAATGAAGGTGCCCTATGTTCAGGAGTAGATTAATATAGCCTGATGATGATAAAACTGTTCTTTCATATCATGTCTGAAATATTCCTGATTGCGATAGTGGTAAGAATTTCTGTAGACTTATTCAGACATTTAAGTATTTTAAATTTTTGTTTCTGTTCATAAAACTTCTAATATTTTTCTGTAGACTCAAAAGCTTTAAGCTATTTCTCTTCTTATTTGTTTATTTAATGATATAGTATTAATTATATATTATACTAGTAATAGTATTAAGTAAATAAATCTTGTTGATTCAATTACTTTTTAATGTAAAATTCATTAATACATATGAGTCCTATATAAGTTTAACGTACGGATATCATAACAGTCTCCGTTCACAATAAAATTTTAATAAACCCGGCTGGAAACTTCCGGAATCCATCCAAAATCACTATTTACTCCTACTCTACTCCTCGTTTTTCTTGCACAACTGACAATATTCCAGCGTTAAATCACCGAAAGTTTCCGTATAAAATGTCTATACGTCATAAAAGTCATAACCAGAGGGCTCGAAGTCTGTCTGTATGTGTGTGAGAGAGAAAAAGTGGCGAACTTTTGGCACTCGCCGGAAAGTTATAAGGCGAACTAAAGTCTTTATTGATCGCGCCGTTTGTCGCGCTTCCACAACATACAGCGACCAATGCCAGGTTATGGCAGACACTCGGCATTGTTAAGCAAATAGAAAAAGCGCCGTACAAAGGGAAATTTTCCTCTGTTTGTGTGCATTTGCGCCATTCCAATTACTTATTCGTGCGCGTATTTCATGTATAACTGTTTTCCGCGCGATAAAGACTTGCCTTTCCTCAGGAGACATTTGGCAAGTGTTACTGCTGACGCCGACGATAGACAGGTATAATTGTTTAGAACAATTCGACGCTTATAGTAGTTCAAAATAGTAATATTGTATATAAACTGCTGAATAATTTTTATTAAATATCAATTTAAATAGGGTTACCAACTAATCTTGTTTCAAAAGAAGGACAGACCTAACTCCCAGTTAGGGGTGGTTATAAATCAAGGTGAGAATGTTTCTTAAATTTCATCAGTTTATTACAAAAAAGACCATACACCAAATCATGTAGTTTTAGCACCTTATTGCGTCAAATTGCAATAAGGTGCTAAAACTACATGATTTGGTAGAACAGTTGATTGAGAAGTCTAAGACTCATTAGTCAATGGCACAACTTAATGTGTGATAACATATAAAGTAGGAATTGTTTTACGTATTCACACTATAGGTGCTTGCATTTAACCGCCCCGTGGCGTGCTGTATCGCTCCAAGTTTTGCGGTTGTGCAACGGTTGTAAGCGACGAGGTAGAATTGTGCGCTCCGAGAGCGACAAATATCTCTTGTTCTATTGCAGCCCACAATTCTACCTCGTCCATTTGCCCGGAGCAGCAAAGAGTGATAAAAGAAAACAGTTTATGTCAAGTTAATTCGTCTGGATTATTATATTTAATACCGATATTCATAGTACCGAGATTCATAATGCCGACATTTAATATATAATCGTTCAAAATACCGGCAGTGTTGAAACACCGATATTCGCAATACCGACAGTATTGAAGCCAGGCCAACTACCAAGAGTATCCAAATCCCGTTATTCAGAATTACTTAGTTATAAAGTGTGCACCAATAATGTCCCAGTAATGGACGTTTTTAATGATTTAAATATTCATATCCTACATATTTTGAACCTGGATTTCAACGCACTGAAGAGGCTTCAAGAAGGCATGCGCGCCCCATCCTTGCACCCCTATTAATGAGAGTTTACCTTTTATGTTGATCGCGCAAACACGTTTTAAGCGCCGGCCTCATTAGTGCAGCTTTGAACTGCGGACAAGCAAAATTTAAATGATCTGGTCGACAGTGCCAGCGGGATGTTGATATTCGTAACCGCACGGGCTATTGCAAACGCACACTTGATTGAATACGGACTAGATAGAGGAATGTAATGCGAAGGTGTGATTAATTAAGTTATAGTAGAATGACCAAATGAACGGAAACAAGAATTATTATTAATAATCTGCAGTGCAGAGACGTGAATATATTGATTTCCAATCAGTAATATGGTTAGGAGTTTAATTCAAATATAATTTAGAAATTTATTCATATCTTGATTTTGTGGGGCATACATTTTTAACTTTGGAAGAAGAAAAAACTTAAATATATATATATATATATATATATATATATAAATATATATATATATATATATATATATATATATATATATATATATATATATATATATAAATATATATATATATATATCATTTTTATTAAGACTATTGACCCTTCACAGGTATTTCCGTCTGTGTGTATACATCATTTATCAAAAATCAAATAAATAAACCCTTAATAATTAACAAAATAAAGATAAACTAAAAATAAATATCGAGAAAAAAGATTGTTACATTATCACACGATGAAATTTGAATAACGCGGAATAAATGATATGTCGAAATACACATGTTGCTCGTAAAAAACTTACTTCGTAAAAATATTATAATGTTGGATTGTTAAGGCGTCTACTTTGTGATAATTAATTTTAAAGGATAAATAAAACGATTTTTTATTTTTTGTTTTTTATCACACTTCAGTTACAGTTTGCAATTAGTTTCGACTAAGCTCTAGCCATTTTTCGAGCTCCTCCGATGACTCGAAAATGGCTATAGCTTAGCCGAAACTAATTGCAAAGTGTAAGTGATAAATAGAAAAAGTAAAAAATCGTTTTATTATAGTGTTAGAATAATCAAATAAACTTTCATGAAATACAACTACTACAAATACTAACATTATGATTCAACAATACATATTGACTGTACAGTAAATGTTTAATGTTATGAATATGCCAATTCAGCTCATTACAAAAAAAACATCAAACAAAACATTCTAGCAACTCATACGCTTGTCTACTTCAGTATTGAGATAAATCAAATTTATTCACAATATATCGCTGTCGAGTGCTAAAGCAGGGCCCAAAGTCTGCAGCTATGATGTCAACCCTGATTCGCGTTGTTGAAAAATGTGCCCTGCCACCGTAAAATATTAGCATTTCATTCCCTCATCCGGCGCCCCCCCCCCCTGTAAACCCAAAACGTAAACAAAAAGCAATGCGTTCCATCCGTCATTTGCATGTCTTCTCCCTGCCTGTGTGTTGGTAAACATTCCGCGATGTCTAAACACGCCCTCGGGTATAAATAAGAAGTTATTTACAGACACCACGGGTGTCAACCTTAGCTAACATTTCTTCTGTTGCGTTCGGGTTAATTATAAACGTCAAGGTTAGCAGAGATCAGCTACTGTGTATGTTTTAAATAAAAGGGCAGTTTTTGTTATATGTATTTGAGATAATATTGACTAAATTTAAGGTAGATTTACGCTGATATAAAATAATAAATAATAAATAAAATAATACATTAGGAGTCAATTTCAGAGGATTATTTTCTAGTATAGTAATTATGACTTGAACCACGCTCTTCATTGTTTTATCCATGGATATAACAATCTTCTTTTTCTACATAATCTAGGAATCAAAGTATGCCCTGCATTATTTTGTATTGTAGATTATAAAAAATCCGCATTGTTGTATTTGTGTGATAAAACAAAAAAAAGTGGATAGTTCGTATGGCTTTTATGCTCAATGTAATGTAATTTATTCAGCTCAATATATACAGCTATTGTCAACAAAATAACATATTGTAATAATAATAACATAATAACTAAAATCATTTTTTTTATAATATATAACAATGTGGAGAATACTTCGATTCATAGGGTTTGCATGTGAAAAACATTGTTATATTTGTGGCCAAATAAGTACTAAGAAGTAAATACATATTTTGTAAGCATACAGATTCGAAAAATGTACAAACCTTTTATGGAGTTGTTTAAACAATATAAAACGTCTATATCTAAATCTAAAAACTATGCGAGCAAAGGTGGGGTGGGCGGGTGGTCCCTACCAACCAAACTATTCCCGTCCACTATTTCAAATGGCTTGAACTCTACACTACACTGTTATTCGTTACTTTTAATTAATCCATAAATTTCATTTGTTAATTTACGCCTATTTCGTAAAAATATATGAGAAACAATGTAGTGCATAGTTCAAGTCATTTGAAATAGTGAACGGGTATAGTTTGATTGGTAGGCCACACCCACCCACCCCACCTTTGCTCGCAAAGTTTTTTCATTAGATACATACGCTTTATATTGTGTAAACAATTCTAGGAAGAGTGTTATCCTATGGAAAAACTATACGAACAAAGGTGGGGTAGGCGGGTGACCAACCAAACTATGCCCGTCCACTAGTTCAAATGACTTGAACTATGCACTACATTGTTTCTCATATATTTTTACAAAATAGGCGTAAATTAATTTATAGTTCGGTATGGGCAACTCCTCACCCACCAGAGTTTTGCAGCTCGCGCACAAAATTGACTAGTGGGACGAGTGAGCAGCCTTAAAGGGAGGTTTTAAAATGGGCCCATTTTGAGGCCTAAGTATCTGTAGCTATGTTATCTTTTAACCAACTATCCAGAACTATCCAGAAGCCAATCTTGTAAAATATACAGGTTGTCCCTAATGTACGAAATAAATTCTATAAAACCTTTGTTTGTGATTTTTGAACAAATTGCTTGTACTTGTATAATATAATTATCACCAACTACCCTAAAGGTGTGTGGTATCGGAACAATTAAAGATATGTTTTTAAAATAACTATGGAGGGTATCGCAGAAACATAATCCCTGAATCCGAAATGAAAAAGTGACAAAGCTATCGATTTTTAATTTTAAATTACCAATTTCTAATGAAAGTGTCATCTTTTTTCAACCATTTTTTGAATTAACGTTTGAATTAACGTTTGAATTACTCTTAAAAATTACTCAAAAATAGACGAAAAAGATGACATTTTAATTAAAAGGTGGCAATTTAAAATTTAAAATCGAAGCTTTTTTATTTCGGATTCTGAAAGGGATTATTTTTCTGCGATACCATCAATATTTTATGGTGTAGCTGCTAAGGCGACAAAATTCTGCCCTACAACATATAAATCACTTAGGTCATCTTACTTACGCTACATACTGAATTTATACGTTTTTCTTAATGAACAATTTTTTACTTTACCATACGAAACATGAATATAATGGATGTTATTTTATAGTTTCTGTGTAAATCTTTTTTATTAAGTCCCCTGGGCATTTCAGGGCCATATCTTGAATATATCTGCCACTCGTTAATCGTCCGTCTGTGATAATGAAAAAAAAACTACCCTCTATTTTCAAACCAAATTTTGCACGAATATATTATCACATGAAACTCCGATTTGATAGGTTTAGGTGGAAATTGGCTGATGGAAATTGGAAATTTACTCACAACGATTTCTTTAATTAATAGTTTTTTCACCTTTTCATTTCAGATTCAAAAAAGGATGATTTTTCTATGATATCATCCATGTTTATTTTAAAAAATTATCTTTAATTGTTTCGATGCCACACATTTTTAGAGTAGTTGATGATAATTATATTATACGATATATTTTCGAGCTTTTTATGTGAATACACCGTTTGTATAATTTACTTTTGTTATCAAAGTCGATTACACACTTGAATTCTATTTATATGTCCGAAAATATTGCACGCGAGTGCAAAACCTCCAACCCCCCGACTGCAATGCAGTTGCTGGCCATGCGCTTGACCTTTCGCTTCTGACAAATAGTGTGATGTAATCAATACACGCGCTATTTAGCATTTTTTGGCCATTGTAACGCATTTATGGGTTATCTGTTGAAAACACGCCGTTACTGTTGTAAGCCGACGGGATGAGATTAAGCCAATGTGGTAGAACAACATCCGGTATTATATCCGACGTAGGACTATTAAATTTTACCCTCGACTGAGTGGGTTAGCGCCTGACGCTGAACGAAATCCGTTCATCGGGCGAACCGAACAATCAATCTTGTACGGTCCTAAGCAGCCAAATTTATAAGGTCACGTCAGAAAATTTATTATTAAAGCCATCATCGGTTTGAATGTATTTATTACTTCTGGCTCAATATATAATCAGTTATGTTTTAAATATGTAGACTCAAGTATCTTAAATACATACGATAACTATAAACTAAGTTCTAAGATAGGGCTGTCCGTGGCATAGTGGTCTAAAGCAGTGTTCTTCAACTTTTGTGCGCCTCGTGGAACCTCTTTTTGAGATAATTGTTTGAACCCTTCGTACCCTTACACCATTTTAGAGTGAGATGTGTCGTATTACAATAATTACATATTATTTATTACATATTATGTTATCAAAACATTATATAAGATATAAATTTGTATTTATTTAAACAAAATGATATATTTTCCATATAAAATATAAAGATTTAAAACATATAAAGTAACGCGGTTTAACATTGGCATTTCAGCATTGACTCGCAGAACCTTTAAAGCGTTTGAGTGGAACCCTAGGGCTCCTCGGAACACTGGTGTAAGGCGGCGGTCTTATGGGCCATTCACAATAAACCCGGTAGGGGTAGCGTAGCGGTAAGCGAAATTGAACACATATATAAAAATACGGGCATTTATAGCAACGCAATAAAACTATAACAGAACATGTGTAATTATCGCATAGCATTACTGCCGAATTCTGAACATCTGAATTTGTATAGCCATACAAAATATTGATTACTGCTACCTTACCACTATCGCGCTTATTGTGAATGGCCCATTAAGCCATTGCGCATGGTGGTTCGAATCTACCACTAGTCGGAAAAATGGTCTATAACGAGTTGATCCGGCTAGCATATCATGGATGTTCTATAAGGCATAATAAATCTGTGAAGGGCTGCAGTACACAAACCCTAGAGACGGGGGCTGTACTCGCTGTTATTTTTTATTGTTTTAAGATATATATATTTTAAACTATAATTGAATCCATTCATGATAACCCGGTTTCATGGTTTCAGGGATGCCTTGAATTTGAAAATTATATAATTCCGACATTATGCCTAAAAGAGAGATAATTTGCAAATTAAATTGTATTAAAGTAGCTAAAGAAATGAAGAAATCAACTAAACATAAAGATAATATCATGGATGTTTCTATGTTTTGATAACATAATATGTAATATATAATTCTTATAACAAATAGAAAATCGTACAATCGTTAACTTTTTGTGATATATATTTTATCAATCTACTACTACTCAAAATCAAAACTTTATAACGAACTGCTTTTTCTATGTGACCTAGCACTTGACCGCTTCAGACAGAGTATTTATATCCCGAGTGTGAAGACTTACAGGCTATTTTAAATGTGTCGTTCTCTGCAATAAAGAGCATCAGACAAAAATAATGCCAGACCAAAGTGCTGCGGCCCCATAAACTTTCTTTGGCTTACATTAAATAAACTAATTTTTATATAAACAAAATTTTGCTGTAGGCGTATGAATTGCATCAATATTTTTAAGGAAATCAATTAATGAAACTATGTTTGTATGAAGATTTTTGTAACTATTAACGGTATAATTAATGTTATTCGAGTTCCACTGTAGGGTGAGTTTTTGAGAAACATGAGAAACATTTTACTACTCTTAAATTCATTTGATTACTAAAACTTATTTCAGGAAATTCAACTAGTAACATAATAGAAAGACACTCCCAGTACTTCAGAGCGCTCATTTTAAATAATGAAGTTATCTTGTCGCACGCTGTATATTAGTGGCTAATAAAAACAAGTCAGAACACTACAATATTAAATACTGTAATATTGTAGTGTTCTGACTTGTTTTTATTAGCCACTAATATACAGCATGCGACAAGATAACTTCATTATTTAAAATGAGCGCTCTGAAGTACTGGGAGTCCTAGGACACCCACCTAGGACTCCCATCTGCTTCAGAGCGTTCATTTCAAATGGTTTCGTTCGAGAGAGAGGATCCTAAAGTTTTGTTAGCTTGTATTCCAGTTGTCATCATGCGTTACCTAATATGTTTTTTGAAATGATATAATTCACAACTTTAATTGTTTTTAATAAAAAGAAAATTTAAAATATATATTTATTATTTTTTGTTTTATTGCATTATAAAATAATCTTGCCACAACCTGTATGTATATAATTTACAAGTATTGGGGGTGTATATTTTTGTCGAGTCCCAAGTAATAAATATTTATTTATAATAATCGATATCCTTAATACATTGTTCTCCCACCGACTTACATATCTATTTATAATTATGAATGTTTCTGTTATGTTCATGTATGATATACTAACACTAAATGTATGCTGAGTAATAAATAAATCTATCTATCTATCTCTCTATTTATAATAATGTAATATTTATTCCTATACATACAAATATTCTTAATAATTCTTTTAGATCGTGTTATAAAGTGGTTCCAACCATAAATTCTTGAAAATTGTTGCTGTGCACAGCCCTCGATTCCCGTGGTGGAACTGAATTGAATTTTATGGCGAACGAATACCCGGCAAACATATTTCAGAGCATTTATCGGTTGACTTGAGGAAAATGCGGCCCGTTCAAATGGCAAACGTGTAATTTCTGTTTGACGAAAAAAATATCCTAACATGTCGTCGTAAAACAAATCAAAAACATAGCAAACATTCAGTTCCACAAAGAGCGGGTATTGTTATATAACGTAACAATATAGGCGGCGTGTACGTTCTTTGCATAGCCGATTTAATCCGGCTTTATGTATTGTTGATCGTGTACAGATATTCGCCCGCACAGAGACTAATCAATAAGATTTCAGCTCAGCTCAGCTCAGCTCCATTGTAGTGGAATTAGGTTGGAGCAGCGACATAAAAAGTACAATTTCAAGTATGATGAGATAATGTCTTTGTTGGCTGCATAAATTCCGTTTAGTCATGAATTATATTACAGATTTATCTGTAATGGCTTGTTAATTATATTAATTAATATGATAAGTAATCCCAAATTCTTACTGACATACAATAAGAAATTATAGAGAATAAATCAGTGCTTATATGGAGTAATAGTGTGAATCCACCTCTTAGCAATCTACATATCTAGATTTCGATCTCATCAGTGTAGCTCAGCTAGTGAGGATCAATTCACACAATATTTCGAGTGGTTATATACAAAAATGATACAACTAATCCCATAGGAGGAAAATAAAGCACCATCTGGCGGCACCACATCAATTATTATACAATATTAATATATAATATTGGGCACTATTCGGTGATCCTGATGGTATGATCATGTTATTACCATATGGGTGTGCATTGCTAATTGATGTGGTGCCGCCAGTTAGTAGTAATTTTTTCCATTTTCATTTATTTAAGTTCTTATGCTTCCTTCCAGTTTCATTTCCTTTCTAATATTTCCAATATAGCTTCATCCCATTTTTTTTCTTGGTCTTCCTTTTTTCTTGTTTTTGATTTTTGCTCTCCATATTCTTTTGGCCGGTGTTATCTCTACCATCCCTTTTTCATATACTCCTATTTAATTACATCATTATTAGCTGTATTAAATATTTTATTATATCCTACTAGAATCAGTACGGTATAAAGTAAGTTGTAAACTAATTATCAAGTCAGTACTCTTACTGTAACTGGGCGACAAATAGATTAATACACGAACAAGCTTTTTAATTGTAACGTGCACTCGTCTAGACTTCTGGTTGAGCTTATCGACCCGTGTCGTAACATACGGTGTACATTTCACCTCTCACCCGGCAATTGAGCCGTTTTTCACAAACGCGTCGCCTTCTTCACGTTAATTGCGACGCTGCCTGCAATCTAATTGCGCACGCTGCGCTCCCCAGAAATTAATATATTCGAATTTCATTAGCCCAAGTCCCATTCTCGATAACAATCACGTCGTTTCGAGTCTAGACAATTCAAATCTCGCCTGTCGGCACGAGAAATCAATGCGGAAATATTTGCAAACAATTCAATTTTAGTGATGATTTTATTTTTGTATTATAAAATGCAGTGTTCTACAAAAATCATTTCGCAAAGCTTATGCAACATGCATTTGCCTGAGAACGAGTACATCTCGCTACTATTTTGTATGTCCCTCGGTGTAAATATATTCCAAGCTGACGGAAACTGAGTTACTGATCAGAATGGAGTGCAATTTGAATTACAAATTGCGTGTTTGCATGAGATACGAGAAAAACATTTTTATTCACTGAAAATCATATAGATAAATCGTTTAATAACAAGATAGTTTTTATTATTTGTTGCATATATTTCTATTTATCTATTTATAATAATGTATTATTTATTCCTATACATACAAATATTCTTAATAATTCTTTTAGGTCGTGTTATAAAGTTGTTTCAACCATAAATTCTTGAAAATTGTTTTTATTATTTGTTTTATAAAATATTATAAATAAACTAGGTGAAATTCCAGCCATCCGACAACTATCTCACCAACTCCTCTGAGGCCGTGTGATTATTTGTATAATTTTCCTCTCAAAATATTACCAAACGTACTATTGTGTGCTCTGTTTCTACTTCTAATTATGCAGTTACAATTTCTAAGATAATAATAATCGCAACTATCGTACTACCGCGTTATTGGAGACAAAAAAAATGAGGTAGTACGATAGTTGCGTTTATTGTTATCTTAGAAATTGCAACTCCATAATTAGAAGTAGAAGCAGAGCACACAATATTACGTTTGACGAAAAAAAAACAGTAATAAAAATTTTGTCACGACATTCACTGACAGTACAAACGTCATTAATGAGAAATTAGTCGGTTTCAAAATGTTGTTTTCATTAGGTTAGGTTGTTTTTTTATATTATAAAAAATATTCAAATAGAACGCAGGAAAATATATGAATATACTACCATTTCGTAATGGACTCCATGAAATCAATAGTCTTGTCTGGACGTAGGTAATAGAATAGATCGATCTTGGTAAACAACTCGCCCGATATAGTATGAGTTTACACCCTCCGTGGAAACTTTATAATGCCATCGACCTCAAGAAGACATTAACAACGACGAGGCACTCTTCTTTGGCACAAAAGCCAGCTCGTGTTTCACTCACTTTGTAGTCGAGGGACCCCTTAAACGCGGCACAATGTTTAGTTTGCAATTTATGGAGACATCAAAATATTAAATATCATAACAAAAAAATAAAAATGAATTTTGTTTTAATTTGATTCACTCAGTTACTACAAACAATATACTGCGGGTAGAATTTTGAGGATGTGAATATAAGGAACATTATCATACTATTATTAATATACAAACTTAATATTACAGATTTTCATGATATCACGAGAAATGGCACATCGCCACGCAACTTTTGAATATCTCACTGTTAAATCAACTCGTGGAAATTTGAGGCGGGAATTTAAATGTATGTAGGGCTAAATCTGTGTTTTTTTTTTCAATTTTGGTCCTTACTAACATGGTATGTCTTGTATAATATATGAGCGTGATTACTTGTGCTCTTATTTGCTTATACCATTGGATATTTAAAAGCCAAACTATGACGGTCTACTATTTCAAATGACATGAACTCTGCACTGCATTGTTTCTAACATTATTATTTTTTAATTAGGAATAAATTAATAAATGAAATTAATTAAATCATAGAAATTAATGGATAATAGTGTAGTGCAGAGTTCAAGTTATTTGAAATAGTGGAGGGGCATAGTTTGGTTGGTGGGGACCACCCGCCCACCCCACCTTTGCTCGCATAGTTTTTTCAATGGATACAGATTTTTTATATTGTTTATACTATTCCAAGAAGAGTGTTATCCTATGGAACAACTATGCCAACAAAGGTGGGGTGGGTGGGCGGTCCCTACAAACCTGACTATTCCCGTCCACTATTTCAAACGACTTGAACTATGCATTACATTCTTTTTACATATAATTTTTTAATTAGTCTTAAAATAATAAATGACATTAATTTAATCAAAGAAAATAACGGATAATAGTGTAGTGCATAGTTCAAGTCGTTCAAAATACCTAAAGGTCTTACATTCAAATTTACATATGGTTATAATTTGTAGAATCGATTACTATGTATTCGATTAAATATTCTTCACGTGTAGGGTATCATCGTGTTTGTCTTACTGTTCGCTATCAGATTCAAAACGGTTATATATATATATATATATATATATATATATATATATATATATATATATATATTATTGTTATATTCTATTCTCATTCAAGCGACAATGCCTATAAATGTATGACAATTTTACGATGACATCATAAGTCACTTTTCACAGTGCTTTAGAGGTTTTGTGTGAAATTAAAATAAATACCAGATGATTAAGCTCCTCTGAGCTTCTCCATTTGCCGGCTGAAAAACCACACTACTGATTTTAATTATCTTTTTCTGTTTTTGTTATAAACATATTATAATTAACGGGTATCAGATTTCTATACATGTACAACAATTTTCCTCGGAATACAAATTATGAAAAATATAATTTTTATGAAACACACGTTGCACGATTGACTGCTTATTATTTAATCCCATAGGGTTACTTTAGTCATGCAAACAGCCCTCCTTCGAAATCATTCGGTGTTGCGCTTTTTGGTTGCATTCAGTCACTCGCACACCCCTCGACGAAATCAAACACGCACCTAACATTTCGGTTCAACGACATATAATGACTTATTGATTTAAACAGCGCAGGTTTGGTCAATTTGTTGATCCACCCCAAAACACATTAGTCCACACGGCGGGCTTCCATTAGTTGAATTATAAAATTCTTAGAGGCGTGTCTCTGAACAAATAATATAGCATTGATGATACCAATTTTAATAAAATGTCGTTTAACCTCCATTTCTCGTTAGAAAATAAATTTAAGTACAAGTAAATATTGTATTAATGTTATTCAAAATCAAACAGGATTTGGTTTGATTCTGAAGAACCGAATTTTATTATTTGATAGTGATAGAATAATTGTTAAATATACTATGTGAATCGAACATTAAAACCACCAAACATACTCTGCACATGCCCAGTGCCTGGGAAGAACATGCTTGCGAAACACGACCCTGGAGCAGAGAAATGAACCTCTCAGGGACATACTAAACTTCGTCCAAGAAGTGGAATTCCTGAGAGAACAATTGTAGTAGGGTAAAGCACAATAGATCAGAATTGGTCGCAGTGCAAAATGGCAAGCAATGGTCAATGGACCCTTCTAATAAAACATTAAGAAAATTAAATTACTGTGGGGGCGCTTTACTGAAGTAGCTAGTCCACACACATACACTAGCACACGGTAGAAGGACCCCCGAAGGTCGATAGCAAGTTACAAATAGTAAAATTTAAAAAAGGACATTTCCTTCTACGGAATTCCCCCAATAAACAAGACTCTAATATAAATAACAGAGAAAAAAACACAAATAATACCAAATACAGATACAACCAAACTATGTTAGTCCATTATTTCAAATGGCTTGAACTCTACACTACACTGTTATCCGTTATTTTCTATAATTCAATTAATTTAATTTGTTATTTTAAGACGAATTAAAAATATATTTCAAAAATATTGTAGAGTATAGTTCAAGTTATTTGAATTAGTGGACGGGCATAGTCAGGTTGGTTGGGAACTATTTGTATTTGGTACTATTTGTATTAGTAGTATTAGTACCAAATATAGTAACTACTGTATCTGTATTTAATTTTAATTTGAATTAATAGTATTATTAGTTTCTACTA
Organism: Lordithon lunulatus; assembly: GCA_963942505.1. Lineage (NCBI taxonomy): Eukaryota > Metazoa > Arthropoda > Insecta > Coleoptera > Staphylinidae > Lordithon > Lordithon lunulatus. The sequence continues at coordinate 54,485,175 of OZ012672.1, read as the reverse complement.
TAAATTACGTATTAAAAATGAATCTATAGAAAATATATAGATATAAATATACATAAAATCCCATTATAAATCTCATTGTTTTTCAATTTTAGACCATATACCTAACAATTCAATTATCGTTTCATACTATATTGTGTTGATCCAATTAAGTCCGAATTATATAATTCCATTTGAAAGGGTAGCGGCGTCCAATTATTCACAGAGCTAGGCTTTTTGATTTTAATTCTGTCAGGCTACACCGGACCGCATTCCAATTATTGCTCTTTTCTAGCGCCCCCATGTGCGCACAACGGGATTTTTTAATTTAAATACAATATATGTGCCCGTATTTTATTCTGTATCGCGTTCTGTGCACTGCTGGATTTTGCTTAATAGATGCATTGCCCGATTTAACCTAGAAAGCGTGATTTATGTGGGGAAATCGTTAACAACTATGCTGGGGGAACCTAGCAGCCGGCAGGCAAGGTTGGGTGAATAATTCAGGCGATTTGGTTGTGAACAGGGTGGCTGCCAGGTGGCGAAATACATTCTAGAAGAAATATTTCTTACAAGAGACATATTTTAGATGGTTTAATATTTTTAAATTACTACAAAATTTAACAAATAAATAACTATTGCCACTAATTTTAAATTCAATAATAAAACTAACTATCTCATTATCATACAAGGTATTAAATTATATAGTTTTTTTTAACAATTTAACACATGAGACCTCCCACTAATTTGCATGTTTTAGAATGTATTTTCATGAATATTGGAAAAATAGTAAAAGTTTTAACAATATGCAATATAAATCTACCCTGTGGTGCCTTGTAGTAAGTAAGTAATGGGGGGAAAACTGAGGAATTAACATTAATTTGCATGTTTTGGAACGTATTTTCATGAATATTGAAAAAACCGTAATAGTTATACTAAAATATCCTAAAGACCTTTTATAGAGGTTGAAAATGTTCACAATATGCGATATAAATCAACCCAGTAGTGCTTTTAATAAAAAAGTTATGAGGGAAAAACTTGCATGTTTTAGAACGTATTTTCGTGAATATTGAAAAAACAGTAATAATTACACTAAAATGTCCCAAAGGCCTTTAATGGAGGTTGAAAATATTCACAATATGCAATATAAATCAACCCTGTAGTGCTTTTAATAAAAAAAAGTTATGAGGGAAAAACTGAGAATCAAACAATAATTTGCACAAACACTAGAACTTACCCTCGTAGAGGGAAGTTAAACGCCATCTGGCGGCACCACATCAATTAGCAATGCACACCCATATGGTAATAACCGTCAACATGTTCATGTCATCAGGATCACCGGGTAGTGCCCTCTAGAGAATAAGAATAATATTCCAACAGAGTGCTTGAGATATCAGCACAAAGCCAATCGTATCACACTTATATAGGTATATGTAATAATTTGCACGTTTTAGAACGCATTTTTACATAAAAAGATCAGGGCTAAAAGACAGAGCGTCGACAGTATCCATTTATTTTAAGTATTTGTTATTTTATATATTTGAATATCAAATTATAATCTAACGTTATTTTAAATACGATTTTATCTGAATAAATGTGTATAGATATATAGAATACACTATTATGTTATGTTGTTACCTTTCCTGTCATTATATTTCTCATCTCGCTTGGAAGAGTCACGTATTGGAAAAAGTACTGTTGTCCGCCTACAAATACATATCATAAATGTATCTACCCACGACGGAGTCTGATTTATATCAATGCTCATATGTGGAAACATATTTGTTACGGTACTGAATTTGGTTCAACATAATAGAAAAATACGCCTGGACTGGAATGTAATATATTTATAAGCATGAAATAATATCAAATATCAATATCTTATAAATTCACGAAATAAAGTAGGATTCAGATCATATTTATTAATACTTTTTGTATCAGTCTGCACAATCATATTAGTGGGTTTTGGTTGACTCCACTATAACCCTATAGCCCTTTGGTTTTCCAGTTCGTGACACAGCTTTTTACTCAGGTCTTCCTCTACGTAATGCCACCATCTGTTTCGTGGTCTTCCTCTAGCACATATCGTATCAAAGCTACTGTTCAACATTCTTTCTGGTAATTCGATCGTCTGGCATTCTTATTACAAGTAATGGGCAGTACTTGTACATCTAATTGTCCCAATTATTGATAGCCTACCACGGAGCTCTTTCAGTTAAAAATTCATTCTTATTCTTCATGTTTTTCCTTCCTTTACTGGCCCAAAAGTTGATTATTGTATTTTGCATTTGAAAACACTTAACAGTCCAACGTCTCTCTGGCATCGTTGGACGAATGATTGTTTTGTAAAATATAGTAATATAAAAAATAATATCAATAGTTGAGATACATATTTTATACTTTGTAGGGGCTAACTATAGCTATTTGTAAATATATTCAGCGAAATTTTATAAAAAATTTGAAAACTACAGAGTTATGGTACTTTTTGTCCTTTAACTAATATTAGAATTGTAATTTTTGCGTTTAACAACCCCAAAAGACCACGAATATTTGATATACATATTTCATACTTTGTACAGTCTAAATTTGACTATTTGTGCATATATTCAGAGCAATTTTATTAAATTTTGAAAACTACAAATAAAGTTATGGTATTTTTTATCCCCTGACTAATTCTCAGAATTGTATTTTTTAAGTATACTAGCCGAAACAGACTACGATTAGTTGAGATACATATTTTATACTTTGTACGGGACAAGTATAATTATTAGTAAATATATTCAGCGAATTTTATAAAATTTTGAAAAGTACAAACAGAGTTATGATACTTTTGTCCAATAATTAATGTTAGAATTGTTATTTTTGAGTTTAACACCCCAAAAAGACCACAAATAGTTGATATACATATTTCATACTTTGTACGGTCTAAATATGACTATTTGTACATATATTTAGAGTAATTTTATTAAATTTTGAAAACTACAAATTAAGTTATGGTAAAAACAGTACAACTTACCCTCGTAGAGGGAAGTTAAACGCCATCTGGCGGAACCACATCAATTAGCAATGCACACCCATATGGTAATAACCGTCAACATGCTCATGTTATCAGGATCACCGGGTAGTGCCCTCTAGAGAATATGAATAATATTCCAATATAGTGCTTGAGATATCAGCACAAAGCCAATCGTATAAAACATATTATATAAGTGTGAACCCACCTCTTAGCAATCTACATATCTAGATTTCGATCTTATTAGATCTCGTCAGTGTAGCTCAGCTAGTGAGGATGAATTCACACATGTGAATTCATCCTCACTAGCTGAGCTACACTGACGAGATCTAATAAGATCGAAATCTAGATATGTAGATTGCTAAGAGGTGGGTTCACACTTATATAATATAAGTTATGGTATTTTTTATCCCCTGACTAATTCTCAGAATTGTATTTTTTAAGTTTAACAGCCGAAACAGACTACGATTAGTTGAGATACATATTTTATATTTTGTACGGGTATAAGTATAATTATTTGCAAATATATTCAGCGAAATTTTATAAAATTTTGAAAAGTACAAACAGAGTTATGGTACTTTTGTTCCATAATTAATCTTAGAATTGTAATTTTTTAGTTTAACACCCCAAAAAGACCACAAATAGTTGATATACATATTTCATACTTTGTATAGTCTAAACATGACTATTTGTGTATATATATATGTATATATATATATATATATATATATATATATATATATATATATATATATATATATACAGTGACTTTATATTCTCTTTCTCTGTTATTACAAACGAGAATATAAATATGCTGTCGTGCATTTTATTAAGTGCAATATAATTTAAGAAACGTCGTTACATGCAGATGAAGTATTTTCGCGGGTGTTTCAATGCAGACTCAAAATTAACACATAAAAATATGAAACGCGCGCCCTTCACCCGTAACATAAAACATCCCTGTTTGTGACAAGTAAATAAAGTCTTCCGGCGCACGTCTCTCTCTCTCTCCAGTTTTGTGACGAGTTATAAATTTTATTCGCTCGCAAACGTTGCAAGATAATGAAAATAGTGTGGAATTTCGGAAGATGCCCAAGGCGGAGCAATATAAATACACTTTAAGGGAGCAAATAAATCGCGGCGACTGTCCCAAAGAAGCAATCAAATAAATACTATTTTGAGACATTCATTTTGGCGTGTGTACATGGAGAATTCTTTTTACAATGGATATTTTGTGGTGATACACAAGTAATTATTTCTGGAAATTCCTGACGTTTTTTAATTGAATTCGTTTTTGGTTAAAAATAGATATGTTTGTAATTTACATCAAAGTGAATTTAGAACATATTTTTTGCTGTCAACTACAGGATTTATAATAATAATCATTATATTTATTAAAAGTACGTAATATTTCGAAACAATTGTATCTATCTTAAGCTCGTATTATAATAATAATCATTATATTTATTAAAAAGAACGTAGTATTTCGAAACAATTTTATCTATCTTAAGCCCATATGATATTTAATTTCTTATATCGTTTTCGATACAGACACAAACTACATAGTATCATACACACACATCACTTAACAATATCAACACCGTAATACACAATGTTAATTTTCCATTTAAAAATAGTTGTACAGTTTAATATGTCTATTCATATATATATATATATATATATATATATATATATATATATATATATATATATACATATATATATATATATATATATATATATATATATAACGATATAGGAAACTAGATAATGTCGTACGGACTTTATACAATCTTATACAATTATATCTATTGGTATACAAAAATTAATATTAATTATAACATTAATAACAGTAATAAACGGCGCTATTGACCCGTGGCCTTCTAGCCGTGATTAGAAATATTAGGTTGCATTATTAATTAGTTAATCTGTTATGTCTGTCTGTCTGTTGTATAGTTGGGTAATTATTTCGTGTAGTGTACACGATTTATAATATTGACTAAATAGTTAACTAGACTACTAGTGTAAATAGTATTTGTAGTAGCTCAATAGTTAATTGAATATCTATACTTTTTGTCTATTATTGTTGTTCTGTAATTGGATTTTTCTTTCCGTACGACAATAAAGCCTATTGTTATTATTAATATGTACACTCTTGTTTGGCTCCTGTACAATAAGATGTCGCTTACAATCTTAACATATAAAATTGTAAATTTTAATTATTAATTATATAGGTATAATATTTTAATATTTCGAATAAAAATAAGTTAAGTAAAAATATAACAAATATTTCCAAAAGTAAATCAGAGTATCAATCATCTGAAATATCGCTTGTGGGCGGAAACAGTTGGTGCAAAAAAGTTACCCTTATTCGAGTATGAAGATAGATGCTACAACCCGCCTCCAGCAAAGTCTGGTTGGAATTTATTCCGACCCATATTCACCGAGGAGACATTTAAAACATGAGTTATGTGCAAGTGTGGCACCGTTTACAGTATCTGAGCTCATATTTTTGTACAAATACAAGCAACACGAAATAAGAGATATTTTCTACATTTTCGAACTAATACTTATACAAGGATAAGCAGGAATATCTTCAATAGCTTTAAATTTTACATTAAGACTGTCTCTTATAAAGCAGGTTAAATTCATAACTGTGAGGTTTGGTTATTCAAACATCGTTTTCACGATAATCACTCTTACAACGTAAAGATATAAATGTGGGAGCGAAATGTGATAAATTAACACGGTGACTAGCAATTAGAACAAAATAATATATTCGGGATAATGAAATAGGTTCGACGTCTCTATTATAGAGCCTTTCGTTTATCACTCTGTGCTGTTGCCAACGTATTATCTCTTGTTCTATTTGCTGCTGAGGATGCGCACAATTTTACTTCGGCCCTTACAACCTACAGCGCACGACCACAAGATACAGCACGCCACGGAGCGACTAGTAATGTTAAACCATACTAAAGGAAAGCGCCTTATATCTAATAAAGACACCTTTCACGATTAATAATACTGTCAATATTTTAGAATAATGACAGTATTACTGGTATTACTGTACGATAACATGTTTAAAATGTTATTATTCTAAAATATTGACAGTATTACTTATCATGTAAGGTATAGTAATGGTGGAATGAAGAGACTACTGATATTTATCAGGATAATTGATTATTTGATAAATATAAAAGGTGGATTGAAGCAAATACTGACATTACTAGAACTGACAGTATTATTGACCGTGTAAGGTGCCTTTTAGAGGCGTCAAACCAAATATTTTGAGGAAATCAAATTGATTGTTTTCATGACGAAAAATATTAGGAATTGTAAAGACTACTAGATTACTATACTATAGATTATTATTATCTTATGATTAAATTTCATATTTGTCGCCAGTTTCAACTCTGCAGCGTTTCTATTTCAAATGCTAGAGAGATGGTTTATTCGTGAAGTATTTATTGCCCTACAGATTGGGACAAGACGCTTGTATCTAGCTCATACCGTTTTCGCGCTGCAGCAGCGACAAAATGTGAATATGATGAAATTTCAGGTTTTTCCCCAGTTTCAATTATATAGCGACTCTATTTCAAATGCTAGACAGACGTTTTATATGTGAAAATAATTTAATATATATAATAGTTGTGTTACAGATTTAAATAAGTCGTTTCCACCAGTGAAAATCGCTATATTTGCTATATGCAATCAAGTATGCGAGAAATTAATGATTTGTGTAACAAGTCCATTAATACTTAAATTGTTACACAAATTATTACAGAAATTAATTTCCCGCATACTTGATTGCATATAGAAAATTTTTCAATATGCCCTTGTTTGTATTACTTTGTTTATTTATAAAAAAAACTTCGTTGTAACGATCAATCAGCATGAAGGTTGTTTAAATGCGTTTAATATTATGCAAGTTTTGACCGAACACAAGAAAGACACGCTTGATAAAGTATGTGACATTTTATTTTACGCTCCAACCTGCACAGATGTAAATAAAATAAACTTCTTTAAGAAGGTTATTAAGTTGCTTGTAAAAGAACGACTGGGGGGAGAATAAGGTTTGTATTCTTATCAAAAACACGAGTACCTACTTATTATATAGCTTTTGAAGTTTTTTTTTAAAATCTTAGTTAAAATCCTACATGTATATGGATTAAAAGTCGGTTTGAAATTAACTAAAACGAAGATTTCATGTCCCAACCTTAACCCCATCGTTTGTTATAGCACTAACAGAAGAATGGCGCAACATCCCACAAGAAATTGTTGCGAAATAATTAGGTCGATGCCTAATCGTATGACGGATTATATAATATGCATTTAAGGATTAAATTGTCTTTCAAACAGTATATTATTTGTATTTGAATTTGATTTATTTTCTATAAAAATTATAGCTAAAGTCAAATGATTACACTGGGCCGATTTCTATTCACATAAGTGTATGTAAGAAATAGTAAAAACTGGTATCGTTTTAACTAATGATAGTTGTAGTCCTATGATTAACGCAGAGATATTAGGGTATCCCAGTGTGTATGTAAGAAAACAGTTATTATTATACTAAATTGTTAGTACTCGTAGTGTCTTCGTGTGAAAGTAGTAGTCTTATAGTGATTTGTGGTGATCATAGCGCATTCACCAATTTAAAGAACAATTTTAAAATTGTTCTAAATTTCTGCTGCATCTTTCGTCTCGTTTATTTAGCCAGCGGCGGTTAATTAGATAGTCTTTGCATAATTTACTGATGTGCAGTGTCAAAGTTACAAACTGCCCAACCGCAAGCCCAGACCACGCTCAAATAAAGGCTGTTTGAACGCTCGGACTACGTCACGAGAATAATTATTGAGTGAGAATGTATAATGAATTGCAAATTCCTTGTCGTCAAAGCAAGCAATTACAAATTAAGAAGGCTTTTTGAGTATAAAACAGTAATTGTACAAAATTGATGCATATTGCATTGTCTAGTACATATAATTGCAATATTTCAATCAACGTTATACGTAATGAAATTTCAAGAGAGCTTTTAAGTTGCGTTTAGTCTTTTTCTGACTACGTAATGAAAATATAGCATATATTTTTATACATACTGCCACTTTGTAGAATTTAATGTTGAAAAAAAGATATTCATTTTATTATGGTGGTTGTAGGGTTACCCTGTGCGTATGTAAGAAAACAGTTATTATTATAGATATACATATAATGCAAGTATCGCAATCAGTAAATGTGTTTATCAAACGGGACTCTCTTATTCAATTTTATATGATGCAACATATCTGGTACATCAAGTATTGATCCGGATGTGCGCAACGCGCGCTCTGTTACATTTTTTTGATGTTTTATTGATGGAAACACTGGCGCACTGTTCTTGCGTGACGCAACTGTTGGGATTGTGTAATGAGTTCCTTAAATATTAATTCGGGTTGGATAAGGGACTGGAATGTAAAGAATGTAAGGGTTTAATTAAGTATGCACAAGCAAATACCTTTGATACTGCTAAAATAGAGGCTCCACTGATTTTCTATATATATATAACGTTAGAATGGCTAAAAGGATTTCATCAATAATTTTAAAAGGGTACAGTAACTAAGCTAATTATATATATATATATATATATATATATATATATATATATATATATATATATATATATATATATATATATATATATATATATATATATATGAAATACACACAGAATTGAATTAATTATCCCTATATGTAAAAGCCCAGTCTCAACTATCATTTTTATTTTTGTGTGCCCGTGAGGGTTAACGTTTCGAATTGCCAATGAGGCTATTGCTTTATTATATTTTTAAACTCATAATTTGATTTATGTATTCATTATTTTGAATTTATTGAAACAATATAAAACGTCTGTATCCATTGAAAAAACTATGCGAGCAAAGGTGGGGTGGGCGGGTGGCCCCTACCAACCGGACTATACCCGTCCACTATTTCAAACGACTTGAACTATGCAGTACATTATTTTTCACATATATCTTTTTAATTTGTCTTAAATTAATAGAGGACATTAATTTAATCATAGAAAATAACGGGTAATAGTGTAGTGCATAGTTCAAGTCATTTGAAATAGTGGACGAGCATAGTCAGGTTGGTGGATCCTGGTGAGTCTTGTTGGACCATACTACAACCGACTTGATTTGTACACTACACCGTTTTCAGAAATTTTTAATAATCCAATCAATTTAATTTAATAATATTTACCTAGTTAGGAAGACAATTATTCGAATGTGGACAATATTCCTATTCAATGGATAATTCAATATTATTAAATACGGAATACTAGATGTATTCAATATAAAGCAGAAAACATTAATAAAATTGATAGTGGATAGCGAGTTATAACACATATTATATATTACTTGTTATATTTTTTAATTTATTTATTTTTTAATATTTATATTTATACCTATATATATTTATACATTTTGCATATTATTGTTGTAGTCCTGTAATTGTTTTCTTCTTTCCGTAGGACAATAAAGCCTATTATTATTATTATTATTATAATACTTTTAATGAAACCAATTAATCAACTAGCATATGAAGTGTTATTATTATACTACACTAAAAATACTGCATAATGTTAAAATTCTAGTGATTTAATTCGTTTCACACGCCATAATTTGGCTATGTCTGCAGCTTCATTTGAATTCTGCGGAATGAGAACGGAATGAATTTATTTGCGAAACGAAATTGGCCTGTATTGAACTATAAATTTCCTTCCGTGTTGTACACGAGCCTGGATCGCATATACATGTACATTCTGAATACATGCAAATATGCCCATATGAATCTGCAATGAGGATATCAATCATTCACTATATGTCAAGATTTTCAATACAAAAAATCCCTGTTTATTTAAAAGCCTCTACTACACGAAAATTCAATTTAGAAAATATTTTAAATTTGATGGTTGAAATGAATAATGTATAATAGCTATTTACGTAAACAGATATGGGGCATTATATTTCAATAGATTTCTTAAGGTAAGTATTAATAAGTCTATTGAAATATCATTATATTATGGGACATTTCCCATATCTGTTTACGTAAATAACTATTATACATTATTCATTTCAACCATCAAATTTAAAATATTTTCTAAATTGAATTTTCGTGTAGTAGAGGCTTTTAAATAAACAGGGATTTTTTGTATTGAAAATCTTGACGTGTAGTAGAGGCTTTTAAATAAACAGGAATTTTTTAGTAGGCAATCAAATTATTTATTTCCTGTGCGGTTGGTGATCATTGCAAGCATTTTTTTTGGCGTGATTTGTGCAATTAATTTCGAGTTTTTAGTTTTATAAACAATACGAAATTTAATGACAAGTCAATAATATAATTTTTGAATTGAGGACTATAATTTGTGGTTTATGATGCATCTTATAGAATTGAAAAAATACTACTATATAGCTGTACTTTTCACCCTAATTTTTACGGTACGTTTTTAAGTTATTTTAAAAACTGTAATTCTGTATAGATATCTGCATACATAGAATTCATGATTTTGCTAATAAATTACGATTCTTATGTAATATAACAAGTAGACGTAACTATTATTGAAATAATCAATTTATTTCATTCATTTAAGGGTTAATATCTTATGTATAAGGCACCTTACACGATCAATATAACTGTCAATATTTTAGAATAATAACAGTATTACTGTATGATAATATGTTTAAAATGTGCATTATTCTAAAATATTGCCAGCATTACTCATCGTGTAAGGTATAATAATGATGTAATGAGGAGAATACTGATCTTTATACGGATAATTGATTACTAAATAAATAAATATAAAAGGAGGATTGGAGTAAATACTGACAGTAGTAGGACTGACAGTATTATTGACCGTGTAAGGTGCCTTTATGAATTATATACCATTTAACTGCGTACTTTTTACCAAAATCTATACTGAGCGAACTGCGGCTATAAAAAGCCATGTCTGTGTTTTTTTTATGACGCGAAATAAAATCTCGTGTACAAAAATATTAGCGCCTTAAATAATTATATTATACATGATATGTCCGGCAGGCACTTTATTTCAGCTAAAAAAAAATGTTATACTAATATCCCTTTACTATATTATCCTAGTTAATGTCAATTAAGAACACACCAACTTCTAGCACGCAGATTAATATTAATCACAAGTCATAACAAAACAAATATATTTATAAAATGACTAATATCGGATAAGCACGAAGTCATTTGCATTAAATAATAGATTAGCATAATTTTCATACGTGCCCAGTATTTATATTTGTGCTTATACTAACTTTAGAACTTAAATTATTAATAACGGTCTTGTTGATCGATAGCCAGCCCCGCATTATAAGATAATTCAATTACTGTTAATGAAACCAAATCGAATTAAGCACCCGAAACAATGGGTAGCTGGCCCCGATTAAACGGAGGGTCATCATCCCATGCAATTTGCGACAATGAAGAAATGATTCACTGCTGTCTGGCGATCTAATTATTCCCTAGTCTTACGCCACATTGGTTTCTCACATTTTCCAATCAATCAGGGTTATCAGGTTGTAAATTTAATTTTATTAAAGAATAATTTATATAGTTATATCAGAAATTAGAGCAGTTTTATTCAAATAAATAACACTGCCAAGTAGTGTTTGGTAATTAATAACATCTTTTCACTAATAATGTAACTAATATTGCTTTTTGATTTGATGATTTATAATTCAGCTCTTAATAATCTTAATAATCTAATCTTCATAACTAGCTAATTAATGGCTATCATCTAGTTATGAGGATTATTTTAGCCGATTAATTTGCATTAGTGTTTCGCATACTTTTCGGTCCCCCCCCCCCCCCTATTCCACTTAAATATAAGGCCCCACTGAAGATTGTGTAGAAAAACATCTCGAATAATCTGTAATCAATATTTTTTACGACTTTCCAAATATTTTCACCCACTTTGAGAATCACTGATCTACATTATTCTTCTGATTGCCTCAATATAATCTAATATATATAATTTATAATCGATTTTAAATGTAATAAATAATATCTGAAAATATATAATATTCAGTTCATGTTCGTATATGGCTCATAGCACAATGCGACACACCGAAATCCCTTCCAAATGGGCCGGCAATAGATTTCACCTATTTGGCCTGCAACTGGCAGCTAAGCTATGATATCAGATGTACGCTACGACCCATAAATCAATTTGTTTCCAGTATTCGCATTCGCATTTCAATATGTGCATGGCGTGGTGTATGCGGCATGGTTGGTCAGGTAAGCAATAATTTAGGCGAACATTTTTTCGCGCCACCCACATACGAAATGCATGCTGCAGCTAGTCCTAATGAAATTGGATGCATGACATATTCCCGACAGTGCCGAGCACCGTGTAATTAGGGACTATTAAAATGGTTAGCACGAATGAATAATGGGGACTCTGGATGCATTAGGGGGAGCTACATTTGCATTTTGCGGTGTGCGGATTAAATATATTCCAAGTTTATTGCAGAGGGAAGTACACTAGAAATTTATATTAGTTATTATGGTGCTAATATACTATTATTGTAGTCACGCTTCAGACAATTGCATGATTTTTTCTTACAGCTTTATAAAAAAAGTATAACATGACCAAATCGCAATAAACAATAGCTGTCTTATTTAAGGAGATAGAAAAGTGGGGCTATTTTGACTAGAGAAAGTCAAGGCCAACATATCGAGCATATATAATTTCAGAAATATATGGTCATTTTGGCAGAAATCTCAAGAAAACACACAAATACATGACTAACATAAACACACACACTTGACTCCTTTCATCTTATAGAATATACATGCTTAGAAATTAAATGTTTTGAATAACTAATAAAAAATATTATTATAAACAATAAATTTTCTCGAAATAAGTTTGAGAAACGTTTCCATAAAATTACTTTACCGCACAGTGTGCCAACTAGCTTAATTCGCACTATTTGAAAGTCCCTTAGGAACTTCCTTTGTAGGCGCTATTCAGTTCATGCAGGAAATGCAATAAGGAAATCGAACGAGGGCGAGAATGGTTTCGGTGAAATCTACACCTCAAGTAGACTGGGGAAGAATGGGCTGACTATAAAGCAGTCTCGCTGAGAGAATTTGAACGATATTATAGAGCGGTTAAAATTGTGAGCTTCACATATTATTAAACATATAAGTAAAAGACATTTTACGACTATTATTGTATTAGATTTATCACAGGAGTAATAGAAATTACATTTTATATCTTTATTTTATCTTATATTTTTGTTATATTTTAAATCATTCTTTATAAACGATGATAATACTGCAGGCTATAATTATTTTAGAACTATTTTATGTTGTAAGCTCCTTAAAATATATGCTGTATTCGTATATTTTATTATATTTTTACTTTCCGAAAACAGCACTGTTATATAAAGCCAATACCTTCCAATATAGCTTCTTATATGTTTACTTACCGAATACAGCACTGTTTTATAAGGAAGGTATTGGCATAGCCAAAATATCATGTTTAATTTCGAAAAAAAAAGTGTATATCTTCCTTATAGAATTTTTTTTTCGAAAAGTAAACATATTTTTATCATCATGTTTACTTTTTGAAAAAAGAAACAATAAACCCGTAGCAGCATAGAGCGATAAACGAAAACAGCTATATGCATAAGGAATATCTTGCTTCATATAGGTCAAGGTTTCCGTTTCCTATAGCGCGACAAGAATGTAGGTTTACTCATTGGTTTACAGCACCGTAAACGTGATTAAAAGATGGGAACAAGTTTAGCAAAGCAATTAATATTCCCTTGGCGCACCGACACGGACGCTTCTGTTAAAATCAAACTGGAGCCAACCGTACCGGATAAATTCTACCGCTTTCCCAATCTACGAAATAACGAAATTAGTTATTAAGAGGCCTACAGCCATTCCAGCTTGAATAGCTCCACTTATAGTGACTTTGTTTGGAAGTTTGCGAAACTTTTTGTTGTGATTAATGTAAGTGTAAGTAGTATTGGTAGTTTTAGAGAGACGTAATATATAACACTAAAGGAATATTAATGAGAACTCTAATTAATTTATTTGTGCTAGTATTGTTATATTTAATTATATACACTCTTCAGTCCAGAAATCAGTAAAAATAAACGAAAACCCCTTGCTCAGTAGCCTAGAGGTTAGAGACGTTTAAATCCCGTTATGGGCCAAATTTTCAGAGGTTTTCTATGAAGTTAAGTTAAATACCAACTCCGCCGATGCCTATCCCAAGCCAGGATGCGCAAGGAGAAGGGAGAAAACTACCAATCTCGATTAAAATCAAAAGTTCAACTAGCCCAGTATCTTATGAGAACCCCGATAAGGGCAACAGAAGATGGTTAACGATTAGGGAAACAATTTTGCAGACCAAGCGAAAGAACTATTTACTAGGACAGGATACAAAAATAGTACTGACTAAGTACGGTCCCAATAAAACGAACAATACAGAAGGGCTGTACCAAGCCCTTCTGTGGTATACCGTCGCCTTAGACCATTGGGCCACGGACCGCCTCCGTAAGTATAAAACGGTATTAAATTCAAAATATGTGCTGCCTAGTCGGCGTACTTTAATAGTTACGTTTATTCCTGTACAGGTACGATTCAATGTAATCGTTTAAAGTTGGTTGTCGGTTAATTAAAGTTCTCGATTTTATATTTTCTCAAGTTTTTGAGTTCTCAATTGTCTGTTCTCGTTTCTTGCTCGAGTTCTCGGTTCTCGTTTAAGTTCTCCAGAACTTTTAAAATCGAGAACATCGACTCTTAATACGAATCGAGAACAGCTGTTCTTGGTTCTCGAAATCCCTAATTTACACGTTGTTAAGTTTTTATTATTTTTTATTATTTACTCGAATGCCTAGCTACCGTATTATTGGTGTAATTCTGATGTACTCATATAACGAACAATAAACTTTATTTTAATGACACACACAGATTTATCTCTGTTTTCAAATAAAATCCAGTTTGAAACTCGTCGGAATAAAACTAAACATTTAACACCCCACGTTTTTAATTCATCACAAATCCTCTACCTCCCTTTTTTTAATAAGTGCTTTATAATTGAAACAACCGTCCATCCCCGCGCTCGCAATTTCAATTACACCACTCCTGAATATAAATCAGCGCCCATTTATTGCGTACACTTTCCTCGCTGATGAAAAGTGCGGCAGCAATCAAGACGAGCTTAAAAAGCATACAGCTCTCTCTCGGCCATTATCAAATACTAATCTGTTTCTCCTGGCAGTGCAGACTTTAATTTCGGTTCGGTGCTTTTCGATGTCGCCAAATTGCATCGATCGGGTTGTTCAATTTCTTGGGATCCCAGGAGGTGGATTGAATTAGATCGGAACGAGACGGGATGGGCATATGTGACAGACACTTTACCTTCACTCATTATTAACCGACTTCACGCTTAATGGTACTTTTAAAGTACTGTGCTATGTTTTATTAATGTCAGACTGGATTTTAATACAATATTAATTGATTGAGGGTTTAATGTGTTTAGTCATAAACTTGAGATATTGAAAATTTATGAAATATTAATTAATTTTATGTAATATAATGCGATCTACGCCTCATATAATAACTGTGTATTTAACATATGGCGATGTACGACAATATAAAATATTAAAAAAAATCACCGACGAATTTTACCGAATCGCCTATTATAAATTTTTCAAATGTTTTCTGTGATGTTAATATAAATACGTGATGATTAAACTCCTTTGAGTTTCTCTTTTTACCGGGGGAAAAACCTTATAGCTGATAGCCGTATAGAGATAGAAGTTTGTGTGTGTGTGAAATAAAATAAAATACTTGATATAAGTTCATATTTGTATATATTACTAAAATTACAATAAAAAATGTATTAATTGAACCAATTTGCAACAAACTAATAGTATTGTTAACAGTTCGTACCATTAACATGTTATGCGTGTGTAATTTTCAGATTAAATTTTACAAATTCAAATATTCCGCTTATTACGTCACGTTAGCGTATTCAAATGCAGAAGCCAATTAACTCATAACAATATGAACTGTTAAGTTTTGTGAAGTAGAGCGCGAACGTACGTCTTGCAGAGAGTGTGCGGTTACCTTTTTTTGCTGTTTATGCTTGACGTAAATCGTGAGTCGTGTATTATTTATATCACTGCATATTCTTCATTGATATAACTATGTCGGGGTATGATGAATTTATAATCTCGCCGATTCTTCTGACTCGTGAGACAAAACATGGTCTTCGTTTTTCATATTATAGGGAATATTTAATGGTGCAATAGTAATAATCACTATATTATTCTATTAATATGCTTCTTTTCTCGATGAGGATCGAATAATTTAAGGCACCCTAAATAATTTATTTTGCCCCACCAAGAAACCAATAATTTACACCTGTATGATTCACGTTTATTTTGAATAATTTATAAATACCACCTTGAAATATATTTATATTTAAATAATCAAAATGAATGAAAAAAACAAACAAAAATACGCCTTAACTAATCAATAACCGATTATTTGCTATCTCTAAATATTAAAAAAAATGTGGTATAATTTAAAGACGAATATGAACGTACTTATGATACTAATTATGAAATTCCTACCTATTCCCTGAGCCTAATTCATATCACATCTCGATAACTCGTTTTGAAAACGCCTATTTTGCACTGTATCTTCATAACTAAAAGAGATAAGGTTGCAGTTTGATGCAATCGCCTCACCTCGATGATTTCTATACGGGAAGCAACAGTAGTTTAGGAAAGACCCACTACATTACGCGTGGTTGACGTTCACCGTCTATATTCTCACACTAATTCACCTCTTTTCTCGGTAGCTCTTTTCGATAACGCCTATTTAGCACTGTATTTCGATAAGGTTAGCAAGGTTAACAGTAGTGTGTCGCTTTTAACACACTACTGTTAACATTGTTTTGCTATACTTGATACAATTATTCATATTATCTAATCAATTTTTTATAATCCATAAAACATATACATTACATTTTACGTAACACCCTTAGAGCAACCAAATCGTAAAAATGCATTGTTCGCAATCCCGCCCCTAAGCAGTTTACACCGTTACCATCGATAGGGATCATACCCTCGTCGGATCGGCGGCACATAAAATTCACACCATAACCTTTGAGACGTAGCTAGAGCAATCCTCACAGATAATAATCCAGCCACGGGCGTTTACAAAGACACTCAGTTAAAGTTGGGATAAAATCAGAGATGTTTAAACTTAATTGGACGTACTTAGAGGAGATAAGTTGTCAGAATGACAGAAATTCTAACACATTTAACTTAAAACGACTGCAATTTATAAAGATCACACGCTCATATTATAGTGATGATATCCACATTGTAAATTGCTATTTAAATCGATTGCTAGATGTATTTACAAATAGAATAATAATCAAAATTATTATAAGATTGTATTATAAGAGTAAGTATTTATAGATTTTGTAGCTCCGACTTGTGTAGTATTCTTTATTAGTCGTATATGGAACAAGTAATCTTTAAAAATTTAAATTAAGTTTATTTTAAGGAGAATATATATATATATATATATATATATATATATATATATAATCCTTTAAAATCTCTTTACACCCTTTCGGGTGTCGAGATTATTTAAGCGTATTTTAAAGTTATTGTATTTTCCGTAGAAATTCCTTAAGGAGAAAATTACTAAAAAAGATGTTTAAGACACAATTTTCATATTGTGTCACAGAAGTCGACGTAATTCGACAAACTGGGAATTTGCAAACATACATATATACATATATATATATATATATATATATATATATATATATATATATATAAAATAAAAGCGAAATGTATTTTTATTTTTTAAATATTTATTGAATAAATTAATAATACTTATACAATATAAATTAAATATAATCAATAATAAAAAAAAGTGATTCTCTCTACAGGAACTCGAATAACAGGACCAAGAAGGGCAATCCGGGTATCGAGAGATTCAGTTGGTACGGTGGTACGGTGGTAGTTGGTGATTTGGTTCTGTGTTATTTAATTCTATTTTATTATCATATCTTTCTTCAGATTTTCTCATAATTTTTTCATATTAGTGAAAATCTTTGTTACTTTTGATATTTTATTGTAATCTATTGTATCTTCTATTAGTATGCAAAAACATATTTATAAAAAGCCCTCTGCATTTAGCCTCTTATTGCTGCTATTTCTTTTCATTCTCTTCCTCTCCCCTGTGCATTAAATTTCCAATACAACCGATAACACTTCTATTACGCGCACCCCCTATTGATTATCAATTACCTTCAGTCGACAACGAAAGGGCTATAAAAAATCAATCGCATTTTCAAGCCACCCCTCCAACCCAATAATTAAGAGACCCCCACCTTCTTCAGCTATTAATACGACCCGCTATATTTATAAATACATTAAACACATGTGTACTCAGCATTTTTTTGTGTTCAGTATTCCAAGCATGGGGCTGCTGCGAATATTTAAATTCGCAGCCGTTCCGCAAATGGCGCGACGAGGAATAAAACGAAATTTCCGGGCGCACAATAAATACGCGGCGATAAAAGCAGATTACGTTATTGTAACACACAGAGCACTGGAAACTGTTTCATAATGTAGCTAGGCTTAATTCGCACAATGCGGAGAGTCGGATGGGGCTTTGGGAAGTTGGTAGTATAGTTATGACAATTTGATTAAGCGAGTTTAATTAAATTTTATTTGACAAAAAAAAAATACAACAGGTTTCGTCGGATGTTCGAGGTAGTAGCAAACTGTAAAACCTTGTAATTTAATACTAAGGATAATGTATGATCAACTGTTTTACACTGTGTTAATTAATAAAACTAGAAACTAGATAGATATAATTTTGAGCTATGTGTAAAATACAAGATTAATTCATACTTTTTCTTTATTATTCATTAATATAACTAGAGTACTGAGCATATAAACACAGAATTAGAATAAATTTCGAACTCGAGACTATGATAAACAGCATAGTGAAACATATAAAATCACAACGAATAAGATGGCTTGGACATATACCAAGGATGGAAGCGGACACAAAGACAAAACGTATCACAGATTAGAAATCTACCATGAGCTATGACCCCAGCTATCTTAAAGAGTGTAAAATTATCTTTAATTTGTTGAATGGAAACATAAAAATTTCCCATAGATATGTCGGTAAGTGAAAAAATCAAAATACCGACAAAACCAACATTTGACGATTCTACACTAAACTTTGAAACATTATTCATTTTTTAATGCTATCTTAAAGAGTATAAAATTATCTTTAATTTGGTATATAGAAAACATAAAAATGTTCCATAGATATGTCGGTAAGTAACAAAATCAAAATACCGACGAAACCAACATGTGACGATTCTACACTAAACTTTGAAACATTATTAATTTTTTTCAATGCTATCTTAAAGAGTATAAAATTATCTTTAATTTGGTGTATAGAAAACATAAAAACGTTCCATAGATATGTCGGTAAGTAACAAAATCAAAATACCGACGAAACCAACATGTGACGATTCTACACTAAACTTTGAAACATTATTAATTTTTTTCAATGCTATCTTAAAGAGTATAAAATTATCTTTAATTTGGTGTATAGAAAACATAAAAATGTTGCATAGATATGTCGGTAAGTAAAAAAATCAAAATACCGACGAAACCAACATGTGACGATTCTACACTAAACTTTGAAACATTATTCATTTTTTTCAATGCTATCTTAAAGAGTATAAAATTATCTTTAATTTGGTATATAGAAAACATACAAATGTATCTATAGATATGTCGGTAAGTAAAAAAATCAAAATACCGACAAAACCAACATGTGACGATTCTACACTAAACTTTGAAACATTATTCATTTTTTTCAATGCTATCTCAAAGAGTATAAAATTATCTTTAATTGGGTGTATAGAAAACATAAAAATGTTCCATAGATATGTCGGTAAGTGAAAAAATCAAAATACCGTCGAAACCAACATGTGACGATTCTACACTAAACTTTGAAACATTATTCATTTTTTTTAATGCTATCTTAAAGAGTATAAAATTATCTTTAATTTGGTATATAGAAAACATAAAAATGTTCCATAGATATGTCGGTAAGTGAAAAAATCAAAATACCGACAAAACCAACATGTGATGATTCTACACTAAACTTTAAAACATTATTCATTTTTTTCAATGCTATCTTAAAGAATATAAAATTATCTTTAATTTGGTGTACAGAAAACATAAAAATGTTCCATAGATATGTCGGTAAGTGAAAAAATCAAAATACCGTCGAAACCAACATGTGACGATTCTACACTAAACTTTGAAACATTATTCATTTTTTTCAATGCTATCTTAAAGAGTATAAAATTATCTTTAATTTGGTATATAGAAAACATAAAAATGTTCCATAGATATGTCGGTAAGTGAAAAAATCAAAATACCGACAAAACCAACATGTGATGATTCTACACTAAAGTTTAAAACATTATTCATTTTTTTCAATGCTATCTTAAAGAATATAAAATTATCTTTAATTTGGTGTATAGAAAACATAAAAATGTTCCATAGATATGTCGGTAAGTGAAAAAATCAAAATACCGACGAAACCAACATGTGACGATTCTACACTAAACTTTGAAACTTTATTCATTTTTTTCAATGCTATCTTAAAGAATATAAAATTATCTTCAATTTGGTGTATAGAAAACATAAAAATGTTCCATAGATATGTCGGTAAGTGAAAAAATCAAAATACCGACAGAACTAACATGCGATGATTCTACACTAAACTTTGAAACATAATTCATTTTTTTCAATGCTATCTTAAAGAGTATAAAATTATCTTTAATTTGGTGTATAGAAAACATAAAAATGTTCCATAGATATGTCGGTAAGTGAAAAAATCAAAATACCGTCGAAACCAACATGTGACGATTCTACACTAAACTTTGAAACATTATTAATTTTTTTCAATGCTATCTTAAAGAGTATAAAATTATCTTCAATTTGGTGTATAGAAAACATAAAAATGTTCCATAGATATGTCGGTAAGTGAAAAAATCAAAATACCGACAGAACCAACATGCGATGATTCTACACTAAACTTTGAAACATTATTAATTTTTTTCAATGCTATCTTAAAGAGTATAAAATTATCTTTAATTTGGTGTATAGAAAACATAAAAATGTTGCATAGATATGTCGGTAAGTGAAAAAATCAAAATACCGACCAAACCAACATGTGACGATTCTACACTAAACTTTGAAACATAATTAATGTTTTTCAATGCTATCTTAAAGAGTATAAAATTATCTTTAATTTGGTATATAGAAAACATAAAAATGTTCCATAGATATGTCGGTAAGTGAAAAAATCAAAATACCGACAAAACCAACATGTGATGATTCTACACTAAACTTTAAAACATTATTCATTTTTTTCAATGCTATCTTAAAGAATATAAAATTATCTTTAATTTGGTGTATAGAAAACATAAAAATGTTCCATAGATATGTCGGTAAGTAAAAAAATTAAAATACCGATAAAACCAACATGTGACGATTCTACACTAAACTTTGAAACATTATAAATTTTTTTAATGCTATCTTAAAGAGTATAAAATTATCTTTAATTTGGTATATAGAAAACATAAAAATGTTCCATAGATATGTCGGTAAGTAACAAAATCAAAATACCGACGAAACTAACATGTGACGATTCTACACTAAACTTTGAAACATTATTCATTTTTTTCAATGCTATCTTAAAGAGTATAAAATTTTCTTTAATTTGGTGTATAGAAAACATAAAAATGTTCTATAGATATGTCGGTAAGTGAAAAAATCAAAATACCGACGAAAGCAACATGTGACGATTCTACACTAAACTTTGAAACATTATTCATTTTTTTTAATGCTATTTTAAAGAGTATAAAATTATCTTTAATTTGGTATATAGAAAACATAAAAATGTTCCATAGATATGTCGGTAAGTAACAAAATCAAAATACCGACGAAACCAACATGTGACGATTCTACACTAAATTTTGAAACATTATTCATTTTTTTCAATGCTGTCTTAAAGAGTATAAAATTATCTTTAATTTGGTGTATAGAAAACATAAAAATGTTACATAGATATGTCGGTAAGTGAAAAAATCAAAATACCGACAAAACCAACATGTGACGATTCTACACTAAACTTTGAAACATTATTCATTTTTTTCAATGCTATCTTAAAGAGTAAAAAATTATCTTTAATTTGGTGTATAGAAAACATAAAAATGTTCCATAGATATGTCGGTAAGTGAAAAAATCAAAATACCGACGAAACCAACATGTGACGATTCTACACTAAACTTTGAAACATTATTAATTTTTTTCAATGCTATCTTAAAGAGTATAAAATTATCTTTAATTTGGTGTATAGAAAACATAAAAATGTTCCATAGATATGTCGGTAAGTAAAAAAATTAAAATACCGATAAAACCAACATGTGACGATTCTACACTAAACTCAGAATCATTATTCTCTTTTTTCAACGCTATCTTAAAGAGCATAAAATTATCTTTAATTTGGTGTATAGAAAACATAAAAATGTTCCATAGATATGTCGGTAAGTAAAAAAATCAAAATACCGACAAAACCAACATGTGACGATTGTACACTAAACTTTGAAACATTATTCACTTTTTTCAACGCTATCTTAAAGAGCATAAAATTATCTTTAATTTGGTGTATAGAAAACATAAAAATGTTCCATAGATATGTCGGTAAGTAAAAAAATCAAAATACCGACAAAACCAACATGTGACGATTCTACACTAAACATTGAAACATTATTCACTTTTTTCAACGCTATCTTAAAGAGTAAAAAATTATCTTTAATTTGTTGTATAGAAAACATAAAAATGTTCCATAGATATGTCGGTAAGTAAAAAAATCAAAATACCCACAAAACCAACATGTGACGATTGTACACTAAACTTTGAAACATTATTCACTTTTTTCAACGCTATCTTAAAGAGCATAAAATTATCTTTAATTTGGTGTATAGAAAACATAAAAATGTTCCATAGATATGTCGGTAAGTAAAAAAATCAAAATACCGACAAAACCAACATGTGACGATTGTACACTAAACTTTGAAACATTATTCACTTTTTTCAACGCTATCTTAAAGAGCATAAAATTATCTTTAATTTGGTGTATAGAAAACATAAAAATGTTCCATAGATATGTCGGTAAGTAAAAAAATCAAAATACCGACAAAACCAACATGTGACGATTGTACACTAAACTTTGAAACATTATTCACTTTTTTCAACGCTATCTTAAAGAGCATAAAATTATCTTTAATTTGGTGTATAGAAAACATAAAAATGTTCCATAGATATGTCGGTAAGTAAAAAAATCAAAATACCGACAAAACCAACATGTGACGATTCTACACTAAACATTGAAACATTATTCACTTTTTTCAACGCTATCTTAAAGAGTAAAAAATTATCTTTAATTTGTTGTATAGAAAACATAAAAATGTTCCATAGATATGTCGGTAAGTAAAAAAATCAAAATACCCACAAAACCAACATGTGACGATTGTACACTAAACTTTGAAACATTATTCACTTTTTTCAACGCTATCTTAAAGAGCATAAAATTATCTTTAATTTGGTGTATAGAAAACATAAAAATGTTCCATAGATATGTCGGTAAGTAAAAAAATCAAAATACCGACAAAACCAACATGTGACGATTGTACACTAAACTTTGAAACATTATTCACTTTTTTCAACGCTATCTTAAAGAGCATAAAATTATCTTTAATTTGGTGTATAGAAAACATAAAAATGTTCCATAGATATGTCGGTAAGTAAAAAAATCAAAATACCGACAAAACCAACATGTGACGATTCTACACTAAACTTTGGAACATTATTCACTTTTTTCAACGCTATCTTAAAGAGTATAAAATTATCTTTAATTTGGTGTATAGAAAACATAAAAATGTTCCATAGATATGTCGGTAAGTGAAAAAATCAAAATACCGTCGAAACCAACATGTGACGATTCTACACTAAACTTTGAAACATTATTAATTTTTTTCAATGCTATCTTAAAGAGTATAAAATTATGTTCAATTTGGTGTATAGAAAACATAAAAATGTTCCATAGATATGTCGGTAAGTGAAAAAATCAAAATACCGACAGAACCAACATGCGATGATTCTACACTAAACTTTGAAACATTATTAATTTTTTTCAATGCTATCTTAAAGAGTATAAAATTATCTTTAATTTGGTGTATAGAAAACATAAAAATGTTGCATAGATATGTCGGTAAGTGAAAAAATCAAAATACCGACCAAACCAACATGTGACGATTCTACACTAAACTTTGAAACATAATTAATGTTTTTCAATGCTATCTTAAAGAGTATAAAATTATCTTTAATTTGGTATATAGAAAACATAAAAATGTTCCATAGATATGTCGGTAAGTGAAAAAATCAAAATACCGACAAAACCAACATGTGATGATTCTACACTAAACTTTAAAACATTATTCATTTTTTTCAATGCTATCTTAAAGAATATAAAATTATCTTTAATTTGGTGTATAGAAAACATAAAAATGTTCCATAGATATGTCGGTAAGTAAAAAAATTAAAATACCGATAAAACCAACATGTGACGATTCTACACTAAACCTTGAAACATTATTCATTTTTTTCAATGCTATCTTAAAGAGTATAAAATTTTCTTTAATTTGGTGTATAGAAAACATAAAAATGTTCTATAGATATGTCGGTAAGTGAAAAAATCAAAATACCGACGAAAGCAACATGTGACGATTCTACACTAAACTTTGAAACATTATTCATTTTTTTTAATGCTATTTTAAAGAGTATAAAATTATCTTTAATTTGGTGTATAGAAAACATAAAAATGTTCCATAGATATGTCGGTAAGTAAAAAAATCAAAATACCGACAAAACCAACATGTGACGATTCTACACTAAACTTTGAAACATTATTCATTTTTTTAATGCTATCTTAAAGAGTATAAAATTATCTTTAATTTGGTATATAGAAAACATAAAAATGTTCCATAGATATGTCGGTAAGTAACAAAATCAAAATACCGACGAAACCAACATGTGACGATTCTACACTAAATTTTGAAACATTATTCATTTTTTTCAATGCTGTCTTAAAGAGTATAAAATTATCTTTAATTTGGTGTATAGAAAACATAAAAATGTTACATAGATATGTCGGTAAGTGAAAAAATCAAAATACCGACAAAACCAACATGTGACGATTCTACACTAAACTTTGAAACATTATTCATTTTTTTCAATGCTATCTTAAAGAGTAAAAAATTATCTTTAATTTGGTGTATAGAAAACATAAAAATGTTCCATAGATATGTCGGTAAGTAAAAAAATTAAAATACCGATAAAACCAACATGTGACGATTCTACACTAAACTCAGAATCATTATTCTCTTTTTTCAACGCTATCTTAAAGAGCATAAAATTATCTTTAATTTGGTGTATAGAAAACATAAAAATGTTACATAGATATGTCGGTAAGTGAAAAAATCAAAATACCTACGAAACCAACATGTGACGATTCTACACTAAACTTTGGAACATTATTCACTTTTTTCAACGCTATCTTAAAGAGTATAAAATTATCTTTAATTTTGTGTATAGAAAACATAAAAATGTTCCATAGATATGTCGGTAAGTGAAAAAATCAAAATACCGACAAAACCAACATGTGACGATTCTACACTAAACTTTGAAACATTATTCACTTTTTTCAACGCTATCTTAAAGAGCATAAAATTATCTTTAATTTGGTGTATAGAAAACATAAAAATGTTTCATAGATATGTCGGTAAGTAAAAAAATCAAAATACCGACAAAACCAACATGTGACGATTCTACACTAAACTCAGAAACATTATTCTCTTTTTTCAACGCTATCTTAAAGAGCATAAAATTATCTTTAATTTTGTGTATAGAAAACATAAAAATGTTCCATAGATATGTCGGTAAGTGAAAAAATCAAAATACCGACAAAACCAACATGTGACGATTCTACACTAAACTTTGAAACATTATTCACTTTTTTCAACGCTATCTTAAAGAGCATAAAATTATCTTTAATTTGGTGTATAGAAAACATAAAAATGTTTCATAGATATGTCGGTAAGTAAAAAAATCAAAATACCGACAAAACCAACATGTGACGATTCTACACTAAACTCAGAAACATTATTCTCTTTTTTCAACGCTATCTTAAAGAGCATAAAATTATCTTTAATTTGGTGTATAGAAAACATAAAAATGTTCCATAGATATGTCGGTAAGTAAAAAAATCAAAATACCGACAAAACCAACATGTGACGATTCTACACTAAACATTGAAACATTATTCACTTTTTTCAACGCTATCTTAAAGAGCATAAAATTATCTTTAATTTGGTGTATAGAAAACATAAAAATGTTCCATAGATATGTCGGTAAGTAAAAAAATCAAAATACCGACAAAACCAACATGTGACGATTGTACACTAAACTTTGAAACATTATTCACTTTTTTCAACGCTATCTTAAAGAGCATAAAATTATCTTTAATTTGGTGTATAGAAAACATAAAAATGTTCCATAGATATGTCGGTAAGTAAAAAAATCAAAATACCGACAAAACCAACATGTGACGATTGTACACTAAACTTTGAAACATTATTCACTTTTTTCAACGCTATCTTAAAGAGCATAAAATTATCTTTAATTTGGTGTATAGAAAACATAAAAATGTTCCATAGATATGTCGGTAAGTAAAAAAATCAAAATACCGACAAAACCAACATGTGACGATTCTACACTAAACATTGAAACATTATTCACTTTTTTCAACGCTATCTTAAAGAGTAAAAAATTATCTTTAATTTGTTGTATAGAAAACATAAAAATGTTCCATAGATATGTCGGTAAGTAAAAAAATCAAAATACCCACAAAACCAACATGTGACGATTGTACACTAAACTTTGAAACATTATTCACTTTTTTCAACGCTATCTTAAAGAGCATAAAATTATCTTTAATTTGGTGTATAGAAAACATAAAAATGTTCCATAGATATGTCGGTAAGTAAAAAAATCAAAATACCGACAAAACCAACATGTGACGATTGTACACTAAACTTTGAAACATTATTCACTTTTTTCAACGCTATCTTAAAGAGCATAAAATTATCTTTAATTTGGTGTATAGAAAACATAAAAATGTTCCATAGATATGTCGGTAAGTAAAAAAATCAAAATACCGACAAAACCAACATGTGACGATTCTACACTAAACTTTGGAACATTATTCACTTTTTTCAACGCTATCTTAAAGAGTATAAAATTATCTTTAATTTGGTGTATAGAAAACATAAAAATGTTCCATAGATATGTCGGTAAGTGAAAAAATCAAAATACCGTCGAAACCAACATGTGACGATTCTACACTAAACTTTGAAACATTATTAATTTTTTTCAATGCTATCTTAAAGAGTATAAAATTATCTTCAATTTGGTGTATAGAAAACATAAAAATGTTCCATAGATATGTCGGTAAGTGAAAAAATCAAAATACCGACAGAACCAACATGCGATGATTCTACACTAAACTTTGAAACATTATTAATTTTTTTCAATGCTATCTTAAAGAGTATAAAATTATCTTTAATTTGGTGTATAGAAAACATAAAAATGTTGCATAGATATGTCGGTAAGTGAAAAAATCAAAATACCGACCAAACCAACATGTGACGATTCTACACTAAACTTTGAAACATAATTAATGTTTTTCAATGCTATCTTAAAGAGTATAAAATTATCTTTAATTTGGTATATAGAAAACATAAAAATGTTCCATAGATATGTCGGTAAGTGAAAAAATCAAAATACCGACAAAACCAACATGTGATGATTCTACACTAAACTTTAAAACATTATTCATTTTTTTCAATGCTATCTTAAAGAATATAAAATTATCTTTAATTTGGTGTATAGAAAACATAAAAATGTTCCATAGATATGTCGGTAAGTAAAAAAATTAAAATACCGATAAAACCAACATGTGACGATTCTACACTAAACTTTGAAACATTATTCATTTTTTTCAATGCTATCTTAAAGAGTATAAAATTTTCTTTAATTTGGTGTATAGAAAACATAAAAATGTTCTATAGATATGTCGGTAAGTGAAAAAATCAAAATACCGACGAAAGCAACATGTGACGATTCTACACTAAACTTTGAAACATTATTCATTTTTTTTAATGCTATTTTAAAGAGTATAAAATTATCTTTAATTTGGTGTATAGAAAACATAAAAATGTTCCATAGATATGTCGGTAAGTAAAAAAATCAAAATACCGACAAAACCAACATGTGACGATTCTACACTAAACTTTGAAACATTATTCATTTTTTTAATGCTATCTTAAAGAGTATAAAATTATCTTTAATTTGGTATATAGAAAACATAAAAATGTTCCATAGATATGTCGGTAAGTAACAAAATCAAAATACCGACGAAACCAACATGTGACGATTCTACACTAAATTTTGAAACATTATTCATTTTTTTCAATGCTGTCTTAAAGAGTATAAAATTATCTTTAATTTGGTGTATAGAAAACATAAAAATGTTACATAGATATGTCGGTAAGTGAAAAAATCAAAATACCGACAAAACCAACATGTGACGATTCTACACTAAACTTTGAAACATTATTCATTTTTTTCAATGCTATCTTAAAGAGTAAAAAATTATCTTTAATTTGGTGTATAGAAAACATAAAAATGTTCCATAGATATGTCGGTAAGTAAAAAAATTAAAATACCGATAAAACCAACATGTGACGATTCTACACTAAACTCAGAATCATTATTCTCTTTTTTCAACGCTATCTTAAAGAGCATAAAATTATCTTTAATTTGGTGTATAGAAAACATAAAAATGTTACATAGATATGTCGGTAAGTGAAAAAATCAAAATACCTACGAAACCAACATGTGACGATTCTACACTAAACTTTGGAACATTATTCACTTTTTTCAACGCTATCTTAAAGAGTATAAAATTATCTTTAATTTTGTGTATAGAAAACATAAAAATGTTCCATAGATATGTCGGTAAGTGAAAAAATCAAAATACCGACAAAACCAACATGTGACGATTCTACACTAAACTTTGAAACATTATTCACTTTTTTCAACGCTATCTTAAAGAGCATAAAATTATCTTTAATTTGGTGTATAGAAAACATAAAAATGTTTCATAGATATGTCGGTAAGTAAAAAAATCAAAATACCGACAAAACCAACATGTGACGATTCTACACTAAACTCAGAAACATTATTCTCTTTTTTCAACGCTATCTTAAAGAGCATAAAATTATCTTTAATTTGGTGTATAGAAAACATAAAAATGTTTCATAGATATGTCGGTAAGTAAAAAAATCAAAATACCGACAAAACCAACATGTGACGATTCTACACTAAACTTTGAAACATTATTCACTTTTTTCAACGCTATCTTAAAGAGTATAAAATTATCTTTAATTTGGTGTATAGAAAACATAAAAATGTTCCATAGATATGTCGGTAAGTGAAAAAATCAAAATACCGTCGAAACCAACATGTGACGATTCTACACTAAACTTTGAAACATTATTAATTTTTTTCAATGCTATCTTAAAGAGTATAAAATTATCTTTAATTTGGTGTATAGAAAACATAAAAATGTTCCATAGATATGTCGGTAAGTAAAAAAATCAAAATACCGACAAAACCAACATGTGACGATTCTACACTAAACATTGAAACATTATTCACTTTTTTCAACGCTATCTTAAAGAGTAAAAAATTATCTTTAATTTGTTGTATAGAAAACATAAAAATGT
Organism: Lordithon lunulatus; assembly: GCA_963942505.1. Lineage (NCBI taxonomy): Eukaryota > Metazoa > Arthropoda > Insecta > Coleoptera > Staphylinidae > Lordithon > Lordithon lunulatus. The sequence continues at coordinate 54,455,128 of OZ012672.1, read as the reverse complement.
TCCATAGATATGTCGGTAAGTAAAAAAATCAAAATACCCACAAAACCAACATGTGACGATTGTACACTAAACTTTGAAACATTATTCACTTTTTTCAACGCTATCTTAAAGAGCATAAAATTATCTTTAATTTGGTGTATAGAAAACATAAAAATGTTCCATAGATATGTCGGTAAGTAAAAAAATCAAAATACCGACAAAACCAACATATGACGATTCTACACTAAACATTGAAACATTATTCACTTTTTTCAACGCTATCTTAAAGAGCATAAAATTATCTTTAATTTGGTGTATAGAAAACATAAAAATGTTCCATAGATATGTCGGTAAGTAAAAAAATCAAAATACCGACAAAACCAACATGTGACGATTCTACACTAAACATTGAAACATTATTCACTTTTTTCAACGCTATCTTAAAGAGCATAAAATTATCTTTAATTTGGTGTATAGAAAACATAAAAATGTTCCATAGATATGTCGGTAAGTAAAAAAATCAAAATACCGACAAAACCAACATGTGACGATTGTACACTAAACTTTGAAACATTATTCACTTTTTTCAACGCTATCTTAAAGAGCATAAAATTATCTTTAATTTGGTGTATAGAAAACATAAAAATGTTCCATAGATATGTCGGTAAGTAAAAAAATCAAAATACCGACAAAACCAACATGTGACGATTGTACACTAAACTTTGAAACATTATTTACTTTTTTCAACGCTATCTTAAAGAGCATAAAATTATCTTTAATTTGGTGTATAGAAAACATAAAAATTTTCCATAGATATGTCGGTAAGTAAAAAAATCAAAATACCGACAAAACCAACATGTGACGATTGTACACTAAACTTTGAAACATTATTCACTTTTTTCAACGCTATCTTAAAGAGCATAAAATTATCTTTAATTTGGTGTATAGAAAACATAAAAATGTTCCATAGATATGTCGGTAAGTAAAAAAATCAAAATACCGACAAAACCAACATGTGACGATTCTACACTAAACATTGAAACATTATTCACTTTTTTCAACGCTATCTTAAAGAGTAAAAAATTATCTTTAATTTGTTGTATAGAAAACATAAAAATGTTCCATAGATATGTCGGTAAGTAAAAAAATCAAAATACCCACAAAACCAACATGTGACGATTGTACACTAAACTTTGAAACATTATTCACTTTTTTCAACGCTATCTTAAAGAGCATAAAATTATCTTTAATTTGGTGTATAGAAAACATAAAAATGTTCCATAGATATGTCGGTAAGTAAAAAAATCAAAATACCGACAAAACCAACATGTGACGATTGTACACTAAACTTTGAAACATTATTCACTTTTTTCAACGCTATCTTAAAGAGCATAAAATTATCTTTAATTTGGTGTATAGAAAACATAAAAATGTTCCATAGATATGTCGGTAAGTAAAAAAATCAAAATACCGACAAAACCAACATGTGACGATTGTACACTAAACTTTGAAACATTATTCACTTTTTTCAACGCTATCTTAAAGAGCATAAAATTATCTTTAATTTGGTGTATAGAAAACATAAAAATGTACCATAGATATGTCGGTAAGTAAAAAAATCAAAATACCGACAAAACCAACATGTGACGATTCTACACTAAACTTTGAAACATTATTCACTTTTTTCAACGCTATCTTAAAGAGCATAAAATTATCTTTAATTTGGTGTATAGAAAACATAAAAATGTTTCATAGATATGTCGGTAAGTGAAAAATTCAAAATACCGACAAAACCAACATGTGACGATTCTACACTAAACTTTGAGACATTATTCACTTTTTTCAACGTTATCTTAAAGAGCATAAAATTATCTTTAATTTGGTGTATAGAAAACATAAAAATGTTCCATAGATATGTCGGTAAGTAAAAAAATCAAAATACCGACAAAACCAACATGTGACGATTGTACACTAAACTTTGAAACATTATTCACTTTTTTCAACGCTATCTTAAAGAGCATAAAATTATCTTTAATTTGGTGTATAGAAAACATAAAAATGTTCCATAGATATGTCGGTAAGTAAAAAAATCAAAATACCGACAAAACCAACATGTGACGATTGTACACTAAACTTTGAAACATTATTCACTTTTTTCAACGCTATCTTAAAGAGCATAAAATTATCTTTAATTTGGTGTATAGAAAACATAAAAATGTTCCATAGATATGTCGGTAAGTAAAAAAATCAAAATACCGACAAAACCAACATGTGACGATTCTACACTAAACATTGAAACATTATTCACTTTTTTCAACGCTATCTTAAAGAGTAAAAAATTATCTTTAATTTGTTGTATAGAAAACATAAAAATGTTCCATAGATATGTCGGTAAGTAAAAAAATCAAAATACCCACAAAACCAACATGTGACGATTGTACACTAAACTTTGAAACATTATTCACTTTTTTCAACGCTATCTTAAAGAGCATAAAATTATCTTTAATTTGGTGTATAGAAAACATAAAAATGTTCCATAGATATGTCGGTAAGTAAAAAAATCAAAATACCGACAAAACCAACATATGACGATTCTACACTAAACATTGAAACATTATTCACTTTTTTCAACGCTATCTTAAAGAGCATAAAATTATCTTTAATTTGGTGTATAGAAAACATAAAAATGTTCCATAGATATGTCGGTAAGTAAAAAAATCAAAATACCGACAAAACCAACATGTGACGATTCTACACTAAACATTGAAACATTATTCACTTTTTTCAACGCTATCTTAAAGAGCATAAAATTATCTTTAATTTGGTGTATAGAAAACATAAAAATGTTCCATAGATATGTCGGTAAGTAAAAAAATCAAAATACCGACAAAACCAACATGTGACGATTGTACACTAAACTTTGAAACATTATTCACTTTTTTCAACGCTATCTTAAAGAGCATAAAATTATCTTTAATTTGGTGTATAGAAAACATAAAAATGTTCCATAGATATGTCGGTAAGTAAAAAAATCAAAATACCGACAAAACCAACATGTGACGATTCTATACTAAACATTGAAACATTATTCACTTTTTTCAACGCTATCTTAAAGAGTAAAAAATTATCTTTAATTTGTTGTATAGAAAACATAAAAATGTTCCATAGATATGTCGGTAAGTAAAAAAATCAAAATACCCACAAAACCAACATGTGACGATTGTACACTAAACTTTGAAACATTATTCACTTTTTTCAACGCTATCTTAAAGAGCATAAAATTATCTTTAATTTGGTGTATAGAAAACCTAAAAATGTTCCATAGATATGTCGGTAAGTAAAAAAATCAAAATACCGACAAAACCAACATGTGACGATTGTACACTAAACTTTGAAACATTATTCACTTTTTTCAACGCTATCTTAAAGAGCATAAAATTATCTTTAATTTGGTGTATAGAAAACATAAAAATGTACCATAGATATGTCGGTAAGTAAAAAAATCAAAATACCGACAAAACCAACATGTGACGATTCTACACTAAACTTTGAAACATTATTCACTTTTTTCAACGCTATCTTAAAGAGCATAAAATTATCTTTAATTTGGTGTATAGAAAACATAAAAATGTTTCATAGATATGTCGGTAAGTGAAAAATTCAAAATACCGACAAAACCAACATGTGACGATTCTACACTAAACTTTGAGACATTATTCACTTTTTTCAACGTTATCTTAAAGAGCATAAAATTATCTTTAATTTGGTGTATAGAAAACATAAAAATGTTCCATAGATATGTCGGTAAGTAAAAAAATCAAAATACCGACAAAACCAACATGTGACGATTGTACACTAAACTTTGAAACATTATTCACTTTTTTCAACGCTATCTTAAAGAGCATAAAATTATCTTTAATTTGGTGTATAGAAAACATAAAAATGTTCCATAGATATGTCGGTAAGTAAAAAAATCAAAATACCGACAAAACCAACATGTGACGATTCTACACTAAACATTGAAACATTATTCACTTTTTTCAACGCTATCTTAAAGAGTAAAAAATTATCTTTAATTTGTTGTATAGAAAACATAAAAATGTTCCATAGATATGTCGGTAAGTAAAAAAATCAAAATACCCACAAAACCAACATGTGACGATTGTACACTAAACTTTGAAACATTATTCACTTTTTTCAACGCTATCTTAAAGAGCATAAAATTATCTTTAATTTGGTGTATAGAAAACATAAAAATGTTCCATAGATATGTCGGTAAGTAAAAAAATCAAAATACCGACAAAACCAACATATGACGATTCTACACTAAACATTGAAACATTATTCACTTTTTTCAACGCTATCTTAAAGAGCATAAAATTATATTTAATTTGGTGTATAGAAAATCTAAAAATGTTCCATAGATATGTCGGTAAGTAAAAAAATCAAAATACCGACAAAACCAACATATGACGATTCCACACTAAACATTGAAACATTATTCACTTTTTTCAACGCTATCTTAAAGAGCATAAAATTATCTTTAATTTGGTGTATAGAAAACCTAAAAATGTTCCATAGATATGTCGGTAAGTAAAAAAATCAAAATACCGACAAAACCAACATGTGACGATTCTACACTAAACTTTGAAACATTATTCACTTTTCTCAACGCTATCTTAAAGAGCATAAAATTATCTTTAATTTGGTGTATAGAAAACCTAAAAATGTTCCATAGATATGTCGGTAAGTAAAACAATCAAAATACCGACAAAACCAACATGTGACGATTCTACACTAAACTTTGAAACATTATTCACTTTTCTCAACGCTATCTTAAAGAGCATAAAATTTTCTTTAATTTGGTGTATAGAAAACCTAAAAATGTTCCATAGATATGTCGGTAAGTAAAAAAATCAAAATACCGACAAAACCAACATGTGACGATTCTACACTAAACTTTGAAACATTATTCACTTTTTTCAACGCTATCTCAAAGAGCATAAAATTATCTTTAATTTGGTATATAGAAAACATAAAAATGTTTCATAGATATGTCGCTAAGTAAAAAAATCAAAATACCGACAACACCAACATGTGACGATTCTACACTAAACTTTGAAACATTATTCATTTTTTTCAACGCTATCTTAAAGAGTAAAAAATTATCTTTAATTTGGTGTATAGAAAACATAAGAATGTTCCATAGATATGTCGGTAAGTGAAAAAATCAAAATACCGACGAAACCAACATGTGACGATTCTACACTAAACTTTGAAACAGTTTTGATTTTTTTCAGTGCTATCTTAAAGAGTATAAAATTATCTTTATTTTTGTGTATAGAAAACATAATAATGTTCCATAGATATGTCGGTAAGTGAAAAAATCAAAATACCGACGAAATCAACATATGACGATTCTACACTAAACTATGAAACATTATTCATTTTTGTCAATGCTATCCTAAAGAGTATAAAATTATCTTTAATTTGGTGTATAGAAAACATAAAAATGTTTCATAGATATGTCGGTAAGTGAAAAATTCAAAATACCGACGAAACCAACATGTCACGATTCTACACTAAACTTTGAAACATTATTCATTTTTTTGAATGCTATCTTAAAGAGTATAAAATTATCTTTAATTTGGTGTATACAAAACATAAAAATGTTCCATAGATATGTCGGTAAGTGAAAAATTCAAAATACCGACGAAACCAACATGTCACGATTCTACACTAAACTGTGAAACGTTATTAATTTTTTTCAATGCTATCTTAAAGAGTATAAAATTATCTTTAATTTGGTGTATAGAAAACATAAGAATGTTCCATAGATATGTCGGTAAGTGAAAAAATCAAAATACCGACGAAACCAACATGTGACGATTCTACACTAAACTTTGAAACATTATTCATTTTCTTCAATGCTATCTTAAAGAGAATAAAATTATCTTTAATTTAGTGTATAGAAAACGTAAAAGGATCTAAGCTCCCATGCTCTTAGATTCTCTTCCAGGCTGTCTATGCACTTTTTACGAGGTCTTCCTCTTGGTCTACTCGTGGTAGATTTCTAATATTATTAATAATTACAGAATTGGAGATAAGTTACCGAAAATAGAAACGAATGGAATAAAATCGTGGAAGAGGAAAAACCACACAAAGGGTTGAAAATACTCGATAAGGGTAACAAATTTTGTGGTTTGTACGAATTGAATTAATTTATTTTTCTGAATTTAAATAGAACAGTTAACTAGTTAACCTTGCTTACCACTTGAATCTGGAAATGATTTCCCCTTTTTTTTTGGTTGCGTCACAAAGATTCCTAGTATAAAGAGTATTACCCAGACTTTTTATAGTAGGAATTAAATAGGTGTGAAATATTTTAGTTTAAATAGCAGTATAGTTCACTGTCTTTTATACCTAAATATTTGCACTAATCAGATTTAATTAAATAAATAACTATCTTTTTTAGTTTTCTTTTTATTTGAGTGTTTTTCCTACAAGCTCCCGGGCTGCATGTCCGACGGTTTGGTTTTCTTTGTTTTCCATTTATAGTTGTTTTATTGGTTTACTTTCATGTGTTCTTTGAATTCCTTTGTAAATCTTTTAATTTATAAATTAAAGAAACTACAACGATATTAGTAAATAAATGAGATTGAGTTATTTTTCAGTACATGTCTGCCTGTACGAAAGTCACGTTTCCTTACACATTTTTTGTGCGAAAAAGTAAAACTAGAGTCGGCATCAAGGAGGTGGAACGGGGTGTTGCGCACCCCTGACCTGCCGCGCAGCCTCGACGCCGACGTGGCTCATTTCGATCAATACCGGCACTTTACCCTCTGCCCGAATTTGCAATTTTCCACTTTCGGCGCTCGCACTGTTTAATTTTAATAAACCTCGCCGCGGCGCGTTAAATAGTGACAGAATTATTTTTAGTACAAGCTTGGCGCGCCTCGTGAGCGCTCAGTATATAATAACACTGTTGTTCTTCGCAATGATGTTTCCGACTAACGTGGGAGGCAGTCGATGCAAATTGACAACTGAATTGACAAGGCTAGCAAATGGAAATATACTATATGCAAAATTTATCATTTGAGATTATATCGATTTTATATCAAATACACCTTTATTTGAATAATACGCAAGTCTTCTGAGAAAATACAAAATTAAGGTTTTATTATGAAATACAATATAATTTTCATAAACTAGCAGATGTGTTAATTTAATATTAATAATTTGTTCCCTGTGTAATAGGTTTGTTATTGCAGTATATAAAAAATGTTTCAAAAAAAGTTCCCAATTTAAGCGTAAATAAAACGTGTTAGAGAATTATAAGTGATTGAACACAAGTCATGGCCATATGTATCAGTATTTGGCTTAATAAGAAAAATTATTTGAAGAGGGAATAAAAAAATACAACAAATTTGCTGAATAACCACGACTAAGCAAACAAGGATTTGAAAAACTAAATAGAAACTCTATCTTAGTATGTTAGAGCAATTTTAAATACATTACTAATATAACTTTCCTATAATCCAACTGTGGTAGGAAAAAGTAATGGTAATTTAACAAGTAAAGTATTGTAGGTAAACCGTAAAACGTCTCCTAGGAAATTAGGGCTTTAGGATCTAATCTAAACTAGTAGAAAAACGCTTTCCTTTTGATGTATATAGGAATATCGGATTATCGGTTTTCGAAAATACTAAATACATCGTTTGTAAACATTCTATATAGTAGTAATTTTTACCATATTACAAAATATGCCACATTTACTGTTATTCATTACAAATGTATCCGTTATTTGAAAGATACCATTCATAATCAATTCGGTACAAATAACACTAAATAAAGTATTGATTTACCGTGCTATCTACAAATTATAATTATTACCATACCCGGCTGCACCTAAGCCAGCATGATATATTAATTACCGTACTCATAAATATCTAAACCGCATAAATTTATTTGTAAAAATTGAGTTTAACCGCATCGTGGAAACTGCTATACTACACCGCCCCCCTCATACATATTAATTTTTCCGCGATCGATATTCCTGTCGCGAAATGTTTCTATTTATTAGGCAGGACGATATCGACAGGATGACGACGACGTGGGGGGAGCTGCAGCAGGAAGACGTGCAGCAAATCGATAGACAACCGCCATTCGGCCCAAAATCGGGATCGGAATGTACGCGGCTGTTGCTATCTGCAATTTCCCAGATTAATTAGCGGACATAATTAATTTCGCGCTGAATAAAGCACCGTTCGGCATTAACGATCGTTATTTTTTAATTAGAGAGTAAATAGGATGCAATTTCTGGTCAAACGAATTTTATGTTTCAAACTCGAATGGCTTTCGAGGAGGAAATAAAGAGCCGCCGGTCGTGTTCACAAATTGAGCGCGATAATTGCCCCCCCGACAGCAGCAACAGTGTATATTGTTGATGTTATAGTGTTATATAGCGAGCGATGGTTTCATGGCTCTATTTAGGTGGGTACAAGAGGATTAATCAAATTAACTATACACATATTAGGTATAAACTGATAAAATAAAAGTAGGAACATAGGCATTTAAATTAATAATTTCAGTTACAGGAATAATGATTTTTACAAACCATTACGGTGGCAAAATTAAACATCAAATCGTTTCAAATTATACTTATATATAAGCCAATTGGATAGACAATTTTAAAACCTATATAAGTGTGGGTTCACACTTATATAGGTTTTAAAATTGTCTATCCTCTTAGCAATCTACATATCCAGATTTCGATTTTATTAGATCTCATCAGTATAGATGTCGTTTAACTTTCCTGCTAGGGGGTTAGTTGTATCAAATTTTAAAACCATAAAAAAAAGTATACAATGTTACCTTAAAATAAAAGACAAATCAGTCTCCTCTATTGTATGTGATTGACTCTTTGATTTTGGTGCACCGCGAATTTGATTAAAAGTGCTTCCTAATTTCTAAAAGACTAAATACTTTGATCTAGGACTCTACTTATAACCACCAATTTATGATATCAAAATTTAATAAAAGTCCCAAGGTCTTTGAAAAATATCACAGTCCTCGAATCATAACTTAGATTCTTTTATAATAATCATAAATGCAGCTATTGCTGCAAACGGCCACTAGTACCTAACGTATTTAAATTGAAAAACTAATTTCCTATTTCTAAATGAAAACTAATCGCATTGCAGTTTAACTGTGCCGCCCCAATTGTTCTACGCTTGACCTGCAGTCGGCCGGCGAATCATTTAATGTACCAGCAAGTGTTTTATTGCACTCGATACGTTGCCCATGGCTTCTACCTTCTCGCCGCAGAACAATAATTTAGGCTTAATTAAACTCGAGATAGAATTCTTTTGTGCCGAATCCGCCCGCTTTCATACGTGCTTTTCAGCATTTATTGGGTTTTCAGGGGCGATTTGCGCTGCCGGCATTATGAGAGCGGGGCGGACAAATATATATGTGAAGAAAGATTTATTTCCGCAGCTCGCTTTCACACTTTTCGGCTCTTTTCATGCAGCCATCGGTTTAATTTATTAAATGCAATCGTGGGGGAAATTTTTTTGTTTGGTCATATTACATATGCAGGATGCTTGTACAATAAGTAATCAAAATAATTTGCATTCAATATATGACATATATTTGTACAGACAGGGCCGTGCAATGATACAGAAAGGCGGGCACCTCGTACAATTTGTACCATTGAAATTAAATTGTACTTTAGTTCCCTTTATATTTCACAAAATTATTACAAAATTACTTTGAATGTATTCATAAATAATCCTATTTAATGCCTACAACGTTTAAAATTCGTATCTCAGCCGTTTGTACATTTCTTGGGGTGTCAAACTCAAGAATTGCAAAATCCAATATTAGTCTGGTTACAAAAAGTGCTGTAATTCCCATAGTTTCAGGACTTTATAAAATTGCCTTGAATGTATTTTTAAATAATCATAATTAGTAACTAATAATCATATTTACTAACTAATAATCATATTTAGTAACTAGTAATCATATTTAGTAACTAATAATCATATTTGACAACTAATAATCATGTTTAGTAACTAGAACGTTTGAAATTATAAAATGTTTCTATAAACTGCAAACAGGACAAACCTGAAATAAATCAGTTTCTTAATAATCTTTTATTTTAACATAGTTTTCCTTAAATTTGTACACTTAGGAAATAAAAGAGATAAAATTAATAAACTTTACGACTGTCTTTTATTGCCTGTGTTCAAATTTAAAGAAAACTATGTTAAAATAAAATGTTCTTATGAAACTGATTTATTTTAGGTTTGTCCTGTTTGTATTTTATAGAAACATTTTCTAATTTCAAACGTTCTAGTTACTAAACATGATTATTAGTTATTAAATATGATTATTAGTTACTAAATATGATTATTAGTTAGATAAAATTAATAAACTTTACGACTGTCTTTATTGTAAAAAAACAATACTAGCAATTAATATCGTTATTGTTTATTTGTTTGTTGTATTTTATGCATTGTATCTAAAAATCAATTTCATCTGACTGCTGGCGACTGCACTAACATAATAACCCTTTTGTGTTTATTGCATGCTTAAACAACAATACAGTTCTATAAATAAGTCTTTATATGACACCCATTATTTTAATAAAAGCGCCATATTCGCAGAGTGGATTAAGTTGGGTAACCCATTTTGCCTAGCCACAAAATTCAGCAAACAGGAATTGAATTTTGTTCAGTTTGGTGTGATAAATTACTCTAGCTGCTTGTAATTTTCGTCGTGTTGAATCTTAGGTAATTATGCTACGAACTGCATTCGCTGCCGCAGAAAGGGATGTTTTATGGCTTTATTGGGCGAACGAAATAAGGGCTCTATCATCGTGTATGTGTGTAAACAACGAGGCGTGCCGCACTGAGGGTGATACGAACGTCCTATAAAAATTTTATGCGTTGCATTTATCATCGTAGTTGATTAAAAATGCTAGTGATGGGGGAATTTGTTATGCTGTTTAGGGGGTGCAATATGAAAAAATTATGGATGTGTTTTTATGTAAGTTAGCAACTGTTTTTATATAGTTAAATATATTGAATACGATTTAATTGTGCGCACGAAGCCAATTGATACCACAATATTCATACGAATATTGCTATATTATGTATTAAATATGATAGATATTTACTGAATAAAAAGGAAAGGGCTTATTTTGAACATCGGCGGCGATTTTTAGCCATTTTCATCAAATACTTTTTGAATTATTGACAAATTAATTCGGCTTTTTTTTCAGTACGCTATATAATTCATTCCTGATGTGAGAAAAACGTATACAAACCAAGGAAACGGCTTATTTTTTTGTTTTCAGCCTCCCAACAAAAAACAACTGTAATTTGTTTCTGAAACTCTTTAAATATGTTCATCTGGATGTATATAATATAAATCTAAATTTGAAGTAGATTAAAAGAAGTTGAAATTTTATATTTTCACTAGTTTTCAAGTAGCTTAACTTTTTATACCAGATCAAAATAAATACTAAAACCGTTTAGTATTTATTTTGATCTCATCTCTTTTCAGATAATAACAACTAATGGTCTAAGATGTATTTTTTTCAGATATCAACTAAAAACTAAGAGAATGTTTTCTAAAGTGTTTCAAGCAATTTTCAGCCATTTTCATTCACAGGTTTTTCAGTTATCGTCGAAATGCAATCACGTGTAAACAAATTCTCACTGTTTTTCAGTGATCTGTAAGACTTGTTTCTCCTCAGATAGAATCAAGAGGTATGCATTTTTGAACAGCCTAATTAATCTAGTATAAGATAATAACAAAAGTCATATATGTTGATAATGCATTTTTTTGAAATAACGACTGTAAACGACCTCCATGTTTTCATTTATTTATTTATTTATTTCCCAGCAGGACAAGCCCAAAAAGGGAAATTTCTCATTAATGATACAAATAAGAACTAAGACCAAAAATTTAAAAAAACTTTAAAACTATACCATTAATATATACATTTACATCATATCATAACAGTTTTTGAGACACTTTTTGAAGTTACTAAGCTTATTAGTAATTTTCGAGGTTTTTTAGGCATTACAAATTAACTAGCCGTATTTTTTTTCTGAAACTCGCAAATTATATTAATTTGGATAGCCCGAATACAAATCTAAAATTTGAAGTCGATTGAAAAAACTTGAAATTTCGGTAAAAATCAACATTTTCAGAATTTTTCAGTGAGTTGTAACTTTCATTTCAAACCAGATAGAAACACATTTTAAACGGATTTGGCTTTCAAGGTAAATCTACTTTCAAATAATAATAGAAACTATTTATGTCATTTATATATTTTTTGAAATATCAACTGAAAACTATCAAGGTGTTTTTACTAGTTTTTCAGTCATAACTGAAAAACTACCAGTCTAAAATGACTGAAACTCACAGAATATTGTTTCTTATGTCCTTTATAATATATATGCAAATTTTAAGGCAAATCGAAAAAATGGCCAAAATCGCTAAAAATCCAAATTTTTTGGTTGCGATCGATCTGAATTTTTGCATAATCAATTTTGACATTATTTTGAACATCGGAGGCGATTTTTAGCCATTTTCATCAAATACTTTTTGAATTATTGGCCAAGTTAGTCGGCTGAAAATTAAATTTCACTTTTTTTCAGTACGCTATATAATTCACTCCTGATGTGAGAAAAACGTATACTATGAATTTTTGGATAGTTTTATTAATCTATTTTGAGATACTATTAAAAAATAATTGTATTACATGTATATTTTTTTGAGATTTCGACTGAAAATCAAGATGATGATTTTTGCAGGTATTAAAAATAAACTAGCTGAAACATTTGATTAAAACTTTCAAGTTACATTCACGTTGATATATGCAAAAATAATATATAGTTTTAAATATGTTCAAAAAATTGTAACAAAAATTTCAGCTAAATATAATTTTCAGTTTTGGTTAAAAAAAAAATGAAACCCGATCGAGTTCAAATTTTGCACAACAATTTTATATGTTATGCTGTAACACTGATATTTTTAGCAACTTTCATTCACAGGTTTTTTAGTTATCATACATAGAAAAAAGTTTTTTAACTTTAATGTTTAAAAATTCTACAGTCCAAATGGTGGCTCCAAATGTGTATCGACCGTCGGGATACACATTTGGAGACATGAAGATATGGAGGACGAATAAGTCAAACCTAACCAAACCATACCCATTCACAATTTCAAGTAACTTAAACTCATCACTAGACTGTTTTCCATAAGTTTCTATGATTCAATCAATTTAATCAATGAGTTATGTTATGTCTTGGTTTATCAATAAATCCGAAAATCAGTATAGTGCAGGATTCAAGTCGCTTTGAATCGAGACTGGACATAGTTTGCGATTGGTCTTGTCACTTTTGTATATTAGTAGCCTTTGGTTCGTACTTTGCAGATTAGTTATAACGAAGTCCGTTATAATTAAACATGACTGTATATATTTTTATGTACAATGAAGAATATGAGAAGACATTAATTTATATTCGATATAATCGTAATATTGGTACACAAATTATTGTTAATTTAATGCGTAGGTTCGTTATAAAGGAACCTAAGTTAAGTGCAGGGAAAAGGTTTTGTGTCGTTCTTTTTGCAATGGTTTGTGATAATAAAAAAATGCAGAGGTTTTCTGTATTATTAAGGTAAATACACTTCTCTGAGCTTCTCCCTTTTCTGTAAGAAAAGCCTCACGGCGGATAGTCCTACAACAATAGGATTTTTTTCAAAAAATAGTTATAACCGCGTTAATTATAAGGAAATATTACTGTATATAATTTAAATTCTTGTAGAAGTTGAAGAATAATGAGAAATAAAAGTAATAGAGAGCAAAAATAGACAATTTTGGAAATTTTGTATGGTACTTTTTGGAATAGTTCGTTATAATTAAAAATTGGCTGAGATTTTGAGGTAATACTGGTAATACCGATGGATTTCACTCCTTTGAGCTTTGAGCTTCCGTTACCGTTGGAAACGCCTCACGGCTCCTATCAAAATAGGATTTTTCTTCTTCAATAATTGCTTAACGGGTTTTATTATAAACAAATATTATTGTGTATAATTTAAATTCTCACAGTATGAAGAATAATGAGAAATAAAAGGAATAAAGAGCAACATTTAGGAAATTTTGTATGGTACTTTTTAGAATAGTTCGGTATTATGAAAAAAGGTTTTCTGTGAAATTAAAGTAAATACCTAAATGGCCTCTTGTATATGTATGTATATCTTGTATGTATGTATGTTACAATAAATATATCTTCTTCTAAAGTAAATACCGGTTAATTAAACTCCGCTAAGCTTCTGCTTTTGTCGTTGAAAAAACCTTACGGCTGGTAGTCCTATAAAGATTGTTTTTCTAAATATTGGATATATCAGCGTTCGTTATCAACAAATATTACTATACATAATTTTAATTCTCGTTGTATGAAGAATAATGAGGAATAAAAGGAATAAAGTGCAAAAAATGCAAAATTTTGGAAAATAAAGAAACATTAATTTTCATTTGATTTTAATAAATATTTCGTCTTTTTAATTATTTTATTAAATTAAAAAAAAAAAATCAAATCGACACTAAATATATTGATTTTCAATTTGAATCCTGTAGGTGTAGTGGTGCTTAAGTGTCATATCCTATGGTGCTGTGTATAAATTCTCATCTAACCTTTCGACACCCTCCGCAGGATAATGTCCTTGTGGTCCTGGGAATGCGGCTCCCCGATGATGATGAGCAGATAGCATCCGGTCAAGGGACTCGGGGGCGGCGGACCGCCCTCCGAGACGCCGTTCACAGCCTCCATGCGACAACAACCCTGTACTCCTTCACAGCCCCCTTCTTCTGAGCGGCGCCTACTGTTTTAGTGAGGTAATTTAAATGCAATGTCTCTGTCTGGTAACTTCCTGTGAGATCGCACTAGGTCCGGAACGCACCGGAGGCTCGACAACTCGCGAATGCCGGCGCTCGCGGTGCGCTATGCAGTAGCAGCCCCACGCCCCACCCTGCTGACGCCCCCACCAAAAGACAGCTGACTGGGGTGCCGGTCTATATAGGACATGTCTGCGGTTCCTTTCCTGCTCCTGGTTATACCAAATTGCACCTATACTGCTATCTACATTCAAATTCTATCTAGAGCATTCATACAAAACGGTAAAGAATATTTTCCAGCAGGATTTTATAATTTCTGCATTAATGGTATCTAAATTTAAATTATATAACGTTGTTTAAGAAGTGAAACCTCGTATCTGCAGAACAGCAAACTTTATATGAGGAAAAAATTACTTTTTTGTAAAGTCTAAATATCTGAATTTTTTAGCAATTATATACTGGTAAAATTTTAATTTTAATTTTATGTTCAAAAATAATGGGTCATGTATTTTTCTAAAGGTCGATAGCCAGTTACAATTTGTAACAAATGCAGTAACTACTATTTTCTTGCAAATCTGTGCATTTCTGGTAATCAAATTGCACCTATACTACTATCTACATTCAAATTCTATCTAGAGCATTCACACAAAACGGTAAAAAATATTTTCCAGCAGGATTTTATAATTTTTGTTTGTTTAAAACTGCACTTATATTACTATCTAAATATAAATTATATATCGCTGTTTAAGGAGTGAAACCTCGTATCTGCAGAAGAGCAAACTTTATAGGGGGAAGAAATCACTTTTTTGTAGACTGATGGTTCAAATATCTCAATTTTGTAGCAATTATAAACTGGTATGATTTCAATTTTATGTATAAAACTAATGGGTTATGTATTTTTCTGAAGGTCAATAGCCAGTTACATTTTGTAACAAATACAGAACTATTTTCTAGCAAATTTTTCCATTCCTGGTTACCAAATTGCACCTATACTACTATCTAAATTCAAATTCTATGTAGGAATCATATAAAACGATAACAAATATTTTCCAGCAGGAATTTAGATTTCCTGGTTATTTAAAATTGTACTTAGGTGTATACTATATAAATTTAAATTATATATCGGGATTCATAAAAAGAATTAACATTGTTTTCCTGCAATATTTTATAATTCTTGGCTGTACGAAATTCCACCTATATTATAAGCTAAAATTCAAAGGATTTATAAAAAATTGAACAAATATTTGTTTACTACCCAGCTCAGTGACCGAATCGTTAGAGACGTCGTTTGTTTCGTACTGAGCATTGGAGGCCCTGAGTTCGAATCGTATTAGGATGAATTTTCGCGAATCACCTTTCACAGTTTTCAGATGTTTTATGTAAAGTCAATGTAAATACCGGGATTCAGCTTCTCTGAGCTTCTTCCTTGACTGGCGGAAAAGCTTCACTGCTGATAGCCGATAGAGGTACATATTTACATATTTAGAAGATAGAAGATTTTGTTTTAAATAGAATCATCAATAAGCGATATCCATTCATATTCTTATAATTCGTCAAATCGCTTTCTCAAGAAAATGTTGTTATCTCATATATTGACCACAGGTTTAAAGTTTTCTTGTCAGTTGTCATTAGACTTTTCTTCCTCTGGTATATTTGTATCTTTATTTTGTTGAAAATGTTTGTCATTAGATAAATACAATGCTATATATAATTATTTCTCCTCCTGGTGTATCACTCTGTATATTTCTTAAAACTTTTTTATATTAAACATTACTGCAATAGGTTGTTTAGAAAAGCAGAGATTGTCCATCTTGTATAAGATGTATCACCTGAAAACCGCCGTTTTCTTTTTAAATTTTGTATTGTTCTAATGTCGAAACTGTCAAATTGTAATTGAAAAGGAAATAAAGATACTTTATTATTATTATTATATATATATATATATATATATATATATATATATATATATATTTACAATAAATATAATTTTCTATTTATCTCATTTTGATTTTACAATTATTACATTCCATATTGGATCTTACAACTTACAGTAAAAAAAATTATTTTAGATATGAAATAAATTTCATGAAATTTCTCACTTAATATAATATAATTAAGCATATTATAAATAAACGTGCCGCCAATAAAACGAGGTCAATTATAATTTTTCGCTGCTAATAGTGTAATAAACTTATAAAACATCACGAAAATAAAAATGGTATGTCTAACCAATCTCCGCATTGCAGTCCAGCCGATAATTGCCTCGATCATTATTTCGATAAAATAATGAGCGCATTATGGTATTTAATTAATATTCTGCGAGGCGGGAGCAAGCAAATCACTATAATCTAGCAGCAATAATCCAAAAAGTTATGCAGATTTCAATAAGCGTCACGAACGATATTAAAAGTTTTTAATTGTTACCTGGCCCGTTACGATGCATCCAACCGATGTTAATTACTATAAGTTGGTATGGTAATAAGAGTAGGCTACTGTATATTACTTATATTAAGCTAGTAAACGGAGATACTAGATATAAAAAGTTTGAAATTTATATACGCACACAATTTATTTCAAATTAATGATTTTTAGAAATTCTGATCACCCGGTATTTGCTTTAGCTTCACAGAAAACCATAAAAAAAACTATGATTCGCGAAAATACGCCCTGATAGGGTTCGAATTTTGGCCCTCCAAATGCTCAGTACAAGACGGACGACGACTCTAACCACTCGGTACACTGAGCTGGGTGAATCTATGTATTATTATATATATATTATTGTTTGCCTTCTACCTTACGGTGTAGGCATTATGTATTATTATAGATTATAATAATAATACTAATAGGCCTTTATTGTTCAACAAAAAGATTTTTATTGCTTGTCCACTATTTCAAATGACTATGCATTACATTTTTTTCACATATATTTTTTAAATTTGTTTTAAATAATTAAATGACATTAATTTAATCCTAGAAAATAACAGATTATAATGTAATGCATAGTTCAAGTCGTTTGAAATAGTGGACGGGTATAGTTTGGTTGGTAGGGATGTTTTATTTTTTTATATTTTATTTTTTTCCTCGATAAGTGTACCATTATATTTGATAATAATTATTACATTTGTTTGTCTTGTTGCACTCTATCTGCATGCCAAGTTTCATTCTCCTGTATTGAATTTGAATTTTTAACCCGTACGTCTATATAGACGTATATTCCATTTCCTTCCATTATGTAAAAATAACTCCAGTTTCGTATTTGTGTTAACGCCCCTTAAATTAATATAGTAAGTTTCAAATATGTTATTAGTTTTATACAATTTAATTTTTTATTTTAAAAATAGTATACCAACTTTGTATAACATCGCCATATCACAAGCTCGGATGAGAAAGAAGGGCGTAGGAGTAACAACCCCGGTAAAAAGAAACCTGGATATATTCTTTATTTTCGTTTTAGAATTAAATTTAAAAAAAAAACTTCTATCTTTATAGGGCTATCAGTCATGAGGCTTTTCCGCCGGTCAAGGGAGAAGCTCAGAGGAGTTTAATCACCCGGTATTTACCTTAACTTCACAGAAAACCTCTGAAAAACTGTGAAAGGTGATTCGCGAAAATTCGTTCCCCGCTGGGGATCGAACTCAGGCTCCCCAATGCTCAGTACGAGACGGACGACGCCTATAACCACTCGGCCACTGAGCTGGGTAGAATTAAATATTATACCTTAATTTTCATTTTGGTCCCCTTGCTGTATAACACCTTGTATATACTTTGAATGTTAATTATTGTTCTCGTAAACAATATTAAAGTAGTAAATAATGAATTACTTTATTATGCGAACATTATGGGATTGCATTGAATAATAATTCAAATAAATCAATTGCGCCCCCCACACACGCATGGTGGAATATTTATACGCGTACATTAATTAAAATATTAAATTGATAGGTAGCCCAGTTTGTTCCCTCATAAATATTTGCACACATATTAAAAATTTAATTGTAAACGCGCTGCCCCCCGGTGTTCGAAGCGAGCTAATAAATTCCGCGCCTGCATCAATTTTTAGCTACCAGTTACAAATTCGCTCGCAATCTACACTTTGTACACAAACCATTCATATGTATGAAGAAAAAAAGCACAGAACGAATAGCAAAGCCAATTTTTTGTTTAATTACAGATATTAATATTGATGAACAATTGTATGTAAACGTATGTATTTTGTGTATTCTATTAATTCAAATGGTATAATCTCTAAACTAATGCCACAACAATGCGCATGTTTGGGTTTGGTTAATGGATTGTGTTCCAATATTGATCACTTGCGATATTGTATAACAGGACATTCTAAATGTGTTCGTATTATATTAAAGATGTTTCGAATATTATATATCGTACTTTGAGATGACAAATGTCGTAACAGTTTTTGAGATAAATGCATTTTAAAGATTGCAATTGTTCCAGTAATTTTATCATTGAGTTTAATGTTATTTAATTTATTTTAAATAATAATTTGGTTTGTTCTAAATTCAAAATTAAAACGCAACGATCTTCTACCCTAAAAAGCAAAGACAGAACAGTGAGATCATGATTGTTAATAATATTCAGTCAAACAAATGTTCACTCTTTTCAGTTAGTTATATAACTAGTTAACTCATGAGATAAAACTAAACTTTTACAGATTTGTAAATAGCCCTATTAATCTATTTAAACATAGCTATGCAAAAACATATTATCAATAACTATTTAGCATATGCTTTTATAGTAAAATAAAATGTAACTACTTTTTCAGTTGTCCATAAAACTATATCCTAACAAGGTAAAGCTATGTATTATACAGTTTTTGATATACTATTTATTCTGTTTTCAGAATAATAAAAAACATGTATATCAATAGTATTAATTTTTTAAATATTGAATGAAAACTAAGGGTTTGATTTTCAATAGTTTTCAATCAAACAAAACAAGTTAGTTCCTTATGAAATTAAACTATGTTTTGCACATTGTTGTATAGCCTGATTAATTTGTTTAAAGATAATAATGCAAAATATAATATCAGTGGTATAGATTTTCAGATATTGGATGAAAACTGAGAGCACGATTTTTTAAGTTTTTCAAATTAACTGATTTTTTCATCTTAAACTGTTGACATACATTTATTTGTACTTATGTTGCATACATACAATTATTTGTATTTAGTATCACACTGTATATTTCTAAAAACTTTTTACATTAAACATTACAGCAACAAATAAAGTGCAAAAAAATGCAAAATTTTGGAAAATAAAGAAACATTAATTTTCATTTGATTTTAATAAATACATACATATATTTATTTGTATTTAATATAATTTGTACTTATATAAGACAAATATAGAATTTGAAGCCGATTGAAAGAATTTGAATTTTTTTAATATTTCGACCAAATTGCATATTTTCAGTATATTTCAATTTGCTCTCACTCTGATTTTATAGGAGATAATACTAAAATTTAAACAGTTTTGAATAGCTATATTAATATATTTACTAAAAATAATAAAAATATCCATGTCTTTACTATATTTATCGAAATATCGGATGAAAACCGAGACCATCATTTCTGAAATTCTTAGTCATACCTGAAAAATGTAATACGCTTCAAATACAAATTGTTCGTAAACTAAAAGCCAAAAACTATTCTGGTTTGCAGTAGTTAATTGGCAATAGATGCGAAAATGCGTTTTTCTAATAATTAAACATATATATTTATTTCTTTCAATGATATGAGTACTCTAAATCTAAGTTTTAATTTTCGGTGAAAATTGACTATATAACCTGTATATAACGGTATAAAATTGACTAAATAAAAACTTGTTCTAATCTCGGTTAGTATGCTCTTGTAGTCATTTATAACATTTAATAATAAACAAATTATAAACAAATGAATGCATATTTTTGTTTTGAAAAACCAGTACTTAATTGATAAACAACATGATATCGCTTTAAATATGGCTGTCAGTTCGTTAGCTCATTGTGGTATGTAATGTAATGTAAATGTTATGTATAACAAAAAAAATGTTTATCATTATTATTATATTAAGGCTGACACTTATTAAATACACTTCTGCAAATGCCCCATTATTACTTTACAGCTATATACTCTTGTGAAACATAAATTCGGTCCTATCTGGCTGTTTTAAAAACATTTCTTCCTGAAATTAATTTCATGTAAACAACAACAACAAAAAAAAACATTCAAGACTTTTAATACGAATGCGAGTGTTGCCGCAAGGCAGTGAATATAATTATAAAATCCCACCCCTCCAGAACATGTGACTACCATTCCGCGTGGACGATAAACAATTCCCGGAAGCAGTAATTACATCCTGCAAAAAACGGGCCATGTATGAACGGTGATCGGAAAAAAATTACGCCTGATAGGCAATCGGATAACGTAGTTACCCCCAGCCGGGGGACCTGCAAAGGAGCGGATATTTGTGAAAAGGAACCGGGAAGAAGAGCGTGGCGCATGTGCAGACATCGCAGCTCAATACTGGCCTAGGTCCTGGTGGGGTAATCCTGCCGTTAGTTTCCCCTTGGAAGATATATAGACATTCCGGCAGGAATGTGTGAGTGTGTATTTTTTTTTTATCGCAATTACATTAATGATTCACATGCATCGACCGTAATGCTTATTCACACGTGAAATAAACTGCATTAGTATTAATAATGCGAAAAGGGAGACGGATGAATTTAATATACCTGCGAGGGTATAAAATGAAAAGATTGATTAAAGCAACCGTGCCAAGATCGTTTGTCATGTCGTCGGGTTATATATGTGTCTTTAATTTTAACTGCTTTAAGTATGTATACTGTATGCATGTGAACAGGGTTATTCGTGAATATTTCTGGTGTAAAAGTTTCATATCCTCTCGTTTATTGAAATAAGAGGTCGCTCGAAACGTCCCTTTTTGGATTTAAGTGGAAAATACTGTTGCTTGTACATTACAGTGCGTAAGTGAGAGGGATGTTGCCAATAACGGTGCGCATCAATCAGTCTATTAAATGTTTATTACATTGTGGCGTGAGATAGCTTTAAAATTAAACTTTTTAGAGTTAAAATAACTTCAGGAACTCATTCATTATCGATATGCATTGTTGAATCAAGGGTAACTTTTTTTTAAAGTTATACATATAAACAAGATAATAGATAAGATAATCTAATCAAGATTATTTTCTCTCTAATAAGTTCTGGATAGTTCTGGATAGTTGGTTGGACGGTAGCATACCTACAGACACTTAGGCCTCAAAATAGGGCCCATTATGAAATCTCCCTTTAGCCTACTCACTCGTCCCACCAGTCAATTTTGCGTGCGAGCTGCAAAATTCTGGCGGGTGAATAGCCAATGCTGGCCATGCTAGGCTAGTACTCCCTTAGTATTAAGCCTGTATAACATTATCTAGTTTCCTATATCGTTTTATATATTAGAATTGATATATTAAACTATTTCTAAATGTTAAATTAACATTGTGTATTACCGCGTTGTTATTGTTAAGTGAATTTATTATTATTATAATGTGTGTATGACACTATGTGATAGACAAATCACCAACGTGCAGAGGCTGTGGGGAAGAAGAAGAAACCCCACTACATGTAATAACTAGCTGCGAGGTATTCAACTCAGGCAGGAAAAAGCTCTTTGGTTCAACGCGAATAAGCCAAAAAGAGATCCAAGCTCGCCATTCACGAGACTTCTGGACTTCATTGAAGACACAGAGCTCATGAATGAGGAATAGTTATGGGGGAGCACAATAGGCCAACCGTGGCCGCAGTACAGTGGGATGCCACGGCGATACCAGACCCTTCAGGAAAAAAAAATGACACTATGTAGTTTGTGTAAGAAACTAGATAATTTCACACGGGCTTTAGATGCCTAGTGTTTACTAGAGCTGTACAGAGGCATATTAAATGCTCTGCTGTTTCTAGTTCTTCATTGCACCCTCTACATAACGGGCTGTCCACCAGACCTATCGTGAGTAGGTGTTTGTTTAGGTCAATAATTTCAGATTAGTTCTAGATAAATTAAGGCGGCCCCTGGCTGCAATTTTATAAGGTTGTCTAATTGCCACCTTTGATTGCTTGCAGCCAGGCGTTTCTCGCCATCTTACCTTGTGAAGAACATCCTATGCTCTACTATTTTTTCAGAGTACCTGCAGAAAGTATTTCATCCTCTTGGGTTGTTAGAGGATGTATGGATCCCTTTCTGACAAGCTCATCTGCTATTTCGTTCCCCTTGATGCCACTATGTCCTTTGATCCAGCAGAGTTCTAGTTTGTTATGTTTAGCTAGCTCCTCCAGGCTGTATAGACATGATCTCTAATAAGTTAATTATTCTGTAATATTTAAACTAATACATACATATTTTAGCATTTTGTAACAAGTATCCTCGTCATAAATTTGAATATTAATACAAATATATATTTTTAAAACTGAACGGGGATAATTCAATATTATTTGCCATAAAGCTAAAATTAATTCAGTCGCTTGATTACTGATTGTTATTCAGTTACGCGTGGGATTTGGATTCGCAGTGTTCATTATAAATTGTTAGTGCTGATTATTCATACAATTCTATTTTATCGAGCTATTTGGTTGGGATTTAATAATTTAAGTCATATATGTACTATACATAAATATAGAAATAATATTTTTAAAAAATAGTATGCAAACATAAATATCAGTACCAGAAAAAAAAGAACCAACGAAGAATACTGATGATTATTCAGATAATTGATTACTTGATAAATATAAAAGGAGGATTGAAGCAAATACTGACACTAGGACCGACAGTAAATACTGACAGTACTAGGACCGACAGTATTATTGACTGTGTAAGGTGCTTGTATAAGAAAATATCCATCAGAAAACAAGTAAACTAATCTAGAGATTCTAGAGAATCCCAGGCACCAACATGTCTGTTAAATAGTATTTTGAACGAACATACTGTACATAATGTGCACTGTTTTAGTTTATACATAATAAAAACTTGTAACTCATTTCGTGTTCTGTTTAATTAATTAATTAATTAATTAACTGACTTTACGTGCGCCAATCGTTGTAAAACCTTGACGTTGTAGATATTGGGCCACCTTTTCTACTCGAATGAGTAGCACGCCACATACAAACCTCGTGTTTTTTTCAAATTGTTGAGTAATGAGTTTTGCGTATACAATGATTCATATTTGAAGATTAAATAATCTCTGGAAAATAATTATATATACAAAATCCAACTTAATTTTTAGAAGTCAACCGATGTATGATTTATTGTCTATGCTATAAGCAATATTATAGAGCAGGGATGGCGAACTTAGTCATCTTTCATCTAAAATTCAAATAGTTAAGCGTATACCCTCTCATTGTTTTGATTTATGTACAGTAAATCTTCTGCTGAAAATGTATAAACAACAGTAATTGTAAATTATAATGATAATAATTTAAATGTAATAGCCTACACCGAAAGGTAATAGGCAATAGATAATATATATAATATTACTGGGTACTGCCGTATTCATGTAGTGAATGTTGGCGACAATTATGGTGTACTCGTTTTAGTGTTGTACGGCTCTAAAGAGAGTGTGGGCATTGAAATCTAGCAACCACCAGTGAGAGAATAACTAAATTAGTCTAGGTATTTTTTCACTGCGCACTTTTATGACACATGTTAATCTATGCAGTATCTCTATAATACTGAATATATTTTTTTTATATATATATATACACCCAATTTCAAGAATATTCTTGCACATTAAAATAATTTTTCCGTGTACAATATGTGACGATGTCTACGATATCTCTTATAACCTAGAAAGTACAATAAAATCGTACTAAAACTAATAAGAGAATTGTTATTACTGTCTGGATATAGAATTTATAAACACCTAATACTTGTGTGATCTTCAGAATATTAGTTATTTAACAACGTAATCGATTTTACATAACTAACCTTATAATTTTTGAGCCATCTCCGCTAACATCCACCAGCGCCGTAATTAAAGAAAGCACTCACAAATACACATCACTAATAACTCACTAATTTCGATTATAATAATTATAGCAAATCAATTTTGTTGCTATGCTCTCAAACGCGGCTACATTGGAAACAGTACTGATTCATCTGCGCATTGCAGATGTAGTCATGTGACTTAAGACTAAAAAAACTTAAAGCTAATCGAAGGCACTTTACAAAAATTTTATTAATGCTTCAAGTGTTTATAATGATTTAAAACAGATATCGGTCATTTTCAGAACATTCTGATTGCCTAATTTGCTAGAAATCAATATAATATAATTAAATAAAAGGGACGGCAATATGTTGCGGCTCGCGGGTCGGAGTGAGACGCGATGCGTTGTTGACGGGCCGGATTATTCGAGGGGCTTAGTCATACAAAATACCGCGGGCATTAATGCTTGAAGATAGAGCCTGTTATATTTGAAATAATTATATTAAATGTAATAATAAATAAATAATTACAAATTGGATTTATCATTAAAATATGAAGATTGTATTGAAATATTAGTTCAGCATTTCAATGTATGAACACCTTCAACACTGACGTAAGACACTTTTTATAGAATATATAAAATTAAATCTTTCTTTTGTCTTTTGTCATATTTTAGATACAATTTGCAACAAGTTTTGACTAGTTTCGAGCTCCAATGACACCGGAAAATGGCTAGAACTTAGCCGAAACTAGTTGCAAAGTGTAACTAAAGTGTCATAAAAAATTAAGTAAAAATCGTTTTATTTGTACTTTAAAATGAATTATCATAAAATAGAAGCCATAAAAATCCAATATTTTGTTTATATATACAAAGAAACTTCTTATGTTATGATACTTATACGAACTTATAATACATTATTATTGCTATAATTGCATATCGATATGTTTCGCAGTCTTTTCACCATTTCTATGTGGACCTGGAAAGCCTGATGAGAGGAAGACAATGTCATATTTTTATTCTTGTAGTTCCACGTCCGTTGTTCTTACTATTCGACGAAGTACTTAGATATAAGACTACATTTGACATACATTTGTTTATTTTTGGCCCTAGAATTATTCCTGATTATCTTTTCCTACTTTCTTTGATTTTCTACTAGAATGTGTTGCTGTTTTATACATCTTTCTTAACCCTAGAAAGGTAAACTGCGTAAAAATTACGCATACAGGTCATTTCGAAGAGTACTATGGCGCACCTGATTTGCACAGGGGTTGGAGCTTACACCTATTCGTTAATTAATTTGTTGTCTATCAGATATGTTGTTGATTTGTTGTAAGTTGAGTTGAGCGCAACCAACAAGGAAGTATGTACTGCAGGTTTTTAGAAGTAAATTTTAAGCATGTCTACCTTTCCTAGAATATTGCTGTCTACCCTTCTAGGGTTAATGAGGTCAATTTTATTTGGTATCCAATGCTACTCTGCACTTCTTAAAATGCTATTACATAAATATTTCTTTATATCATACTCATCTTTTTCATCCACATTATTCGCTCTTAACCTTTTTCATATTCAATTTCGTACTTCTTCTTTATGTATAATATATTCATTACACATTTCGGTTTTCGAAAAATAAATTATTGAAAGTCGAAATTATAATAATGACACCTTACAGTAGAAGGCATATGATTAAATAAATAATTATTATTATTATTTAATTTGAAATTGAATAATAGTGAAGTATATCACACATATTCAATATATATATATATATATATATATATATATATATATATATATATATATATATATAATTTTCTAACGTTACTATTCTACTGGTAAATAAGCTACAAAATAAATAATAAACGATACAGTTATATTCATAAAACATAAAACACAAACAATTTTATCTTATCCGTATGCATTGCGACATCTACACAGTTATTGCTCGTACGTGCGTACGAGTATAAAACAAACATAATAAATTTAAAACCAGCCGCGCTCGCGCCTCCACCATCTCGATCTCATGTAATCCTGATACAGAATCTGCGAAACTTGTGTGTCGCACTAGGTCGCTTCACCCTGGGCTGCCCTAACGATCGCACTCGCGTTTTATAAACCAAAATGCATTCGAACCGCACTTTAACACCATCTACAGGCATGTGATAGAAATGAAAATACAAAAAATATTTTTGTAATAAATGAATTTTGGTATATTTGCAAGCATTTTAAATGATTTTAAAGTATTTTTTATTGCACAAAATAATTCAGCATTGATTAGCATAATTTTTGCGAATCGCAAACGCGCGAAATTATCATCATCCACAATATACAACAAACGTTGGTATTGATTTTAAATTTCTGTTGCTATTTATGATAGCCTGGTAGAAATGGGGAAGATGGTGCGCGAGTGCCGCGCATTTGTCTCCTCGAGTTCTTCACGCAGCCTCCGGATCTTCTGGTGCAGCCGCCGCCCAAACGATTTGAAGAGTTTTTTGGCGGCGGTGGGCGGTGAGGGGGGGCAGCTGTCAGCCGTCTATCATCCTTGGCAGAGCGACGTCACAATCCCGCATTTTTGAACAGGAACACATGATGTGGTAACAGGTGTGTGCGTTGTCGGGCTGGCAGTGTGCCGAGGAATTTGTTGTTCACGTGGAAAACGGGAGAAATAAAATAAAATAAATAGTGAAATGGATAGGTAGGATGAGGATGGTTGTTATTTCATTGGTGTGGATTTTTTTTTCGTTTAAATCATTGATGATAGTTATTAGGAATGCAAAATGATGGAGGAGGTATAATGTGCGTGGACGCAGAGTGTTTTTATATAACCCATGTGATGAGTATCTGTTTGAAATTTATTTATGTAAGGAATATGTATATAAAGTTATATATGTACGGTTATTATAATTTAATTTAATATTTTATTTATCACCATATATTTTTGTATATTATAATTTTACTTCCGTTTATAATAAAATATAGGAAAGTGTAAATATAGAGAGGATGTATCACAGCAGTTGGTTTATTTAGTCTCACTGATTTTTATCAATAATTTTACGTGTTTAAATTAATTTACGTGTATATTTCTTTTTTTTAAGACGGGGTAAAACAAAAGGTAAAAAAGTTGTTGAAAGTTTTTTTTGTATATTTCCGGGCCCCCCTTATTTCACAACAAAAAAATAAAACATTAGGTATATACATATGTATATGATCAAAACACATTTTGTGCCCACAAATCACCCACCCCAGTTAATAGTTCATTTTCAGCCACCAGATCGCAGCTATGATCGCTCATACTCACAGCACACAGTATGTATAAAGGCCTCAATGCGATGAGTCGCGTGACGAAACATTTATGGTTACACATGGTTGCTGAAATGCGAGCACTGTGAACAGGAAAACATGAGTATAAACGTATAACTACACGCTTAAAGAGCCGCGTTGGAGCTAGAAATGGGAAAGAATATTAATGCTATTGTAATAATATTGCTAAATTTATAAACAATAATATTCAATATCTAATAACAGTTTTCTTATTTAAATGTACTTATTTCTATTCAAATTTATATAAATAACATTATACTTCCTGTCTCTATCATATAAATCAATCTGTACAATCGATATCATAACGCATACCACTGCGAAACAGACGTTATTAGTTATATTTTATATTATTATTTTATATTTCATGGAAACCGATTCCATTTTCTGGCTTTTTCCAGAAATTTTTTATATAAGCTACCAGGCTAACAGAAACTGGCTGGAGATGAACATTTAGTATCACAATTTGTGCGCAGTTCCTCGTGGAAAAAGCCCTCGGGTGCAATCGCTGGCTAGCCTTGGAACGTGATGTTTCACCTGCATTCTGCTAACAGTGATAATGAGTGCAATTACATACAATACGTAGAATTAGATTTATCAAGTTTTTACTAAACTTACTGGGTCTTTTTTAAAACTGAAATAGTTGTAATAGGTGAATAATAATTATCTTGTTGTATTGGTAAATTATTTAATAATAATAATAATAATTATAATAGTTTATATAGGCTGCTTATTAAATCAGTTAGTGGATAATTATATAGAATAGAATAATGTTTGGGGGCAGATATTTGATATGTTTTAATGTTAATTGAATATTATCTTTAACTAATCAACAGTCCAAATTAGAAAACTGTAATTTAAAAGTAAATTAAAGAGATACAGTTTTCTAATTGTGACTGTTGATTAGTTAAAGATAATATTCAATTAACATTAAAACATATCAAGTAAAGTAAATTAAAGATATTTTTCTTCTAATAATAAAAAAAAACATGCATCTATTATTATATTATTGCACGTTATCAATACTAGAATAAAATAATATATAATATAATATAATAGAATAATCTACTAAATAGATAAATGTTTTCGTTTGTACTCATTTTATGCCAAAGGTAAACGCTGTGTTCCCTAGGCTTCTCTGTTAATAGCTGTAGTGGATACGGAAGAGTAAAACTAATCACTAATGTTGAGGTAATATATTTTAGCATCTACACAGACCGACGTGTGTAGCAAGACTGTCCCACAAAGGGACGTTTTAGGGGGTTTACAAAAATTGGGATTATGGTTGCACATAGTTAACATGTGTTTTTAGGGTAGTAAATTAAATTTACAAAATATGATGAAATATACCGCAACAATGCCATTACTCTCGGATAAAAACAAATTGAATAAATTGGGGTGGATGGACGGGCCCTGAAGACGCATATTACGCTCATCAATTGTTATCAATAGAAAACAATACGTGGAAATGATTCAATTTAGATGAAAGTATGTTTAACATTATGACATCTTGAAATAGCTGGTACAAAATATGATGAAATATGCCCCGCAACAGTTTTCTATTATTGAAAAAAAAGTTACTGTAATACAACTTCTCTAATTATCGCATGTGGATTTGTTTGAAGAAAATACTCGATTTACATTGATACACTTTACTATACAGAAAGTCCTATGTTACTTTAAGATTTAAAAAAAAATATATGATGATAAAGTCCATATATTTATGTGCTTTATATATGTTTGCTATCAATGTTCTTTACTTTATTAACTAATAATTAATTAATCAATGAATTTCAAATCACAGTAATAACAAAAGTATCAATAGTGATAATTTTAAGATTGAAAAAATTCTGTAACATATTACAAACTATAAAGATTAGTCTGAAATTTATATTGAACTCTCTTGTGTTGCTCATCCCATTAAATATTTTTAAACGGTATGCATATGCATAACACATTATATTTTCAAGCGCGTCCATATGCGCACGAACGCACGATCTTCTCTACCATATACAACCCTGATCATTTGTGATATTCATTTGCATATAGGGATTTTGTTTAAATATAAACATACATATGGTAATAATATAAATAATAATTCATACTATTTCCGAATAAATTTAAATTTTAAAATAATTTATAACATAAAAACTTCGCGTTTTAATTTCCTTCGCATATTAAAAAAAAAAAAAATACGTACACACACATCAGGTATATGTGCTAACGTAGCAACATACGCCCTGCCATCACACGGCCGCCAGAAATTGTTAGGAAGTAAAGCGTTTTCATTCCGAGTTGTATAGCATTGGAATGTGACGAGCTGCTTTTAACTTATGTGATCCTGCTGCCTGAAAGTCCACAAAGGCGGTCCTGGGGGTTGGCTGATGCGCCGGGGCGTAGCCCTACCCTGTGACACACACCCTACACTGAGATCTATTTGAATTTCATGAAGGGTGGCTTGTTGCTATGGGAGGTGTTTGGGTTGCCACGAGTATAGGAGCAGCAAAAAGAGTACAAATTGATTCTCGAATGAAAGGCGGGAAATATGAAAGAATATAAGTTTCATACAACCTTACAAATATCAACAAGATTGGCTGAGAGCTGATATTTCAAATAATTTATAATTCATAATTTTATTGGTGCTCTAGGGTTTTACAGAAGTCAGAACATATCCATACAAATTAATAAATAAACTACAAATTAATATTTAAAAAATTATAATCAAAAGCATTAAGGCACCTTACACGAACAATATTACTGTCAATATTTTCGTATAATCACATTATTACTGTACGATATTATGTTTAAAATGTTCATTATTCTATAATATTGCCAGTATTACTTATCGTGTAAGGTATAGTAATGATGTAATGAAGATAATACTGATGTTTATCTGGATAATTGATTACTAATAGGATTGACAGTTGACAGTATTATTGACCGTATAAGGTCTTATTAATCATGCCAAATATATAATTAATTTCACAAATATAGAATATATTTACACTAAATTAGTAACTCTATTATTAAGCAATACTATCTGTAATGCCTAAAATTTTTGTTGAATTCATATAGCGTACTAATTTAATTAGTACCGTAAACCATAGCAATTCAAGTCAACTAATAAAAATTCTGCGTTTGCGGTGATATGAAATAGTGTGGCAGACATAAATAATTCAATACGCTGTAAAGGGGGCGTAAAATGATATGTAATGGAATCAAATTTCGCAGAACGACCGTTAAAACAGGCCAAATAATCTCATATATTCGTTTTAAATTAAAGTTGTATTATAATTAATTTCCACGACTAGTTTACATGACCATAATTGAATTGAATACATTTCTTATATATAATGAAATAAACTTGTTACTTAAAGAGAAATTATTTGAGTAAAAATCCTCGAGTTGTGGTTGCCTTGATTGCCTGTAATTGAGGATGTATGCGAGCTGTAATTATTTACGCTACGAACTATGAACTTTCCTATTCTTCTTGCAAATACAATTATTCTTGATGTTGTTTGATTGATATGAGTGTAACAATAAATATCTATATAAATTGTTATAGTTTTTCCCAAATAGATTATCCTTGTTAACTTTTTGTATGCTATTTTTAAATTCCTTCCTTACATTTGTTCCATTATCGCTTCTTTTAATATTATTCATAAATCAGTCGGAGGTCGAGAAGCTCACAGGAATCACCCGGGATTTATCTTAACTTCACAAGAAATTTATCCCACAACGGGGTTTGAACCCCGCAATGCTCAATATGAAACGGTCTGTGCCTCTAACCACCCTGAGCTGGATAGGAACTAATTCTATCTTTATAGGTCTATCAACCGTGAGGCTTTTCAGCCGGTCAAGGGAGAAGCTCAGAGGAGTTTAATCACCTTAACTTCACAGAAAACCTCTGAAAAGCTGTAAAATGTGATTCGCGAAAATTCGCTCCCAGCTGGGGATCGAACTCCCCAATGCTTAGTACGAAGCGACGACGCCACTAACTACTCGGTCACTGAGCTGGGTAGGAATTTATATTTTTTCAATTTTATTAATTTGATCTTCAACTGAATATATTATTTAATATTAAATAGATAGACATTTTTTATTTGTTCACCTCAAAATATAATTATTATATATATATATATATATATATATATATATATATATATATATATATTATCTATTTGCTTTATACCTCTCGGTGTAGGCTATTACAATTACATTACTTAACATTATACTTTATAATTATTGTTGTTGTTTATACATTTGTACATTCTTTCCACTCTTTTCTGCTCTTCGCCAGTTCTCTTGCTTGTTTAACTGTCTTTTCTTCTTTCTTGATTATTATTTCCTCTATTCTGTTGTCCCACTCTTTTCTTGGTCTATCTCTTCTTCTTTTATTTCCAGTTCTTGCTCCCATATCTGTTTTGTTTAATTCTTTTTGTCCATCCTAATTAAATGTCCCCGCCAGTTTAGATGTTTCTTTTCAATATACTTTTTTATAGCTTCAATTTCCAGTTCTTCTCTGATGTTATCATTTCTTATTTTGTCTCTTCTCGTAACTTGTTTTGCTCCTCTAAGATATTTCATTTCCATTACCTGTATTCTACTTTTGTCCCGCTTCGTTAGTTTCCACGTCTCGCTCCCATTTGTTAGTATAGGTCTATATAAGTTTTTTATAATATATATATATATATATATATATATATATAACATATTAAATAATTAATCATTGAGTTAATCGATATAATTTGTATGAAACGATTTCGATTCAACAATTGTTACTTATTACATACATTACGTATAATCACCTACATTAAATTAAAAGGTGGCAATATACACGACAGCAAGAAATAAATTACTACATAAATTACTAAAACTTTGATTGTATTCAAGGGCATTTCATATATGAAACACCTTCATATGAAATATGTTTTGATAAATCACTTATATTGGATTGTGGCGACCTTACGATATTTTATGATTTATAAATAAATCAATAAGTCGAAACAAAACTAAAACTGTATGCAATAATTTTTTTCGTAATAATATAATTCGTTACGTTTATCATTTACATAAATTTTGCTTATTTCGTAACATGATGAAAACCAATGCCCACAAAGGTACATATTTCACAGCTGACGGGCTGCGCTCGTTACCACATTTCTAATTTTCCACAAACCCCTCGGGCGGAAAATAATTTATGTAAATAAACCCATTACTAAAAGCGTGCATAATATGCCACAAAGGATTTTACGTCGTCGTGCTCGAAAAGTATAATACTATTTGGTGCCAGTTTTGCATAAGTCATGTCGTAATTATCATAAAAGTAACGAATATCAAGGGAAGAATTGAATAATTAAGGATAATTTACAGTAAAGATAAATATTAAGAAAGCCGGACATCAGGTCTACAGAATGGAATAAATATTGAAATCAAACACTTCAATAATTAACCTAAAGACATAAAAAAACAATACCATCTTAAAAACATTTAAACAAAAATGAAAAGACCTTTTAATCCAGAATCAAGAAAAACAAGACTAAAAAAAATACAACACCATCATCAACAACAACACCAATAACAACAACAACAAAATCAAACTATGCACATTCATTCTCAAGTGACTTGAACTCTACACTACATTGTTTTCTATGTTTAAAAAACAATTAAATTTAAATTAATAAATGAAATTGATTGAATCATAGAAAGTTAATGGTAATAGGGTAGTGCAGAGTTTAAGCCATTTGAAACAGTGAATGGGCATATCTTGGTGCGTAGGGACCACCGCACCTTTGCTTGCCTAGTTTTCTCATCAGAATACAAAGTTTAGTTGGTCTTGGCCCACGTAAACCTTCACATTGGATTTGTGACAGCACTGAGAGGGAGCACAATTTTCCGAAATATCTATGTTATTTATATGAAACATATGTATGTATTCAAAATTAATAAATGATTTTTAAATAAATAAAAGTAATTTAAATAAATAAAGTAATCACTTTTTTTAATATAAAAATCATTTATTAATTTTGAATACATATATATATATATATATATATATATATATATATATATATGTTTCATATAAATAACATAGATATTTCGGAAAATTATGCTCCCTCTCAGTGCTGTCACCAATCCAGTGAGTTTGATTTACATTCAAGACTAGTGTTATGAACCAACAAACACCATCATCTTTAAAATATTTGTTGTACATATTATAACAATTACCATGATATTGTACCACAATAGCTACCCCACAATTTACACCATAATTCGTAAAAGAATATTTACATTTACTTTAGTTATTTAAAATCAACACCATAAAACGATTAGATTATAATTAAATAATATTTAGAAATAAGATCGTTAAGTAAGGATAAAGTGCGCAACAACAACCTCCGAGCGCTAATACGTTTTTTCCGAATTCCCAGTACACAGCTATTAGCGCAATCACCCACAGATGTGGCTAAAACACAAGAACGATATTGGTAGAAGAAAATCCATAAAAACTTATTAGTTGGGTAATAGGGTTCTATATTTTAAACTTGAATAAACCACTAATTTAATTTATTACAATTTTTATAAAATAAAACATTGCAAGAAATGACGTTTCATCAAATTGTCCCCACTGCGACTTTATTAATTGAGGGTAATAGACACATAAGATATCATTTTATAGCTAATTAGTTGTGTAATAGGGTGCAATCATTAAAATTTGAATAAATCCCAAATTTGATTTATTACAATTTTTATAAAATACAACATTGAATGAAATGACGATGTTTCATCAAATTGTCCTCAATGTGACCTTATTAATTGAGGGTAATAAATAAATGGGGTATTGTTTTCTAGCTTATTAGCTTTATAATAAGGTGCAATGTTTAAAATTTGAATAAATCCCAAATTTGATTTATTACAATTTTTATAATATACAACATTGTATGAAATGACGACGTTTCATCAAATTGTCCTCATTGTGACTTTATTAATTGACGGTAATAAACACATAAGGTATTATTTTATAGCTAATTAGTTGTGTAATAGGGTGCAATCATTAAAATTTGTTGTAGTTATCTCTCCGATATGGACATACTGATAGGGGAAAACGTGACTCCTCTGGGCTCCGTATTGGGTCCAACTTTCTGGAACTACGATCTTTTACGACGATGTTTTAAGGCTAGGGCCTCATATTGGTTGCAAGAATTTGACTATGCTAATAATTTTGCGATTCAAATAAAATCACCTGGTATTTACTTTATTGTAACCTCTGAAAATTGTGAAAGGTGACTCACGAAAATTGAGCCATATTTTTTAAAAATATTTATCATAATTCAATAGAATTATTTCATACAGTTTTACATCATTTCTTTCATACAGAAATAAAAAAAATCGAACCTCTGCTATTGTCAAATGTCGTGCCTCCTTTTAGAATGTTGAACCCTTCGTCTTCACCATGAGCATTGTGGACGCGAGCCTCATTTGTTATGTGTTTAATCAATTAATCAATAACTCTAGGGTATTTTGATTGAAGTAGCTCATCCAAATTGTTTGTTCTAAAGACCTAGTCAATGTAAAATTATATCCAGTTGACCTACATGCATTTCCATATGTGTCTAAACGATGATAATTACCCTCGCACAATTTCCACCGTGCATAAAAGTGCATACTTTGAAATAAAATTACATTTTTATGCATACAACTCTGTATTGCATGCGATTAATTGCACGAACTACTACCTGCCGCGTCCCTATCGATTTCTCTCTAAACGGGGGTCCCTTCAGGAGGCTCTAGGTAGTTTTGCTCGTAACCTCCAGCACCAGGCCAACAGAAATGTTGCGGGGTGAATTCGTACCGGTAAATGCAACAGGTGGTGGTCGTTATGTACGTGTCGCGTTGTCTCCGAAAAATAATGGAAATCAAATGTAATCAAACGTACTAAGCCGCATCGCTTTGGAATTAGTGCAGATCGAGGTCTCGCTTAGCTTAGCAATAAATGCAACCAGCCAGTGCGCGTGACGTAGTTGCTAAGAAACACGCTCACAACATTTTTGAATTCCGCTATGGTGGACCCGCGACTCGGTACATTGTTGTTCGAGCTGCGCCGCGAGCAGGTACACGTCAGGTGAATTCGACGGCGCATGAACACGCGATAACTAATAATATTTCGTGTTTTAATTGTGAATTGTGTTTTGTGTTGGATTATTCGAGATTTCTTCGCCACTTCAGCGTCGCATCGAACTATGTAAGGCTCTTTGTACACATTTAAATGGGCTTAAATGGTTTCAATTGTGGTATTGTTATCAATTTATTCTATTAATATGTTCCTATGTACTGAGATTATCTGTGAGGTGGTATTTTTTTTGCGCGGTTGTTTTCAGGCGCATGACATGCGTAGATTGCTAATGAGTAATTTGAATGGTATGCGTCACGTTATCAACACTCTCTGGGCTGCTTGTATTTACCTGAACACGTTAAATAATTTGAAAAGTGTGTCGAAGGTCGTGTTTATTCATACACTGGATTCGCATTTTTATTGTGATATAAATATAAATTGTGGTGATAAAAAACATCGCTGTGTATACTGATAAATGCGGACGTACTTGAGATAGCCGGTTTTTACCTTTATGCGCCAGCAATATATTAAAATTATGGTTGAAGCCGCAGGATTAATGTCAAGAACAGTTAAATAAATCTGATGTAGCCTATAATTGTATCATCTATTTATGGAATTTAATTAATTTTTACTTTATGATACAAATTATGGTCAAATATTTTAATCGTACAAACAATGTTTTTTCTTTTAAGGAAATCTTATTTATTAGATATCCTAAAGGCGTCTTTCGATACAAATATCAAGAATAGTTATAGAAATATATTTGGGGCTCGGTTTAGTAACGTTGTTGGTCTCGTACTAATCATTGGGGAGTTCGAACTCTATGAGGCGAATTTTCGCGAATTACCTTTCACAGTTTTTCAGAGGGTTCACCTTCTGTGAAGTTAACCGGTATTACCTCAATACCAGCAGCCTGATAACTTCGAAACTACTCAAGGTGAAGAAAGAGAGATGGGACAAACAACTACGGGGAAACATCCTGTGGTTGTTTTTTTTTTCATCCCTCTTTCATCGTCCTGAGTAATAGAATATGATTATTTAAAAATTGTAAAATTTCTTTATATAAAGATTGTATATAAATAAACCGAAATTCTTAAATACGGATGGATAATCGGGCACATCCAACATAGACAATATTATTTAATTATTTCACCAAACATATTTAACAATTAGGTATCTTCAAAGTTCATAAGTACAATGAAAATAACACCAAACAACGATAATAAATAATATTACTAATAATAGTTAGCAGCAAAACATAATAGAATGAAATTTAACTATAGAAACAGTTAAATAATACAAATTTAGGCATAAAGCTTGAAGTAAATTATACTTAATAACACCAATTAAAACAATCACTGATTAGTCCTTCCACAGTAACCCGGTTATAGGAAATACAATTCATCACCGGTCCAGTCCTCGGAATAATTGGAAACAGGTTTTTTTTCTTATTGCATAACACCCGGCTGTAAAAAATCATTTCTTGCACAGCGAGCGAGAGAACGGGCCGGGCATGGCGGTGATTATTTAATTTTTAATGATGCGTAACATCGCGGTTTACTACAAAAATCTTGTGAAATCAACAAGCCGAGATGTTTGTGACATAAAAAGATTTTATGATTTTCATGTAAATTAGTTAAAGCAAGTTTGTCGTATGGAAGCTATAAAATTTGCTACAAAACCATCTGCAGGCCACTTATTGATTATTGATACATAATTTTAAAAAAAGCTAACATGGCAATTGCAAAGAAATAACATAATGAAGACATTAAAACTTATCACGCATATTTCATACATAAATCTATATCGATTCAAGAAAGACTGGATAGATTACAAACGAAATATAAAGAAAATTAAATCAGCAAACAGAACACAGAACGGACATAATAAAATATTAAAGATAAATCTTCAATACCGGCCCGTGCAGGAATCACAACCATAAACCTCGCGACGAGAACTAAGGGAAGAAATCACCATTCGTCTTTTTGTTTTGTTTTGTATATATACAATTAATTTTAATTTTAATTTTACATTTAATATAATTATGAGTATGTTGTATAATTATGAACAAAAAAAATTAAAATTTAAAAAAAACTAGACAATCATAGATGAATTCTATATAAAACAACACCATAGACCAGGGATGAGCAATCTTTACAAAAGCCCAGCTACAAAGGTATAGTACAGTGGTCCGCAAACTTTTTGTGTTCAAGATACAATCAAGAAATTGTTAAGGTATACCAAAGAAAAATGGGTATTGTAATACATGATTTCAAACGACTTGAAGTACTCATCATATTCTTTCTTGCACTTTTTTTATGAAACAAATTATTATATATATATATATATATATATATATATATATATATATATATATATATATATATATATATATATATAATTAAATCGTAGTCCAAGAAGAAAGTCTTAATAAATTTTAGCAATATAAAAACAGGTATTAGCAGATAGTGGCTACTACTATTTATTAATACCTGTTTATGTAGTAGTTTCGATGTGCAACGCTTCCTCTTTCAATCGGACTATATTATTCTGCTACAAGCTAGAGTATTTTCAACTTGATAAAATAACAACATTTATATACAGATTTCTCTAGTTAAAATAGTTCTTCGCAATTGCTATGAAATTAACGCTCGAACGACTATCGCGTTTATTCGCCTCGGTAGATAATCGTGAAGTATTCCAAGAGATAATGAGGGCCGCAAGAAATATTACGTGCAAGCCGACCATGTTGGCGTGCAATTGTACACTTCCTTGATTATGATTTGATGACCTAGTCCGCCTAGATAAATAAAAATGAGCGGGCTAATCACCGAAGGGAAAGTGTATTTCCGATGGACGAAAGGCCAGTGCCCGGTCTGCTAGCATAATACTTGCTACCAAGTTGTTTATCTGTGAGAAACTTAATATTAAATATGGATAAGATTTTCCTCTCTTCTCACAAAGTATGGTTAAAGTATTATTTCTGGTAATATGGTTTTTTTTTGTTAGAAATATCGAGAATACAATCATTCATAGCAAATAAATAACAATAAATACCCAGCTCAATGGCATAGTTAAACAAAATTGATCAATAAAACAAAACCATGACATACATGTGTCCTAAAATATTCGCCTTGTTATTACCATAATCATAAGAAACACCTATTAACTTAACCATTCATTAATAACATTTCCCTGGAAGTGAACAGTTACACCGTTTACGTATACTATTTTTAGTTCATTAATACCTGCACAGAAACTTCCGTATTAATTGATTTAGTTTTCCTACTTTATACGACTACATGATTCCGCATTAATTATGGTAATACCTGTAAGTCGTTACGGCAAAACCATGCTCGAGTTTTTATAAATAAGTACCCTGCAAATTATGATAGGCACTAGAGACAAATTGCATAATATATTATGATAACACTTATTTATATAATATTTTCTTTTGCCGCACTAAAATAAACTCCGCCTTGGGAGCTGTTAGATGGACTAAGGGCCGATTCTACAATTAACATTTAAATCAAAACAATAAAAAGCAAGTGTTGATTTAGTGTATCAAGTACGCATATTAGTGGGTTATGGTGTACAAGACGACGTGATTTTTAGAAAAACACAATGAATATAATTAACGGCATATGTACAATCATATAATATTTACTAATATAACAAACAACAAAGATTATACAATACTTAACACTAATTCCCATACCGCAATTATGCAAATTTCAAATAAAAGAAATGAAAGTTCATAAAATAAATTAAAGTGGGATATTCCATCCAATACAAACACAATTTTCACAGTGACAGAATGTTTTTATAATCTCGGAATTTTTTGAGATAATGATAAAAAACACGTATACATTACCAGCTGACGTCAAACACGGCTGTTCCATGAACGGGGGCGTTTGAGTATCAGTCTGCGTGTTGTGTGGCTGTGTGTATGTATGTATGTGAGTGTGTGAGCTTTAATTGCAACGAGGCATAATGGCAAGGTAATAATCATTGTTATCATTAGTATATGTATAAAACGAAGGTAATGCGAAATAAATTGCGTGGGAATAACAGGTGAATCCGATGAAAACTTCATAAACTCATCACACATATACAGTAAAAAATATTATGTGTCTGTATTGTATTTAATATGATAGGTAATATAAGAAATTAAATAAAATGTAATTTATAAAAATCTATTGGTGTGCAAAATATAATTAAATTTACAGTAAATTATATAAAAACAGGCGGACAGACCCCTGTATGGGTCGATAGCCAAAATAAAGATTGATCCGCCTCGTACTGAGTATTGGGGAGCCTGAGTTCGATCCTAAACGGGGCGAATCACCTTTCACAGTTTTTCAGAGGTTTTCTGTGAAGTAAGGTAAATACCGGGTGATTAAACTCCTCTGAACTTTTCCCTTGACCGGCTGATAGCCTTATAAAGATAGAAGTTTTTATACAAAAACAGTGCCTTATATGCAATTTAAATCGAAACTGAAATTTTTCTTAGTATTAAATGCATTTTATTCAACAAATGAGTTTTTAAACCATTAACCCTTTCAGCCCCGGATTTTAAAATATGTTTTTCTTTGTTAATTATTATTACGCTTATTCATACACATCAAATTTCAACCAAACAAGTCAAATGGCACGAAAACACTAAAAGAAAATATCAAAACTGTTATTTGCGAAATACACCCGCAAATATACGAAAACTTGATGAACAATTTCATCACAAAAATGACCTTTTGTATGCATAATTGGTCTGGTGTGTAGTGTAAAGTGTAGTGTTATTATTTTATTAAACCAATTAACAAAACTCTTCTAATCACACACTGAGATATTGTGTTGAGACATAAATTCATTCATACATTTTAGTCCTGCATTTATTTATCATATGCATTTTATGTAACGTGATGTTGTTATTATTCCCACTGCGAACATGCATTTGTATGTTGAGGCCGATGATAAAAATCGGAAACAATAAAAATAATCTTGTTAATGAATTTATGGATGAGCTTCTCAGGAAAGACCGGAATATTTAATGGTTGGCTAGTTATCCTTGCGTTTGCATTCCACTCAGTAAGCATTTTTTTCGAATGGTGTTCGACAAAAAGGTAGAATTACTCAAAATATGAGTCATATATGCGTTGATTAATTATAGATATATACAGGTTTACATGTAGCGCAGCTTATGAACTAAAATCTTATAAATATGATTGTTAAGGCGTCTACTTTGTGATAATTCATTTTAAAGTATAAATAAAACGATTTTTTAGTATGTTTTTTGATCACACTTCAATTACACTTTGCAACTAGTTTCGGTTAAGCTCTAGCCATTTCGAGTCATCGGAAGAGCTCGAAAATGGCTAGAGTTTAGCCGAAACTAGTTGCAAAATGTGACAAAAAAACAATGTAAAAAATCGTTTTATTTAACCTTTAAAATTTTATATATTGTACTTTGCTTATGTTTCTATTTGTTTATGTTTTACCACCTTTTGTAATAACAATAAAAATAAAACAATAATGAATTTATTTCATAATAATTACAAACATGTTATAAAGAAATATTACATTTGAATTTAAAGACTAGCGTAATTATTAGAAACCATATGTTGAGATTAAGATTGAAACTGACCTTCTCCATATCAACATGAATTCAAAAATACATTATGAATAATAATTCATAAATATAAACACACAGAAACCTAGTTAGTTCTCGACAAAAATATACAAAAATAAAAAATAGTTCTGGATAGTTAGCTGGAGGGTAGCATAGCTACAGACACTTAGGCCTCAAAATAGGCCCATTGTGAAACCTCTCTTTAAGGCCGCTCACTCAACCCACCAGCGTGCCAGCTGCAAAACTCTGGCGGGTGAGGAGTTGCCAATGCTGGCCATACTAGGCCAACACTCCCCTATTATTAGATGATGAAGAACAAATAGTAATTTGCTACTGCATTTAATCGACTAAAGAGTTTAATTAGTAATTTATAATTAGACTTTTCAATTAACAATGAAATACAATACGGACGATTTGATCTATTGAGTCAACAGCTATATTTGTCTACCCTACAAAAATAAATATAAAAATATGTTGACTTGATAACTTGTTTCCGCCCTAACTCACCCTAGTTTCGTAGAAACTGTGCCAATGATACTTACCTACTTAAGTTTACCTGTTTTTATACCTGCGCCTTCAAGAAAAAGTGTATATAATATTGCATGTCTGATAAGTGCTTGGAGAAAGAGGCAATTTTGTATGCCTACTATAACTATTAACATATTTTACGAAAACGTAATTTACTAGACAAATTACTATCTGACACGAATGTGTAAACCATAAGATATATCTATAAAAACAACTCATTATTATGATTATTCATACATTTAGTTTAATGATGTGTTGAGACGAAAGGTGAATGTTTATTATCATGGAAAATTAGTTGTTCATTTGATAGATATATATGTTTATATATTAGATGATTCGTTAGTCGGATTAGTATAAATCATAAGAGACATAATCGTATTAATCATATTTATATTATTATATAAAAATAATTATTATATTTTACTTACTTACTATCAGCCATCACAACCATATATGTTCCGCAGATATCAGGTGAGATTCAAATTTTATTTTTTAGTTCCTGTAGATTTTGTAGCGTAAACGACAGTCTTTAGGTGGCCCCACAAAAAAAAATTTAATGGTGCTACAACCCCCCCATCGCTACTATTAATTTTGAAGTAATAAATAATGACACAATTAATATATATTGACAAATCAACAGGCAGTGATCAACAAATGTCACATTATAAAGGAAATTTCAATCAAATGCAACTTACAAATCTTACATTATAAAGGAAATTTCGTTTTTCTTTTGTTTCCATAGCTATCATTACTTTTATTTTAAAACAGTTAATGTGATTCTCTTCAAATCTTTAAACGCAATTTCCTTGAAAATTTGTTTATATAGCCATATAAAATTTGTATACGATCGTAAAGAGAATTAATCGAATAATATAAAAAGTGCAAAAATGTATATTATATATATATATATATATATATATATATATATATATATATATATATATACCTTAACTTCACAGAAAATGTCTGAAAACTGTGAAAGGTGATTCGCGAAAATTCACTTCCCACAGTGGATCGAACTCAGGCTCTCCAGTGAGACGGACGACGCCTCTAACCACTCGTCCACTGAGCTGGGTGAACATTTTTATTATTACAGTTTTGTTATTGTGGTCCTGTGTATTCATATCTACATAAAATTGGTTGCACAGCGAACAATAACAAGGTCGAACGTGATTAACTAATTTAATCTTAACCAAAAGAAAATAAAGCCTTGTAAGGTGAAGTAGGTTCATTACGTTTAGTTTTGGAAATAATAAAATCACAAAAGAGTACGTGTGTTAAAGTTGTACGCATGGAGAGAATGCTGATGAGAAAATTAATGTTCCATACAATTGATATGATTATACAGAAAAACATTTTTTTTTGTAAGAAACTTATTTCCTACTAATTATATCATGAATTGTCCGTATTTAGCCTAGCGACAGTTAAACGAATACGTTCGAAACATGAGGTGTGCGATTCTTGAAACCTAAAACTATGTTTTATACATTTTTGAGTAGTCTGATTAATCTATTTTCCATCCTCTTTTGTACGACGCGGAGTTGTTAGTCACAGAACAACTTCGCGTCGTACAAAAAAAAGAGTCATTACTAATGATTTGAAAATTCGTTATAAATTCAATTAATCTAAATTTATAACGAATTTTCAAAATACCTAATAACTGCCAGAAGGAAAGTCCGAACAGTAGTGCAAAGTAACAAGTGAAATTATTCAGTCTTACAAATAAATATCATAAATTTCTATTGATTACAAACACATTAGTATGTGACTGTTAATTTGCGTAGCTCCCGTTAGGCGATAGTAAAAGCGGCGGTAATGAAATTCCAATGACCTTTCAGTATTGTCACACATGACGCAGCGACCGTGAAACCGAAGGCGTTTTTGTATTATAAACACCCCGCGCTTCCACCTAAATGCACGTCCATTTATTGCCACGGCAACTACACATTGCACAAACAAATCCTCGTGTAAAGGTTTACGGACGATAATTGCGCCAGCCGCCGGTTTACAATAATTGAATGTGTGTCAAGATTTTACTATATAGAAAACTCTACTGGATGCAATTCGCTAGCGAATTATTATTCAACATACGGACTTTCTCTGCTATTGCATAAAA
Organism: Lordithon lunulatus; assembly: GCA_963942505.1. NCBI lineage: Eukaryota > Metazoa > Arthropoda > Insecta > Coleoptera > Staphylinidae > Lordithon > Lordithon lunulatus. The sequence continues at coordinate 54,410,561 of OZ012672.1, read as the reverse complement.
TAATTGATTCCTTACTTTTATTGTTATGGGGTTTATTGTTCGCGGTAATTGCGTGATAAGGATTGATTGGACAAGTGTTAAATTGTGTTGTTACGATACACGGGGTATTGTTTGTCATGTAAATTGAAAAGGCAATTAATTTTCGAATGGATCTTTTGCACACAAAAAATGATTACAAATTGCGTACAACGTCAATTATGCTAATAAGGCGTGAAAAGTTCATTTTTGTATTATAGATGCATTCAAATAGTTCGGCTTTTTTGCCGAAGAATTATCTAGAGACATGGAATACATATTTAAAAATGTATAAAAGATAATTTTATCTCATGAGGAACTGATTTATAGCTAATTGAAAAAGTGTGAATATTTGTTTGACTGAAAAATATTCACACTTCATTAACAATTGTAAGTAGTATTAATAAACATCATTATAAAAAATATAGAGTATGTTAAACAACATATATTGTTAAACCAGAAGTTTCTTGTAAATTCCTCGAAGGTGTGGCGCGTGAATAGAATTAGAATTGTGCGATGGCATTTGCGGATGTGGATAAAAATCACGTTGCAAAAAGGGTATCACGTGCCTATCCCCTTTTCGTAATAATCGTGCTCGGCTCAAGGTTCGACAGAACGTGCGAAGAGAGAATGCAGCTTTTGTTGCTATACCCTATTTGTTCGTGTTACAATGCGCACGTTTGATTTATACAGCAATAATATTTATTGGAATTTTGTATGAAGCAACAATAGGTAAAATATACCGAAACCGAGCCAGTTGCATTTACACATCGGCAGCAACAACATCATTGTTAATGTTATAAATTTATTGGACACTCAGTTCTTGAATTCGAACGCTTTCTGGATAGTTACCTGTGATTTTATTAGTTTTACATGTGTGTAATTATTTGAAAAATTCATTCAATAAACATTTAGTCTTTTTAAGTTGCTATTAATACCAAAGTAATAAAACTACGTATTTTCTGATTTCAAAATCTAATAGACGGATATATTCTCAGTGTTGTGTATGAATTTTATTGATTTAGTTGAATTATAACTCGAGTTATAGTAGTTTAAATAACAAAGTTAGTTGAAATATTCACCACTTGCGTTTTATAAAATCCACCAAAAATTTAATTTGAAAGATATTGGTTGCATATTTTGTGTAACATATTACGGATATATTCTCAATATTTGGTATGAATTTTATTGACTTAGTCGAATTACAACTCAAGTTACAGTAGTTTAAATAACAAAGTTAGCTGAAATATTTACCACTTGCGGTTTATAAAATTGACAAAAAATGAATTTGAAAGATTTTAGTTGCATATTTTGTGAAACATATTACGGATATATTCTTAATATTTTGTATGAATTTTATTGATTTAGTTGTATTACAACTCGAGTTACAGTACTTTAAATAGCAAAGTTAGTTAAAATATTAACCAATTGCGGTTTATAAAATTCACAAAAAAATAAATTTTAAAGATATTAGTAGCATATTTTGTGAAACATATTACGGATATATTCTGAATATTTTGTATGAATTTTATTGATTTATTTGGATTACTACTCGAGTTACAGAAATTTAAATAGCAAAATTAGTTGAATATTCACCACTTGCGGTTTATAAAATTGACCAAAAATTTAATTTGAAAGATATTAGTTGCATATTTTGTGAAACATATTATGGATATATTCTTAATATTTTGTATTAATTTTATTGACTTAGTTGAATTACAACTCGAGTTACAGAAGTTTAAATAGCAAAGTTAGTTGAAATATTCACCACTTGCGGTTTATAAAATTCACAAGGAATTTAATTTGAAAGATAATAGTTGCAGATTTTGTGTAACATATTACGGATATATTCTTAATATTTTGTATGAATATTATTGACTTAGTTGGATTACAACTCGAGTTACAGAAGTTTAAATAGCAATGTTAGTTGAAATATTCACCACTTGTGGTTTATAAAATTCACAAAAAATTCAATTTGAAAGATATTAGTTGCATATTTTGTGAAACATATTACGGATATATTCTTAACATTTTGTATGAATTTTATTGATTTAGTTGAATTACAAATAGAGTTATAGTAGTTTAAATAACAAAGTTAGTTGAAATATTCACCACTTGCGGTTTCTAAAATTCACAAAAAATTCAATTTGAAAGATATTAGTTGTATATTTTGCGTAACATATTATGGATATATTCTCAATATTTTGTCTGAATTTTATTGATTCAGTTGAATAACAACTCGAGTTACAGTAGTTTAAATAACAAAGTTAGTTGAAATATTCACAACTTGCGGTTTCTAAAATTCACAAAAAATTCAATTTGAAAGATATTAGTTGCATATTTTGTGAAACATATTATGAATATATTTTCAATATTTTGTATGAATTTTATTGATTCAGTTGAATTACAACTAGAGTTACAGTAGTTTAAATAAAAAGTTAGTTGAAATATTCACCACTTGCGGTTTATAAAATTCACAAAAAATTCACTTTGAAAGATATTAGTTGCACATTTTGTGAAACATATTACGGATATATTCTCAATATTTTGTATGAATTTTATTAAAATATGTCTCTGTAAGATAATTATTATATATTTTTTAACTAATTAATGTACTTTTAAGTAGTATACATTAGTGTTGTAAGTATTGAATATTTCAGAAATTGAATGGTTTTGGCGTCTACTATTGAATATTTATTTATTTATTTGTTTATTTATTATTAAAACTCTCAACAGACAATAACAATATAATTACAGAGAGACACAATAATGATACAAAAATAAAATATTAATATTAACATATTATCTCGTACTGTGTGTATTGAGGATTGAAAGTTCAAATTTCGTCTCCGTATTGTCTACAGTGCCAGTGATTGTATCCCAATGACCAAACGTACTACCCGGACTGGGATCCAAACTCGTTCGTAAAGCGGGGGTGCTAACACGAATATCGGCGTTGTAGAAAACTTATTTTTATTAATTTTATAAAATTCTACCGTATAAATTAATATTCAACACCATTTTATCGCTTGCATTACTAATTTATGTATGCTCTATCGCTCTAGAATGTATCAGCACTCCCACTCGAAAATAATTTACATGAACATTTTTCGCAGCTCAGTATGAATCACGTTGTCTGGTCACTTGAAAATAAGGTCAGCAGAAGTTAATAAGTCTCATAAACTCATCATAAACGGATCAAGAAAATTATTTCGACTAATTACAATAGGTACAATTTACGTAGATATTATTATTCTTTTAAACTAATTAATTTTATTATTTCTTTTTCAGGTGATCACCGTTTGGCACCTATATCTAAATACATGAAGATTAATTTTATGTGTAAGTAGAATTTTTCTGTTTTTCTATCTATTTTCTAATGACTTGAACCACTAATTTTTTTTACCAAATCAAATTACTTGAGTTAGTCTTAGATATATAGGTACTTTATTTATTTTAATAACTAAGATTTCTTATTTCTATCATTATTTCGGTCATAGGCATATACAGTCGAAAATATCAGAGTATGGAAAGATCGCGAACTTTAAACCAGAAATGGTGATACAAAAATCCCCATTCTGCAATTCTCTTTACAGGTATATCTTCTGAAAATGGTAATGGTACGCTTATCAATAATAATTTGTAATAAATTAGAACTTTTGCATAATCATTCTTTGTACTTTGCACCCTAATTTCTCGGTGTCGTAGGTCATTTAGCTGATTTTATCGACACTTGTAGTGAGAGAGAGAAAACAATCTTTATTAGGCTATTGGCCAGTGGCCTTTCCGCCTTCTTATAGTGATTTTTGTAACAATTAATAATTTAAGTGAAACACAGGTACGAGTATGGAAAGATCTCGAATATTAAACCAAAAATGGCGATACAAAATCCAATATTTTGCAATTTTATAGACGATTTCCTGTAATTTTGTTCATTCACACGTACATATATAAATTTTCTGAAAAAATAGCATATATTAAACTAAAAATCACCAGTTTTTAACCCAAACTTTTATTTACTTTGTAATGTATTCATTTCGTATCACTACTTCACTTTTGCCCGTATTCACCAACACCCCATAAACTTTATAGGTTCCATAAGCTATTGAATGAACAAAAATAAATTGCAAAACATCATTATAACAGAAATTACCAAAGCAAATGTCAAACACCTTGAATGACGATTATGATTGGAGCTTTTATGACAACTTTTGTTTAATTATTCAGTGTTTCCAATAGAGAGAATCTAAAGTAACTACATTCCCTAGTTAATGTATTTATTGTTGCTATAACAACGAATACTTATAGGTTCAATAGCTATTGATAGATTTATAGAATGTTAGTGAAAACGGGGGTTTAATTAATGTTTCCTCAACTGAAAAAATCGCGTTATGGCTAGAAATAATAATGATTGCAATAAAACAGTATTATTCCTGTGGCCAAACAACGCGATCTTGCCGCAGGTTCGGAATGTTGAAAGTAGGCCAGCGATCGCAGCTCACCTCTTGTATCGATACACAAGTCGTACGGCATACAGAATTCCGCTAGTGTCCGTTTGTGGTCAAAGGGAAACTGTGACAAAGAGAATTTAATTTGCGAACGATCTTCAACAATATTACCTCTCGGGCACTTATATAATTAAATAATGACTCGTCACAGTACGTGTTATTAAAAAGTGAAAGAATGTTGATTCATTGTTTTAGTCATACACAAAATGCGATGACCATACCGCACGGAGTTTCTTTTGGCCGGTAATGCAACGACGTTTTGCAACCGCGATGGCCTCAATTTCTATTATATTTGATTGGAAACATAATAGAAGCCCGTAATATATGCCAGTACAAACAAATTACTCGGCCGAAGAAATACGGACTCAGGGTCGATATGTGGTTAGAATTGTCTAAAGAAAATACAAGTTTTAAAAATTCAAATAATAAAATATAATATATAACAATAAGTGTTTATATGCAACTAGAAAATTTGACACTGGCAGAAAGATTTCCCCATTGTGATATATAATGTATTTTAAATGTTATGTATCCCAATAAATATTATTATTATTATTTAAATACAATTCTGTGAATTCAAAAATACAATACTACATTTATTATTAATAGATTGTATCATTTTCGAATTGAATGATTTTCACATTTTTCAATATTTCTTACATTTTCACACATCTTCCCACGTGGAACATATGGCAAAATATGAAAAAATGTGACAATTCACATTTTGCCACATATTTCCACATTTTGTCACATTTTCTCACGTTTTCACACATTTTTACATTTAAAATTTTCATTTTCATTACTACATTTAGCTTGACCATTTTCGCTAATTCCCCGCGGGTTTTACATATAGAGCATTCAACGCCGTTACTTATTACTGCGCGATGCGTTTTTTTAATTTTAATGTTGCACTAATTTTCACTAGATGGTCCCAGCTGCTAATTTCCAAATTTGGTAGCAATCCGTTATGCCGTGATCCCGGATTTTGGTTCACAGACAGACAGACAGACGGACACACACACAGTCATCACAAATTTGGGTTTATTTCGACTATTTTACGCATAAAACGAAAAGAAAATTGGATTGTTAAGGCGTCTACTTTGTGATAATTCATTTTAAAGGATAAATAAAACAATTTTTTACTTTGTTTTTTATCACACTTCAGTTACACTTTGCAACTAGTTTCGGCTAAGCTCTAGCCATTTTCGAGCTCCTCCGATGACTCGGAGGAGCTCGAAAATGGAGTTCAAACTTTGCGAATCGCGAATCATCTTTCAAGGTTTTCTATGAAGTTTAGGTAAATATCGGACACTATTTATTCTAAGCTTCTTTTTTTCGGCCGTTAAGCCCTCGAGCTGATAGCTATAAACTAGTAGTTTGTTTAATTAGTTGACAATCTATTCTACCTAATACTAATTTAATTATATACAGCTGTTGCATATTTTATTTCCTGCTTTCGTAATTTTCTTTATGGTAAGGTACAGCTACAGCTACAGCTACAGTATAACTAAAATCCTCATCTAAACAAATTCGTTGCAATTAATGCTTTCCATAAATGAATACAAATCGGCGCTGCAATAAATGCTTAACCGCGCTGTGTAATTAAACATTTTGCATGGCTCAGGCATGTGATTACATAATCCTTCGTGGGAACTCCCAACGTCTGCCTGGATTGTATAGTTGCATTCATCGGCACTGTTATGAACAATATTATGCTTTAATAGATTCTTTAGTTGTGGTTTGGCAATATATTTCAAACGATAACAAAATCTAGTCACGTAGACGTTAAACGAATTGTTATGAGGATCCGGATTTCACTATGTGTTTATGTTTCGTGTGTGCATAATTGAATATGTTAAAAACATTTAAAAACAATCTGGTGTTGCCACCACACGACTTATTGCTGTCCCCCATATGTATATAACTCCGCACACCACTTTACAATTTTTCGGAAACATCATTTTAATAAAATGTTTCTAAAAAATATTGTTCAGAATAAAATTATACATTTACAATGAATTGTTACTAAGTTATACATAAAACAAAATTTTAGCTGCAAATAACTTTCACGTTAGATTCCAGATTTTGCTCAAATATTTACAAAATCACGTCAGCTCCATTTCTCAGATCTCCGATTTTGGTCGCGATACATTGGGCTGTTTTTCCCAAATTTTCATCATAGATATACACACACACACACACACAAACAAAACATAAAGAAAAGACAAATTAGAAATGTTTCGCTAAAATAATGTCTTCCTTATTATTTATTATTATTAGCAGTGCTGTAAAAGGAAAGTAATAATATTTAATTATGTAAACGGTTGAAAGATAATGTAATGGACAAAATCCACTCGGCCTTTTGAGTTGTCTCTCGTCTGCTCTGCTTTTTACTTGTAGCTATGGCCCTTGTCTCCTTCATGTCCGTATTCACCAACATCCCATAAACTTTATACTTGTATTTGGGGAAGCTCGTCCCTTAACTTTCTAGTAGATGTTGGTTCTCTTCTCCACTAGAAGGTCCGCAGGTACCACTTCGTCCAGTACTTCGGTCTCATCCGATATTTACCTTAACTTAACTTAAATTTCAGGGGTTTGAACTTTCGTTCCCCAATGTTGAGTACGAGACGGACTCTAACCACTAAACCACTGAGCTATGTATATAAATTAAGATAATTAAATAAAAATTATAAGTAGGTTAATAGTTGAGATACAATTGATAGTTAAATAAGTCTGTCTTCAGTAAGTGATAAAAAAATATAAGATTACAGATTAAGATTAAGAATTGAATACGCATAGACAAATATGAATTGCAACTTAAGAGTTTATAATTTTGTATTTCATTTTCTTTTTTATATAAATAATAAGGCGCAGTTCAGACCAAAAATGAATAAAAAATATATATCACGAATTACTTTTGAGCTGCATTAATATTTCATAGGCCGTTGCGGCTGCGTTGATCCGTAAAACAATAATAGGAGAAATTTACTTTCCATAATAGCACGTTACACCTTTAATGTTTGCCGCATAACACTGCGTACATGTAGATTTCTAAGTTTTGTCGAAGAAAGTCGCACTTAGCTGCCTAATGGATGTTTTGCAGTTTTTGATGAATTACGCTATAACTATTAAGTTCATAAAAGTAAAAGTTTTTTATTGCAACCGTTTGTGAAATTAACTGGCATGTTTGTAAAATTACTTTATAATTAAAATATATTTATGCATACTATTAGTATTATTTCAATGTTTTCTCGAGATGAGAAACTCACGTTCTGTTACTCGGGGCTCCCTCAAAGGCACTCTAAACCCTTCGCACCATTTTGTGTTAGTCAGTCAATCTATACGAATTAAAGGCATGACAATATAAATCAAGTTTTACAATATTTCATAAAATAATTGCTAATAAGTGCTAAGAAAAAATAGAAGTTGTCGATAAGTATAAATATTTGGGAATTAAGTTCTCAGTAATGACAGTAGGAATGGACACATCAGATATGTATGCAAGAAGACTGGAGCAGCAGCTCATAGTTCATGGAATGAATCGAGGAAACGATTCCACGATGCATTTTGTATAAAAACAAACAGTATTTGGGATGTATGTGTGAGGAATATAATTATATACAGTGATGAAGTATGGGGTGGCAAGGAGTGCACCGAGATCGAGAAGTTTCAAGGGAATTGGCTGAAGCGCATGCTTGGGCTTCAAAAAATTACTCCTGGCTATGTATCGCATTACATATCCCGTCACTGAGATGACAAATGTAACTTTCAAAAATAAATAGAGATAAATATATTTTATAGATCGTTTCAATAGTTTTAAAATTGAATATAGTTAGACACTATATTCAATTTTATATTTCTATTTTATATATATTTTTGTAAAAATAATAATAATTTGGTTTATTGTAAAAACAAAAAAAGGATCAAAGGAGCGTTAAAATATACATAAGAATTATCAAAATAAAAATCAAAACCTGAAAATTAATTTTGGAAGTTACGACTCTCATAGTGCCATATAGTTGTTATTATAATGTTTATTACTTTTATTGGTTTATATTTGTCTTGGTTTGTAATGAACTACTCTAGCATTAAAAGACTCAACTGTTGATGTAGTATATAACATTTGTTGGTAGTTCATTTATTTTGATAACAAATCTAGTATATAGACAAATTGCAATATCGCGTTCCTGTATTTTATCTTATCGAATATTCAAATATTCACCAGTTCGAGTAAAAATTGCTATGCGGGAACTTGTAGGTATTGATCCATTACGCTGGTGAGTTCAATGCACCGCACTAAATAGATCAATTAGTAAACTAGGTGAATGTAACTGGTAAGAATAAAAGGAGACACAAATTACATTATGAGACTAATTACTTATATAGAGACATTTTAAAACTGAACTTTATGTATTTTTGTAATAACGTTCTTATAGTAAGAAAAAAAATCAATTTATTTTTCTTTAACATGATACAGTAATAGTAATAACCATATAATAATAATAATAATAATAGATTTGTTACCCTATAGGTAATACTAATTGCAGTACAATTCATATAACCATAAATTTAGTTTTCTTCAAATTCATTTGTCCATAGGATTAGCTAGTCGTATTTATGTCCTGTATCATTTTCTGAAGCTGGTAGATGGATGTTGCTATTATCGCACTGTCGTCTGCGTATCGTATGTTATTGATAACTTGACCGTTTATGATTACTCCGCCTGAGTCATCATTGATGGCTTCTTTGAATAAGCATTCTGAGTGCATATTAAATAGGATCGGTGATAGTATGCATCCTTGGCGGACTCCCCGTCGGATATTCAATCCTTCAGAGTTATGTCTTTCAACATTTACATTAGTTTTCCTAAATAAATAAGGAGAAATATTACATGCAGAGTGTTTTATGACTTAAGGCTCTTGGGCAACTTGAAAATGAGGTACAATTTCTCAGTAGAGGCTTACATTCTAACAATAATTAACAACAAAATAATAAAAAAATATTAAATAATAATATATTCAAACCCCGTCGAACGATGGGTATTAATTTAAAATCATAATAAAAACGAATTCATATGTAGATTTTTAATATTATAAATAATTAAATAGTCGCTTCTAGATCATCGATTTCCATGAACTAGACTTGTATAATTTATGGAGTTTATATAACTCGGATTGCATCTTTCTCCGCGTTCATTTCTAACTGTTAACGAGTCCCGATTTTGTTGTCTGCGCACGGTTAATTGATTGCAAAAAGTATTTGGTTTGCACTCGTGCAGCCATGGGGAATACACGAAATAGAAAGTGCGGCGAAAAGTGCAGCCGTTAAAAAGGGAAAATAAAGTGTAGAAACTATTGGCAGGAAATTAAATGTAATTGCTATTGCGAATTGGAGTAACAAACATTAATTTTATAGATCTCTGAATGATTAAAGGAAGTAATCAATTTTATAGTTAGTACAAAAAATATGAAATATTATATGTTTAGACGGAAATTCGTTAGGTTCGTGTGTCTCAAGTAATTGTGTGTATGTCTTATAATTCCAATTTAGGAACATAGGGCCCAGATCGCTTTTTAGTATGATACTGGGATTATTTGACAAGATTTCGTCCCTATTACATTCCTGTATTTATATAAATAATACTAAAAATATTTTTACAATAAATAAATGCCTCTGTAACTCAAAATAGAGAAGATATATGAACTTAAAGTTTTCAACATCAATGCAAACGGCTGTTGGCCTTAACAAGTTGTTGCAATGTATTTGTTTACCCTACAAACTTTTTTACAATAAATGAAAAACCATTGCATGTGCCCATTTGTTACTTTTTCCGCTATTAAGAGTATTTTCTTGGGTCAGTTTTGAATGTTTTGTCTGTCTGCAAAATGGCATTTGAATTTTTTAGTACCTTGTCTCTGATATTTTGCCTCAATGTTTAATGTCTATTGGGGGAAAACTGCATCAACAAATTATAATATTATTAATTAAATCATGTGGTGTCCACAACAAATAATTTGTTCTTGAATTTAAAACGATAAACAGCAATACATTCCATTTTTCAGCATAAACCATAGACGTTCTTGTAGTTAACCTCACTAGCAAGCTGTTTTTGTTGTGATAAAATGAAATAAAAGCAGAATATGGAATTAAATTAAAATCAATTACGAATCCAGGAAGGTCGCAAAATTAAATGCACAGGCAATTAGTCTATTCCGCAACCTTCTGCGCCAGTCTACATCGCATTTAATTGAATCCAGTTTGAAACAATTTAAGAATAACTGCTCTGTTAAATGCGTGATTATTAGCGTGTGACTTGTAACATTAAACTTATTATCATAAATGGCTATAAATGTGTCGCACTAATCTTTTTGTTGTGTAAACGATACAAAAATGTAAGCCAAGATGAAGATTAATATAATTCATTAATAATACTTGAGCATAGTGATATATCAAAAAAAAACTTCTATCTTTATAAGCAATTTTCATCTGAACATTATAAAACACTTTATTTGTGTTACTTTTTTTCTATAAATATTATGACAATCAACCAAAAAAGCAAACAAACCAAACACAAGTAACGGCCATGTCGCAATTAGCCTCCTCCATGTAGTAAAATCGTGATTTTTGTTACAGATAAACCCGCCATGCTGCCAGCAACAATGTGATTATGGTCTTCACGGTCCGATACATACTAGGTACGTTATGCACTCCTATTTATATATTTTTTCCGCACAATAAATTTGTATTCCGCATCTCGGGCGAACGATAATTTCGCATCAGTGCCCCGATTTCACTTTCGCCATGTACAGCCGATTCGATTTCCCGAACACATACATTTGTCCCCAACGAACACCTTCAAATTGATTGCGTAATCATTGTTTGTCTGTCGGGCTCGTGCGCTTAATTAATCGCCAGTGTTGAATGCAGGCGTGGAAACGACACGCGGTTAATTAATTCTGTTTAACATTGTTATTCCGCATCATGTTAATTTTTTTATTTAATCAAACATGTTTAATATTTCATTAGAATTTATATCGTATTATGATTGAATATATATATATATATATATATATATATATATATAATAAAATAAAAAATAAATAATAATAATAATAATAATAAAAATATTTATTGTGATACATTACATACCACAATGGGCTAACGACCGGAGTCTTTCTGCCCGCGTCAAATTTACAAGTTGCATATAATTGGAATCTTAAACCAATTTTAATCTAATATTGTTATTTGTGTTTGATCTGAATAAAATAAATATTTGTATGAAGAAATAAATATGCCTATGACTATGACTAAAACGCATTCAATGAATAATCCATTATCATTATTAAATATTAAGTATACTGCAACTTTCTTTTAGTACTATTTTCATGTCTTTCGCAACAATTCCGACATTATCCCATATAATTACAGTCTACATATTGTTATCAAAATTATAAAAGCCGCCTTGTTCTTCAGCAATAATTATACTTTAATGAAGACGCAGTGGAGTTTATCAAACTTTTATAAATCGTGCGTTTTGCAATTAAAACATACCGAAGAAATGTCATTGTCCTCTCTTAAGTTACGAATACTCATAAGTATAACCGTCATGCATCACAATTTCTTACATATCTACTGTACATATGTCTAATCAAAAATTCGCAATGTTAAATTTCTTTTAAGCATAATTACTATCTACAAGATTTATAGAATTAAAAACATTACGCATTTGCTAACAGCTTTACAGTTTCATTTTATAAAAATTCGTTGTTTAATATGTGATTAACATAAGTTCTAGGGTTTGTAGAGCGTAGGGCATCCTAATGCATACCAACAGTTGTTTAGATGGTTGCCATGAGTAACAGCCCAGTCTAAAGGTCGTTTTAGACAAGACAATTTCTTGGGTCAAAGTCAGTCAAGATGCGAGACAATCTAAATTGTCTCATATAATACAGCAAATTATTTGAAATATTGAATTAGATGGTAGATCTAATGAAAAAATATAAGGCGTTCTATTTGTCAAGGACATTCTATGGGAGAAGGATATATGAATTCATTTCTTGAACAACTTTTGAAATTGTCTTGGTTAAAACGACTTTTACCTTACGGAATAGACGCCTAGAAACCTGCGGTTCACGTATCGTGATAATTTAATTTTTCTTCTCAAAACATCCTAACATTTTTTTAATATTAATTACAGGTGTTTACCTGGTGCTGATATCAAGCGCTGCAGTGCACTCAGCTGCTTTGCACCATCGCAAAGTACGGGAGGACGCCCAGCCGCCCAACAAACCAACACCCCAATTGCAACTAAAGACTGAAAATAGTACTGAAAATAATACATCTTCAACCAGCACTGTCCCGCCAATAGAAGAACTTACAACAAACCTCCCCAACTACATTTTTGAACAAGACATTAAAAAACAAAGCGATGCACGAACAGAGAACGCGCGATCATTGGATTTCGACATTAACAAATACACCTCATCCGAATTCCACAACAAAAATAATGTCTACAACGTACCTACATCCCCAGAAAATGAAAAATACATCTCAGAGTACACCCATAAAGCAACAACATTCAAAATCCCCAGTGATATAACAACCCCACGATTACAACCATTTGAAAATAGCCATCCGGAAGATACGAATGTAAACGATTTCATAGAAAAAGCCAAACAAAACAACACATCCCACACAAATTTAAACTTCGTGAAGTACTCCAACATCATCACGGATGGCAAGATTGATAAGAATTCCGCGCGAAAAACATATGAAACCGAAAAAGGCTTGCAACTGGACTTCGCGTCGGTTTATAACGACACAGAATTGATAAACGAAGAAGTGGTTGTCACATCAAAAACACCTGTAACTAATGAAATTAAAAAGGCCGAGTTACCAGGAAGAACCGAACGCGCCTCAACTATACGTTACCGCACAAAATCACCGCCGTTCAATCGGACGATACAACAGAATTATATTTTGAGTAATAAAATCGAGCTGGAGTTTGTTAAACCAACTACAGCTAGTGAATTGAACAAGGAGGTTGTTTTTAGTAGACCCACTGAAGATAATGTGATAAATATTTTCAAAAGAGGCTCCACGAAATATATTAACACCATAAACTCGCCTACAACTGAAAGTTTGAATAAATCTAATAAAATACATCAGATTAATGGGTCGCACGAGCAGAGTGTTGAGGAGAATAATATATATCCGGTGATTGTTCCGGTGCCCACTTCAACTACAACTGTTATGTATGAAATTACTGCTGATACTACAACAGAATCAGTTAGGGAAGTTGGTGATTATTTTAGTACGTTAGGGGATTTTACAACGGAGACAGAGTTTTATGAAATGACTGAGTCTACTACAACTTCAACGTTGTCTACATTTTATGATACTACTGAGGAGTTAAGTACTGTTCGGCATATGTTTGAGGCTGGTGAAATTAATACGGATGCGCGGGTAGTGGATAAAGTAAAGGATGTGCCGCGGAGTATAAAAAATCAATTGGAATTAGTGGGGAAAAATGATAGTTCAGAAGATGTAAGTAGGGTTTTTGAGGAAATTACTGCACAGCCTCGAGTGGATGGAAATGAAAATGTGCGTGTTAAAAATCAATCGGAAACAGTGGGGTCTAGTGGTAATACAGAAAATACAAATAGATCATTTGGAGAAATTAGTACACAACCTCAAGTAGATGAAAAAGACAATTTGGATGCTAATAGTATTAAAAATCAGTCAAAAACAATGATGAAGTCTAATAGTAATTCAGAAAACGTAAATATGTTTTTTGATGGAATTACTACACAACCCCGACTGGATGAGAAAGAAAATGTGCGCGATAAAAGTATTAATAATCAGTCAGAAACAGTAGGGAAGTCTAGTAGTAAATCAGATAAAGTAAATATGTCTCTTGAGACTACATTGTCTCGATTGGTTGAAAAAGAAAGTGGGAATAGTAGTTCTAATAGTAATTTACAAAAATCTTTTAAGGACATCACTATAGAACCTCCAGTAGTTGAAAAAGAGAATGTATATGTTAATGGTATAAAAAATGAGACCGTTCGAACGTCTAATTCACAAAATAAAAATAATGTAACAAATTCTTTTGAGAAAATTACTACACCGTCTCAAGTAATTGAAGGAGATAATGTAGAAGCGATTAATGGACAATCTGTGGGAATAAATGATTTGAAATTAGTGCCACAATCGGTGACTAAAGAAAATTTATCACTGGATGAAGTACGTATGCTGGTCAAAGATAATGAGGCTGATTCACGTGAGTTTATGGAAAGTACCACGGGTTTTATAGCAAAAAAAGACAATTTATTGAAGAAGATTGATAACTCTGATCAGACGGTTGATTTGCATAAGGATGTTTCAATGATAGATGAAGACATAACACCAGTAAAATTCATTCCAACTAAAGATGACGATAATTATAAAAATGAGAAAGTACATTCGTCTAAAACAACTCCTAATGATGAATCTTATTCAGAAGAGATTTCTAAATCTTCTACTACTCCAAAATTAGTTGAGAAAGATATATACCAGAAAGGTTCAACAAAAAATAGTTCAAATACTGTACATCTGCCAGACATAGATAATATAAATTATTCATCAGATGCTGAAGAAATAACAACGCCTTTAATAATAACTGATGATTTAGATTCTGATTATAAACAAAAATCAGATAAGGTTCCAATGGTTGAGGAAACTGTACCTTCTGTACAATCAGATAAAAATAATTCGTCTCAGAAAATAAATGAAAATATTGAAGATAGATTATATAAAAATTCTGAACGTGAATACGATAAAAATTCTACGAGTACACCCAACACAAATACCGAAGCTAAATCAAATTCTACAGGAGGCTCTAATGGAAATTCTGCGGGTATATCGGATGAAAATTCTACACGTAAAAATGATGAGCGTAAATCGGATGAATATTCTGCTGGTAAATTGAATGAAACTGAAAGTAAATCAAATTCTGAACGAAAATTAGATGATAATTCTACAAATAAATCGGATGAAAATTCTGCAGGTAAATTAAATGAACCTTCTGAACATAAATCAGATATAAATTATGAACGAAAACCAGATGAAAATTCAGCAGGCATTTTAGATGAAAATTCTGCACATAACTCTAATGAGCATTTTCTGTATAAATCGGATTATGAAAAGTCTACTCATAAATCAGACGAAATTAGTACATTCCATAGGAAAGTAAACGATGAAAATAGTGGTAATAGTGCACATAATGAACGTGAATCCTCTACACTTCAATTTGAAGACATGAAGAAATTATCTACCGTATCTCAATTAACACCAACCGATATATCCTCAACACTTCAATTAGACGATATATCTACTACGCCTACAGTTTTAACAAAGGATTTATCTAATTCTGATACCCAGAGAACGGAATTAAGTATGTTAACCGAAAAAATGACTACAAATCGACAACCAGACATTTTATATACAACATCTCGAATGATATCAAACGAACAAAGATCTACTTCACGTGGTTTTGGAGACATTGAATCATTTACGTCTATACCTCAGACGGAAAATGATGAAGCTCTTTCTAAAGAAAAAGTAGCAACAACACTTAACATGGATACGTTTACAAGTAAACCTCAGATACCAAATGATTTTACAACTGTAACAAATGCAGATGTTGAAGAAACTTCAACCGCTGCAATAGAAGAAACTACAACTAGTATGGATTCAACTACTAATAGTAAAGGTGAAACAGTACCATATAGTGTTGGTTTACATTTTCGAATGCCCGGGTTTAATGAAAGTGAAACAACAACAACTGAAAATACCGATAATTATCATAATAAACCAAATTGGCATGAAGACATTTCAACAGAACTAACTGCTGATGAGGATTTAACTGAAACAATCAATTTTTCCACAACAACTAGTTCATTTGAATTTCCTAATGATACTAGTTTGGCTGAAAAAACTAACACAACTAGTTTATTTGAAATATCAAACGCTACAACTATATATGATAACGTTAGAAGCAATGAAGAATCCTCCACAGCTACTTCATTTGAATTTGGCTCGAAACAAACAGATAGTACTAGTACAATATATAACAACACTACAGAAACACCTCTAACCACCTCACAAAACCATCCAAACCCAAAAGAAAACGACATTTTAAAAACTAACATAACGCATTATAATTCAACCGACAAAAACTTCATTCCGCCTGATGTGGATGAGGATGACGAGTTTGGGGATGAGGATTATATAGAGTTGCACAATAAAAAGGTTAATCAGACCAGTACTGATGATATTTTGGAGCCTATCGATTCATTACTCCCAACAACAACTAAAAGTGGGGCGGCACAATCGTCTACAACCATCAGCGCGACCAGTGTGGAAACTACTACCATCAATGATGAAGAAAATGAGATTAATACCACTGAGGAAATTACATCTATAAATCCTGATGATGATGGAGGTGGTGGCACTGTGATTGCGATTATTATATCGAGTGTTGGGGCTATTTGTTTGGTTATATTAGCAGGATTATTGGTGAGTAACCATATATGTTATTGACTATTACTTTAATACTCTGGTTTTGTATATAAGAGTGGTTGCTTAAAAGCGGTTGCTTAAAATCGGCTGCTTTTAATGTAATATTTACGTCACAAATGTAATTTTACGTGTATATAAACGAATATGGTTTCCCATAAAGAGTAATACCTCAATATGTTGCAAAACGCAATGAATTACGAAGAAAAATTGTGAGTTGTTCAGTTGCATATACTTAAAATGATTTTTGTGATGTGTAAATGGCGTCAAAAGCGGCTGATTTCCTAAGAAAACAGGGCTTTAAGGTCGTTTTAGACAAGACAATTTCTTAACTCAAAAGTTAGTCAAGATGCGAGACAATATAAATTGTCTCGTATCATACAGCAAATTATTTTAAATATTGAATTGGATGGTAGATCGAATGAAAAAATATAACGCGTTCTATTTGTCAAGGACAAATTGTATGGAAGGAGGATATATAAATTCATTTCTTGAACAACTTTTGAGCTAAGAAATTGTCTTGTCTAAAACGACCTTTACACTTGTATATATAATTGAATAATTTACATTTTTTCATCGTAATTCATTGCGATTTTGTAGTACGTATTATTCACAATAAGCGCGATAGTGGTAAGGTAGCGGTAAGTAATGGTTTGCATGACTATTTTTTATAGTCATGCAAAACATTACTTACCGCTACTTTATCACTATCGCGCTTATTGTGAACGGCCCTTTCAACCCCAACGTACTACAAAAACGCAATGAATTAACATCTGCATTTTTGCTGACGTTCAGAATTGGGCAGTAATGCTATGCGATAATTATGGTAGAGATAATTACCCATGTTCTGTCATAGCTTTACTGTGCTGCTGCAAACGCCCGCATTTTTGTACATGTGTGCAATTTTTCTTACCACTACATTAAACCTACCACACTAATTGTCCTTTACTCTTTATTGGGAACCATATTTGTTTATGTACACGTAAAATATTTTTTATGGCATAAAAATGACGTGAAAAGCGACCGCTTTTAAGCGACCATTCTCCTAGATATATATTGATACACAAAACCAAGACAAAATAAATTTTCTCGTTTAAAGCACTGTATTTAAACGAGGAAATTTATTTTGTTTTGGTTTTAAGTATCAATATACAAACAAAATCCTTTATAGCGATATTCTCCTTTTCTTGAGGGCTTTATAAGGCCAAGATTTAGATAATCACTAAAAATATTCAAACCTTATTAATTTATATAATTATATATGTTGTTTTTTAACAGTTCGTTATGAGAAGACGCCAGAAAAGATTTAATTACGGCCAACGTTGCACACCAGTAAGTCTAGACGCGTACAGCATGGACAACGTCTCAGTTTACAACAGCGTTCGCAGAAAAGCTGCAATGCGGGGTTCGAAGCGTTCATACGGAAATCCCGCTTTTGATGATGTAAGGAACACCCAACACCTGCAACTGAAACCAAAATAATTTTTTTTTTGTTAAATTTTATTTAGTCATCAGTTTCCCATCCGTTAAACTTTCAAGCACTTATAAGATTCGCGACGAACTCGGAGGAAATTAAATCAGAGTACGAGGACATCCCGCAGGTGACTGCAAGAATGAACGAGCTGCCTGAAGGATGTGACACCAAGAATCGTTACGCTAACATCATCCCGCTGCCGGAGACGCGGGTCTTTCTAAATTCCATTGAGGACGATCCGACTGGTGATTATATAAACGCTAATTATGTGACGGTACGCAATTATCGCCGCCATTGTTTCTGTAATGGGTAATTAATTGGTCGGAGTGTTTTAGGGTCCGAAAGGTGTACGCGGGTATTATATAGCCTGTCAGGCGCCGCTACAGAATACGGTTAATGATTTCTGGAGGATGATTTGGGAGCAACAGTCGAAGGTTGTTATCATGCTAACGCATTTGTATGAAAATGGTGTGGTATGTATATTTTTCGATATTATTTTACTTATTTTATGACAATTTATAAACTGTATACTTAAAAAAGACAACGATTTTCTGAAGAAAAGAGACATGTAAAAAACGGTATGTGTTGAATGCCTCGCAGATGGTTATTACCTAATACTTTTTAATTACCGTTAGGTGTAAGGGTATATATTTACACAGTATAAACCTATTTTAACAATCTATTATATAATTGTACCTATTTTACTTTATTAGTTGTTCCATCAGGTTCTTTAGTAGTATTCTAACTCTAACTCTTTTAGAGTATATTCTTGGTAGCTAGGGCTACATAGAGCTACGAATCTCTATTACTAGGGCAATAGAATTCCATCAAGTAAACCATTATATATCCAGTTCCTTAATATCTAACAAACTAAACTATCAAACACTATTTTTTTTACAGGAAAAATGTGTTGATTATCTTCCCCCATCCGAAGTGCTTGATTGTCATCGATTATTCGGTGATTATCAAGTCACGCTAAAGAAGCGAGAGGTTAAAGATAAGTATATCATATCCAGTTTGCAGTTAAAGGTGAGTTTTAGTACCATTTAGCCACCAATAATTATTTACCATATGTAAATTTTGTAGAACATGGTTTCTAATAGTTGGAGAGAGGTCACACATTTATGGTATTCAGGCTGGCCTGAAAAGGGTGTGCCCACGGAGGAGAATTCTTTAATAGCGTTCCTAATTGAAGCGAGAAGCTTCGTCAAACTCGTCCAAAATAATTTAGATGTTAAGGTAATTTGTATACTGAATATAATTCAACCCCAATATTTTTATATATTGAGATTTTATTGCTAAACGCTGTTCTGATTTCAGTTTAAAGAAACGAATGGTAATGTAATGAATGCAGGAAATCCTGATGTGAGTCCCGTGGTGGTTCATTGCAGCCCCGGTACAGGACGTACTGGGACTGTAATTGCTTGTGATATTGCAATTAGAGAATTTGAGTTGAAACGAGTTGTTGATATTCCTAAAGTGGTTTACCGAATTCGACGGGATCGAGCCAGTTCCGTGCAAACTAAAGATCAATATGCGTTTATTTACAAGGTAAGAATGTTTAAGTTTTTAATTCTTTTAATTGAAATTTGATTCTGTGTTTTTTTGCATCCTTCTTTAAAACTAATAGACGTAAGTTGAAGTTGATACCGATTCTAATTAGAAACACAACCCCTGAATACGAAAATATAAACTAGAAGTCAGTACGATAAAAACTTACTGAGATACAACTCAATAGGTGTGTTTCTAAAATAGTAGTTTCACCAATTTTTACGATTTTTGTGGGTTTGTGGCGTGAAAATGAAAAGAGATATCAATAAACGGCTTCC
This sequence comes from Lordithon lunulatus, assembly GCA_963942505.1. Taxonomy (NCBI): domain Eukaryota; kingdom Metazoa; phylum Arthropoda; class Insecta; order Coleoptera; family Staphylinidae; genus Lordithon; species Lordithon lunulatus. The sequence continues at coordinate 54,390,177 of OZ012672.1, read as the reverse complement.
GTATTCTTAAAAGGGAACTTTTTTTAAATAAAAGCTTAATTCTCTTCTGGTAACGACGAATCTCACGGGGAGCAATAGTGCTGGGGTTGTAACAATGGGGTGTAAATTGTGTGTGTGTGTGTGTGTGTGTGTGTGTGCCAAATTAACTCTATATTTATTGAAAAGCATGCGAATTATGTAAAACCGATGGTGAAAGCGCGGAGGCGGGCACACTTAAGCAGCACGAAATAGTGCACCAGCTACCGGCAGTGTAAATTTATTTACACACAGCTGGTGCACTATTTCGAGTTGCTCAAGGGTGTCCGCCTCCGCGCAATATATATATATATATATATATATATATATATATATATATATATTGCAAAAATGACGTTGACTACCTAATCAGGGTCAAGATTTGTATGTGTATCTCGATTGATCGTTTTGAAAACGCCTATTTGGCACTGTATTTCGATAAATAAAAGGAATAGAGGGTTGTATTCGCGTCAGCTAGGTATTTTCTTAACGGAGAGCAATAGTAGTTAAGGAAAACCCCCGCTAGATTTGCCTGGTTGAAGGAAAATCACATTGAACACATGCGCTGACTCTAATATTGTATGTGTATCTCGATGACTTTTGAAAACGCCTATTTTGCACTGTATCTCGATAACTAAGAAATACACACCTCTTATACCCCAATTAATAATTAATTAATTAAACATTGATATCTCTATTTCTTATAGGTAATTAATTTATATGCAACAAAATTAACTGGTGGGGCCTTGGACTCTATATAAAATGCTGTTTTCCTGTAAATGAAAAAAATGAACAACAGAAAAACGAGTTTTCAATTTTATCTTCTATTTTATAAATGTGATATTATTAGATGTGTATTTTCGTTATAAATATAATATTGAAAACGTGTGTCTTATAAAAAGGAAATAATTCTGTTTGCAGTGATATGTTTTTTGTGGTATTTGTACATAAGATTATATATTATATTATATGTATGTATGTAATATATTGTAAAATTTATATATATATTTTTAAGATGCTCTCTATATTATTATTATAAAAAAAATAAATCCTATATGTTTATTGATGCAAATATTATATGAAAGTAATTTTTTACAAAAATATTACAACTAACCCCCTAGGAGGAAAGTTAAACACCATCTGGCGGCATCACATCAATTAGCAATGCATATCCATATGGTAATAACCGTCAACATGCTCATGCCATTAGGATTACCGGGTATGGAATAGTATTCCAACAGAATGCTTGAATATCAGCACAAAGCCAATCTTATAAAACATGTGTAAGTGTGAACCCACCTCTTAGCAATCTATATATCTAGATTTCGATCTTATTAAGATCGAAATCTATATATGTAGATTGCTAAGAGGTGAGTTCACACTTATATATGTTTAATTTTTTACATTTTATAACCACTGAAATAGGACAATTTGTGAATTAACAGCGGTATACAAATAATATTTTTCGCTTCAAAATATTATTTGTATACCGCTGTTAATTCACAAATTGTCCTATTTCACAATGAACCTCAATATTTCCAAACGTCTACATTTATTTATATTTTAAACACTGTTTTGTGTAATAAAATAAATAACAACATGTGGCTTGGATCTAAAATGGCCAATGTCATATTTTAGCTAAAATGATGTACGTACACCATATGTGAGATGACAAATGTAACTTCAAAAAACATTTTTTGAGATAAATCAATCAAATCAAATCCAAATTTATTTCATAAGAGTACATCACCACATAACTGATGCTATACAAAAAAAAACATGTAATGCATTTTAAAGATTGCAATAGTTCCAGTAGGTTAACTTACTGGAACTATTGCAATCTAATATGCTACTCTTCTGCTATAGTAAAAGTAAAAAGCCGCAAGTATTATGGGAGTGTTAGTCTAGTATTTGTAATATGTATACCTATTCAATCTCCAAACACTTACAATTTGTATATAGGATACATTGGTGAGATGAATGGCCTCAAAAGTACCACTGTGTGGCTTATGTTGTTGTAGTTGTCTTACTCTCCAGTCAACTATTAGGACCTACTCAGACACCCTATGTCGAAAGAGCTATATTCATATCTACAAAGCCTGGAGGAGCTAGCTAAACATAACAAACTAGAACTCTGCTGGATTAAAGGATATAGTGGCATCAAGGGGAACGAAATAGCTTATGAACTTGCCAGGAAGGGATCCTTACATCTTCTAACAACCCAAGAGGGTGAAATACTTTCTGCAGGTACAAATAATAGAGCATAGGACACATGTTCTTCACAAGGTAAAATGGCGAGAAACGCCGGGCTGCAAGCAATCAAAGGTAGCAATTAATCTACCTTGTCAAATTGCAGCCCCGGTCCGCCTTAACTTATCTAGAACTAATCTGAAATTATTGACCAACATCCTAACTGGCCACTGCCGGCTAAACAAACACCTACACACGATGGGTCTGGTGGACAGCCCGTTATGTAGAGGATGCAATGAAGAACTAGAAACAGCATAGCATGTAATATGCCTGTGCCCAGCTCTAGTAAACACTAGGCATCTTATACTAGGGGAGTGCTGGCCTAGTATGGCCAGCATTGGCAACTCCTCACCCGCCAGAGTTTTGCAGCTCGCACGCATAATTTACTGTTGGGACGAGTGAGCAGCCATAAAGGGAGGTTTCAAAACGGGCCCATTTTGAGGCGTAAGTGTCTGTAGGTATGCTATCCTCCAGCCAACTATCCAGAACTATCCACACGACCTACTCAGAAATCATGTGTTAATTGCCTAATTCACATAGATAATAATTTCTTATATAAGCGTAAGTCAATTTTTTCCTTACAGCTAATTTGTGCGTTAAAACAACTATACAAGTTATTCATTATGCAGGTAAGTCATGATTTATCCTCCTCCAGTAAGAAAATATCGGATTTGTGAAAATGGCACGCACAATTTGTATGTCATAATAAAATATCTGGTGTGGACACCACACATTTACGAATTACATTGAAATTTTTCACTTTTTAGACACATTTTTGTTAAATTTTAGAAATGTTGATTATTTTGACATTATGCCAATCTGTAGGGCTAGGAATACTCTACATTTTGACACATAAATCATCTCTCTAGCATTTCAAATAAAAATGCTACCGAGTTTAAACCGGAAAAATACATATAATGTCATCAATTTCTAATTTGCTGCCCGATATAGCGTGAAAACAGTAAGAGCTAGAGAAAAGTGTCTTAGTGTAAATTTGTTCGGCCAGAAATACTCTACATTTTTACATAAATCATCTCTATAGCATATGAAATAAAGACGCTACAGAGTTGAATCAGGGAAAAAACAATTTTTTTTATCATATTGACATATTCTCAGCGCCACAGCATGAAAACGTTAAAGGTTAGCGAAAAGCGTGTATTATTAGGGCTAGGAATACTCTACTTTTTCACATAAAAACCACCCCTCGAACATTTGAAATAGAGAAGCTACAGAGTTGAAACAAGGAAAAACATGAAACATCAGAGGAGCTCGAAAATGGCTAGAGCTTAGCCGAAACTAGTTGCAAAGTGTAACTGAAGTGTGATAAAAATCAAAGTAAAAAATCGTTTTATTTATCCTTTCTTCTACTTTTAGTAGAAATTGCAGTCGGCTTCAAAACATTGTCTTTGGTTTATATATTATAGGGATATTTTTAAAATATGTAGACCTAGAAAAATAATGTGAATATAAAGAATAAACCAGATTTCAAGATACTAGACATTTTACGTATGTACTTGTATGTTTAGAAATTATATATGTTCTTTTGTGAAGACATTTGAATTATTTCTAGTGTATAACACACCATTAACATACTCAAATGTACTATATTTAGTTTAAGCGTATAAATTTTAGAATCTTGATTATTTTATTAGATTATTGCAATATTTAAAATAAATGTATCCGTTAAAAGAATATTAGGCGTCATAGACCAACAAAATAACTGGTATAGGAAGCATATATGTTATAATATTTAGCATACTGGTACTATATATAACTAAATAATTTTGTAGATAATTTAATGCGACCTTGTAACACGTAATCTACGTTGTGGCTGATATAAGTCTTTTGCAGAATGTAGATGGTTAATTAATTAATTATTTTTTAATAATTATTTAATTTAGTGAATAACAAGCTGGCCTTTTTTAATTATAAGTTTTGTATTTAATTCTTAATTATTTTAGCTTCTTCTTTAACTTATTTTTAGTTTTTATATATTTTTGTTGTTGTTCTTGATGAGCATTGTATATTTTTGTATTTTTTGAATTGTCGTGCCAAATAAAGGTCTTTTTATTTTTAGTTCCCAACGACTTGTAATATATTTAGTCAATACAATAACGGGATATAGTTATTGCGTACCAAACCTAAATAATAACAATGTTGTTAATATTTAAAATCGATTGATGTAGATATGCTGTCATGTTTTCTTCTATTTCCTACAGATTTGATTTTTGTATTCGTTCCCTTCTTCAAACTACCGATTCGTCTATTATTGTCCTGTAATTAGGATTAGTCCTATTTGGCAATAATACTTTTTGCTATTATATGTTGTTAGCACCACGCAGTTTCTATATCAGTTTAAACAGTTAAAACTATTTTACTTGCACTATATAGAAAAATACTTGCACTAGACACATTATTGGTTTGAATATTGATTGTATTACACTATTCACTGTTTTAAATGATTATTAGCTAATTAATTAACAAAATTTAATATCTAAACATTTTAAGTTAGGTAAACAATTAAATAATTATTACCTTAACTTAAAATGTTTAGATATTAAAATATATGCTAAAATAAAATGAGCATAGTTATCTTTAAGATACAACAATTGAAAAACATAGTCTGATTGGCCTTTATCATTCGCCCACTCAACCTCCCTGCCCATTCCTTCTAAATATACGCTAACACGTAATAAGTATGAAAAATGAGTCGAGATGTATGAATCAATACGAGTTGAAAACAACGTGTTCATATTTCATTTTCCTGAAAGTATTTTCCCAACGCCAATAAAGTTCAAAGGCGGACTGTTGAAAAGATAAAATAAATAATAGAATAAATACTTTAAATTTAGGGTTTTGATTATAACTGCGCATTTATTAACGCACTATTTTAACAGTTATGATTTAATATATATTTTTAATTTATATACATAATGTTTGTTAAAAAAAATTCAACACACAGTTGTTGGCACCTACGTTTATTTAAATTTTCAAGTCCAGATTTGGCTACAATTGAAGCGTTGAGAACAAAAGTGGGCAAATATTAAAATAACTTTATAGGATAAATAAAACGATTTTTTATTTTGTTTTTTTTATCACACTTCAGCTGAAGTGTGATAAAAAACGCCTTATAAACCAAATAAGGATTGATTATATATATAGAAACCACAAAAATTTATTTAAATTTGCTCTTCATTATATTGTTTTAAGTTCATATTAATATTAGTATTTAATCCAGGAACCTAGTCTGGGAAATTTATAACAGAGATTATACCCATGCACATAATCTGGTTGGCCTTGACCATCTTCAGCATTTTTTTTGGCTTATAAGGTTAGAACACCATTATAATTATAGACCATATAGAGTTATAATGATTAATTTACCTTGTGTATATCATTAATAATACACTTTTCTGTAATACAGATTTAAAAAAAAATCAAAATATATAAATTGAAAATCATAATATTTGATTATCATTTTAAATTCTTTCAGCAAATAATTCATAAATATCGATGATACTAGGACAATTAGGCTATTAAAGCCAACATTGTAAGTACGTGGGAAAATTCTAATATATAATCAATCTTTATTTTGACTATCGACCCATACTTTCCGCCTAAAATTCTAATATTTTATAAGAGAAAAAGAAGATATATTTATATATATATATAGTAAATATTTATTTTGCTGTATAAGTATAATATGATTCTCTTTTAATAAAATAGAAACATATTATATATATATATATATATATATATAACATACATATATACAAGATATACATACATGTACAAGAGTCCATCGAGCGTTGTTTTGTAAGAAAATTCGAACATATCAAAATAAAATAAATAATGAAAATATTTTTTTAATGTCTATCTTTAATTTTTAGTGATGCCCCCCTGACTAATGAAAAAAAAGATCTGTTGGCACTGTAAGCTGTTTAAAATATACATAGTTGTATTATACTATGTATATTTTAAACAGCACTGTTATCATAAGATCAAGTATGGTAACTTCCAAAATAAATTTTCAGGTTTTAATTTTTCTTTTGATAATTCTTATGTAATTTTGTTAACATGTTATTTTAACGCTACTTTAATCCTTTTTTGCGTTTATAAATAACTAAATTATTATTTAAGAAAAAAATAGACAACAATATACTCAATGGTAAAACGACTACAATTTTTACAATGTATGTATCTCAAGAACTGTTTGGGAGCAACAGTTATCATCTCACATTGCGACATATTTCGTGACTTGAATAATCTATTTTAAATACTTTTTTGAAAATAAATTACTCAAGCCTTCTATATATCACAGAAAGTTTGATTTTAATGATGGGATATTTATCATTATTTGGTATATTATTAAAACTACATATGTAGTAGTGTTGAAATTAATACGTTTGGCTTTAAATATCATTAGTGTAAAATAATTTATAATCAACTATCCAACTAGATTTTAAATAAGCATCTAATATGCATACGCAAAACAATTATACTAATTATGTTACAGCAGCTAACCACTAATCATCAGGTGTCCGGAAATTTGGTTAATAATAAAATTTCCTGCCGTTGCATAACGATCTCGTGTACAGGCATTGTCAACGTATGTAATAAGTCACAATTAAATCATAATTAATAGATTAAATGATTAGAAAATAAACAAGTAAATTATATATTATTTTTAATTGTGAAAAGATTATTTTATGACTGAATTATTAAAAAATAATATCTGGCCAACAATGTTTGTCCTTTGTTGTCGGGGTATGATAATTGTTGAGGTTACATTAATAATAATGTTATTATTTAGATAATTAGTTAGCTAATTTTAGAGGATCACACCTGTATCGTTGTTCTCTTGTTCTGCATGTAATTATTAGGGCTTCTGGGTTTCTATACTTGAGTATATTTAATACTATGTTGTATTGTTTTGATTTGGAAAATGAAAACAGGCGCAATCAGAAGGAGATCCTCAATAACTACGGCCAGTTTCTGAACGAAATATTCTATAAAGGATATCAAAACTTGGTGTATTGATATTTATCAATAGTTTTGGGGATTTTATAAATTATATATTTTGCCTCATTAAACATATATTATTACATCTAATGAAGATTATTTGTAGAAAGAAATAAATATAGTATTATGAAATACATACACAATTTTTGTCAATATATCTATGTATATCTATTAATCTAATTAATAATAACCTTTTAGCGTATAATTAAGATATAAATAAATTCTCAAGTTTATGATACCATGTGTAAGTATATCGTTATTTGCTCATCTCATTTTTTAGTCGCTTGTGGCTGAGCAAGGTGACATTTGGAAAATTATTATTAATTTGTAAGCCGTGTCCCGAACAATGGGTATCGGGATGGTTTGGTATAAACCGCCTTAAACCCACCAGAAGTGGTATTTTCGCAAAAAAGACGGTTCCAATGTATTAAGATGATAAGATTAGTTTGCAAATAGTATGCCTCAGTAATTTCGGTTGGATACCCGTGACCGTGTAATTAGTTTAATGTACCCAACTGATTTATTCCAATTAAATCGGTGTTCATTGTGGATATCTGTTCGTACTAGAAATAACCGGTATACTGGCGAGTTATACCTGTTCATAAATATTTTAAACATTGTTAAAAGCAAATTGATTCCGTGGTGGGCAATATTAATTTTTACGACGCACCACACACAAGCGTATTCATTCGCGTAATGGAAGGAGTGGCTTCTAGCAATACTCTTATAAAAAAAAACGAAGAGCACTATCAGCTGCTAATGATTGATCGATCGCCATGTTTCTGGTGTACAAATATTTGCTCCATATTGTCAACGTTGTGGGACTTGTTTCATAACATTAAAATTGCAACTGGAGTTTCCATTATGTACTCTGCGTGTGTTTTATAATTTGAAATGTAATATTTAAAACATATTACATATATATATATATATATATATATATATATATATATATATATATATTATATATATATATATATATAATTTTTTTTGTGTTTTTATAAAATTATTTGACATAAAGTGGACTATTCGAACTGTGTGCAGCAGATGAAGTCTAAAAAAGAAAATATTTAATTGATTGCCACGAATTTAGTGATTGAATTAGTATACAATTAAATACACTAGTAGGAAGTTCTAACACTCATATGCAAGTACAGTAAAATAAGACAGCAATACACGAAGAATGATAGCTAGCTAGATGTATATGTATATAAATGTGATTACTCTATTAGTTCATTATATATTAAGTGTGAATGTTAATTAGATTAAAAAACGACTGAAAAAGTGAAAAATCCATTTAAATAGTGACTTGTAATGCTTTAAATTCTTGTAAATTCTCCAATATAGTATTTAAGTTCGGTATCAACTTTTTTTGTATAACATAATCAACTTAAGTGCCTCTGGATAATAAAATATGTTCTTTATCTTTCACCATTATTATGAAATATTAAAATAAACCTATACCATTGCCAGAAACACACTATAACGCAATCCACATTATAATAACATGTATCCTCCACGACCAAGTAACGATTGTAAACAACGATTACTTCGTTATTACATAAATATGTGAAGTTATAATTATTACACTTGACACTAACACATAGATTATTTCAAGTAAACTATGTGCCATTGAAATTTTATGTGCTAACATAAAATAGTTTGCGCATATATAATACCTATGCTATGATAACATTGATAGAAAAAATAAAGAACTGTAGTGTCAACATGCACAATGTAGACGGTCCTCATTATACACTAATTATGGTATCTCAAGGGAAAATCCATATAAACAATCTGCGTTTTTATGTTTGAGGCACTTAGCTTTAAAATAAATTTCATATTGGTCGATGTGAATAACCAGACGCATTTCGTGTTTAGCAATCCGCAAGATACAAGCTGTGTTTTCTTTATTCGGGATCGAACTAGTTCGGTCTGCATTGAGAATGGGCTGTTTCATGGTAAATCGTTCGTTCTCCAGTTTTCTCATTTCTTGGCAATTTAATACCGTAATTTTACCAGAGGTTTGAAAATTATTTTATACCAAATAATTGCACAAAATGTTTGTCCTAAAATATATTTAGCGTTTCAGTTAGAATGTTACTAAATTTATTAATTTTATATATCTTTACAAGGACTAATTCTCATTTTTTTTAAAGAATTTCGGTTTATGTATGCACAATATTTATATAAAGAAATATTACAATTTTTTATAATCATATTCCACAGATGTTTCCCTGTGGTTATTTTTTCATACCTCTTTTAATATACTAATACTACTAGTTTATTTTAGCAAAAATCAGTCCTACGGATTAAGAAAACAGCAGCCTGAACAACTTCCAAACTATTCAAGCTGATTGAATAGTTTGGAAGTTGTTTAGGTTGCTGCTTTCTTGATCCATAGAACTGATTTTTGGCTAAAATAAACTAGTAGTATTAGTTACTGTATTTGTTACAATTGTGCAATTTGCTATCGACCTTTGGATTCTTCTGCCGTGTGTTAGTGTATTGTATGTAAGTTTCTGATGTAGCAAGTTCTAGTTACATCAGAAAATCGTCCCCGAGTTTTCTAAAGTGTCATTTATTATATCCCAACGTGTGGAATAAACGATTTTTATATAGTCAGATTATAATTATACGCTCTAAAAAAAAAGACCTTTATTAGGCATAGCCAACACATACAATTTCAACATCTCCCCTGTACATAATTCCACTAAAAACAATAAAATTAAATATATGAATAAAAATTAAATACAACTTCCCTAAAGCCCCGGTTTCCTAGGAAGCGGTGTCGATTAAAGCGGCGGCTTTTAACGATATTTGCATATTATAATAAACATTTTATATATATATATATATATATATATATATATATATATATAATATATATGTATATATATAAAAATTGATTCACAATAATTCACTGTAATTCATGATTTTTTTTTATTACAATGAGGTATACCGCTGTCTGAGTTATTATATCTATATAAAAATACACAACTTTTTTGTGATATCAAAATGATGACTAAAACGGCCGCTTTTATCGACACCGCTTCCTATGAAACCAGGGCTTTACATTACATTCTGTATACACGCTTGCCCTCGCCAATGTCTTCTCCCACGTCAACCTTGCAGATTTTCACGCTTTTCCCATCCTCTTCTGGCCATTCATTCAGCTTTCTGCCCTCTCCAACCACTATGTTCTATATTCTTTTTATCCTCCAGTTATAAATCACGCTGTATATTTATCAAAATAAATCATATTCAGTCGTAACATATTTTTCACAACTAACATAAAAAAATCCATGCTTAAGAAATTACAGTTATTCAAATAATTAATTCTTCTAATTAACATACAAAAAAAATCGCGTGTGTAAACGACAAAAAAGTGTAACGGTGTTACATTTCCGGGTACTATTATATACAATGATTATGGTCAATCGGTTTTAGAAATAACGTGCTAAATTTTCAATTCAGTACGCTATAAAATTAGTTCTTTATAACATAACGTCGTCCGATGGTTCGTTTTCTCATGATGCAGTTGCAATTTCTAAGATAACTATCCTACTATCGCGTTGTTTTTGTCCCCAGTTGAAGAAGATAACTGTCAGTTATAAAAATATTTGTCACCATATGCACTGACAGCTCAAAATGTTGGTCGGCTTCAAAATATTGTCTTCGATTTTATATATATATATATATATATATAGCTGGAGACGTGGGTTCAAGTCCCACCGGAGAGTAAAATTTTTGAGAAATTATTAATTAACATTGATACATCTGGTGATTCTTCATTCAGATAGCCGACAATGGCAAGAAGTACTTCACACTATATATATATATATATATATATATATATATATATATATATATATATATATATATATATATATATATATATAATAGAATCAATCAATCTTCATTTGGCTATCGACCCCTACATGGGTCTTTCCGCCTTCAATTTTATATTATAGCGATATTTTCATTTTGATTTTTATGTATTTTTGTTGTGGTTGTTGATGTTGAAGAGCAGTTTGTTGTGAGAAAAATGCCAAATAAAGGTCTGTTTTTATTTTATTTTTGTTTTCGTTTTGGCAAAAAAATAAACAAAAACGATTGACTTGAACATTTCATCAATAGTTTCTAATTTTAGCACAGTAAAGTATTTAGTGCTACAAATTAATGATAACAATTAATGCAGCAACATTAAATTTGTATCAGCTCGTCGTGTAAACAAGTAAAACCTTAACGACACAGGGCGTTAGATTCGATGCAACAACACATATCTCTCATCCTAATAAATTGAATTATTGATTAGTCGTAGATTTAATAGCGTGGGACGCCTTGTATTGGAAATAGCACACACCTCAATTAACCTTATTTCAAATATATCCAATAGATTTATTACGAATGTAGGGCACTGTTGGGGCATACATTTATTTCCAGTTGCTAAACTTTATAATAATAAAACAGTTATTACGTTTCCAAAAGGAAACACTCAATCCAATTTCTTTTCTAGATGTTTATATGAATATAAATAACTTTTTTTTTATTTGGAAAGTTTGATTTATCTATCAAACTTTCCAAATTTGTTTAACAGTTGATTTTATATGAAAAAAAACATATTTTACAATTCACTGAAAAAAAGTGTACATTTACTTTCAGAATTAGTCATTAACTGAAAATCCTGTCCATGAATATGGCTAAAAATTACATCAGTTATTTTTGATTGCATATAAAATAGTTATCTGAAATTTGAAATCAATCGAACTGAAAAATAATTTCAGGCAAAACTAAAAATTATATTTGGCTGAAATGCACGTATTCAATTGAATGTAATTGGAAAGTTTCAGTCAAATTTTTTAAGCAAGTTTATATTTAATGCCTGAAAAACTTTAAAAAAGCAACCTCTTGGTTTTCAGTCTATATCTCAAAACAATATACATCTAACACCATTATTTTTTATAATTATCTCAAAATAGATTCATAGAGCTATCCAAAAATGCATAGTATACGTTTTTATTACATCAGGATTTAATTATCTAGTTTACTGAAATAAAAGGAAATTGTATTTTCAGACGATTAAATTGGCCAATCACTCAAAAAGTGTTTGATGAAAATGGCTAAAAATCGCCTCCGATGTTCATAATAATGCCAAAATTGATTACGCAAAAAAATCAGATCGATCGCAACCTAAAAAATGTTCCCTTTCGATTTTTAACGATTTTGGCAATTTTTTAGATTTGCTTTAAAATTTGCTTATATATTATATCGGACATAATAAACAATATTTTGTAAGTGTCAGTCGATTTAGGCTGCTAGTTTTTCAGTTACGACTGAAAAACTAGCGAAAACATGGTGTTAGTTTTCAGTTAGTATCAAAAATATAAAAATGGCATACATTTTTTTAATATTTAAAAAAAAATAATAATTTGGAAAGTCAAATCCGTTTAGAGTTTGTTCCTATCTGGTTTGAAATGAAAGTTACAGCTCACTGAAAAATCCTGAAAATGTTAATTTTTACTGAAATTTCAATTTTTTTCAATCGACTTCACATTTTACATATGGATTCTATCTATCCAAATAAATGTAATTTGAGAGTTTTAGAGATAAAAATCAGGGCAAGTTACAGGGCAATAAAAAATCAAGGGATTTTCCCAGGGTAATTATGACCCTAGGGTCAAAAACCTTCATTGGATTGTTGTAGAGCTTTAATAGCACTACAACTTTACCATTGGACCCATCTCGCCAGGGTGGTAAATAGAAATGTTACAGGGCAGATATAGCCAAATTTTATTCACCAGGAATTTGTCACTGTTTTTCAGAGACCTGTAAGATTTGTTTATTAGCAGATAATATCAAGTGCCATGCATTTTTTAATAGCCTTATTAATCTAGTTTAAGATAATGACAAAAATAATATATGTTGATATTTAATTTTTCTGAGATATTGACTGAAAACGACCACCATGTTTTTCAAAGTTTTTCAGACATTACAAAATAATTAGCCGAGATTGTTTTCTGAAACTCGCAATTTACATTCATTTGGATAGATAGAATCCAAATCTGAAATTTGAAGTCGATTGAAAATACTTGAAAATTCGGTAAAAATCAGGATTTTCAGGATTTTTCAGTGAGCTATAACATTCGTTTCAAATCAGATAGAAACAAATTCGAACCGGATTTGGCTTCCCTGATTAATCTATTTTCAAATAATAATAGAAAATATGTGTGTCATTTATATATTTTTGGAGATATCAACTGAAAACTAATACCATGTTTTCACTAGTTTTTCAGTTATAACAGAAAAACTAGCAGCCTGAAACGACTACAGCTCACAAAATATTGTTTCTTATATCTATTATAATATATATGCAAATTTTAAAGCAAATCGAAAAAATGGTCAAAATCGCCAAAAATCGTAGGGGGTTAACCTTCGGAATTTTTCAGCCAAAATTTTTTGTTGTTCAGATCGATCTGATTTTTTGCATAATCAATTTTGACATTATTTTGAACATCGGAGTCGATTTTTAGCTATTTTCAACAAACACTTTTTGATTTATTGATCATTTAATTCGGCTGAAAATGAAATTTCACTTTTTTTCAGCAAGCTATATAATTAAATTCTGATGTGATAAAAACGTATACTATGCACTTTTGGATAGATTTATTAATATATTTTGAAATACTATTAAAAAATCATTGTAGTAAATGTATATTTTTTTGAGATATCGACTGAAACCCAAAAGGTTGATTTTTAAAGTTTTTCAGGAATTAAAAATAAAGTAACTGAAAAATTTGATTGAAACTTTCAAGTTACATTCACTTTGAAATATGCAATAATAATATATAGTTTGAAATGAGTTGAAAAATATGTAACAAAAATTACAGCCAAATATAATTTTCAGTTTTTGCTGAAATTTTTTTTCAGTCGGATCAATTTCAAACTTTGCACAACTATTTTATATGTTATGATGAATAACTGATGCAATTTTCAGCCATTTTCATTCACAGGTTTTTCCGTTATAGCCAAAATTCATTCACCTGAAAGCAATTTGTCACTGTTTTTCAGTGACCTGTAAGATTTCCTTCTCACTACATAAAATCAGGTGCATTTCATTTTTGAATAGCCTGATTAATCTAGTTTAAGATAATAACAAAAATAATATACGTTGATAGTGCATTATTTTGAGATATCGAGTGAAAACGACCATCATGTTCCTTATAGCAAAGATAAAAATTCAAGGGATTTTCCAGGGTAACTATGACCCTAGGGTCAAAAAGCCTCATGGGATTGTTGCTGAGCTTTAATAGCGCTACAACTTTACCACTAGACCCATTTTTCTAAGGTGGTAAATAGAAAAGTTACAGAGCCATAAATATTCAAGGGATTTTCCCAGGGTAACTATGACCCTAGGGTCAAAAACCCTAATGGAATTGTTGTAGAGCTTTAATAGCACTACAACTTTACCATTGGACCCATCACGTCAGGGTGGCAAATAGAAATGTTACAGGGCAGTTATAGCCAAAATATATTCACCAGATAGGAATTTATCACTGTTTTTCAGAGACCTGTAAGATTTGTTTCTTAGCAAATAATATCAAATGTTATGCATTTTCGAATAGCCTGATTAATCTAGTTTAAGATAATTACAAAAATAATATATGTTGATAGTGCATTCTTCTGAGATATTGACTGAAAACGACATTCCTGTTCCTTACAGCAAAGATAAAAATTCAAGGATTTTTTCCAGGGTAACTATGACCCTAGGATCAAAAACCCTAATGGGATTGTTGTAGAGCTTTAATAACACTACAACTTTACTATTGAACCCATCTCGCCAGGGTGGTAAATAGAAATGTTACAGGGCAGTTATAGCCAAAATTTATTCACCAGATAGAAATTTGTCACTGTTTTTCAGACACCTGTAAGATTTGTTTCTTAACAGATAATATCAAGTGCTATGCATTTTCGAATAGGCTGATTAATCTAGTTACACAAAAACAATATATATTGATAGTGCATTTTTTTTGAGATATCGACTGAAAACGACCATCCTATTCCTTACAGCAAAGATAAAAATTTAAGGGATTTTTCCAGGGTAACTTATGACCCTAGAGTCAAAAACCTTCCTGGGATTGTTGTAGAGATTTAATAGCACTACAACTTTACCAATGGACCCATCTTTCTAAGGTGGTAAATAGAAAAGTTACAGAACAATGAAAAAATCAAAGGGATTTTCTAGGCTAACTATGACCCTAGGGTCAAAAACCCTCATGGGATTGTTGTAGAGCTTTAATATCATTACAACTTTGCCAATGGACCCATTTTTCTAAGGTGGTAAATAGAAAAGTTACAGAGCAATGAAAAATTCAAGAATGTTTTCGAGGGTAACTATAACTCTAGGGTCAAAAACTCTCATGGGAAATATTATTATTGTTATTTACTTGATATATCTCTTGTTATATTATATACATAATTTATGTGACTATTAATGTCTAATATTTGGTTGTTGTTGCGTAAATAGAATTTTGTTTATTCTGTTCGGCAATTAAAATTAAATATATATTTATATATTGTTGTTTGTCGTATTGTTGTTTTCTGGCAATGTCATTAATTTTGTTCCACGAGGCACAGTCTTAAAACAGTTGTGGTTTCATCCTGAGATACCTCTCAACGTGAAATACCATTCGAACCAGTATAAACTAGCTACAGTTGATTTAACAACATTCTCTGGGATTTTTCGAACTGCTGTCTGACGTAGCTAATGAGCTAATAAGGTGTTCGTAAACTTAACGCAAAACGTTTATTACAAATTTCTTAATTATATATGTTTATTTATGTTTATTATCAAATTTGACTTTTGCTTGTAGTTAGTAACTATTTATTAAAAAAAAGTGTTATAATGGTTATATTGTGATAATTACTTTTATTGTGTGTAAATGATGATAACCATTCCATTTTTAAATAAATTGTGCAAAGGTGATATTACTAAACTTTGTAAATTATTTCTACATACAAACGTTGTAGAATGCTAGAAAAACAGTTGGATTATTTTATTCGAAATTTTATTTAGTTTTACACCCAACTTGGACACTCCACTTCCAGGCTCTAAACTTACTCCAAATGAGAGAGGCTTTAATCTACCATGTATTAATAGAATTAAAATAGTTTTTCTTGAACAATTATTTGGTCACCCAGCTCAGTGGTCGAGCGGTTAGAGGCGTTGTCCGTCTCGTACTGAGCATTGGGGAGCTTGAGTTCGAACCCCATCAGGGCGAATTTTCGTGAATCTCCTTCCACAGTTTTACTAAAGGTTTTCTGTGAAGTTAAGGTAAATACCGGGCGATTAAACTCCTGTGAGTTTCTCCCTTGATCGGTTTCACGACTGATAGCCATATAAAGATAGAATTTTTTAACCCCCTGGTTAGTTGTATCATTGAAGTTATTTTTTTTAATTTTCACAAGACACGTTTTCGTAAAAATTATTAGATATTTTGAAAGCAAATTTTGAATGTGGCTATTATTTCACACCCACGGAATATGTATATGTTTTCCACTGCAATTTTTCGATTATGGAAAAAAAAATGATCATACGTTATAAAATTTTGCACAAAATGTATTAATTACAGTACATTATTAGAAATAAAAAAATTTATAATAACAGAAATGAAATTTTGGCCATTTTATTAATTTTCACACATTCTTAACAAAACTCCAACCGTAAAAAGGGGAAAATACGAATTTTTTTTTACGTATGAATATTTAGCTAATGATATAACGCAGCGTCCGACTTATCGTTTATGTCACCTTATATCTGAAATATGCTATTACCGTGGTGATGAAGTCAGCACGTGGATATATATTTGAGTGTAAAAAATGACTTAATTTCCTATTGTCACGATTATGTATCGTGACC
Source organism: Lordithon lunulatus (assembly GCA_963942505.1). Lineage (NCBI taxonomy): Eukaryota > Metazoa > Arthropoda > Insecta > Coleoptera > Staphylinidae > Lordithon > Lordithon lunulatus. Next base: position 54,372,971 of record OZ012672.1, on the reverse strand, counting down.
ATTGGAAATTAAGCTTGTTATCATAATGGCACGAACCTTTTAGATTTTGAATAAAACAATCGGACATCGAACATTATTTCACATTATGTATCGTATTAATTAAAAGAAATCGATTTTAATTTTCTAATAATAACTTGATGATCTCATATATATTATAGATGTATTATGTTTTTGGCTGCAACCCATCTCCAGTAGATATGTAAAATAGACACCTTCTATTTTACGCTATTGGCGATTCAAGCCGGCTGATACTTCATCTGGTGGCACGAAATGAACTACATTTAGTAGGGAATTTGTTTGCATAACATTTGTTTTTTCATCTTATACATGACTATAGAGCCAAGGTTATACTATTTATGCCTTAAAAGTACATTAACAATCGCGCATTATTGTAGAAATGACTGAAATCAAATGATTGTAATGCAATCAGCTGATCGAACAATAACAAAGATCAGGTGTTTACCTACTACTTTGAAGAAAACCGTTAACGTTCGAATCGCGAATAGTTGATTTATATAGTTGTTGCCACCCTTTTCCACTTGCTCTTGCTTCCCACGCCTACATTTCTTACTTTATATTGTTCATCCTATTAACATGTCCTTACCATCGCAGACCTCTTCTATTTTCTTCTGTACCGATGGCGTCCCAACCTTTTTCTAATTTCTTTATTGTGTATTCTATCTAATTTGGGGATAATTGATACACTTAATAATTATTTATTGCAGTTTAAATTATTGATAGTCTTCACTATAGCCGCTTTCGTTTATCGTTTTAACGAACTAGTTCTCTGGGCTGGTCTTAACCGGCTTAAAACAGCCTGGTAAATAGAACCGTCTTAAGGCTGTAGTTCAGCTCACCACGATCTGGTTTTAGTTAATTTTTTGGCTATTTACGTATGTAGACATTTATTTATACCTAAAAATATAAATATTAAATATTAAATTTACGTGTAAACGTCCTCCATACTGATAATAGTAGAATGCAATTTCACATGACAAAAAAAACATTTTACATTATTTCATTTTTTGTACGGTGATAAGAGATTATATAATTTGCATTCCGCATTAACCGAAATAACACAAAAATAATTATCATACTCCACATATTGAAACTAATCAGCAGTTTTAAATAGTTCGCTACATACATAGTAAGTAAAAATCTACTTAGAAAAAAGCAATAAGTACTTTAAATTAATATAATTGTTTTTTTTTATAGAAATCTCAATAGGTATCCTTCAATGTCGGCACGATATGATACATCAAATGATTATGATAGTAATACAGACTACATAAACACGTTACCTAAAATTAGATATGGACTGAAATACCTACTTAGTTTCTGATTTTTTTTATAGATAATATACAGGGTGATTTATAAATGGAGGACACAAAGGAATGTTTTTAATTCCAAGCTAAAAATAACGAAATATGTTTGTCTCCAAACGCTTCATTTAGGAATGAAAGTCAATACAATGAGGTCACATTCAATAATTGTTTTTTAAAAATGTACATTGAAGTAGGCGCTGGAGCATTTTATTTAGGAGACTTGTTATTTACCAGTTGATATATTAGACATAGACATAGTTTTTTCATTGGATATAGATGTTTTATATTGTTTAAACTATTCCAAGAAGAGTGTTATCCTGTGGAAAAACTATGCGAGCAAAGGTGGGGTAGGCTGGCGGCCTCTACCTACCAAACTATGCCCGTCCACTATTTCAAACGACTTGAACTCTGCACTACACTATCATCAATTATCTTCTAGAATTAAATTAATGTCATTTATTAATTTAAGACTAATTAAAAAAAAATGTCAAAAATAATTTAATGCATAGTTCAAGTCGTTTGAAATAGTGGACGGGCATAGTTTGGTTGGTGGGGGCCGCCCGCCCACCCCACCTTTGTTCGCATAGTTTTTTCATTGGATATAGATGTTTTATATTGTTTAAACTATTCCAAGAAGAGTGATATCCTGTGAAAAAACTATGCAAGCTAAGGTGGGGTGGGCGGGCGGCCCCTACCAACCAAACTATGACCGGAGTGAACTTAGCCCCTATGATCCCAGCCTCTATACCGCGCGGCGCCGTGGGGCCGCGCGCACGGCAGATTGTTTGCGGGTCTGTACTGACCAACTGGGGTGACCAATAAAATCCAAATTTTGAGGAATTCTTTATTAATGCCTTGCCAATCATAATATATATATATAAATTTTTTTTTTTAATTTTTATAGGCGTTTTTGTATAATATATGTTGTAACGTAAATGATTATTTTTGACCATCACCCGCAATGTTCCTGGATTTGAAAAAAATTGCCTAATGTTTATAATAATATGATAAAGTAAACTGGAAAGTCTGTATCCCCGGCCACTTGGTTTTTCTATTTTTTTTTAAATTTTATACTTTTACGCTCATATCTGAATAATTCGATTTTCCATAAAAAAAATAATGCAACATATTTTGTTTAATTTTTTTTGGATCTTGGTTCAGAACATATCAGTGCACCAGTTGGCCGAAGGAAATTGAAAAATTTTGATTCTAAGTATTTTTTTTTTTGGCGACTAACTTTTATATCATTATTATTATTTTTGACCATGTTCCGCAATGTTCCTGGATTTGAGAGAAATTGCCTAATGTTTATAACAATATGGTAAAGTAAAACGGAAAGTCTGTATCCCCGGCCACTTGGTTTTTCTATTTTTTTTTTAATTTTAAACTTTTACGTTCATATCTGGATAATCCGATTTTAGAGGCTGAGTCCATAAAAAATAATGCAACGTATCTTGTTTAATTTTTTTCTGGATCTTGGTTCAGAACATATCAGTGCACCAGTTGGCCGAAGGAAATTGAAAAATTTTGATTCTAAGTATTTTTTTTTTGGCGACTAACTTTTATATCATTATTATTATTTTTGACCATGTTCCGCAATGTTCCTGGATTTGAGAGAAATTGCCTAATGTTTATAACAATATGGTAAAGTAAAACGGAAAGTCTGTATCCCCGGCCACTTGGTTTTTCTATTTTTTTTTAAATTTTAAACTTTTACGTTCATATCTGGATAATCCGATTTTAGAGGCTGAGTCCATAAAAAAATAATGCAACATATTTTGTTTAATTTTTTTCTAGATCTTGGTTCAGAACATATCAGTGCACCAGTTGGCCGAAGGAAATTGAAAAATTTTGATTCTAAGTATTTTTTTTTTGGCGACTAACTTTTATATCATTATTATTATTTTTGACCATGATGTGCAATGTTTCTGGTTTTGAAAAAAATTGCTTAATGTTTATAACAATATGATAAAGTAAAGTGGAAAGTCTGGATACCGGAAAATTTGTTTTTCTATTTTTTAAATTTTTTTTTATCATTATTATTATTTTTGACCATGTTCCGCAATGTTCCTGGATTTGAGAGAAATTGCCTAATGTTTATAACAATATGGTAAAGTAAAACGGAAAGTCTGTATCCCCGGCCACTTGGTTTTTCTATTTTTTTTTAAATTTTAAACTTTTACGTTCATATCTGGATAATCCGATTTTAGAGGCTGAGTCCATAAAAAAATAATGCAACATATTTTGTTTAATTTTTTTCTGGATCTTGGTTCAGAACATATCAGTGCATCAGTTGGCAGAAGGAAATTGAAAAATTTTGATTCTAAGTATTTTTTTTTTGGCGACTAACTTTTATATCATTATTATTATTTTTGACCATGATGTGCAATGTGTCTGGTTTTGAAAAAAATTGCTTAATGTTTATAACAATATGATAAAGTAAAGTGGAAAGTCTGGATACCGGAAAATTTGTTTTTCTATTTTTTTAATATTTTTTTTATCATTATTATTATTTTTGACCATGTTCCGCAATGTTCCTGGATTTGAGAGAAATTGCCTAATGTTTATAACAATATGGTAAAGTAAAACGGAAAGTCTCTATTCCCGGCCACTTGGTTTTTCTATTTTTTTTTAAATTTTAAACTTTTACGTTCATATCTGGATAATCCGATTTTAGAGGCTGAGTCCATAAAAAAATAATGCAACATATTTTGTTTAATTTTTTTCTGGATCTTGGTTCAGAACATATCAGTGCACCAGTTGGCCGAAGGAAATTGAAAAATTTTGATTCTAAGTATTTTTTTTTTGGCGACTAACTTTTATATCATTATTATTATTTTTGACCATGATGTGCAATGTTTCTGGTTTTGAAAAAAATTGCTTAATGTTTATAACAATATGATAAAGTAAAGTGGAAAGTCTGGATACCGGAAAATTTGTTTTTCTATTTTTTAAATTTTTTTTTATCATTATTATTATTTTTGACCATGTTCCGCAATGTTCCTGGATTTGAGAGAAATTGCCTAATGTTTATAACAATATGGTAAAGTAAAACGGAAAGTCTGTATCTCCGGCCACTTGGTTTTTCTATTTTTTTTTTAATTTTAAACTTTTACGTTCATATCTGGATAATCCGATTTTAGAGGCTGAGTCCATAAAAAAATAATGCAACGTATTTTGTTTAATTTTTTTCTGGATCTTGGTTCAGAACATATCAGTGCACCAGTTGGCCGAAGGAAATTGAAAAATTTTGATTCTAAGTATTTTTTTTTTGGCGACTAACTTTTATATCATTATTATTATTTTTGACCATGATGTGCAATGTTTCTGGTTTTGAAAAAAATTGCTTAATGTTTATAACAATATGATAAAGTAAAGTGGAAAGTCTGGATACCGGAAAATTTGTTTTTCTATTTTTTTAATTTTTTTTTATCATTATTATTATTTTTGACCATGTTCCGCAATGTTCCTGTATTTGAGAGAAATTGCCTAATGTTTATAACAATATGGTAAAGTAAAACGGAAAGTCTGTATCCCCGGCCACTTGGTTTTTCTATTTTTTTTTAAATTTTAAACTTTTACGTTCATATCTGGATAATCCGATTTTAGAGGCTGAGTCCATAAAAAAATAATGCAACATATTTTGTTTAATTTTTTTCTGGATCTTGGTTCAGAACATATCAGTGCATCAGTTGGCCGAAGGAAATTGAAAAATTTTGATTCTAAGTATTTTTTTTTTGGCGACTAACTTTTATATCATTATTATTATTTTTGACCATGATGTGCAATGTGTCTGGTTTTGAAAAAAATTGCTTAATGTTTATAACAATATGATAAAGTAAAGTGGAAAGTCTGGATACCGGAAAATTTGTTTTTCTATTTTTTAAATTTTTTTTTATCATTATTATTATTTTTGACCATGTTCCGCAATGTTCCTGGATTTGAGAGAAATTGCCTAATGTTTATAACAATATGGTAAAGTAAAACGGAAAGTCTGTATCCCCGGCCACTTGGTTTTTCTATTTTTTTTTAAATTTTAAACTTTTACGTTCATATCTGGATAATCCGATTTTAGAGGCTGAGTCCATAAAAAAATAATGCAACATATTTTGTTTAATTTTTTTCTAGATCTTGGTTCAGAACATATCAGTGCACCAGTTGGCCGAAGGAAATTGAAAAATTTTGATTCTAAGTATTTTTTTTTTGGCGACTAACTTTTATATCATTATTATTATTTTTGACCATGATGTGCAATGTTTCTGGTTTTGAAAAAAATTGCTTAATGTTTATAACAATATGATAAAGTAAAGTGGAAAGTCTGGATACCGGAAAATTTGTTTTTCTATTTTTTAAATTTTTTTTTATCATTATTATTATTTTTGACCATGTTCCGCAATGTTCCTGGATTTGAGAGAAATTGCCTAATGTTTATAACAATATGGTAAAGTAAAACGGAAAGTCTGTATCCCCGGCCACTTGGTTTTTCTATTTTTTTTTAAATTTTAAACTTTTACGTTCATATCTGGATAATCCGATTTTAGAGGCTGAGTCCATAAAAAAATAATGCAACATATTTTGTTTAATTTTTTTCTGGATCTTGGTTCAGAACATATCAGTGCATCAGTTGGCAGAAGGAAATTGAAAAATTTTGATTCTAAGTATTTTTTTTTTGGCGACTAACTTTTATATCATTATTATTATTTTTGACCATGATGTGCAATGTGTCTGGTTTTGAAAAAAATTGCTTAATGTTTATAACAATATGATAAAGTAAAGTGGAAAGTCTGGATACCGGAAAATTTGTTTTTCTATTTTTTTAATATTTTTTTTATCATTATTATTATTTTTGACCATGTTCCGCAATGTTCCTGGATTTGAGAGAAATTGCCTAATGTTTATAACAATATGGTAAAGTAAAACGGAAAGTCTCTATTCCCGGCCACTTGGTTTTTCTATTTTTTTTTAAATTTTAAACTTTTACGTTCATATCTGGATAATCCGATTTTAGAGGCTGAGTCCATAAAAAAATAATGCAACATATTTTGTTTAATTTTTTTCTGGATCTTGGTTCAGAACATATCAGTGCACCAGTTGGCCGAAGGAAATTGAAAAATTTTGATTCTAAGTATTTTTTTTTTGGCGACTAACTTTTATATCATTATTATTATTTTTGACCATGATGTGCAATGTTTCTGGTTTTGAAAAAAATTGCTTAATGTTTATAACAATATGATAAAGTAAAGTGGAAAGTCTGGATACCGGAAAATTTGTTTTTCTATTTTTTTAGTTTTTTTTTTATCATTATTATTATTTTTGACCATGTTCCGCAATGTTCCTGGATTTGAGAGAAATTGCCTAATGTTTATAACAATATGGTAAAGTAAAACGGAAAGTCTCTATTCCCGGCCACTTGGTTTTTCTATTTTTTTTTAAATTTTAAACTTTTACGTTCATATCTGGATAATCCGATTTTAGAGGCTGAGTCCATAAAAAAATAATGCAACGTATTTTGTTTAATTTTTTTTGGATCTTGGTTTAGAACATATCAGTGCATCAGATGGCCGAAGAAAATTGGAAAATATTGATTCTAAGTATTTTTTTATCGGCGACCAAGTCGAATATGTTTCATTATTATTATTTTTAAAATTCACTGGCATACAATTGATTTGAAAAAATTACACAATATTTATAACAAAATGACAATTAGAAAACGGAAAGTCCCAACCCGAGCACGTTGTTCCTTCTATTTTATTTTTATTTTTAACTTTTCCGCTCCTATCTGGACTAGGGCAAAGTCAAAATTATTTAATTTTCCATCATAGCCCACGGAGTTTTTTTTTTTTCAAATTTTCACTATTTGTTGCTAACCCAATAGTGGTTACAAAAAGTATTTTTTAGATTGACACGGATCCAGTTTTATATATTTTTACAGGCCTTTTACGTAGTTTGATTATTTAAATGGCTGCGCGTAATTCCAATGTCCGATTGGAATTATTATTACTTATTAATAAACTCCCTACTTTAAGGATTACAATTCATTCAAAATACTTATTTTACCAATAGTATTATGAGTTACAATGTGTAAAAAGGCTACTCCCTTGACGGTGATTCGAACCTTCGACTCTGTGTTTTATAATGACAGCAGAAGAATTTAACAAACGATAGGTCGGACTAAAAACATTGACTACGATTTTATATACAGTTTTTTATGCAATAGACATATTCTGGATGCGTATGTTATGATAATATAGGATAATTGTGCACTACAAATTATATTGGAATGAAATGTGCCTCAATTAATTACCTCGAAGAATGCCTTACTAATAAAAGGATCAATTAGAAATTCCCATTTCCGATTGGGATTATTATTACTTATTAATCAACTCCCTACTTTAAGGATAATAATTCATTAAAAATACTTATTTTACCAATAGTATTATGAGTTACAATGTGTAAAAAGGCTACACCCTCGACGGTGATTCGAACCCTCGACTCTGAGTTTTATAATGACAGCAGAAGAATTTAGCAAACGATAGGTCGGACTAAAAACATTGACTACGATTTTATATACAGTTTTTTATGCAATAGACATATTCTGGATGCGTATGTTATGATAACATAGGATAATTGTGCACTACAAATTATATTGGAATGAAATGTGCCTCAATTAATTACCTCGAAGAATGCCTTACCAATAAAATGGATTAATATTTTCCTATATAGTGAAATAGATGTTGAGTACTTTTCCTGGAATTCTGCTGTCATTATAAAACACAGAGACGAAGGTTCGAATCACCATCAAGGGAGTAGCCTTTTTACACATTGTAACTCATAATACTATTGGTAAAATAAGTATTTTGAATGAATTGTAATCCTTAAAGTAGGGAGTTTATTAATAAGTAATAATAATTCCAATCGGACATTGGAATTACGCGCAGCCATTTAAATAATCAAACTACGTAAAAGGCCTGTACAAATATATAAAACTGGATCCGTGTCAATCTAAAAAATACTTTTTGTAACCACTATTGGGTTAGCAACAAATAGTGAAAATTTGAAAAAAAAAACTCCGTAGGCTATGATGGAAAATTTAATAATTTTGACTTTGCCCTCGTCCAGATAGGAGCGGAAAAGTTAAAAATAAAAATAAAATAGAAGGAACAACGTGCTCGGGTTGGGACTTTCCGTTTTCTTAATTGTCATTTTGTTATAAATATTGTGTAATTTTTTCAAATCAATTGTATGCCAGTGAATTTTAAAAATAATAATAATGAAACATATTCGACTTGGTCGCCAAAAAAAAAATACTTAGAATCAAAATTTTTCAATTTCCTTCGGCCAACTGGTGCACTGATATGTTCTGAACCAAGTTCCAAAAAAAAATTAAACAAAATATGTTGCATTATTATTTTATGGACTCAGCTTCTAAAATCGGATTATCCAGATATGAGCGTAAAAGTTTAAAATTAAAAAAAAAATAGAAAAACCAACTTGCCGGGATACAGACTTTCCATTTTACTTTACCATATTGTTATAAACATTAGGCAATTTCTTTCAATCCAGGAACATTGCGTAACATGGTCAAAAATAATAATAATGATATAAAAAAAATTAAAAAAATAGAAAAACAAATTTTCCGGTATCCAGACTTTCCACTTTACTTTATCATATTGTTATAAACATTAAGCATTTTTTTTCAAATCCAGAAACATTGCACATCATGGTCAAAAATAATAATAATGATATAAAAGTTAGTCGCCAAAAAAAAATACTTACAATCAAAATTTTTCAATTTCCTTCGGCCAACTGGTGCACTGATATGTTCTGAACCAAGATCCAGAAAAAAATTAAACAAAATATGTTGCATTATTTTTTTATGGACTCAGCCTCTAAAATCGGATTATCCAGATATGAACGTAAAAGTTTAAAATTTAAAAAAAAATAGAAAAACCAAGTGGCCGGGGATACAGACTTTCCGTTTTACTTTACCATATTGTTATAAACATTAGGCAATTTCTCTCAAATCCAGGAACATTGCGGAACATGGTCAAAAATAATAATAATGATAAAAAAAAAATTAAAAAAATAGAAAAACAAATTTTCCGGTATCCAGATTTTTTACTTTACTTTATCATATTGTTATAAACATTAAGCAATTTTTTTCAAAACCAGACACATTGCACATCATGGTCAAAAATAATAATAATGATATAAAAGTTAGTCGCCAAAAAAAAATACTTACAATCAAAATTTTTCAATTTCCTTCGGCCAACTGGTGCACTGATATGTTCTGAACCAAGATCCAGAAAAAAATTAAACAAAATATGTTGCATTATTTTTTTATGGACTCAGCCTCTAAAATCGGATTATCCAGATATGAACGTAAAAGTTTAAAATTAAAAAAAAAATAGAAAAACCAAGTGGCCGGGGATACAGACTTTCCGTTTTACTTTACCATATTGTTATAAACATTAGGCAATTTCTCTCAAATCCAGGAACATTGCGGAACATGGTCAAAAATAATAATAATGATAAAAAAAAAACTAAAAAAATAGAAAAACAAATTTTCCGGTATCCAGACTTTCCACTTTACTTTATCATATTGTTATAAACATTAAGCAATTTTTTTCAAAACCAGAAACATTGCACATCATGGTCAAAAATAATAATAATGATATAAAAGTTAGTCGCCAAAAAAAAAATACTTAGAATCAAAATTTTTAAATTTCCTTCGGTCAACTGGTGCACTGATATGTTCTGAACCAAGATCTAGAAAAAAATTAAACAAAATATGTTGCATTATTTTTTTATGGACTCAGCCTCTAAAATCGGATTATCCAGATATGAACGTAAAAGTTTAAAATTTAAAAAAAAATAGAAAAACCAAGTGGCCGGGGATACAGACTTTCCGTTTTACTTTACCATATTGTTATAAACATTAGGCAATTTCTCTCAAATCCAGGAACATTGCGGAACATGGTCAAAAATAATAATAATGATATAAAAGTTAGTCGCCAAAAAAAAAATACTTAGAATCAAAATTTTTCAATTTCCTTCGGCCAACTGGTGCACTGATATGTTCTGAACGAAGATCCAGAAAAAAATTAAACAAAATACGTTGTATTATTTTTTTATGGACTCAGCCTCTAAAATCGGATTATCCAGATATGAACGTAAAAGTTTAAAATTAAAAAAAAAATAGAAAAACCAAGTGGCCGGGGATACAGACTTTCCGTTTTACTTTACCATATTGTTATAAACATTAGGCAATTTCTCTCAAATCCAGGAACATTGCGGAACATGGTCAAAAATAATAATAATGATATAAAAGTTAGTCGCCAAAAAAAAAATACTTAGAATCAAAATTTTTCAATTTCCTTCGGCCAACTGGTGCACTGATATGTTCTGAACCAAGATCCAAAAAAAAATTAAACAAAATATGTTGCATTATTTTTTTTATGGAAAATCGAATTATTCAGATATGAGCGTAAAAGTATAAAATTTAAAAAAAAATAGAAAAACCAAGTGGCCGGGGATACAGACTTTCCAGTTTACTTTATCATATTATTATAAACATTAGGCAATTTTTTTCAAATCCAGGAACATTGCGGGTGATGGTCAAAAATAATCATTTACGTTACAACATATATTATACAAAAACGCCTATAAAAATTTAAAAAAAAAATTATATATATATATTATGATTGGCAAGGCATTAATAAAGAATTCCTCAAAATTTGGATTTTATTGGTCACCCCAGTTGGTCAGTACAGACCCGCAAACAATCTGCCGTGCGCGCGGCCCCACGGCGCCGCGCGGTATAGAGGCTGGGATCATAGGGGCTAAGTTCACTCCGGTCCAAACTATGCCTGTCCACTATTTCAAACGACTTGAACTCTGCACTACACTATCATCAATTATCTTCTAGGATTAAATTAATGTCATTTATTAATTTAAGACTAATTAAAAAAAAATGTCAAAAATAATTTAATGCATAGTTCAAGTCGTTTGAAATAGTGGACGGGCATAGTTTGGTTGGTGGGGGCCGCCCGCCCACCCCACCTTTGTTCGCATAGTTTTTTCATTGGATATAGATGTTTTATATTGTTTAAACTATTCCAAGAAGAGTGATATCCTGTGAAAAAACTATGCAAGCTAAGGTGGGGTGGGCGGGCGGCCCCTACCAACCAAACTATGCCTGTCCGCTATTTCAAACGACTTGAACTCTGCACTACACTATTATCCGTTATTTTTATGATTAAATTAATGTCATTTATTAATTTAAGACTAATTAAAAAGATATATGTGAAATAATGTAATGCATAGTTCAAGTCGTTTGAAATAGTGGAAGGGCATAGTTTGGTTGGTATATATATATATATATATATATATATATATATATATATATATATATACTTCTATCTTTATAGGGCTATCAGCGGTGAGGCTTTTCCGCTGGTCAAAGAAGGAGCTCAGAGGTATTTAATCAGTCGATATTTACCTTAATTTCTCATAAAACCTCTGATATATTGTAATAGGTGATTCGCAAAAATTCCGATTGGGTTCGAACTCAGGATCCTCAATGCTTAGTACGAAACGGTCGAGGCCTTTAACTACTAAACCAGCCACTGAGCTGAGTGAGTATTTTATATTATAATAGAAATTTTTGGAAAATATTATTTCACACACAGATATTTAAAATCAAGGTTATTGTCTAGAATAACACCAGTATTAAATCAAACACAAATCATATATTCTTTAATGGAATATTATAACGCGATTAACCATAATGTATAATAAATTACATGCTTATTGTTGTATAAATAGTCGTAATAACTTTTACCCACAAAATCCGCTAAATTGATTTTTAATCCCTAACGAGTCCATATGAATAACACATATTTTCCAAGGGAAATTGGAGGAAAATATAGATGCCTTCGCATATTTCAGCGTCGCAAACAAGCGCCGTTGTCGTCCAGAGTCGGGGGAGTGCTCGTGCAAATAAAATGATGGTTGTCAATCAACGGGCAGGTACTTAAGTGGAAACGCTCGTGGCGCGCTTCAGTTCCACTCCGGCCTGAAGGCCTGAAAAACCGCACCGCACCGCTCCATATAAACAATTAACATAAATACACGATTATTTTTAAACGCGCGGTTGTGTGTGTGAAACATGCTGTATAATTAATTGTGAAAGGTTTACAAAAAAAAAAACGTATTGTGCGCGATTTAAAAAAATGGAGGGTAGATTTTCTGTGAGAGTGATCGACACATCTAATGGGGATTTGCAGATGTGTGAAAATTTTAGTGCGTCTAATGGGGATGTTGCTAATACTAATACTTCAACCACGAGATTATATGCGCCTAAACGGAAAAAGTCGTTGATACAGCTTACTAGAGAGGCTTTACCTAGGTTGGAGAACTATCGGAACTCGAAGAGGGCTTTAAAAAGGCCTTCATTAGGGGAATTGCACGGTGGAGAAGATACTATTAAGGTAGATTCATAATAATTATAATTCCCCTATAATCAATTTTGTACAAAATAATAAAATCTATATTTTTCTATATTATTCTATTGTTATATCAAAGGACTTCAGTTTATAGGGAATAAAACAGTTGTTTCAAATGTTTTTTAATATGACTAAAATGAACAGTTCTTTTTAGATTTTAGTTTTAAAAACAAATAATTTAGAATTAGAAATTATAGTAGTAATTTCTAATTCTAAATTATTTGTTTTTAAAACTAAAATTCTAAAAAGAACTGTTCATTTCAGTCATATTAAAAACATTCGAAACAACTGTTTATTTTCTATAAATCGAAGTCCTCGGACATAAATGGAGATTTTCATAACCTGAGTACCCTCAAGATCAGGGACCACAATTATACAGGAAATGGCCACCGAAAGTAGGGAGAAATGCCTAAGGTTTTTATTTTATTTAAGTTTTGTTGTACATATTCATGTATAAAAAACAGGAATAATGATAAATAAATAAATATTCCGTAAATTAATTGCGTGGAGTTTACTTGAACTACGTTCTTATTGCTACAATTTATAACTATAAATTCTTTTCGTTTATCATTTGAAAGAAAAAGAAAATACAAACACTTTAATTCAATACAAATGAATTTTATACAATAAGTGCTATGTTGGATTTTTATTACTAGTGATTGAATTAAATTCAAATGAATTTTGTTTATTGGTGCGGGATAAATCACAGATTTTACAGAAGTCATAAATTATTGTATATAGTGATAAAATACAACTGAACAAAGTATGCGACAAATACATCAAATAATTATAATTAACAAAATATATCATGTATAATTAGTGAGTAAACATTACAAATTTATACGAATTTATACAAATAAGATTTGGAATTGAATTTGGTATTTGCCTCTTTAAACATATTGAATCTTTCTGCATATTAGTATCTGAGGTGTGATTAATATATAAATAATAAAATAAATATATAAATAAATAAATAAGATAAAATAAAATAATTAATAAATACAATTTAAAATGTAATGTAATTTGCCTATTAGAGGCGAAATAGAGAATGAAAATTACATTTTTTTAGATAGGGAATAATAAATAATTATTAAATAAATAATATAATGTATTGAATTTAAAATATAATTCTTAAAAATCATTTATATTTGAAGGATATAAGATATATAAACGCATTTTGATATTAGTGACCGAACGAGATCGGCAGGTTAAGCGTGGTATAGATATTACCATATTTATTTGTTGCTCCAGGTAACTGTTTTTTTTAAATTTAAGCAAAAATTATATTAAACAACCAGGTCAGTCTCTCGTTTCGTACTGAGCATTAGGGAGTTCAAACCTCATCCGAGCTAATTTTCACGAATCACATAGAGGTTTTCTGTAAGTTAAAGTACTTACCTGAACTTATATGAGGTTATTCCTGGATTCACGAAAAAGCTCCACGACTGATGGCACTTTAAAAAGTTTTTTTTTAAATTTTAATAAAACAAATTCAGAATGAAATTTTACTTCAAACTTCAATGTTTCTTTAAAATTTTCGTACAAATGGACTGTTATAAAGTTATAGGCAAAGCCAAATTCAGATGCAAATAATTTTCAAGATTTTGCTCAAATTTTCACGTGATTCTTAGCCGATTTTCAAATTTGATTGCGATCCATTGACGCGATTCATTGTTTGCCTGGAATTTTGTTTACAGACACACACATGCACAGACAGACATTTACCAAAAATAGATTATTTCCGCTATGAAATGTAAATAAAAGTCAAAATTAGCAATTCGAATTTTTTTCGCGATAACAATACCTTCCATATACAGCACTACTGCATTCAAAAAGTACATACATTATAAAATATATTACTCTAAATACACAGTACAGTTTAGTACCCTGAGGGGCTCCTATATTTTATGACTATTTTTTTTTTGTATTTTAGGAGTAAAACGGTATAAACCTCACAACGAGCCAATTTACTCGAATCACAATTAAACAGTTTTCAAAGTTTTTTTTCTGTGAAGTTACTGTTACTTATTATCATAATAACTTGTTCTTTGCGATGAAAAAAAATCTTGTAGCCTGATAGTCCTATAGAGATGTAATTTTTCTTTAAAATTACAAGTAAAATCACTTACTAAATATAAATCGTCTTATATTTCATCGACACCCATAAAATTCATTTTACTGTAAATTGCCATATTACAAGCAAACAGTATCAGGTGCCTGCTAAAAATAGTTTACTGTACTAATTAACATTGTACTATCAAATTCCTTTACAGCTAATGGGTTTGCATGCATACAGCTACAATTAAAAACAAAATTGCCATCTGAATTAATTTCACAGTCTACGTCGGTTTTTGTAAGTGTTCTGATATTCTGGAACCGGCGCCGTGTTTTAATGTATTAACTTTCTGGAGTGGCCTGATGGAAACGTATAAATAGAAAAAGCGCGCACAAACACGCGCACGCCTTTATATATTTTGTGGTTTCATTAGATTATTGGGTGGGGAAATTAATTAAGCGGGAAAATATATCGGTGAAAAAGTGTTTTGCTAGTACAAATGTTGATTGTGTTATACGATCTTAAAACACATTTGTGCTCGATTGTTACAATTGTTCTTGCAGTTGCGGGTGTATTTAATCAGGACAAAACCACAGCTCTTAACCAATAAGTATTAGGAAATAGTAGTGTTTTTACTTTAACTGGTGGTACAGTAGTATGATTTTGTCTTTTTACTTAAGTGAGAGATGATTTTTATTTTCCATTTTTTGTTGTTACAGAAAAATATTAATTTAATATAGCATACAGAAACTAATATAAATATAAATATAATATATATATATATATATATATATATATATAATAATTTCTCAAAAATGTCACTCTCCGGTGGGACTTGAACCCCCCTCCGGCTAAGCGGCAGTACTTCACTATAATATATATATATATATATATATATATATATATATATGTGTACGCCATTCCCATCGTTTTTTCAATAGATACAAAGGTTTTACATTGTTTAAATAATTCCAAAAAGTATGCGCTCTCATTTACAAAATTATGCATTAAGTTTGATTCGTATGGGCCGCCCCGCTTGGTCCATACGATTCAAACTAGATAAGATATATTTTCAAAATTCAAACTATATTGCCGTTTACAATTTCAAGCGACTTGAACTCTGACCCACATTGTTTTTCACATTTTTCGAAAAATAAAGCTGGAATTAATCAATGCAATTGAGTAAATCATAAAAAGTTGCAAATAACAATGAAATGTAGAATTCAAATCACTTGAAATTATGAGTGGATATAGTATGGTTGATATGGAATCTTGTATATACATAATTTGTAACAAATGCATATATGTATTTTTTTTTTCAGGAAATAAATGGAGGAATCGAAACTGTCGATACACAAATACCATCCGAGCATGGAGTCAAACTTGGTTGGATTCAGGGCGTGCTCATCCCTTGCCTGCTTAACATTTGGGGAGTTATGCTCTTTCTTCGGCTATCCTGGGTGGTAGCTCAATCCGGCATATGTAAAATATCTATAAAAACCACATATTGAATCTTATAAACATCAATTTATATTATAGTGGGTTCTATGATCATTATTGGCATCTCCGCAGTTGTTTGCATTATCACAACATTGTCACTGTCCGCAATTAGTACGAACGGGGAGGTCAAAGGAGGTAAGTTATCGATTTGTTTACAATATAAGGGATTATACACTCATTTCAATGAAGACCACAACACTCATAAAATATCTACTATGTATATAAGGCGATATCTTCAAAATAATTTATTAAAATAATGTATTAAAAGTAACAAACAAGATGCAACAAAACCTTGGATGGCAGGTGAAATTCTACATGGTATGGAATATAGACGCATAGCCAAGTTAAAGAAAGTATTTTTTAAATTAATGTTCGACTGCAATCTGGCGAATATTAATTTAAAAAATACTTTCTTCATATATATATTAGAGCATCCCAAAAGTCCCGGGATGGAGCTATAAGTTTTAGAACGAGTGAAGCAAAAAAAAATGAAAATTTGGGGATCACTAAAGAATCATAAAAACTACATTCAAAGTAGTATAGAACTTTTTTTTATTTCAGGTGGTATATACTATATAATCTCAAGATCTTTAGGCCCTGAATTTGGGGCATCTGTGGGCATAGTATTTGCATTTGCAAATGCTGTGGCAGCCTCTATGAACACTATAGGTTTCTGCAACTCCCTTAACGACCTTTTAAAAAGCTACGACACCAAGATAATCGATGGTGATTTGATGGACGTACGGCTGGTTGGCTGTATTTCGATTTTAGTAATGGTATTGATTTGTGCGGTTGGAATGGAATGGGAGAGCAAAGCGCAGAATTTTCTCATTGCGATTATTGTGGGCGCGATTCTGGATTTTATTATAGGCGCCTGCATTGGACCCTCGACTGATGAGGATAGAGCTAAAGGGTTTACCGGTTTCACTTGTAAGTTGGTTGGTCCGATGGGCGGTGGTAGTGGTGAGTGTGTTAATTTACAGGTTTGTTTTAGATGAAACCTTCGTGGACAATTTCAATCCCAGTTATCGCCACCAGGAGAATATTGATTATGATTTTTTTCAAGTTTTTGCCATTTTCTTTCCGTCGGTTACAGGAATTCAGGCTGGGGCTAATATTTCTGGGGATCTAAAGGTAATAACAAAATAATATTATTTGTATTATATTAAAAAAAAAACTTTTCAATCTCTAAAGTCGATATTGATTATCCTGAATAAATGATTAATCCTTAAATGTACCTAGCAACATCAGTGTATCCAAATCTCAATACATCCGGCCGAGATTTTCATATTAACATATTTTTTTTAAACTGCGGGGAATAGATATGAGGGTTGATAGTTATCAACCATCATATCTATTCCCCGCAGTTTAAAAAAAATGTTAATATGAAAATCTCGGCCACGATGATTTTGTACCAACATTTGGTATATACTTCTACATTAATAGCTGTTTTCGTTATCACTATTTGCTGCTACGGATGTATTGTTTCTAGTTCTATTTATCGCTCCCGATGCCCACAATTCTACCTCGTCCCTTACAACCATCCGGTGCACTACCGCACTACTTAGAGCCATACAGCACGCCACGGGGCGGTTAAACGAAAACACCTATTAATGTAGAAGTATATACCAAATGTCAGTAGAAAATCATAGTGGCCGAGATTTTAATAGGTGTATAAGTACGAAATCATCCCTGTAAACAAAATTTACGCTTCTTTTGGTTAAATTTTCTAATATGTTTTTTATTTTATTACTTTATGTATTTCTTGTCCTTTCAAATAATTCATTTATTATTATCTATATTTACAGGATCCAGCATCATCAATCCCTAAAGGCACTTTACTAGCACTATTAATCTCAATGATATCCTATGTTGTTTTCGTAATATTTGCTGGAGGTGCTGCAATGCGTGATGCTAGTGGCAATGTTAGTGATTTGATAAACGGCACTCTTTCAAACTGCTCGGACACATCCTCCTGTGAGTTTGGACTTTTCAACAGCTACGCAGTAAGTGCTTTAAACGTTTATTAATAGAATCATATAAACTAAAACATATAAACACCATATACATAATAATAAATCATGTATGTTATACAAAATGAGAGAAATATTTGCAATTCGTTGTTATTTCTACAATTAAAAACCATAACTTAGTAGCAAGTTAGTATTTGTCTAGTTTATCATCTATTTCATTCAAATTATATTATTATTATTATAATAACAGTAAACATTTTCAAATTGATTGAAAATCAAGTTATTCAGATTTTTGTATAATCAAGAGCTGATATTTATTGTCTCGCTGGCTTTGGCTTTAAATATCATGGAAACTGGCAACCCCGTAATTTTCGATTATTACTTTAGTAAATAGATTGATATATTGATAATATATTAGCGAAGTTTGAAAAATATCCATGCAAGGATTCTTGAAATATTCTAAAATAACAATTAAAACATACCATCATCTTGTTTTTAATACTGACAATTTTGGCATCCAATAGTATGAAAACTAGCAACCCCGTGATTTTTGATTATAACTTTCATAAATAGAATAATCTATTGCTAATGCATCAGCAATGTTTGAAAAATATTTGACGAGGAATTTTTGAAATATTTCGAAATTTGCAATTAAAACATGTATGTTTATGAACTATTGATTTTGACATTAAATAGTATGAAAACTAATAACCACGTAATTTTTGATTATAACTTTAATAGATGGACTAATATATTACTAATCCATTAGCGAAGTTTGAAAAATATTCATAGAGGGATTTTAGAAATATTTCGCAATTACAGATACAACATACAAAATCGTCTTTTTTAAATAATGATTAGGATTTTATAGCGTGAAAATTAGCTTTAATAAATGGACTAGTATATTACTAATCCATTAGCGAAGTTTGAAAAATATCCATGGAGGGATTTTTGAAATAGCTCGAAATTGAAAATACAACATACAAAATCGTCCTTTTTAAATACTGATAATTTTATAATGTGAAAACTAGCAATCCCGTAATTTTTGATTATTACTTTGATAGATGAATATTATATTGCTAATGTGTTAGCGAAATTTGATTATTATAATGTTTGGAAATTTGTAGTTAAAACAGTTCCATGCTATTTAAAGCCAAAGTCAATAGTTCATAAAATACGTTTGTGTAGTAGTTTTATGAACCACTGACTTTGGCTTAAAATAGTGTGGAAACTAGCAACCCCGTAATTTTTGATTATTATTTAAGTAAATAGATTGATATATTGCTAATATATTAGCGAAGTTTGAAAAATATCCATTGAAGGATTTTTGAAATAGCGGTTAAAACATACCAACATCATATTTTTGTTAATACTGACGATTTTGGCATTTAATACAATGAAAACTAGCAACTCCGTAATTTTTGATTATTATTTTAATATATAGCCTAATATAGTGGTAATGCATTAGAGAAATTTAAAAAACATCTATAGAGGAATTTTTGAAATATTTATAAATTAAACTAATACGAATGTTTACCGTTTCTATATAAATTTATTTTTGTATTTTAAAACGCAGTATAAATTGAATTTACCATAACATTTCGAATGTAAATCTGATTAAATATAGAAAACTCATATTGTGCCTATAAATAAACTATATCATCACCCACCAATACAGAAATAATATTATTGGAATCACAACTTGCGACTCTATAAGATGACAAATTAAAATTTTTGTGTATATTTCAGTTCGAACGGAAATACCAAGCATTCTTTGCATTTCTGTCTAAATCTCGTGCATTCTATTCGTGTACAAACTTTTTCCGCGAAATCTTTAATTATATTTTTGTTTGTTTCAAGTACAAATTATGTGTTATGTTATTTCCACATAACACCTATACCGCATAGATAATATAATTTAGAACGAGTGCACTTCAAAAACGTGGCCTTTGATGTAAAAAAAAACGTTTACAAGTTTATCAGATAAAAATAAACGTGTTTTGGTTTGAAATTATTGTTTGTGTCAAGTATGTTTTCATGGTGAAAATGATGCAATGAAATTATTTCTTAATATTAATTAGGCAGTAGAATATATTTGGAATCAGGAAGGAAGGGGGTAGTGGTACTTTAATTCCCTACTAGTGTTTTTTTATTTGGCAAAATACTACTCTATAATAATCAATAATTAGTATATGTGATGACCCAGCTCAGTGGGCTAGAGGTTAGAGGCGCTGAGTACTGAGTATTAGAAAATGAAAAAAAACAAAAACACCCGGTAAATCGTTTAATTTCACAAAAAAAAAACCTTTGAAAAGTCGTTCATTTCTGAAGTAGTGTGGTAACCACATCAGATATTTTTTATAATAATACTAGTTATAAACAGTCTTTATTTTTTACGAAAAAATATTTACAACCAAATTTAAATTTAAGAACAGGTTCAGATTCTTAGATCTGCTCTACCACTTAAGCTGCTTTCATGGTGTACATTTTTGTATTTGCTAGACGTCTTTATGCAGAAAGTAACCAATGCTTCCTACCTAATGTCCTTCCACCTAATGTTAAAGTTGAGAAAACAGATTTATATAAAGATGTATACAATGATTCATATAAATTAAAAATTATGTATTAATCGCAGCTTAATTTTGGACTTCTAGAGCTTTAGAGTTATGTTTTTAGTTAAAGTTAAAGTTAAATTGTTTATATTGAGTATAAAGGTAAGGGAAACAAACATATTTGAATATTGGCTGCATAAAGGCGTTCATATAATTGTCAAATGTGTATTCCACAAAAAAAACTGCGAAAAGAGAAGAACAAATCCAAGTAGACTATGCCCATGTTAATCAAATTATCCAATCAATTACCACATCGATCCTTTCCCAGAACAATTCAGACAACATAAGTCAACCGAATGATATTTAGCTCACCAATTGAGTTTCAGTAATTAATTTGCTAACGCTATCTTGCCATCAATTGTATTTATATATAAAAAACTATGTCTGTGGCATTTATACTACACGACAATTACATAAAATTTAATTTGTTTAGTATTTCGCACATGATTTCTATATAATAACTTTTATAGCATGTGTTTAAATGTTTTAAAATAACTGTATCGTATTAGAATTTTTTTTGTTTGGAAACAACCATCAATTAAATACAGATTACATTCACGGATTTCACCAGCGAATTATTTTTTATTCTCCGTAGGTAATGCAATTGATGTCGTCCTGGGGCCCGTTAATTTACGCCGGCTGCTTCGCCGCCACTCTAAGCACAGCCCTAACCAACTTGCTATCCGTACCCCGACTAATTCAAGCCCTGGGCATCGACAGGATCTACCCGGGATTAATTTTCTTCTCCAAGGGATACGGCAAGTCCGGCGAACCGTACCGGGGCTACGTCCTCACATTCTTCATTTCATCAGCGTTCGTTTTAATCGGTGAGTAAATAAATAATAATAATAATAATAATAATAAGTGTCTTTATTTCCTTTTCAATTACAATTTAACAGTTACATTAGAACAATACAATTTTGAAAAAGAAAATATGCTGGGTATTTACAAAAAAAATAAATATATTCGACGTCGCGACGCTGATTTTATTAAAATAATTCCTGTTTACAAATATTTGGGAGTACCGGGAAATCGATCGGAAACGCGTCGGGCATTTTATTTATAGATGATGATTTCATTGCATCTTTTTTTTGCAGCCGACTTGAACGCGATCGCTCCCCTCATATCGAACTTCTATTTGGCCTCCTATGCGCTCATTAATTTCTGCACCTTCCACGCAGCGTTAATTAAACCACTTGGGTGGCGACCCACTTTTAAGGTAAAAAATTAAATACTTATCTCTGTTGATCACATCTAAAGTTTTTACTGTATTAAATGTGATATAGACAGAAGGATTAATTACATTTAAAGTTCTAGTGTTTTTCAATCCCGATAATAATAACAACATAACAAATAAAACGAAAAAAAAATAACACAAAGAAATATAATGAACATTCAAATTAAATATTTTTAATAGCACCTACCACAGGTGCAGGGGTAGCCAACAGGTCGATCACGATTGACCGGTAGATCAGGAAGTCAATTTCTTGCGATCTATCGTAACTTAGAAACCGAATAGACTACATACTAGCCATCACTGTTTTATTAGGATAAAAGGATAAATCAAATGGTAATATTGTAATAATTGGTCTATTGAAATTTTCCTGCTAGCGATTTCTGTTTTCTAGGAAAATGCAATTTACTACTTCTTAACGTAGGCAAATATAATATCCATACATTATATTCGTAATTATTTATGTTTTATAGTAATTTTATTTTATTTTATTTTATAGTATTACAACACATGGCTGAGCTTAGCAGGATTCTTCATGTGCGTAGTGATTATGTTCTTAATTAACTGGCAATCCTCTCTAATCACATTCATAGTAATATTAGCACTTTATTTGTTAGTAGTCTATCGCAAACCAGGTAAACTTGTGTGTATGTAATTCCATTCGGGCATGATTGATTCATTCTAGAAATATTATAGATGTTAATTGGGGTTCCTCGACGCAGGCACAAACATACAAAACCGCATTGACTACATCTCAAAGACTCGTACATATAGGAGAACATGTGAAGAATTATGAACCACAAATATTGTTGCTATGCGGATCTCCACACACTCGACCTCCGTTACTTGATTTCGCTAATTTGATCACAAAGAATAACTCGTTACTGGTCGTAGGTGAAATTGTTCAGGTACAAAAAATACACAAATTATATAATATATATATATATATATATATATATATATATATATATATATATATATATATATATGTGCAGGGTAATTTATAACGGGAGACAATAAACGAAATAATATTTGCTATCTTTTGGTGAAAAACATATATGTTTGAATGTCCAAATTGCTCAATACAGTCACGGTATTGCTCTAAAAGTAACCAAATTATACTCAGAACAATCAAAGGATTGTTCATATTTGTATTAGCCTTTATACAGATATAAAACGAATGTAGGGGTTTTATATCTGTATAAAGGCTAATACAAATATGAACGATCCTTAGATTTTTCCGTGTATAATTTGGTACCTTCAAAAACTCAAAATCACAATAATAATTTATATAAATTAACTAGCATATTTCCCCGAATCTCAGTAATTTTTGAAACTATACATTCTATAATTGGTATGAAAATTGCACGTGAGTACGATACATAATTTCTCCACTTTTACGTTTCTGTATTTCCATGATTAAATATAAATCCATGACTCAAGAAAAAGAAACATCTGTGACACCAATCAACCTCACAAATAAAACTTGTATTTGGCTTTACTTTTGTAAATTGAGAATCCGCCGATAATTTTTTCAAGGTCTTTTCGTTAATATACGCTAATCTGTGGTAAAGTCGAATCTTATAACTAATTAATATTGTAGAGGAAACTATCCCACCGTGTTAGATCAGCAAAAAGACGTTCAGCATATCAATGGTTTAGAGAAAACAAGGTAAAAGCGTTTTATTCGGTTGTGGATGAAATTGACTTCGAGCAAGGATCTAAAGCCTTAATGCAGACATCCGGAATTGGAAAGCTGAGCCCTAATGTGCTTATGATGGGATTTAAAAGTGATTGGAAGGCTTGCAGCAGTAATGACCTAATCGCGTACTTTAATGTCTTACAGTAAGAAATACATGATTAATTATGACTAATCTAGTAGAATTAATTTTTAAATTGCAGTACTGCATTCGATAATCGTTTGGCTGTTTCAATTTTGCGTGTTCCGGATGGATTGGACTTTAGTGATATCACAGAGGAGGACGATCCTGTTACGGCTGACCTTTCAGCGTGTCAAACTCCATCGAGACCTTTTGCTATCACACAAATGCTGCATGCAGATTCTAATTTGAATATTGCGCAGTCTGTAGCCGATTCAGTTCAGTCAATCAGTGTACAGAGTGAGTGTAATTATATTCAAAATTTATTGTACCTATTTTTTAGAATAACTATTTATTTACAAGTAGTACAGAAATAACTCGTCTTACGGTCTAGACACCAGATACTGCACGCCGGGGGCGACTAGTAATGCTAGACCAGGCTAAACGAAAGCGCATTTAGCCACACGATCCGCATGAGATGTACCGAGAAAGCAATAAATCAAAAGACTGAATTTACAGCCCCGTTTTACTAGAAATCCAGGCCTCACAACAATAGAGATTCACCATCAATTTCATTGTCAAACAAGATCATAAAAATATATTTTCTGTATAATAATTGTCGAGAAATATATATATTTTCAATATTTTCCACAGACGGTGTTAACAACAATAAAAATATTAAAGGATCATCTTCATTGGCGCAGCTAAAACAAAAAAAGAAAGCCCCAGTCGACCAAATGCTTTTTACCTCTCCAAGCGCAGAAGAATTACCACCTACAGTTTTTGATAGTTTATCAATTTTCAAAAAGAAACAGGGCAAGGGCATAATCGATGTTTGGTGGTTGTATGATGATGGTGGACTCACCATGTTATTGCCGTACATTATTTCCTGTAGACAGGATTGGGCTAACTGCAAGCTACGGGTCTTTGCGCTAGCAAATAATAAGAACGAGATTGAAACTGACAAACAAAAGTATGTATATAATTATTTTTTTGCTGAAACACGTATATAGAATTCGAAATGAATCGTTATTTAAAAGATCAATAGGGCTGTGTAAAATAACGATTTAAAATGGGAAACAAATTTATTACACACGTGACACTTAAGCCGGCCATACACGTTCCGGTATACCGGAGAGGTAAACCTGTCAGTTTTCCTCTCCAGTGCCTGCAGCCGGCCATATATTTTGCGCTATATCGGAGAGGTATACCTGCACTGATAAACAAGAGCGTATGTGTGGACTAGTTTCGGTAAACCTGTACAGACGTAGTGACCTGTACAGGCGACCAGAGAAGAATCAAAATTCGATTCTTTCTACCCAAAGACGAGTGCTTCTTCGGCTTTACCGCCAAAACAGTACACTTTTTATAACAATATTTTTTCGGAATTTTCTTTGGAATTAAAAGAACTACAAAATGAAGCTAAACACGACTTTCTATCATGAAATACATTTTTGTTTTGTTTCAATTCCTATAGTTTTTTTGGTTTAATTGAAATCATCTCGACATTATTCCCTAAACTACTATAGACTATATTATTGTTACAAAACGACAAATATGTAGCCCAGTACTGTTTGCCCTACTGTGTGTGTGCAAGGCAATGTGCAGGTATACCGGAGAGGAAAATCGAGAGGTTTACCGGAACGTGTATGGCCGGCTGATTCTTCTTCGGTTGCCTGTACAGGTCACGAAGCCTGTGCAGGTTTACCGAACTTATACACACATACGCTCCGGTTTACCGGTACAGGTCTCCAAACGGTGTACCCCAGCTCCATTCACACGCTTCTTCCTTTCGTTTTTGACTCATACCTCGCTCTTACCATGCACACTTTGTCCTTGTTCCACTCTTCCCTGTTAAAACAACTTACAAGTATTTCCGCACTCGACAACATGGTTTTTAATAACATAAAAAGTAATTTTTGGTCAAGTTTTGTAATGCCAAAAACGTCTACCTATGGACACAACTTAATTCCACCCAAATTGTTTGCAGCATGGCAGATTTACTCACCAAATTCCGGTTGAAGTACTACAGCTTGGAAATGCTACAGTTGTCTGATAAACCGAATGATAAAACGATACAATTTTTCGATGAAATTATTGACACCTTTAAAGTGAGCGGAGCAACAGATGTACCAGGTAAAATTTTTGTTTTTCTATTTTGCGTTTACAATAGCGGGCTTCTATGTAAGAAAATATTAGACGTGGCGAGGCCTCGTCTTGAAGAAGAAGATATCGAAAAATGACTAAAAAAAATTGGATTGTTAAGGCGTCTACTTTGTGATCATTCATTTTAAAGGATAAATAAAACGATTATTTACTTTGTTTCTTTATCACACTTAAGTTACACTTTGCAACTAGTTTCGGCTAAACCTTAGCCATTTTCGAGCTACTGATTTTTTTAAACTTTCAAGATATTGTTTAGACTTTAACAATAATTATCAAACATATTTTCTAATATGGTGCTGGACCTTAGTTTTTTTTTAATGTTGAACATAAATATACATGTAAGTAAAATATTTGTAAAATCATTTTTTATTTATAACAAATGTATGTGCCTATACACCAATGTTTTTATTTAACAATTTTGTTTTTAAGACATCACTTTAGTTGTATCAAAAAAGAATAGTTAAAAAAGTTGGCAGCAAGTATTTTTTATAATCCTGTCATTGAATAATATTTGCAACAAAACAAATTGCAATTTTTATTAAGGTATTTGTTGTTAAATTCCAAACAATATTTTGTAAGTTTCAAAAAAACTCATGGGGAGTACATTAATAAAAGTTGCAATATGTTTTGTTGCAAATATTATTCAATAACAGCTGACAAAATTTATTTAAATTTGTTTTTTTCTTATTTTATGGTTACCAAGACATAAGTAAACAATTGTAGAAAAAAATTTTTTTTTTGAACACTCCGTAGTAACAATGCACCGAGAAATAGTCCACGCCGCGCCAACTCTCGGGCCACCCGGAATTATGAGAATTGTTGAACTTCACACCGGTATAATTGTATACAAAAATATCCACATTACCATAAATATGTGTTATACTATATTTTTTATAACAATTTTAATGAAGAATGTTATCTTTTACAGATGGTAAAGTAAGTGAATTAGAACTAGCTGCTCTACAAGACAAAACCCATCGGCAACTCCGTCTGCGTGAACTCCTGCTGGAAAATTCAAAATCATCAAACCTCATAGTAATGTAAGACAATTAATTTCCAATATAGGCTAAGAAATCGACCTACCTCATAATTTTGACTTTGTTAAACATGAGATTTTATGTTATTTGAAAGGCCATATATTTATTACCTTTAGTCACTAGACACTATTTACGCTTAATTTTATTTTATGAAAAAAAAACTATAACAAAAATATCGGGTACTTGATTAAGTATTAAAATGAAATATCATAATGTAATCGAAAGATCATTTAATTTTATTTTATGAATTAATAATTAATTAATGATCATATGTTCTCATAAATTAATTATTAATTCATAAAATAGAACTAAACAATCTTCCGATTGCACTATGATATTTCATGTTTCAAAATAATATTGAGTAATATTATTTTGAAAGATGAGAGGAATATTGCAATATTAAATAATTTACTGTCTTTTATTCGGGCCAATATGCGCGATCATTAGAGCATACAACTCATGTCGCTCTTCCTTCACTTCTTTTCTCATTCGCTATTTATTTATTTATTTACTTACTTATTTAAATGTAAATAAGTAAGTAAATAAATAAATATTCTTTACACATACGCTGTACTTTAATAATTTTTGACGCGAATAAAAAAATGGATGTTGTAATATTACTATCATATCTTTCAAATTACTGACTACTATATTAATTGCTATTTTTTATAGGTCGTTGCCAATGCCAAGAAAAGGTACCGTATCAGCAGCACTGTACATGGCGTGGCTTGAGGTTTTAACCAAAGATTTGCCTCCGTATCTCTTGGTGCGGGGCAACCAACAGTCCGTACTAACTTTTTACTCTTAAAATGATGTTCCTCGTGATCATTAGATGTGATTTAGAATTAGAAACCAATTTTATCTCTCGCTAGGTTAGCAGATATGTGAACAACAGGTTATTTTTACTGAAATATTAATAATATATTGTCTATTTTATTTATTTATTGAATAAATTCTAAGGTATTTTAATAAATAAATTTCAATCTAATTGAAAATTGTAAAAACATAAAGCTTTTATTATTTATTAACTTTGGCACTTTGTATTCTTAATGTAGCATATAAAATACTAGCAACCTTCATCGAGAATTAATTAGTATAAAATGGGAAGGAATAAAATAACTGACACAGGACAGAAAATCATGGAAAGAAAAATACAAATACAAAATGTAAGAAAAAAAACGTCTACACCTCACGGTATAAGGCATATGATTAAAAAAAGACCCTTTATTAGCATTAACTCTATCTTCTACAACACTCAAAACCTAAGGACTATATACAAGAGAACTCGCATGACTACAACAGATTTAAGTTTGCCGTTAATTCTCCACTCGAGTGCCCAATAACAAGGCCGATAGCAATGATTATTATAAATTACCGCTAAATATCGCCATCAGATCACAATTCGATGACGACAAATATTTTTCTTTGCAAGATTGGTTGTTCTGTCGACTAATCCGGTGATGGAAAACATTTGTGATGTAACGTCCTCTTATGTACAGCCTTTGTCCTAAACCCACTTCTACAGTCAAACCAAAAGCCCAAATATATAAAACCATTCGCTCTCTCCATCATTGTTTCCTTCTATTTCAGCTCTTCTATTCTACCCCTAATCTTTCCATCTCTTGCATCGCTTTCACTCTGGCTACAAGCACTATGCATTTGCCAACATTCAATCCTTGGCTCTACCTATTACGACTCTTCACGCCTATCCTCTCCTTAGTACGTCATCTGACTCACTCCTATATAGTTTGAACAGGAGTGGTCTTAATGGGCATCCCTGCTGTACTCCCAAATTCACCCTAAAAGTGTCCGATACTTCCCTTCCATTCCCTACCTTTCTACAGTCAAACCAAAAGCCCAAATATATAAAAACCATTCTACTCATAAGTTTTCGAATTATATGCTGCTTTCAGATCCAAACACCCTTTGCACTCCAGCATTTCCTCCACCATTCTCGCTGGTTTGAAAATCTGCCCCCTCGTCCTTTTTCCCTTTCTAAACCTACCCTGGCTTTCCCGCAGCAACTCTTTTGTTTATATTATATTATAACTTTTTGTATATTATAGTTGTTGTCCAGTAATTGGATTTTGTTTCGCTAGGACAAATACAGCTTATTATTATTATTATGTGTTTATCAACAATCACAAACATGAAAAACTTTAATAAATTATTTATTATTTTCCGTACAATGTTACCCAATAAATACATTAATACTTCAATTGGCAATTAGTACAATAATATGGAATTCAAATACATTATTCTTTTTACTAGAGATACCTGTCGTTAACATCGCTTGTCATTTGTTTGAAACACAACAAAACGTTATAAAAAAAAAATATTTCAAGAAAATATCACATTTTAGTAAATAAAGAAGAATACAGAGCAACTTACAAAACTAATCAGCAGCAATATGTAACGTAAACCAAAAAAGCAGCAGTTGGGAGTTAGATCTAAATTGAGTTGGATACATTAAGAGATTCAGTAAATATGGAATATAATTAGCATACAATGAGTTTTAATCAAATTTCAATATGTTTTACGATTTATAAAGATATATGGCATTTTACGTTAAAATAGTTTGAGCAATGGTTTTGCTGTTAACACTAAATATTGGTTGATATAATTTTAGTGTAAATACTGTTACATAATATTATTTATTCGATTTGATGATCATGATCTATTGATCAGGCCAACCACTATGTATTTTTTTAATTGAAAACTGTAATTGCAAACAAATTTTCTACTAAATGTAGTTCATTTCGTGCCACCAGATGAAGTATCAACCGGCTTGAATCGCCAATAGGCGATCACGAGTAGCCTTTTTGTTATAATGTATACATGTTACAAATGATAATATTTTGTTTTTATACGTACTACTCCGTCTATAACGATTTGTTTTTGTGATAAGTTATATATACCTGTCCAAAATAGATATTACACAAAGGCTGCCTTTGATTGCCATATAGATACGCGTAAAATAGATACATATTTCTTTTATTCAAATATTCACATGAGTACAGCCCCCGCCTCTAGTCTGTATGCACTGCGGCCTCAATGACCTATAGCCAGGGATCTATAGCGGTGGATTCGTACAACCAACGCTATGTAAGCAATCACAAACCGCCGTCTTAGAACAACACTGCAGCACGGACCGCCTCTAATAAATGGATACGCTACAAAATTGTATTTAATCCCAATACATGAGCGGTCGAATCGCAGTGGTCTAAAACCCGTATGATATTATCTAGTTTTCTATATAATTTTATATATAAGAATTAATATATTAAACTATATAACTATTTCTAAATGGAAAATTAATATTGTGTATTACGGTGTTGTTATTGTTAAGTGAATTTATTATTATTCCGCAGCTATATAATTTTCTACATGTATGTATAACACAATGTAGTTTGTGTCTGCATCGAAAACGATATAAGAAACTAGCTAATGTCACACGGACTTAATAAAGGGAAAATTGTATTTAATCACAATACAGGGGCGGTCAGGGCGCAGTGGTCTAAGACGAAAATCTGAAGCCACTGCGATAGACCTTAATTTTGTCTTTGTATATATTGTATGAATGTACTGAAGGTAATAAATAAATAAATAAAAAAATTATATATATATCTATCAATTTATAACGTGTCTGACACCGTCTGTTTTTCCAGATAGCTCCCTAGCATACTACTGTGGGATATTTTAGTCTTTATAATTAATCATATAAAAAATGCCACAATACAGATTATAAAATTACATTACGTATTATTTGATTAAACTCATTGTATTTTCAATACTCTATGCAATATGTTATAACTATGGCTTTTTTCGATCACATATCTTACTTATCTTCATGTCACCGATACAAAAAAATAATCTCAAAAAACGATATAAACATAACTAAGATACATAATCTGCTTACATCTAATTTTTTATATACATAGAAGTAAAGTTCTTCTTCAATCAATTTTATACACAAATGTACATCCGTTATACATTTTACAAAAGTGTGTATGTATTTATATAAATTGCAATTTTTATTAACAATAATTATGACAACAAGATTCATTTTAAAAACCTTTAAAACGGCCAAATGTGTTTAAATGAGATGACCAAAACAACCAAAACAACCAAAACACCAAACGTTGTTCACTTGTGTTAAACTTTTTAAAAGCCTATTCGGGATGATGGTTTGTTTTAATAAATTTCGCTATTAACCCCGTATGACATTATCTATATTAGAATTATTAGAAACAAAGGAAAAAAACTGGAAGGAAGGAAAAGAACTGGCAATAAATAGAAGATAATGGAAAACATTTATAAAAGAATAGAGCAAAATTCAAAGCTGTGGTGTAAAGATTGGTGAATTTTCCTCTATTCTTTTATAAATGTTTTCCATTCTCTTCTATTTATTGCCAGTTCTTTTGCTTTCTTCGAGTTTTTTCCTTTCGTTTATAAATATAATAATGAAAACTGTGGTAGAAAAGGTCAGCGGATATATATATATATATATATATATATATATATATATATATATAAATATATATATATATATATATATATATATATATATAAATATATATATATATATATATATATATATATATATATATAAATATATATATATATATATATATATATATATATAATCTAGTTTCCTATAACATTTTTTATAAATAGAAAATTAACATTGTGTATTACGGTGTCGTTATTGTTAAGTGAATTTATTATTATTTCGCCCTTATACATTTTCTACATGTGTGTATGACACTATGTAGTTTGTGTCTGCATCGAAAACGATATAAGATACTAGATAATGTCATACGGGTTTTACTGAGAAGTAAATAGTGTGAACTAGCAAATGATAGTGAATTTTTTTTATTTAATCGATATTTTGCTCTTTATTTTCGAACTTCTTCAGGATGATTATTATTTATAAAAAAAATCTTAACATACAATTACCTTATGTTAAGATTTTTTATAATTAAAAAGCAAAAATCTTATTTTAATAAACCGTACATATTTTTTTAACACATATGACCGTTTTAGTGGTATTAAAAATATCAATTACACAAATGAAAAGTTTAATAAAGAGTTTGTATCATACAAAGTCGAACTGGTTGGGTTCCCACGCAATGCGGCACGAAAAACTGTACTACACGGCAGTGGGAGCCCTCGGCTGTCAATGCCATTTCGACTTTTGGGCGAATATGTCGGCGCGCAGGTTTTGCGCGAAGCAGATCCCCAGAATCTAAACACACCAATTACAAATGAGATAGTAGTTAGATTCGATTTTAATTGTTTCAATAATAGTGAAGGTGGAAAAATAAAAAAATTGTACTCACTTCAAAAAAGAAAACAATAATAGCTAAACTAGTTAAGGAAATCATATTGCGTTCGGTCCACTCCTCAACAGCTTGCAGACAGCCTTTTTCATTCACTATCTTTGATACGTCATAGTTCTGCAAGGCAGGTACAAAATGATTCAACATTCACAATAAGCGCGGTAGTGGTAAGCTATATTTTGCATGTCTATAAAAATTCGGTCGTTCAGAATTTGGCAGTAATGCTATGCGATAATTATGGTAGAGATAATTACCCATGTTGTTTCATAGTTTTACTGCAAACGCCCGTATTTTTTATACTTGTGTGCAATTTCGCTTACCTCTGTAATGATTTTTTTTTTAAATTTTAGCTTGAAACCATAAGGAATTATGGGCCATTAACAATAAGTGTGGTAGGGGTAACGCCTACCACGTTTATTGTGAATGGCATAATATGTTATGGTTTCAAGCTAATTTTTTTTTAAAATCATTGTATTTATTTCCTTCCTTGGAAATCAATTACTAAATAGTAATCGCCGCTAATAATATAATATTTTCAATTTACAAATGAAATATAATAAATAATAATAATTTTAGTGATAACAAGTAATGTAGTAATATTTTATATTGTTGAGTTGAGGAACAACACACGTACTAACGATATATAACAAATTATAAGTCATGCAAAGTTTGTTATTATAAAACTACCTTTAGCACCATAATGCCGACCGTAACGGCAGCAACAGGCACTAAATTACTCTCAATCCACTCTTCCCCAGCTCTAAGACAACCTCTTTCGTAGATATGTCTTTCGCCAGGCTGCAGTTCCACAAAACAACACATTTACAGATATTTTTATGATATAATTATTAAATAAAAACTACTTACAAATCCTGGTTTTCTGACGTCGTATCCGCACTGTTTATTTTTTATTAATTCCTATAGAGAATTCAGAACATATATCAAATTATTTACATATGATTTTATACTCGTTCATTGAAAATTATAAGCAGGGGTGAAGGTAAGAAAATTGTTTTTTCAGCTACTGCAGCAAATAATATTATATATTAAGTTGGGTTTACGGTGACATAAAATAAGCAGTAGAAATAAAAATTACTTTGGAAAAATTGGACTACTTTTTACAGCAAGGAACCAACCCACAAAATATGTTTGTTTCTCTTATCTTTAAACTCAAGGTAAACAATTTTTGTTTTTCGATTATGGTGAGTATTAGGCTCTGCGCACTGCGGCCCTTCGCAGACCTATTGTGCCTCATACAACATCCATGATATGCTAGCCGGGTCAACTCTTTGTAGAAAAGTTTCCCGACTAGCGGTGGATTCAAACCACCAACGTTCCGTACGCAATGGCTTCAGACAGTCGCCTTCAACCACTGCGCCACGGATGGCCTCAAACAATTTAACCTAACAGAATAAAAAAATATATCTTGAGAGCTCTAGAAGTCCACAAATAATCTGAGATGAATAAATAATTTTTAATGTATTTAAATCTTTATATGAATCTTTATATAAATATGTTTTCTCAACTTTAAAATTAGGTGGATTGGTTACTCAGAAAGGCGTCCAATTATGCCCACATAACAGGAATACGAAACTTATTTAATCTCAATAAAAAGTATAATAGAAAATATTCCACTGAAACATATTTATTTGATGTCAGCATAAAACCACCTTTAATTTTTTTATGTTTCTGAATAACTTTGTGGCTAAGTTTTAAATCAAATTGGCGTTAAGAATTTTGTAGCCGAATGCTGTACTTTAATTTGGTATAAATATTATTTATTATAGTCAGTTATTACAACATATAATTTTGGTAGTGCTATTTGTTACATTGAATTTGTTTACGAATTTTCAAAATGTGATAAAACTTTTTTCATACAAATAGTTTGACTAAGCTCTCTAGTTGTGGCAGTTGAAAATTCATGAAATTCGTCACATATAGAAAATATATGTTCATTTATTAAAAGATATAATTTTGGTAGTGCTATTTTATATATTGAATTTTTTACGAATTTTTAAACTGTGATATGACATTTTCATACAACTAGTTTTACTAAAATCTCTCTAACTCTAGTTGTGGCCGTTTAAAATTAATGAAACTTGCCACGTATAGAAAAAATATGTTAAGTTATTACAACGTATAATTTTGGTGAAGTTATTTCTTACATTGATTTTTTTTACGAATTTTCAAAATGTGATATGACTTTTTCATACAACTAGTTTGACCAAAATCTCTCTAACTCCAGTTGTGGCCTTTGAAAATTCATGAAATTTGGCACGTATAGAAAATATATGTTCATTTATTATAAGATATAGTTTTGGTAGTGCTATTTCATACATTGATTTTTTTACGAATTTTTAAAATGTGATAAGACTTTTTCATACAACTAAAAGCTCTCTAACTCTAGTTGTGGCTGCTGAAAATTCATGAAATTTTCCACATATATACAAAATATGTTCATTTATTAAAAACTATAATTATGGTAGTGCTATTTCATGCATTGAATTTTTTACAAATTTTCAAAATGTGATTTGACTTTTCTGATACAACTAGTTTGACTAAAAGCTCTCTAACTCTAGTTGTGGATGTTGAAATTTGGCAGGTATATAATACATATACGTTCGTTAATTATAACATATAATATTGGCAGTGCTACTTCATAAATTAATTTTTTTATGAATTTTGAAAAGAATTCTTGCCGTATACGGCTATGTGAATGAAGAATCACCAGATATATCAATGTTAAAATAATTATTTCTCAAAAATTCACTATCGAAACTTATTTTTGAGAAATAATTTATTACTTATGATAGTTATAATCTTCGAGGAACGATCGAGAGGGAAACTATTACGAACTAAATAAATGCAATATAGCCGTACATAAAGTTACTTACATTTGGTTTACGTTTACAACACGAAAAGGGAACACCGCAGGCTTCCCTACTACCTACGTCGTGTGAGGAACAGTTGAAATAATTATTTCGGTCCCAGTCTTTAGGGCCTTCAATTCCACAGCATTGCAACTGAAAAAGAAGGTTTGTTTTCCAGTTATCTATTATAACTGTTGTAAGATAAACGTATACAATACATTAATCTAGACCAGTGTTTTTCAGACGTTTTATCTGGCACACTAGGAGCGGGATTATTCACGACGCATAACGGGCTATTCACAATAAGCGCGGTAGTAGTAAGGTAGCGGTAAGCAATATTTTACATAGCTCTAAAAATTTAGACGTATAGAATTGGGCAGTAATGCTATGCGATAATTATATTTTTGTTGTGATTTTTGATGTGGAAGGGCAGTGAGGGAAATGCCAATAAAGGTGTTTTTTTTGCTATGTGATAATTATCGTAGTTCTGGATAGTTGGCTGGAGGGTAGCAAAGCTATAGACACTTAGGCCTCAAAATGGGCCCATTTTGAAACCTCGTCCCACCAGTCAATTTTGCGTGTATCTAATTATGGTAGAGATAATTACTCATGTTTTGTCATAGATTTACTACGCTGTTGTAAACGCCCGCTATTTATACATGTGTGCAATTTCGATTACCGCTACGTTACCCCTACCGCACTTGTTGTGAATGGTCCATTATACAGGCATTTTAATTTTTTTTAAACGAAGATGAAAAGAATGTTCCAACAATATAAATAGGTGAGTTGATAATATACTAACTTCAAAAACAATATATATATATATATATATATATATATATATATATATATATATATATATATATATGTTTATATATCCATATATATATATATATATATATATATATATATATATATATATATATATATAATTCTTACCCAATCTTCCTGAATCCAATCGATTAAATTCTGCTGATCAGGATCCTCACGATAATGTATAATAAAAGTTTGAAAACCTATTGTGGCTTGCGATTTAATCTGTAATTTAATCTGTATTAAAATATACAAATTAATTTTACCACAGAAGACCGCGTTCATACAGCAATGCATTAAGAAATCTCTAGATTCGCGAATGTGTTTATTCTAATGTAATATCTAAGGATGATTTCGTAATAGGTAATCAATGCAGATTTTTGTCTATAAATTCCATTGCCATATAAACGCTTCCTGAATTAAAAAATATCGTTACCCAGTCTTTGAATATGAAACCCATGATGCCTGCCGTCATTTCGAATAACAGTAAAATCGCCAAGAACAGAGCATACTGCAATTGAATACAATTAATTTCGTTTGAATTAAAAATTTCCCAGCTATTAACTTACAGTTCCTAGCAGGCATGTGTTTTCTCTTAAGGCTCCCACACAGCCGGTGAATCCAATTATAAAAGTAAGAGTCCCTGTTGAGTGGAATATTGATGAAATTATAATTCTCAGTGAGTAGTTCTCATGCATATAGATCATCGTGGCACACATTCATATATTTATATACAATTTTTAGATGATATTAATACATTTTTCTATTTCTTTTATTTTATATTTCGCATCTTAAAGTAAAAGTTATATAGAGTATACAGGATGTTGTCTAGTCTATTTATAATAATCTTACTGGAAAAGGCAGATCAGCTGAACATTATGAGTAGGGCCGTCCCTAGATAGTCTACCACCAGCAGCTAAAAATAATTTGGTGGCCTTCCACACTTTACATTATTAATTAAAATTGAAAATTAGTAATAGTAGTACCACGCGACCATGTAATGGTAGGGATCCAGTGGGTGGATTTTTGAGCGTTCGCTATGAATATAGCCATCGAGGCGTTCGCTATTATTGCAAATGGTGTCGATTCTTGATTCTTAACTTCGTGAAAAATAGAGCGTTTTGAAACATGTATGCATGATAATAGCAATTGGTCAAAATATGTCGCTAATTGTACATCCTTCATGTAGTAGTATGTAGGATGTACAATTAACGACATATGCAAAAAATAATAACAAGCTGAGGTGCGATTTTTCACCAATCGCTATTATCATGCGCTATAAAGCATACATGTAACAAGTAATGGTGCAAATTTTGAATTTAATATTTAATTTCAATTAGTCACCACTCAGACGCAAATTATACGCGAGTCCGCGCTCGAATTTAGCTGATGGAAACGTTGGAGAATAACTCCATACCAGTGAAATCAACTGACTAGTTAGCGACCATAGCTTTGTGACTAACACACTCTTTCTCTCTTTCTTTGTTGTTCGTTGCTTAATTTTTTGTTTGTTTTGTAAGCAGTATAATTTTGTGTACTGTAATATACAATATAGTATCAATTAAAGCACAAAATACACCCAAATTGTTTTATTATTAAACAAAGAATAATAAAACAATTTGGGTGTATTTTGTGCTTTAATTGATACTATATTGTATATTACAGTACACAAAATTATATTGCTTACAAAACAAATAAAAAATTAAGCAACGAACAACAAAGAAAGAGACACCTGAGAACCCTCAACACCAGCAATCACAGCCATACAGGAAATGACCACCGGAAGCAGGGAGAAATGCCAACGATTTTTTTAATTTGAATTTTGTTGTTTATATTCATGTATACAAAAATAAATAAATATATATATATATATATATATATATGCGTATGTGACTACATTTGCGATGCACACATTTTGACGTTGTGTGCAAAGTTATGATGCTAACTGCCGAAGAGTGCACCCTTCGGGACCATATTGTGATCCTAGTTTTCAAGCTATTTAATGCCAAAGTTTGTATTTAATAAAAATACGATTTTGTAAGATTGATAAATATTTTTAAAACTTATGCATTAGCAAAGTTTTAAAAATATTTATCGAGGTATTTTTGAAATATTTACAAATTTACGCTTCAATCATACAAAATCCCATTTTTATTAAATACAAACATTGGCATTAAATAGCTGGAAAACTAGGAACATGAATATATACATCTACCTATTAAAGTCATTATCAAATGTTACTGTGGTGGTAACAAAATAGTAAAGTCGTTTGTCACTGTGTGCTGCTCCAGGCTTATTATCTTATTGTTCTATTTTAGTACCTCGTCCCTTACAACTGCAAAGCTTAGAGTGATACAACACGCCACGCGGCGACTAGTAATGTTAATGTTAAACGAAAGCACCTTTAGCTTATTTGAGCTCCGTTTAAAGTACGCGAAACAAGAAGAATGAGGCTTTATTACACAAGAAGAACTTAATCTAAGATAGATAAATAATATATAGGTATAACACGTAGAAATAATTGGCAATCAAATAAATAATAATAAATTATCCCAAATAGTAAAGAAAATATTGAATAAATTAAAAGAAAATAATTGCTTTTTGATATTAATAAAGCGTTTCTAAAATAAAATAAAATAAAAAAGTAAATAAAGTTTACATTTTAATTATTACACAAAATATTCGTGCAGTGTACACTAACAGCAATGAGTCAACAACCAATTTTCATATAATTGATTCTCTTGCTAGGAATATTACCTACTGCAATATTAGTCACATTTGTTGACACTCACCCATACACATCAATATGAAGGCAGGATCTAGAGCAATGTTCGCAACTTTAGAAATGTTGTTGAATATATCTTTTTCCGTCCAGGCCCATACTCCGATCGTTAATATGCCCAAACCGAGCCACTGAAACAAAGAACACACTCAAATGGTAATGGTACAACACCAATTTTACAATAACACACCGTAACATGTTATGCACAGTATGATTCATACATATTTGATTTATTAAAATGAATAAACATTCTACAACATTTATCTTACTACAATTAGGGTTGGAGCCAACCATTTCGTAGGTAAGATCAGCTGTATTCTGTGTATACAGTGTGCAATTGCAAAGATTCGCAAGAGTATTTTTTCGAGCGATTCTGTTGTTTTCCAGTGTATTATTATATTATCTTGTGTTCCAGTATAAATTAAAATCTAACAAGGAATTAGTCTTGAAATGTGAATATTTATTTATTTTGTTTATTTAATCATATGCCTTTATATTTTATATTTGCATTTCAAGACTAATGTCTTGTAAGATTTTAATTTATACAGGCACACAGGATAATATAATAAATACACTAGAAAACAACCGAAACACTCGAAAACAAGACTGGTGTAGGCAAATAACAAATATAAACTCATTCAAACAAGGTCAATAAAGATGGTATTATTATTTATAGAATATTTATTAGTGTACATACATTAATGCATGAACATGTTTTATTGGCTGCACTAAAAGAATTCTAATAAACTTTTTATGTAACTAATTTCGAGCATTAAAATTAATTAATACCAGCCAACACATTAAGGCTCGGTTGCATAAAGCTGATAACTCTCGAGTTAATTTTTAATCCGGGATTCAAACGTAACTTTTGATAACTTTAACACATAATGCGAATTTTCCATATATAAATAAAACTAAAGGTATGAAATGGGAAGTAAACAACAATTTATGCAAAATTTAACAATATAATCACGGGCTATAGATAAGTAACGGGTGGCCTGCAGTGCTGCGCGTAAATTGGATTATATTGTGCTTTGTGTATATTTCTATTCGTTCGTATTTCAGTGGATAATTATTGACATCTTATATGTAACTTTATGTATGTGTTTTGAACGTGAATTCAACGATCTTTGAACGTGAATTCAATGATCTTTGGTTAGATTTGTTCACAGTAAACAAAGTATTTGATAATTTAGTAGTTTGCAGAAAACCGCCCGATACGCTACCTCCCATCTTTTACTTATCAATAGTTAACTCACAGGGCTGTATTGTAGCGTATACGGCAATATACGGGGTATACCTTCTTTCAAAAAAATAGCATATATATCTGCTATTTAATAGATTTGATATCTTTTGCTTTTTATATAAACTAAGACTAAAAAATAATGTAACAAACATAGTATTTTCAGAATATATATATATATATATATATATATATATATATATATATATATATATATATATATATATATATATATTTCATCGTTTTTACCAAAATGAGGTAGTAAAAGTTTTCACTTTTCTCTATTCTTTTATATATTTTTTCCATTCTCTTCTATTTATTTATACAACTGGGTCTAAGATGATTATAAAAAATAATAATAATGATTTGATTGTGATTATGATTATTTATACAGAGTGTGCTATGACTTGTGTGCCCGTTTTTTTTTTCAATTATATATATATATATATATATATATATATATATATATATATATATATATATATTAATTTTTTTAAATATTTATATTTATACCTATATATATTTATACTTTTTGCATATTATTGTTGTTGTCCTATAATTGGATATTTCTTTCCGTAGGACAATAAAGCCTCTTATTATTATTATAATATAATATAATATAATACAAACAAAAAGAAATTCAGATAATAATATTTACATACCCAAAAAAGTACATTAAATCCAAAAATCATATACTTAAGGCAGCTGCTGACCTCACTAGTATCCCTCCTGTATTTCCTAACAGGCACATTAGGAATATTCACAGCCATGGCCATGGCCATATCCCTAGACTACAAATAATAGGATATGTGCAAAGTGTTTCTCACTAATTTCTACTCATTGTTCATTCAATATGTCCTTGATCCTTTCCACCATTTAAGGTGAAACCACTCAGACATAATTTATTTCTTTTGATTTTCCTTTTACTCTCTCACTATTGATTAATTTTTGGCATCTATTAATTAGCCCTCCGAAAGGGTTTATTTACAACAACAACAAAAAACAATGTTGTTGCTACACGAACAACCAAACATCTGACAGGAACACACACAGATGTTTCACTGGCGATTGCGTGGGGGGAATCGCGGTCGGTAACGCGACTACCTGACTCATGCTTATATAATTCTTGGAAAGACCGTGCAATGCTGCCCTCTGCGAGAGGAATTTCGAAGCGTGGCATAGTTGGAATATTTTACAGTCTCTATTCCAATTGGAATCAATAAACGTGTTTATTTCGTGCAGTTTTATTAAATTTGTGCTAAAATGGTAATAGCTAGTAAAATACATGCAATTGTGCTTGAAATTTTGATCATTTGAATTTTTTATAGCGTTTTATATATATATGCTGATCTCAAGCACTTGGAAACTTGGCTATTGGAATATTATTCTATACAGGGCACTACCCGGTGATACTGATGGCACGAGCATGTTGACGGTTATTAACTATATGGGCGTGCATTGCTAATTGATGTGGTGCCGCCAGATGGTGTTTAACTTTCCTCCTAGGGAGTTAGTTGTATCATTATTTAAATGTAATGGCTTAACATACGTAAAATCAACGATTTTTCACGAATTTGCAATAGACCGTTTCCTCGAGAAATGCAAAACGTCCAATTTTCAATAATTTATGTATACTGTCACGATTTAGTTAATTTATTTAATTATTTATTTATTTATTTATAATTATTTATTATTTTAATTTATTAATGAATACAATAAAACGTATGATGTTGTAATATGTACTGGCGACTATTCGATTTGCTTGAATAGGCTAGAAATGAATAGACGAATGTATAAAAAAATAATCCGAATCGTCTAACCTACACCATACACTGAAATCCATTAAACCTGCCCTCGCCATCAAGTAATGTGTTGGACGACAAAAAACGATTCCTCTTTTTGTGGGACCGCTGTTGATGGTATTTCCATTATCCCGTCTTATCGCACGGTGACCTGACGGAGAGAAAAAGTGTCCCGTCATTTGATTAATATATGTATTTCTGGAAACGAGAGGTAGTTTAAAGATCGTTTTATGCAAGAAATCTACATACTGTCCTGAATTAAATAACATTTTTCGATTTACTTATTTTGTAGCTATTCCTTAACGAATTTTATATTTTAAGAGTAATTTAACATTAGGTTACGCTGTTGGCTCTAAATTGTACATTTTGAGCAGTTTTAAATTAATCGACTAAGCTATAAAAAATTATAAAAATTTAAAGATTTAAGAAATTTAAATTTATGATATTATTTTACATTATATATTTAATTGGAGTCAAAGTAAGCTATTTTTTGATGATTTTCACCTAAAAATAAAATCTGCAGGAAGGTTGAATGTGCGAGATGTTTTAAATTAATTTTTAATTTTAAATTAATTCAGTCAGTTATAAAAAATTATAAAAAAATCAAAGAGTTGAGTAAATTAAATTTTTGATATTATTTTACAATCTATTTTTTATTCGGTTCAAAATAATCCAGTTATTGATAATATTGACTCAAAAATAAAGTCTACATGGAGGGTTTTAGTATACGAGATGTTTTAAATTAATCGATGAGTTATGAAAAATCACAGATTCAAGAAATTTAAATTACTACAACTGAAAATAGCCATTTGAAGTTCCATATTTTACATCTTATAGATCTTAACGGACTAGTTTCAAATTGAAAATATTTAATATTCATAAAAGTGATCCTTTAAACATTCCAACAAATAATATTTTATAAGAAAACCTTTACAATACTTCAACGCACTCTACTATATATGTATATAACCATTACGGTTCACTGGCAGAAGTAATAAATTTCCGTTTCTACATTGCGCGTGAAGGCTTCCATCACAAATATATTTGTTAGAATTATATTATGGCTTCCGCATTTCAATAGTTCAGACCATTTCAATGCCACAAACGCGGCCCTTTAATTTCTCTTCGTCGGAACTTAGACGAT
The DNA here is from genome assembly GCA_963942505.1 of Lordithon lunulatus. Taxonomy (NCBI): domain Eukaryota; kingdom Metazoa; phylum Arthropoda; class Insecta; order Coleoptera; family Staphylinidae; genus Lordithon; species Lordithon lunulatus. The sequence goes on along the minus strand of OZ012672.1, from coordinate 54,329,745 downwards.
TTGTCAGCGTCAAGAGACAGTGTGATGATATGCTTAACTTATTTGCTACACTTCTGGAAATAAGATGTGTTTGAGTGTAGAGCAGTGTTGCCAATATATACTGTTAACGAGAACTCTTAAAATTAATGTATTTACTTTAATATATACTTTATTTAATAGAGAAACTATATTACTACATTATATTAGTAATATAGTTTCTTTATTAGCGATTTGCTACTGTACATAATTTAACAACAATTTCTTCATCAATAACTGGAAAAATTATAGCTTATAATTTTAAAATATAAAATTTAAACCTTTATTTTTTAGCAATGCTAATACAAACAAACAAAAAACAAATATAAAATACAAGATGTAACATAATTATACATTCTGGAAATATAATATATATAATAATATCTATCAATTTACAATGAAACTGCATTCCATATTTTCTTGACATACCTTCCAAATTTCACTCTTTTTTCAGTTGGCCATTAAACTATATTCTAATGAGATAAATGTTTTCAGATTTAAAAACAAAACATTCATGTCACTAGTATTAATTTCGAAGATATTGGATGAAAACTTAAACTATGATTTTCAGTCAAATAAATATTTAGATACACAATATATATCGACAAATAAAATCAAAAATTAAATAAACCAGCTGCCAAAAGTAAAAAAATCATTAAATAAAATGAAATGAACTATAGCGGACCATAAAAATGTTATTTAAAAAAAACTTTCACATCACTTCCCAGTTCCTTGTTTACTTATGAAAACGTCCGATTTTACTTGTGGATAAAAACCCGTTGCCATTTTCGCGACCCATTTATACAAACACCCCCCAGTCCTGTATAGATGTCACAACAAACATTCTCAGTAAATAAATGTAAATATCAGGGGGGTACAAAGTAAATAAAAAGAATTTTGAGATGTTCTAATCGAACTTTGGGGGTCTTTCTGTCGTGTATTAATGTATATATATATATATATATATATATATATATATATATATATATATATATATATATGAATGTTAAGACTTGCTTCTTCACAAAATCATCGCCGAGTTTTTGTAGTGTATTTAATTGTATCCCAAATGGCACCGACTATCCAGCCCCAGATATGAATCCGGACTGCCCGTTCTTTAAGCTGGTGTGCTAACCACTGTATGTTAATATATATATATATATATATATATATATATATATATATATATATATATATATATTTGATATTCCATTACTAGGCGTTTCAATTTACATTCTAATTTAGATCCTTTAAGTGTTCTGTTGCGACTACAATAACATATTCGTGCTGATGGATTTAGTAAGTAATGAAAGCGATCAGAAAGACGGGAAACAACAAAGATTTGCAAAGCGATGCCGATAAATTATTCGATTCGAACAAATGCTTCAATCGACCTCTAATTTCACTAACGGCGGCGTTCAATAAATATCAAGCGCGCCTCATATATTCTCCTGGCTCATCGATTTCCCGTTTATATTCATTATGGGATTTGAGTTGTGTACGGTCAAGGTATGGTTTTCTATAGATTCACAGCTGCAATGAATTACTGCGTGTAAATGCATTCTGATGGATTTATTGGTGACTTTCAATTATTTGTGGAACAAAATCAAATATTTGTAGCCACCAAATTATATACCAGTTGTATACATTGATATAGTTTCTAATTATAATATCAAATTGAAAACAAAAAACTTCTATGTTTATAGCCTATAATGCAACCCGTGACGATTTTACACTAAACTTTGAAACATTATTCATTTTTTTCAATGCTATCTTAAAGAGTATAAAATTATCTTTAATTTGGTATATAGAAAATATAAAAATGTTCCATAGATATGTCGCTAAGTAAAAAAATCAAAATACCGACAAAACCAACATGTGACGATTCTACACAAAACTTTGAAACATTATTCACATTTTTCAACGCTATCTTAAAGAGCATAAAATTATCTTTAATTTGGTGTATAGAAAACTTAAAAATGTTTCATAGATATGTCGCTAAGTAAAAAAATCAAAATACCGACAAAACCAACATGTGACGATTCTACACTAAACTTTGAAACATTATTCACTTTTTTCAATGCTATCTTAAAGAGCATAAAGTTATCTTTAATTTGATGTATAGAAAACATAAAAATGTTTCATAGATATGTCGCTAAGTAAAAAAATCAAAATCCCGACAAAACCAACATGTGACGATTCTACACTAAACTTTGAAACATTATTCATTTTTTTTAACGCTATCTTAAAGAGCATAAAATTATCTTTAATTTGGTGTATAGAAAACATAAAAATGTTTCATAGATATGTCGCTAAGTAAAAAAATCAAAATACCGACAAAACCAACATGTGACGATTCTACACTAAACTTTGAAACATTATTCACTTTTTTCAACGCTATCTTAAAGAGTATAAAATTATCCTTAATTTGGTGTACAGAAAACATAAAAATGTTTCATAGATATGTCGGTAAGTAAAAAAATCAAAATACCGACAAAACCAACATGTGACGATTCTACACTAAACTTTGAAACATTATTAACTTTTTTCAACGCTATCTTAAAGAGCATAAAATTATCTTTAATTTGGTGTATAGAAAACATAAAAATGTTTCATAGATATGTCGCTAAGTAAAAAAATCAAAATACCGACAAAACCAACATGTGACGATTCTACACTAAACTTTGAAACATTATTCATTTTTTTCAACGCTATCTTAAAGATTATAAAATTATCTTTAATTTGATGTATAGAAAACATAAAAATGTTTCATAGATATGTCGCTAAGTAAAAACATCAAAATACCGACAAAACCAACATGTGACGATTCTACACTAAACTTTGAAACATTATTCACTTTTTTCAACGCTATCTTAAAGAGCATAAAATTATCTTTAATTTGGTGTATAGAAAACATAAAAATGTTTCATAGATATGTCGCTAAGTAAAAACATCAAAATACCGACAAAACCAACATGTGACGATTCTACACTAAACTTTGAAACATTATTCACTTTTTTCAACGCTATCTTAAAGAGCATAAAATTATCTTTAATTTGGTGTATAGAAAACATAAAAATGTTTCATAGATATGTCGCTAAGTAAAAACATCAAAATACCGACAAAACCAACATGTGACGATTCTACACTAAAATATTAAACATTATTCACTTTTTTCAACGCTATCTTAAAGAGCATAAAATTAGCTTTAATTTGGTGTATAGAAAACATAAAAATGTGTCATAGATATGTCGCTAAGTAAAAACATCAAAATACCGACAAAACCAACATGTGACGATTCTACACTAAACTTTGAAACATTATTCACTTTTTTCAACGCTATCTTAAAGAGCATAAAATTATCTTTAATTTGGTGTATAGAAAACATAAAAATGTTTCATAGATATGTCGCTAAGTAAAAACATCAAAATACCGACAAAACCAACATGTGACGATTCTACACTAAAATATTAAACATTATTCACTTTTTTCAACGCTATCTTAAAGAGCATAAAATTATCTTTAATTTGGTGTATAGAAAACATAAAAATGTTTCATAGATATGTCGCTAAGTAAAAACATCAAAATACCGACAAAACCAACATGTGACGATTCTACACTAAAATATTAAACATTATTCACTTTTTTCAACGCTATCTTAAAGAGCATAAAATTATCTTTAATTTGGTGTATAGAAAACATAAAAATGTTTCATAGATATGTCGCTAAGTAAAAACATCAAAATACCGACAAAACCAACATGTGACGATTCTACACTAAAATATTAAACATTATTCACTTTTTTCAACGCTATCTTAAAGAGCATAAAATTATCTTTAATTTGGTGTATAGAAAACATAAAAATGTTTCATAGATATGTCGCTAAGTAAAAACATCAAAATACCGACAAAACCAACATGTGACGATTCTACACTAAACTTTGAAACATTATTCACTTTTTTCAACGCTATCTTAAAGAGCATAAAATTATCTTTAATTTGGTGTATAGAAAACATAAAAATGTTTCATAGATATGTCGCTAAGTAAAAACATCAAAATACCGACAAAACCAACATGTGACGATTCTACACTAAAATATTAAACATTATTCACTTTTTTCAACGCTATCTTAAAGAGCATAAAATTAGCTTTAATTTGGTGTATAGAAAACATAAAAATGTGTCATAGATATGTCGCTAAGTAAAAACATCAAAATACCGACAAAACCAACATGTGACGATTCTACACTAAACTTTGAAACATTATTCACTTTTTTCAACGCTATCTTAAAGAGCATAAAATTATCTTTAATTTGGTGTATAGAAAACATAAAAATGTTTCATAGATATGTCGCTAAGTAAAAACATCAAAATACCGACAAAACCAACATGTGACGATTCTACACTAAAATATTAAACATTATTCACTTTTTTCAACGCTATCTTAAAGAGCATAAAATTATCTTTAATTTGGTGTATAGAAAACATAAAAATGTTTCATAGATATGTCGCTAAGTAAAAACATCAAAATACCGACAAAACCAACATGTGACGATTCTACACTAAAATATTAAACATTATTCACTTTTTTCAACGCTATCTTAAAGAGCATAAAATTATCTTTAATTTGGTGTATAGAAAACATAAAAATGTTTCATAGATATGTCGCTAAGTAAAAACATCAAAATACCGACAAAACCAACATGTGACGATTCTACACTAAACTTTGAAACATTATTCACTTTTTTCAACGCTATCTTAAAGAGCATAAAATTATCTTTAATTTGGTGTATAGAAAACATAAAAATTTTTCATAGATATGTCGCTAAGTAAAAAAATCAAAATACCGACAAAACCAACATGTGACGATTCTACACTAAACTTTGAAACATTATTCATTTTTTGCAATGCTATCTTAAAGAGTATAAAATTATATTTAATTTGGTGTTTAGAAAACGTAAAAATGTTTCATAGATATGTCGCTAAGTAAAAAAATCAAATTACCGACAAAACCAACATGTGACGATTCTACACTAAACTTTGAAACATTATTCACTTTTTTTAACGCTATCCTAAAGAGTATAAAATTATCTTTAATTTTGTGTATAGAAAACATAAAAATGTTCCATAGATATGTCGCTAAATAAAAAAATCAAAATACCGACAAAACCAACATGTGACGATTCTACACTAAACTTTGAAACATTATTCACATTTTTCAACGCTATCTTAAAGAGCATAAAATTATCTTTAATTTGGTGTATAGAAAACATAAAAATGTTTCATAGATATGTCGCTAAGTAAAAAAATCAAAATACCGACAAAACCAACATGTGACGATTCTACACTAAACTTTGAAACTTTATTGATTTTTTTCAACTCTATCTTAAAGAGTATAAAATTATCTTTAATTTGGTGTTTAGAAAACATAAAAATGTTTCATAGATATGTCGCTAAGTAAAAATATCAAATTACCGACAAAACCAACATGTGACGATTCTACACTAAACTTTGAAACATTATTCACTTTTTTCAACGCTATCTTAAAGAGTATAAAATTATCTTTAATTTGGTGTATAGAAAACATAAAAATGTTTCATAGATATGTCGCTAAGTAAAAAAATCAAAATACCGACAAAACCAACATGTGACGATTCTACACTAAACTTTGAAACATTATTTATTTTTTGCAATGCTATCTTAAAGAGTATAAAATTATATTTAATTTGGTGTTTAGATAACGTAAAAATGTTTCATAGATATGTCGCTAAGTAAAAATATCAAATTACCGACAAAACCAACATGTGACGATTCTACACTAAACTTTGAAACATTATTCACTTTTTTTAACGCTATCTTAAAGAGTATAAAATTATCTTTAATTTGGTGTATAGAAAACATAAAAATGTTCCATAGATATGTCGCTAAGAAAAAAAATCAAAATACCGACAAAACCAACATGTGACGATTCTACACTAAACTTTGAAACATTATTCACTTTTTTCAACGCTATCTTAAATAGCATAAAATTATCTTTAATTTGGTGTATAGAAAACATAAAAATGTTTCATAGATATGTCGCTAAGTAAAAAAATCAAAATACCGACAAAACCAACATGTGACGATTCTACACTAAACTTTAAAACATTATTCATTTTTTTCAACGCTATCTTAAAGAGCATAAAATTATCTTTAATTTGGTGTATAGAAAACATAAAAATGTTTCATAGATATGTCGCTAAGTAAAAAAATCAAAATACCGACAAAACCAACATGTGACGATTCTACACTAAACTTTGAAACATTATTTATTTTTTGCAATGCTATCTTAAAGAGTATAAAATTATGTTTAATTTGGTGTTTAGAAAACGTAAAAATGTTTCATAGATATGTCGCTAAGTAAAAAAATCAAATTACCGACAAAACCAACATGTGACGATTCTACACTAAACTTTGAAACATTATTCACTTTTTTTAACGCTATCTTAAAGAGTATAAAATTATCTTTAATTTGGTGTATAGAAAACATAAAAATGTTCCATAGATATGTCGCTAAGTAAAAAAATCAAAATACCGACAAAACCAACATGTGACGATTCTACACTAAACTTTGAAACATTATTCACATTTTTCAACGCTATCTTAAAGAGCATAAAATTATCTTTAATTTGGTGTATAGAAAACATAAAAATGTTTCATAGATATGTCGCTAAGTAAAAAAATCAAAATACCGACAAAACCAACATGTGACGATTCTACACTAAATTTTGAAACATTATTCACTTTTCAACGCTATCTTAAATAGCATAAAATTATCTTTAATTTGGTCTATAGACAACATAAAAATGTTTCATAGATATGTCGCTAAGTAAAAAAATCAAAATACCGACAAAACCAACATGTGACGATTCTACACTAAACTTTGAAACATTATTCATTTTTTGCAATGCTATCTTAAATAGTATAAAATTATATTTAATTTGGTGTTTAGAAAACGTAAAAATGTTTCATAGATATGTCGCTAAGTAAAAAAATCAAATTACCGACAAAACCAACATGTGACGATTCTACACTAAACTTTTAAACATTATTCACTTTTTTTAACGCTATCTTAAAGAGTATAAAATTATCTTTAATTTGGTGTATAGAAAACATTAAAATGTTTCATAGATATGTCGCTAAGTAAAAAAATCAAAATACCGACAAAACCAACATGTGACGATTCTACACTAAACTTTGAAACTTTATTGATTTTTTTCAACTCTATCTTAAAGAGTATAAAATTATATTTAATTTGGTGTTTAGAAAACGTAAAAATGTTTCATAGATATGTCGCTAAGTAAAAATATCAAATTACCGACAAAACCAACATGTGACGATTCTACACTAAACTTTGAAACATTATTCACTTTTTTTAACGCTATCCTAAAGAGTATAAAATTATCTTTAATTTTGTGTATAGAAAACATAAAAATGTTCCATAGATATGTCGCTAAATAAAAAAATCAAAATACCGACAAAACCAACATGTGACGATTCTACACTAAACTTTGAAACTTTATTGATTTTTTTCAACTCTATCTTAAAGAGTATAAAATTATCTTTAATTTGGTGTTTAGAAAACATAAAAATGTTTCATAGATATGTCGCTAAGTAAAAATATCAAATTACCGACAAAACCGACATGTGACGATTCTACACTAAACTTTGAAACATTATTCACTTTTTTCAACGCTATCTTAAAGAGTATAAAATTATCTTTAATTTGGTGTATAGAAAACATAAAAATGTTTCACAGATATGTCGCTAAGTAAAAAAATCAAAATACCGACAAAACCAACATGTGACGATTCTACACTAAACTTTGAAACATTATTCACTTTTTTCAACGCTATCTTAAATAGCATAAAATTATCTTTAATTTGGTGTATAGAAAACATTAAAATGTTTCATAGATATGTCGCTAAGTAAAAAAATCAAAATACCGACAAAACCAACATGTGACGATTCTACACTAAACTTTGAAACATTATTCACTTTTTTCAACGCTATCTTAAAGAGCATAAAATTATCTTTAATTTGGTGTATAGAAAACATAAAAATGTTTCATAGATATGTCGGTAAGTAAAAAAATCAAAATACCGACAAAACCAACATGTGACGATTCTACACTAAACTTTGAAACATTATTCACTTTTTTCAACGCTATCTTAAAGAGCATAAAATTATCTTTAATTTGGTGTATAGAAAACATAAAAATGTTTCATAGATATGTCGGTAAGTAAAAAAATCAAAATACCGACAAAACCAACATGTGACGATTCTACACTAAACTTTGAAACATTATTCACTTTTTTCAACGCTATCTTAAATAGCATAAAATTATCTTTAATTTGGTGTATAGAAAACATGAAAATGTTTCATAGATATGTCGCTAAGTAAAAAAATCAAAATACCGACAAAACCAACATGTGACGATTCTACACTAAACTTTGAAACATTATTCATTTTTTTCAACGCTATCTTAAAGAGCATAAAATTATATTTAATTTGGTGTATAGAAAACATATAAATGTTTCATAGATATGTCGCTAAGTAAAAAAATCAAAATACCGACAAAACCAACATGTGACGATTCTACACTAAACTTTGAAACATTATTCACTTTTTTCAACGCTATCTTAAATAGCATAAAATTATCTTTAATTTGGTGTATAGAAAACATTAAAATGTTTCATAGATATGTCGCTAAGTAAAAAAATCAAAATACCGACAAAACCAACATGTGACGATTCTACACTAAACTTTGAAACTTTATTGATTTTTTTCAACTCTATCTTAAAGAGTATAAAATTATATTTAATTTGGTGTTTAGAAAACGTAAAAATGTTTCATAGATATGTCGCTAAGTAAAAATATCAAATTACCGACAAAACCAACATGTGACGATTCTACACTAAACTTTGAAACATTATTCACTTTTTTTAACGCTATCTTAAAGAGTATAAAATTATCTTTAATTTGGTGTATAGAAAACATAAAAATGTTTCACAGATATGTCGCTAAGTAAAAAAATCAAAATACCGACAAAACCAACATGTGACGATTCTACACTAAACTTTGAAACATTATTCACTTTTTTCAACGCTATCTTAAATAGCATAAAATTATCTTTAATTTGGTGTATAGAAAACATGAAAATGTTTCATAGATATGTCGCTAAGTAAAAAAATCAAAATACCGACAAAACCAACATGTGACGATTCTACACTAAACTTTGAAACATTATTCACTTTTTTCAACGCTATCTTAAAGAGCATAAAATTATCTTTAATTTGGTGTATAGAAAACATAAAAATGTTTCATAGATATGTCGCTAAGTAAAAAAATCAAAATACCGACAAAACCAACATGTGACGATTCTACACTAAACTTTGAAACATTATTCACTTTTTTCAACGCTATCTTAAATAGCATAAAATTATCTTTAATTTGGTCTATAGACAACATAAAAATGTTTCATAGATATGTCGCTAAGTAAAAAAATCAAAATACCGACAAAACCAACATGTGACGATTCTACACTAAACTTTGAAACATTATTCATTTTTTTCAACGCTATCTTAAAGAGCATAAAATTATATTTAATTTGGTGTATAGAAAACATATAAATGTTTCATAGATATGTCGCTAAGTAAAAAAATCAAAATACCGACAAAACCAACATGTGACGATTCTACACTAAACTTTGAAACATTATTCACTTTTTTTAACGCTATCTTAAAGAGTATAAAATTATCTTTAATTTGGTGTATAGAAAACATAAAAATGTTTCATAGATATGTCGGTAAGTAAAAAAATCAAAATACCGACAAAACCAACATGTGACGATTCTACACTAAAATTTGAAACATTATTCACTTTTTTCAACGCTATCTTAAAGAGCATAAAATTATCTTTAATTTGGTGTATAGAAAACATAAAAATGTTCCATAGATATGTCGCTAAGTAAAAAAATCAAAATACCGACAAAACCAACATGTGACGATTCTACACTAAACTTTGAAACATTATTCACTTTTTTCAACGCTATCTTAAATAGCATAAAATTATCTTTAATTTGGTGTATAGAAAACATGAAAATGTTTCATAGATATGTCGCTAAGTAAAAAAATCAAAATACCGACAAAACCAACATGTGACGATTCTACACTAAACTTTGAAACATTATTCACTTTTTTCAACGCTATCTTAAAGAGCATAAAATTATCTTTAATTTGGTGTATAGAAAACATAAAAATGTTTCATAGATATGTCGCTAAGTAAAAAAATCAAAATACCGACAAAACCAACATGTGACGATTCTACACTAAACTTTGAAACATTATTCACTTTTTTCAACGCTATCTTAAATAGCATAAAATTATCTTTAATTTGGTCTATAGACAACATAAAAATGTTTCATAGATATGTCGCTAAGTAAAAAAATCAAAATACCGACAAAACCAACATGTGACGATTCTACACTAAACTTTGAAACATTATTCACTTTTTTTAACGCTATCTTAAAGAGTATAAAATTATCTTTAATTTGGTGTATAGAAAACATAAAAATGTTTCATAGATATGTCGCTAAGTAAAAACATCAAAATACCGACAAAACCAACATGTGACGATTCTACACTAAAATTTAAAACATTATTCACTTTTTTCAACGCTATCTTAAAGAGCATAAAATTATCTTTAATTTGGTGTATAGAAAACATTAAAATGTTTCATAGATATGTCGCTAAGTAAAAAAATCAAAATACCGACAAAACCAACATGTGACGATTCTACACTAAACTTTGAAACATTATTCACTTTTTTCAACGCTATCTTAAAGAGCATAAAATTATCTTTAATTTGGTGTATAGAAAACATAAAAATGTTTCATAGATATGTCGGTAAGTAAAAAAATCAAAATACCGACAAAACCAACATGTGACGATTCTACACTAAACTTTGAAACATTATTCACTTTTTTTAACGCTATCTTAAAGAGTATAAAATTATCTTTAATTTGGTGTATAGAAAACATAAAAATGTTTCATAGATATGTCGCTAAGTAAAAAAATCAAAATACCGACAAAACCAACATGTGACGATTCTACACTAAACTTTGAAACTTTATTGATTTTTTTCAACTCTATCTTAAAGAGTATAAAATTATATTTAATTTGGTGTTTAGAAAACGTAAAAATGTTTCATAGATATGTCGCTAAGTAAAAATATCAAATTACCGACAAAACCAACATGTGACGATTCTACACTAAACTTTGAAACATTATTCACTTTTTTTAACGCTATCTTAAAGAGTATAAAATTATCTTTAATTTGGTGTATAGAAAACATAAAAATGTTTCATAGATATGTCGCTAAGTAAAAAAATCAAAATACCGACAAAACCAACATGTGACGATTCTACACTAAAATTTGAAACATTATTCACTTTTTTCAACGCTATCTTAAAGAGCATAAAATTATCTTTAATTTGGTGTATAGAAAACATAAACATGTTTCATAGATATGTCGCTAAGTAAAAAAATCAAAATACCGACAAAACCAACATGTGACGATTCTACACTAAACTTTGAAACATTATTCACTTTTTTCAACGCTATCTTAAAGAGCATAAAATTATCTTTAATTTGGTGTATAGAAAACATAAAAATGTTTCATAGATATGTCGGTAAGTAAAAAAATCAAAATACCGACAAAACCAACATGTGACGATTCTACACTAAACTTTGAAACATTATTCACTTTTTTCAACGCTATCTTAAAGAGCATAAAATTATCTTTAATTTGGTGTATAGAAAACATAAAAATGTTTCATAGATATGTCGCTAAGTAAAAACATCAAAATACCGACAAAACCAACATGTGACGATTCTACACTAAAATTTAAAACATTATTCACTTTTTTCAACGCTATCTTAAAGAGCATACAATTATCTTTAATTTGGTGTATTTAAAACATAAAAATGTTTCATAGATATGTCGCTAAGTAAAAACATCAAAATACCGACAAAACCAACATGTGACGATTCTACACTAAAATATTAAACATTATTCACTTTTTTCAACGCTATCTTAAAGAGCATAAAATTAGCTTTAATTTGGTGTATAGAAAACATAAAAATGTTTCATAGATATGTCGCTAAGTAAAAACATCAAAATACCGACAAAACCAACATGTGACGATTCTACACTAAACTTTGAAACATTATTCACTTTTTTCAACGCTATCTTAAAGAGCATACAATTATCTTTAATTTGGTGTATAGAAAACATAAAAATGTTTCATAGATATGTCGCTAAGTAAAAACATCAAAATACCGACAAAACCAACATGTGACGATTCTACACTAAAATATTAAACATTATTCACTTTTTTCAATGCTATCTTAAAGAGCATAAAATTATCTTTAATTTGGTATATAGAAAACATAAAAATGTTCCATAGATATGTCGGTAAGTAAAAAAATCAAAATACCGACAAAACCAACTTGTGACGATTCTACACTAAACTTTGAAACATTATTCACTTTTTTCAACGCTATCTTAAAGAGCATACAATTATCTTTAATTTGGTGTATTTAAAACATAAAAATGTTTCATAGATATGTCGCTAAGTAAAAACATCAAAATACCGACAAAACCGACATGTGACGATTCTACACTAAACTTTGAAACATTATTAATTTTTTTCAATGCTATCTTAAAAAGCATAAAATTATCTTTAATTTGGTGTATAGAAAACATAAAAATGTTTCATAGATATGTCGGTAAGTAAAAAAATCAAAATACCGACAAAACCAACATGTGACGATTCTACACTAAACTTTGAAACATTATTCACTTTTTTCAACGCTATCTTAAAGAGCATAAAATTATCTTTAATTTGGTGTATAGAAAACATAAAAATGTTTCATAGATATGTCGCTAAGTAAAAAAATCAAAATACCGACAAAACCGACATGTGACGATTCTACACTAAACTTTGAAACATTATTAATTTTTTTCAATGCTATCTTAAAAAGCATAAAATTATCTTTAATTTGGTGTATAGAAAACATAAAAATGTTTCATAGATATGTCGGTAAGTAAAAAAATCAAAATACCGACAAAACCAACATGTGACGATTCTACACTAAACTTTGAAACATTATTCACTTTTTTCAACGCTATCTTAAAGAGCATAAAATTATCTTTAATTTGGTGTATAGAAAACATAAAAATGTTTCATAGATATGTCGGTAAGTAAAAAAATCAAAATACCGACAAAACCAACATGTGACGATTCTACACTAAACTTTGAAACATTATTCACTTTTTTCAACGCTATCTTAAAGAGCATAAAATTATCTTTAACTTGGTGTATAGAAAACATAAAAATGTTTCATAGATATGTCGCTAAGTAAAAAAATCAAAATACCGACAAAACCAACATGTGACGATTCTACACTAAACTTTGAAACATTATTAATTTTTTTCAATGCTATCTTAAAAAGCATAAAATTATCTTTAATTTGGTGTATAGAAAACATAAAAATGTTTCATAGATATGTCGGTAAGTAAAAAAATCAAAATACCGACAAAACCAACATGTGACGATTCTACACTAAACTTTGAAACATTATTCACTTTTTTCAACGCTATCTTAAAGAGCATAAAATTATCTTTAATTTGGTGTATAGAAAACATAAAAATGTTTCATAGATATGTCGGTAAGTAAAAAAATCAAAATACCGACAAAACCAACATGTGACGATTCTACACTAAACTTTGAAACATTATTCACTTTTTTCAACGCTATCTTAAAGAGCATAAAATTATCTTTAATTTGGTGTATAGAAAACATAAAAATGTTTCATAGATATGTCGCTAAGTAAAAAAATCAAAATACCGACAAAACCGACATGTGACGATTCTACACTAAACTTTGAAACATTATTAATTTTTTTCAATGCTATCTTAAAAAGCATAAAATTATCTTTAATTTGGTGTATAGAAAACATAAAAATGTTTCATAGATATGTCGGTAAGTAAAAAAATCAAAATACCGACAAAACCAACATGTGACGATTCTACACTAAACTTTGAAACATTATTCACTTTTTTCAACGCTATCTTAAAGAGCATAAAATTATCTTTAATTTGGTGTATAGAAAACATAAAAATGTTTCATAGATATGTCGGTAAGTAAAAAAATCAAAATACCGACAAAACCAACATGTGACGATTCTACACTAAACTTTGAAACATTATTCACTTTTTTCAACGCTATCTTAAAGAGCATAAAATTATCTTTAATTTGGTGTATAGAAAACATAAACATGTTTCATAGATATGTCGCTAAGTAAAAAAATCAAAATACCGACAAAACCAACATGTGACGATTCTACACTAAACTTTGAAACATTATTCACTTTTTTCAACGCTATCTTAAAGAGCATAAAATTATCTTTAATTTGGTGTATAGAAAACATAAAAATGTTTCATAGATATGTCGGTAAGTAAAAAAATCAAAATACCGACAAAACCAACATGTGACGATTCTACACTAAACTTTGAAGCATTATTCACTTTTTTCAACGCTATCTTAAAGAGCATAAAATTATCTTTAATTTAGTGTATATAAAACATAAAAATGTTTCATAGATATGTCGCTAAGTAAAAAAATCAAAATACCGACAAAACCAACATGTGACGATTCTACACTAAACTTTGAAACATTATTCACTTTTTTCAACGCTATCTTAAAGAGCATAAAATTATCTTTAATTTGGTGTATAGAAAACATAAAAATGTTTCATAGATATGTCGGTAAGTAAAAAAATCAAAATACCGACAAAACCAACATGTGACGATTCTACACTAAACTTTGAAACATTATTCACTTTTTTCAACGCTATCTTAAAGAGCATAAAATTATCTTTAACTTGGTGTATAGAAAACATAAAAATGTTTCATAGATATGTCGCTAAGTAAAAAAATCAAAATACCGACAAAACCAACATATGACGATTCTACACTAAACTTTGAAACATTATTCACTTTTCTCAACGCTATCTTAAAGAGCATAAAATTATCTTTAATTTGGTGTATAGAAAATATAAAAATGTTCCATAGATATGTCGCTAAGTAAGAAAATCAAAATACCGACAAAACCAACATGTGACGATTCTACACTAAACTTTGAAACATTATTCACTTTTTTCAAAGCTATCTTAAAGAGCATAAAATTATCTTTAATTTGGTGTATAGAAAACATAAAAATGTTCCATAGATATGTCGCTAAGTAAAAAAATCAAAATACCGACAAAACCAACATGTGACGATTCTACACTAAACTTTGAAATATTATTCATTTTTTTCAACGCTATCTTAAAGAGTATAAAATTATCTTTAATTTGGTGTATAGAAAACATAAAAATGTTTCATAGATATGTCGCTAAGTAAAAAAATCAAAATACCGACAAAACCAACATATGACGATTCTACACTAAACTTTGAAACATTATTCACTTTTCTCAACGCTATCTTAAAGAGCATAAAATTATCTTTAATTTGGTGTATAGAAAATATAAAAATGTTCCATAGATATGTCGCTAAGTAAGAAAATCAAAATACCGACAAAACCAACATGTGACGATTCTACACTAAACTTTGAAACATTATTCACTTTTTTCAAAGCTATCTTAAAGAGCATAAAATTATCTTTAATTTGGTGTATAGAAAACATAAAAATGTTCCATAGATATGTCGCTAAGTAAAAAAATCAAAATACCGACAAAACCAACATGTGACGATTCTACACTAAACTTTGAAATATTATTCATTTTTTTCAACGCTATCTTAAAGAGTATAAAATTATCTTTAATTTGGTGTATAGAAAACATAAAAATGTTCCATAGATATGTCGCTAAGTAAAAAAATCAAAATACCGACAAAACCAACATGTGACGATTCTACACTAAACTTTGAAATATTATTCATTTTTTTCAACGCTATCTTAAAGAGTATAAAATTATCTTTAATTTGGTGTGTAGAAAACATAAAAATGTTCCATAGATATGTCGCTAAGTAAAAAAATCAAAATACCGACAAAACCAACATGTGACGATTCTACACTAAAATTTGAAACATTATTCACTTTCTTCAACGCTATCTTAAAGAGCATAAAATTATCTTTAATTTGGTGTATAGAAAACATAAAAATGTTTCATAGATATGTCGCTAAGTAAAAAAATCAAAATACCGACAAAACCAACATATGACGATTCTACACTAAACTTTGAAACATTATTCACTTTTCTCAACGCTATCTTAAAGAGCATAAAATTATCTTTAATTTGGTGTATAGAAAATATAAAAATGTTCCATAGATATGTCGCTAAGTAAGAAAATCAAAATACCGACAAAACCAACATGTGACGATTCTACACTAAAATATTAAACATTATTCACTTTTTTCAACGCTATGTTAAAGAGCATAAAATTATCTTTAATTTGGTGTATAGAAAACATAAAAATGTTTCATAGATATGTCGCTAAGTAAAAAAATCAAAATACCGACAAAACCAACATGTGACGATTCTACACTAAACTTTGAAACATTATTTATTTTTTTCAACGCTATCTTAAAGAGTATAAAATTATCTTTAATTTGGTGTATAGAAAACATAAAAATGTTTCATGGATATGTCGCTAAGTAAAAAGATCAAAATACCGACAAAACCAACATGTGACGATTCTACACTAAACTTTGAAACATTATTAATTTTTTTCAACGCTATCTTAAAGAGCATAAAATTATCTTTAATTTGGTGTATAGAAAACATAAAAATGTTTCATAGATATGTCGCTAAGTAAGAAAATCAAAATACCGACAAAACCAACATGTGACGATTCTACACTAAACTTTGAAACATTATTAATTTTTTTCAACGCTATCTTAAAGAGTATAAAATTATCTTTAATTTGGTGTATAGAAAACATAAAAATGTTTCATAGATATGTCGCTAAGTAAGAAAATCAAAATACCGACAAAACCAACATGTGACGATTCTACACTAAAATATTAAACATTATTCACTTTTTTCAACACTATGTTAAAGAGCATAAAATTAGCTTTAATTTGGTGTATAGAAAACATAAAAATGTTTCATAGATATGTCGCTAAGTAAAAACATCAAAATACCGACAAAACCAACATGTGACGATTCTACACTAAAATATTAAACATTATTCACTTTTTTCAACGCTATGTTAAAGAGCATAAAATTAGCTTTAATTTGGTGTATAGAAAACATAAAAATGTTTCATAGATATGTCGCTAAGTAAAAACATCAAAATACCGACAAAACCAACATGTGACGATTCTACACTAAAATTTGAAACATTATTCACTTTTTTCAACGCTATCTTAAAGAGCATAAAATTAGCTGTAATATGGTGTATAGAAAACATAAAAATGTTTCATAGATATGTCGCTAAGTAAAAAAATCAAAATACCGACAAAACCAACATGTGACGATTGTACACTAAACTTTGAAACATTATTCACTTTTTTCAACGCTATCTTAAAGAGCATAAAATTATCTTTAATTTGGTGTATAGAAAATATAAAAATGTTCCATAGATATGTCGCTAAGTAAGAAAATCAAAATACCGACAAAACCAACATGTGACGATTCTACACTAAAATATTAAACATTATTCACTTTTTTCAACACTATGTTAAAGAGCATAAAATTAGCTTTAATTTGGTGTATAGAAAACATAAAAATGTTCCATAGATATGTCGCTAAGTAAAAAAATCAAAATACCGACAAAACCAACATATGACGATTCTACACTAAACTTTGAAACATTATTCACTTTTCTCAACGCTATCTTAAAGAGCATAAAATTATCTTTAATTTGGTGTATAGAAAATATAAAAATGTTCCATAGATATGTCGCTAAGTAAGAAAATCAAAATACCGACAAAACCAACATGTGACGATTCTACACTAAAATATTAAACATTATTCACTTTTTTCAACGCTATGTTAAAGAGCATAAAATTATCTTTAATTTGGTGTATAGAAAACATAAAAATGTTTCATAGATATGTCGCTAAGTAAAAAAATCAAAATACCGACAAAACCAACATGTGACGATTCTACACTAAACTTTGAAACATTATTTATTTTTTTCAACGCTATCTTAAAGAGTATAAAATTATCTTTAATTTGGTGTATAGAAAACATAAAAATGTTTCATGGATATGTCGCTAAGTAAAAAGATCAAAATACCGACAAAACCAACATGTGACGATTCTACACTAAACTTTGAAACATTATTAATTTTTTTCAACGCTATCTTAAAGAGCATAAAATTATCTTTAATTTGGTGTATAGAAAACATAAAAATGTTTCATAGATATGTCGCTAAGTAAGAAAATCAAAATACCGACAAAACCAACATGTGACGATTCTACACTAAAATATTAAACATTATTCACTTTTTTCAACACTATGTTAAAGAGCATAAAATTAGCTTTAATTTGGTGTATAGAAAACATAAAAATGTTTCATAGATATGTCGCTAAGTAAAAACATCAAAATACCGACAAAACCAACATGTGACGATTCTACACTAAAATATTAAACATTATTCACTTTTTTCAACGCTATGTTAAAGAGCATAAAATTAGCTTTAATTTGGTGTATAGAAAACATAAAAATGTTTCATAGATATGTCGCTAAGTAAAAACATCAAAATACCGACAAAACCAACATGTGACGATTCTACACTAAAATTTGAAACATTATTCACTTTTTTCAACGCTATCTTAAAGAGCATAAAATTATCTTTAATTTGGTGTATAGAAAACATAAAAATGTTTCATAGATATGTCGGTAAGTAAAAAAATCAAAATACCGACAAAACCAACATGTGACGATTGTACACTAAACTTTGAAACATTATTCACTTTTTTCAACGCTATCTTAAAGAGCATACAATTATCTTTAATTTGGTGTATAGAAAATATAAAAATGTTTCATAGATATGTCGCTAAGTAAGAAAATCAAAATACCGACAAAACCAACATGTGACGATTCTACACTAAAATATTAAACATTATTCACTTTTTTCAACACTATGTTAAAGAGCATAAAATTAGCTTTAATTTGGTGTATAGAAAACATAAAAATGTTTCATAGATATGTCGCTAAGTAAAAACATCAAAATACCGACAAAACCAACATGTGACGATTCTACACTAAACTTTTAAACATTATTCACTTTTTTCAACGCTATCTTAAAGAGCATAAAATTATCTTTAATTTGGTGTATAGAAAATATAAAAATGTTTCATAGATATGTCGCTAAGTAAAAAAAATCAAAATACCGACAAAACCAAAATGTGACGATTCTACACTAAACTTTTAAACATTATTCACTTTTTTCAACGCTATCTTAAAGAGCATAAAATTATCTTTAATTTGGTGTATAGAAAATATAAAAATGTTTCATAGATATGTCGCTAAGTAAAAAAAATCAAAATACCGACAAAACCAACATGTGACGATTCTACACTAAAATTTGAAACATTATTCACTTTTTTCAACGCTATCTTAAAGAGCATAAAATTATCTTTAATTTGATATATAGAAAACATAAAAATGTTCCATAGATATGTCGTTAAGTAAAAAAATCAAAATACCGACAAAACCAACATGTGACGATTCTACACTAAACTTTGAAACATTATTCACTTTTTTCAACGCTATCTTAAAGAGCATAAAATTATCTTTAATTTGGTGTATAGAGAACATAAAAATGTTTCATAGATATGTCGCTAAGTAAAAAAAATCAAAATACCGACAAAACCAACATGTGACGATTCTACACTAAACTTTGAAACATTATTCACTTTTTTCAACGCTATCTTAAAGAGCATACAATTATCTTTAATTTGGTGTATAGAAAACATAAAAATGTTTCATAGATATGTCGCTAAGTAAAAACATCAAAATACCGACAAAACCAACATGTGACGATTCTACACTAAAATATTAAACATTATTCACTTTTTTCAATGCTATCTTAAAGAGCATAAAATTATCTTTAATTTGGTATATAGAAAACATAAAAATGTTCCATAGATATGTCGGTAAGTAAAAAAATCAAAATACCGACAAAACCAACATGTGACGATTCTACACTAAACTTTTAAACATTATTAATTTTTTTCAATGCTATCTTAAAGAGCATAAAATTATCTTTAATTTGGTGTATAGAAAACATAAAAATGTTTCATAGATA
Source organism: Lordithon lunulatus (assembly GCA_963942505.1). Classification (NCBI taxonomy): domain Eukaryota; kingdom Metazoa; phylum Arthropoda; class Insecta; order Coleoptera; family Staphylinidae; genus Lordithon; species Lordithon lunulatus. The sequence goes on along the minus strand of OZ012672.1, from coordinate 54,309,367 downwards.
TGTCGGTAAGTAAAAAAATCAAAATACCGACAAAACCAACATGTGACGATTGTACACTAAACTTTGAAACATTATTCACTTTTTTCAACGCTATCTTAAAGAGCATAAAATTATCTTTAATTTGGTGTATAGAAAACATAAAAATGTTTCATAGATATGTCGGTAAGTAAAAAAATCAAAATACCGACAAAACCAACATGTGACGATTCTACACTAAACTTTGAAACATTATTAATTTTTTTCAATGCTATCTTAAAAAGCATAAAATGATCTTTAATTTGGTGTATAGAAAACATAAAAATGTTTCATAGATATGTCGGTAAGTAAAAAAATCAAAATACCGACAAAACCAACATGTGACGATTCTACACTAAACTTTGAAACATTATTCACTTTTTTCAACGCTATCTTAAAGAGCATAAAATTATCTTTAATTTGGTGTATAGAAAACATAAAAATGTTTCATAGATATGTCGGTAAGTAAAAAAATCAAAATACCGACAAAACCAACATGTGACGATTGTACACTAAACTTTGAAACATTATTCACTTTTTTCAACGCTATCTTAAAGAACATAAAATTATCTTTAATTTGGTGTATAGAAAACATAAAAATGTTTCATAGATATGTCGCTAAGTAAAAAAATCTAAATACCGACAAAACAGACATGTGACGATTCTACACTAAACTTTGAAACATTATTAACTGTTTTCAACGCTATCTTAAAGAGCATAAAATTATCTTTAATTTGGTGTATAGAAAACATAAAAATGTTTCATAGATATGTCGGTAAGTAAAAAAATCAAAATACCGACAAAACCAACATGTGACGATTCTACACTAAACTTTGAAACATTATTAATTTTTTTCAATGCTATCTTAAAAAGCATAAAATTATCTTTAATTTGGTGTATAGAAAACATAAAAATGTTTCATAGATATGTCGGTAAGTAAAAAAATCAAAATACCGACAAAACCAACATGTGACGATTCTACACTAAACTTTGAAACATTATTCACTTTTTTCAACGCTATCTTAAAGAGCATAAAATTATTTTTAATTTGGTGTATAGAAAACATAAAAATGTTTCATAGATATGTCGCTAAGTAAAAAAATCAAAATACCGACAAAACCGACATGTGACGATTCTACACTAAACTTTGAAACATTATTAATTTTTTTCAATGCTATCTTAAAAAGCATAAAATTATCTTTAATTTGGTGTATAGAAAACATAAAAATGTTTCATAGATATGTCGGTAAGTAAAAAAATCAAAATACCGACAAAACCAACATGTGACGATTCTACACTAAACTTTGAAACATTATTCACTTTTTTCAACGCTATCTTAAAGAGCATAAAATTATCTTTAATTTGGTGTATAGAAAACATAAAAATGTTTCATAGATATGTCGGTAAGTAAAAAAATCAAAATACCGACAAAACCAACATGTGACGATTGTACACTAAACTTTGAAACATTATTCACTTTTTTCAACGCTATCTTAAAGAACATAAAATTATCTTTAATTTGGTGTATAGAAAACATAAAAATGTTTCATAGATATGTCGCTAAGTAAAAAAATCTAAATACCGACAAAACAGACATGTGACGATTCTACACTAAACTTTGAAACATTATTAACTGTTTTCAACGCTATCTTAAAGAGCATAAAATTATCTTTAATTTGGTGTATAGAAAACATAAAAATGTTTCATAGATATGTCGGTAAGTAAAAAAATCAAAATACCGACAAAACCAACATGTGACGATTCTACACTAAACTTTGAAACATTATTAATTTTTTTCAATGCTATCTTAAAAAGCATAAAATTATCTTTAATTTGGTGTATAGAAAACATAAAAATGTTTCATAGATATGTCGGTAAGTAAAAAAATCAAAATACCGACAAAACCAACATGTGACGATTCTACACTAAACTTTGAAACATTATTCACTTTTTTCAACGCTATCTTAAAGAGCATAAAATTATTTTTAATTTGGTGTATAGAAAACATAAAAATGTTTCATAGATATGTCGCTAAGTAAAAAAATCAAAATACCGACAAAACCAACATGTGACGATTCTACACTAAACTTTGAAACATTATTCACTTTTTTCAACGCTATCTTAAAGAGCATAAAATTATTTTTAATTTGGTGTATAGAAAACATAAAAATGTTTCATAGATATGTCGCTAAGTAAAAAAATCAAAATACCGACAAAACCGACATGTGACGATTCTACACTAAACTTTGAAACATTATTAATTTTTTTCAATGCTATCTTAAAAAGCATAAAATTATCTTTAATTTGGTGTATAGAAAACATAAAAATGTTTCATAGATATGTCGGTAAGTAAAAAAATCAAAATACCGACAAAACCAACATGTGACGATTCTACACTAAACTTTGAAACATTATTCACTTTTTTCAACGCTATCTTAAAGAGCATAAAATTATCTTTAATTTGGTGTATAGAAAACATAAAAATCTTTCATAGATATGTCGGTAAGTAAAAAAATCAAAATACCGACAAAACCAACATGTGACGACTCTACACTAAACTTTGAAACATTATTCACTTTTTTCAACGCTATCTTAAAGAGCATAAAATTATCTTTAATTTGGTGTATAGAAAACATAAAAATGTTTCATAGATATGTCGGTAAGTAAAAAAATCAAAATACCGATAAAACCAACATGTGACGATTCTACACTAAACTTTGAAACATTATTCACTTTTTTCAACGCTATCTTAAAGAGCATAAAATTATCTTTAATTTGGTATATAGAAAACATAAAAATGTTCCATAGATATGTCGGTAAGTAAAAAAATCAAAATACCGACAAAACCAACATGTGACGATTCTACACTAAACTTTGAAACATTATTCACTTTTTTCAACGCTATCTTAAAGAGCATAAAATTATCTTTAATTTGGTTTATAGAAAACATAAACATGTTTCATAGATATGTCGCTAAGTAAAAAAATCAAAATACCGACAAAACCAACATGTGACGATTCTACACTAAACTTTGAAACATTATTCACTTTTTTCAACGCTATCTTAAAGAGCATAAAATTATCTTTAATTTGGTGTATAGAAAACATAAAAATGTTTCATAGATATGTCGGTAAGTAAAAAAATCAAAATACCGATAAAACCAACATGTGACGATTCTACACTAAACTTTGAAACATTATTCACTTTTTTCAACGCTATCTTAAAGAGCATAAAATTATCTTTAATTTGGTGTATAGAAAACATAAAAATGTTTCATAGATATGTCGGTAAGTAAAAAAATCAAAATACCGACAAAACCAACATGTGACGATTCTACACTAAACTTTGAAACATTATTCACTTTTTTCAACGCTATCTTAAAGAGCATAAAATTATCTTTAATTTGGTGTATAGAAAACATAAAAATGTTTCATAGATATGTCGCTAAGTAAGAAAATCAAAATACCGACAAAACCAACATGTGACGATTCTACACTAAACTTTGAAACATTATTCATTTTTTTCAACGCTATCTTAAAGAGTATAAAATTATCTTTAATTTGGTGTATAGAAAACATAAAAATGTTTCATGGATATGTCGCTAAGTAAGAAAATCAAAATACCGACAAAACCAACATGTGACGATTCTACACTAAAATATTAAACATTATTCACTTTTTTCAACACTATGTTAAAGAGCATAAAATTAGCTTTAATTTGGTGTATAGAAAACATAAAAATGTTTCATAGATATGTCGCTAAGTAAAAACATCAAAATACCGACAAAACCAACATGTGACGATTCTACACTAAACTTTGAAACATTATTCATTTTTTTCAACGCTATCTTAAAGAGTATAAAATTATCTTTAATTTGGTGTATAGAAAACATAAAAATGTTTCATAGATATGTCGCTAAGTAAGAAAATCAAAATACCGACAAAACCAACATGTGACGATTCTACACTAAACTTTGAAACATTATTCATTTTTTTCAACGCTATCTTAAAGAGTATAAAATTATCTTTAATTTGGTGTATAGAAAACATAAAAATGTTTCATGGATATGTCGCTAAGTAAGAAAATCAAAATACCGACAAAACCAACATGTGACGATTCTACACTAAACTTTGAAACATTATTCATTTTTTTCAACGCTATCTTAAAGAGTATAAAATTATCTTTAATTTGGTGTATAGAAAACATAAAAATGTTTCATAGATATGTCGCTAAGTAAGAAAATCAAAATACCGACAAAACCAACATGTGACGATTCTACACTAAACTTTGAAACATTATTCATTTTTTTCAACGCTATCTTAAAGAGTATAAAATTATCTTTAATTTGGTGTATAGAAAACATAAAAATGTTTCATGGATATGTCGCTAAGTAAGAAAATCAAAATACCGACAAAACCAACATGTGACGATTCTACACTAAACTTTGAAACATTATTTATTTTTTTCAACGCTATCTTAAAGAGCATAAAATTATCTTTAATTTGGTGTATAGAAAACATAAAAATGTTCCATAGATATGTCGCTAAGTAAGAAAATCAAAATACCGACAAAACCAACATGTGACGATTCTACACTAAACTTTGAAACATTATTCATTTTTTTCAACGCTATCTTAAAGAGCATAAAATTATCTTTAATTTGGTGTATAGAAAACATAAAAATGTTTTATAGATATGTCGCTAAGTAAGAAAATCAAAATACCGACAAAACCAACATGTGACGATTCTACACTAAACTTTGAAACATTATTCATTTTTTTCAACGCTATCTTAAAGAGTATAAAATTATCTTTAATTTGGTGTATAGAAAACATAAAAATGTTTCATGGATATGTCGCTAAGTAAGAAAATCAAAATACCGACAAAACCAACATGTGACGATTCTACACTAAACTTTGAAACATTATTCATTTTTTTCAACGCTATCTTAAAGAGCATAAAATTATCTTTAATTTGGTGTATAGAAAACATAAAAATGTTCCATAGATATGTCGCTAAGTAAGAAAATCAAAATACCGACAAAACCAACATGTGACGATTCTACACTAAACTTTGAAACATTATTCATTTTTTTCAACGCTATCTTAAAGAGCATAAAATTATCTTTAATTTGGTGTATAGAAAACATAAAAATGTTTTATAGATATGTCGCTAAGTAAGAAAATCAAAATACCGACAAAACCAACATGTGACGATTCTACACTAAACTTTGAAACATTATTCATTTTTTTCAACGCTATCTTAAAGAGTATAAAATTATCTTTAATTTGGTGTATAGAAAACATAAAAATGTTTCATGGATATGTCGCTAAGTAAAAAGATCAAAATACCGACAAAACCAACATGTGACGATTCTACACTAAACTTTGAAACATTATTAATTTTTTTCAACGCTATCTTAAAGAGCATAAAATTATCTTTAATTTGGTGTATAGAAAACATAAAAATGTTTCATAGATATGTCGCTAAGTAAGAAAATCAAAATACCGACAAAACCAACATGTGACGATTCTACACTAAACTTTGAAACATTATTAATTTTTTTCAACGCTATCTTAAAGAGTATAAAATTATCTTTAATTTGGTGTATAGAAAACATAAAAATGTTTCATAGATATGTCGCTAAGTAAGAAAATCAAAATACCGACAAAACCAACATGTGACGATTCTACACTAAAATATTAAACATTATTCACTTTTTTCAACGCTATGTTAAAGAGCATAAAATTAGCTTTAATTTGGTGTATAGAAAACATAAAAATGTTTCATAGATATGTCGCTAAGTAAAAACATCAAAATACCGACAAAACCAACATGTGACGATTCTACACTAAAATTTGAAACATTATTCACTTTTTTCAACGCTATCTTAAAGAGCATAAAATTAGCTGTAATATGGTGTATAGAAAACATAAAAATGTTTCATAGATATGTCGCTAAGTAAAAACATCAAAATACCGACAAAACCAACATGTGACAATTCTACACTAAACTTTGAAACATTATTCACTTTTTTCAAAGCTATCTTAAAGAGCATAAAATTAGCTTTAATTTGGTGTATAGAAAACATAAAACTGTTTCATAGATATGTCGCTAAGTAAAAACATCAAAATACCGACAAAACCAACATGTGACGATTCTACACTAAAATTTGAAACATTATTCACTTTTTTCAACGCTATCTTAAAGAGCATAAAATTAGCTGTAATATGGTGTATAGAAAACATAAAAATGTTTCATAGATATGTCGCTAAGTAAAAACATCAAAATACCGACAAAACCAACATGTGACGATTCTACACTAAACTTTTAAACATTATTCACTTTTTTCAACGCTATCTTAAAGAGCATAAAATTATCTTTAATTTGGTGTATAGAAAATATAAAAATGTTTCATAGATATGTCGCTAAGTAAAAAAAATCAAAATACCGACAAAACCAACATGTGACGATTCTCACTAAAATTTGAAACATTATTCACTTTTTTCAATGCTATCTTAAAGAGCATAAAATTATCTTTAATTTGATATATAGAAAACATAAAAATGTTCCATAGATATGTCGTTAAGTAAAAAAATCAAAATACCGACAAAACCAACATGTGACGATTCTACACTAAACTTTGAAACATTATTCACTTTTTTCAACGCTATCTTAAAGAGCATAAAATTATCTTTAATTTGGTGTATAGAGAACATAAAAATGTTTCATAGATATGTCGCTAAGTAAAAAAAATCAAAATACCGACAAAACCAACATGTGACGATTCTACACTAAACTTTGAAACATTATTCACTTTTTTCAACGCTATCTTAAAGAGCATACAATTATCTTTAATTTGGTGTATAGAAAACATAAAAATGTTTCATAGATATGTCGCTAAGTAAAAACATCAAAATACCGACAAAACCAACATGTGACGATTCTACACTAAAATATTAAACATTATTCACTTTTTTCAATGCTATCTTAAAGAGCATAAAATTATCTTTAATTTGGTATATAGAAAACATAAAAATGTTCCATAGATATGTCGGTAAGTAAAAAAATCAAAATACCGACAAAACCAACATGTGACGATTCTACACTAAACTTTGAAACATTATTCACTTTTTTCAACGCTATCTTAAAGAGCATAAAATTATCTTTAATTTGGTGTATAGTAAACATAAAAATGTTTCATAGATATGTCGGTAAGTAAAAAAATCAAAATACCGACAAAACCAACATGTGACGATTCTACACTAAACTTTGAAACATTATTCACTTTTTTCAACGCTATCTTAAAGAGCATAAAATTATCTTTAATTTGGTGTATAGAAAACATAAAAATGTTTCATAGATATGTCGGTAAGTAAAAAAATCAAAATACCGACAAAACCAACATGTGACGATTCTACACTAAACTTTGAAACATTATTCACTTTTTTCAACGCTATCTTAAAGAGCATAAAATTATCTTTAATTTGGTGTATAGAAAACATAAAAATGTTTCATAGATATGTCGGTAAGTAAAAAAATCAAAATACCGACAAAACCAACATGTGACGATTCTACACTAAACTTTGAAACATTATTAATTTTTTTCAATGCTATCTTAAAAAGCATAAAATGATCTTTAATTTGGTGTATAGAAAACATAAAAATGTTTCATAGATATGTCGGTAAGTAAAAAAATCAAAATACCGACAAAACCAACATGTGACGATTCTACACTAAACTTTGAAACATTATTCACTTTTTTCAACGCTATCTTAAAGAGCATAAAATTATCTTTAATTTGGTGTATAGTAAACATAAAAATGTTTCATAGATATGTCGGTAAGTAAAAAAATCAAAATACCGACAAAACCAACATGTGACGATTGTACACTAAACTTTGAAACATTATTCACTTTTTTCAACGCTATCTTAAAGAGCATAAAATTATCTTTAATTTGGTGTATAGAAAACATAAAAATGTTTCATAGATATGTCGCTAAGTAAAAAAATCTAAATACCGACAAAACCGACATGTGACGATTCTACACTAAACTTTGAAACATTATTAACTGTTTTCAACGCTATCTTAAAGAGCATAAAATTATCTTTAATTTGGTGTATAGAAAACATAAAAATGTTTCATAGATATGTCGGTAAGTAAAAAAATCAAAATACCGACAAAACCAACATGTGACGATTCTACACTAAACTTTGAAACATTATTAATTTTTTTCAATGCTATCTTAAAAAGCATAAAATTATCTTTAATTTGGTGTATAGAAAACATAAAAATGTTTCATAGATATGTCAGTAAGTAAAAAAATCAAAATACCGACAAAACCAACATGTGACGATTCTACACTAAACTTTGAAACATTATTCACTTTTTTCAACGCTATCTTAAAGAGCATAAAATTATTTTTAATTTGGTGTATAGAAAACATAAAAATGTTTCATAGATATGTCGCTAAGTAAAAAAATCAAAATACCGACAAAACCGACATGTGACGATTCTACACTAAACTTTGAAACATTATTAATTTTTTTCAATGCTATCTTAAAAAGCATAAAATTATCTTTAATTTGGTGTATAGAAAACATAAAAATGTTTCATAGATATGTCGGTAAGTAAAAAAATCAAAATACCGACAAAACCAACATGTGACGATTCTACACTAAACTTTGAAACATTATTCACTTTTTTCAACGCTATCTTAAAGAGCATAAAATTATCTTTAATTTGGTGTATAGAGAACATAAAAATGTTTCATAGATATGTCGCTAAGTAAAAAAAATCAAAATACCGACAAAACCAACATGTGACGATTCTACACTAAACTTTGAAACATTATTCACTTTTTTCAACGCTATCTTAAAGAGCATACAATTATCTTTAATTTGGTGTATAGAAAACATAAAAATGTTTCATAGATATGTCGCTAAGTAAAAACATCAAAATACCGACAAAACCAACATGTGACGATTCTACACTAAAATATTAAACATTATTCACTTTTTTCAATGCTATCTTAAAGAGCATAAAATTATCTTTAATTTGGTATATAGAAAACATAAAAATGTTTCATAGATATGTCGGTAAGTAAAAAAATCAAAATACCGACAAAACCAACATGTGACGATTCTACACTAAACTTTGAAACATTATTCACTTTTTTCAACGCTATCTTAAAGAGCATAAAATTATCTTTAATTTGGTGTATAGAAAACATAAAAATGTTTCATAGATATGTCGGTAAGTAAAAAAATCAAAATACCGACAAAACCAACATGTGACGATTCTACACTAAACTTTGAAACATTATTAATTTTTTTCAATGCTATCTTAAAAAGCATAAAATTATCTTTAATTTGGTGTATAGAAAACATAAAAATGTTTCATAGATATGTCGGTAAGTAAAAAAATCAAAATACCGACAAAACCAACATGTGACGATTCTACACTAAACTTTGAAACATTATTCACTTTTTTCAACGCTATCTTAAAGAGCATAAAATTATTTTTAATTTGGTGTATAGAAAACATAAAAATGTTTCATAGATATGTCGCTAAGTAAAAAAATCAAAATACCGACAAAACCAACATATGACGATTCTACACTAAACTTTGAAACATTATTCACTTTTCTCAACGCTATCTTAAAGAGCATAAAATTATCTTTAATTTGGTGTATAGAAAATATAAAAATGTTCCATAGATATGTCGCTAAGTAAGAAAATCAAAATACCGACAAAACCAACATGTGACGATTCTACACTAAACTTTGAAACATTATTCACTTTTTTCAACGCTATCTTAAAGAGCATAAAATTATCTTTAATTTGGTGTATAGAAAACATAAAAATGTTTCATAGATATGTCGCTAAGTAAAAAAATCAAAATACCGACAAAACCAACATATGACGATTCTACACTAAACTTTGAAACATTATTCACTTTTCTCAACGCTATCTTAAAGAGCATAAAATTATCTTTAATTTGGTGTATAGAAAATATAAAAATGTTCCATAGCTTTGTCGCTAAGTAAGAAAATCAAAATACCGACAAAACCAACATGTGACGATTCTACACTAAACTTTGAAACATTATTCACTTTTTTCAACGCTATCTTAAAGAGCATAAAATTATCTTTAATTTGGTGTATAGAAAACATAAAAATGTTTCATAGATATGTCGGTAAGTAAAAAAATCTAAATACCGACAAAACCAACATGTGACGATTCTACACTAAACTTTGAGCATTATTCACTTTTTTCAACGCTATCTTAAAGAGCATAAAATTATCTTTAATTTGGTGTATAGAAAACATAAAAATGTTTCATAGATATGTCGGTAAGTAAAAACATCAAAATACCGATAAAACCAACATGTGACGATTCTACACTAAACTTTGAAACATTATTCACTTTTTTCAACGCTATCTTAAAGAGCATAAAATTATCTTTAATTTGGTGTATAGAAAACATAAAAATGTTTCATAGATATGTCGGTAAGTAAAAAAATCAAAATACCGACAAAACCAACATGTGACGATTCTACACTAAACTTTGAAACATTATTCACTTTTTTCAACGCTATCTTAAAGAGCATAAAATTATCTTTAATTTAGTGTATATAAAACATAAAAATGTTTCATAGATATGTCGCTAAGTAAAAAAATCAAAATACCGACAAAACCAACATGTGACGATTCTACACTAAACTTTGAAACATTATTCACTTTTTTCAACGCTATCTTAAAGAGCATAAAATTATCTTTAATTTGGTGTATAGAAAACATAAAAATGTTTCATAGATATGTCGGTAAGTAAAAAAATCAAAATACCGACAAAACCAACATGTGACGATTCTACACTAAACTTTGAAACATTATTCACTTTTTTCAACGCTATCTTAAAGAGCATAAAATTATCTTTAATTTGGTGTATAGAAAACATAAAAATGTTTCATAGATATGTCGCTAAGTAAAAAAATCAAAATACCGACAAAACCAACATATGACGATTCTACACTAAACTTTGAAACATTATTCACTTTTCTCAACGCTATCTTAAAGAGCATAAAATTATCTTTAATTTGGTGTATAGAAAATATAAAAATGTTCCATAGCTTTGTCGCTAAGAAAGAAAATCAAAATACCGACAAAACCAACATGTGACGATTCTACACTAAACTTTGAAACATTATTCACTTTTTTCAACGCTATCTTAAAGAGCATAAAATTATCTTTAATTTGGTGTATAGAAAACATTAAAATGTTTCATAGATATGTCGGTAAGTAAAAAAATCTAAATACCGACAAAACCAACATGTGACGATTCTACACTAAACTTTGAGCATTATTCACTTTTTTCAACGCTATCTTAAAGAGCATAAAATTATCTTTAATTTGGTGTATAGAAAACATAAAAATGTTTCATAGATATGTCGGTAAGTAAAAAAATCAAAATACCGACAAAACCAACATGTGACGATTCTACACTAAACTTTGAAACATTATTCACTTTTTTCAACGCTATCTTAAAGAGCATAAAATTATCTTTAATTTGGTGTATAGAAAACATAAAAATGTTTTATAGATATGTCGCTAAGTAAGAAAATCAAAATACCGACAAAACCAACATGTGACGATTCTACACTAAACTTTGAAACATTATTCACTTTTTTCAACGCTATCTTAAAGAGCATAAAATTATCTTTAATTTGGTGTATAGAAAACATAAAAATGTTTCATAGATATGTCGGTAAGTAAAAAAATCAAAATACCGACAAAACCAACATGTGACGATTCTACACTAAACTTTGAAACATTATTCACTTTTTTCAACGCTATCTTAAAGAGCATAAAATTATCTTTAATTTGGTGTATAGAAAACATAAAAATGTTTCATAGATATGTCGGTAAGTAAAAAAATCAAAATACCGACAAAACCAACATGTGACGATTCTACACTAAACTTTGAAACATTATTCACTTTTTTCAACGCTATCTTAAAGAGCATAAAATTATCTTTAATTTGGTGTATAGAAAACATAAAAATGTTTTATAGATATGTCGCTAAGTAAGAAAATCAAAATACCGACAAAACCAACATGTGACGATTCTACACTAAACTTTAAAACATTATTAATTTTTTTCAACGCTATCTTAAAGAGTATAAAATTATCTTTAATTTGGTGTATAGAAAACATAAAAATGTTTCATAGATATGTCGCTAAGTAAAAAAATCAAAATACCGACAAAACCAACATGTGACGATTCTACACTAAAGTTTGAAACATTATTCACTTTCTTCAGCGCTATCTTAAAGAGCATAAAATTATCTTTAATTTGGTGTATAGAAAACATAAAAATGTTTCATAGATATGTCGCTAAGTAAAAAAATCAAAATACCGACAAAACCAACATATGACGATTCTACACTAAACTTTGAAACATTATTCACTTTTCTCAACGCTATCTTAAAGAGCATAAAATTATCTTTAATTTGGTGTATAGAAAATATAAAAATGTTCCATAGATATGTCGCTAAGTAAGAAAATCAAAATACCGACAAAACCAACATGTGACGATTCTACACTAAACTTTGAAACATTATTCACTTTTTTCAACGCTATCTTAAAGAGCATAAAATTATCTTTAATTTGGTGTATAGAAAACATAAAAATGTTTCATAGATATGTCGGTAAGTAAAAAAATCAAAATACCGACAAAACCAACATGTGACGATTCTACACTAAACTTTGAAACATTATTCACTTTTTTCAACGCTATCTTAAAGAGCATAAAATTATCTTTAATTTGGTGTATAGAAAACATAAAAATGTTTCATAGATATGTCGGTAAGTAAAAAAATCAAAATACCGACAAAACCAACATGTGACGATTCTACACTAAACTTTAAAACATTATTCATTTTTTTCAATGCTATTTTAAAGAGTATAAAATTATCTTTAATTTGGTATATAAAAAAACATAAAAATTCCCCATAGATATGTCGGTAAGTAAAAAAATCAAAACATCGGCAAAAGCAACCCGTGACGATTCTGTAATTATGTACAAACTCAATTTAATGATTTGCTTACGTAATGAAAATTGGTTAGAAATATATTATATTATTTACATCACATTTACAATAATGGATGGGGGTGTGGAGTTGTTTGCGTTATGGCAGGGTTTAATATTGGATTGGCATTATCAGCGAGATGGGAAGATCGCGCCGTCAATTCCCTATGCGCTAAGCGCCCCCCATGAACCGAGAAGTTTTCCTACAACTAATGCAATTCGGGACTTATTTATAAGAAGCTGAAATTGGTAGGGGGTGATGACAGAGGGACGTGGCACGAATTCGGAAGTAATCGAAATTAGAACGTTCAGAGCGGATCTAGTCCAAATAACATAATTAGAAAATTTATATAAAGAATATTTTATATAAATGTTAATATGCTTTCTATCTACTGTGCAGGGTTTTAAAATTAACTCTAAGCGTACGTATTTAAGGGCGGAGTCACGATTATACTTTTCGTATATCGCGAATTGTGAAATTGTATTGAACATTTAGCAAAAACTCGCTTATATATATATATATATATAAGCAAGTTTTTGCTACATATTCAATACAATTACACAATTCGTGATATAAGAAAAGTATAATCGTGACTCCGCCCTTAAATACGTACCTTACAGTAACAGTATATATGTATGTATTAATTTAATAAACAGTAAACAAAAGCAGCTATAGACAATTAAAGGTCGTTTTAGACAATACAATTTCTTAATCAAAAGTTGTTTAAAAAATAAATTCATATATCCTTCTCCCATACAATGTGTTCTTGACAAATAGAACGCGTTATATTTTTCCATTTTTCCATTCGATCTAATATCTAATTCAATATTTCAAATAATTTGCTGTATGATACGAGACAATTTAGATTGTCTCGCATCTTGACTAACTTTTGAGTCAAGAAATTGTCTTGTCTAAAACGACCTGATGAAAGTAAGTTATTTCATTAAAATAATAGCAAGGATAATTGATAAAAAGTTATTCCGTGATTCTTTTAACATCAAACATTTTGGATTTGTTATTATAAAATGTCTCTGCACATAAAGCCCTTCAGTCTACAATTATTGCATTTCATAATAAACCAATTGAATTGTATAAACATGTAACCTGAATTGTATTTACAATTACCTTTGAGTGAACACCTTTTTAGGATGTAATAATATGAAATTACAGCTCTCCCGCTTATTTGCGTACTTACTGGGGATAAGCCATAGAAAAACTCTTTTCGAAGTAAACCAACGCGTGTTCCATTATGATTTATTTCGCTCAATTACCCACCGGGATTTCTGCCACGTGTGGGCAGCAGCAGCAGCAGCAGCACTGTACGTATTGCCGACAGGATATAACCGGGCCGCCATAAAAATCCCATCAGGATCAGAAAGCCACACTCGTCGGAGAGGGTGCCGCCCGCCAGCAGACTCGCCATTCTCGCGTATCGTTTTTATTCCCACCGACGGATTTTCTTGTGATAAGGGATTCTTTTGTTTGTTACACGTATATATTTTTTCAGTGATGTGGTGTACCTTCAAAGGGCATTTGAATTTGAAAGCTCCAATAATATGACTTTACTAGGTGAAAAAAGAATATAATTATGTCACCGAGCTCAGTGGGTTGAATACAAGTTATAGGCTATAAGCATTTTTGTTGAAATCTAAAAAATAGTTTGTTAAAACCAGCTCAATTACCTAGTAGTTCATGGTGTCGTCCGTCTAGTGCAGAGCATTGAGGAGCGAGAGTGCAACCCCCGTTGTGAGCGAAATTTTGCGAATAATAATCAATATTGGATAATGGAGATTAGCAGAGTAAAATATAATAAGAGTGACAAGTTTTAATTAAATCATTTCCGTATTTAGTTCGATTTCAATCCCTTAAGTGAAATTGTTATCTACAAATTTAAATTATATTCATACTAATCTGTTTTTAATGTGAATATTAGGTGGTAGATAAACGGAAAGTTTTAACGTCTTATAATCCTGAAACTTGTCAATTTTCATTCTAATTTATTATGGAATAAAGAATTATTATTATTATTATTATTATTATTAAATACTTGGCCAACAAGTTAAGTCAACAAGTCAAACAAAACAACCTTATACAATCGCGGAACTGTGATATTGCCAGCCAACATCAATGGAAAAGCAAAAGTTTTTCTTTAGTGTAGTAAACAAAAAGTTCATTTTGCCAACAATAAAATACAAGAAGAACTTGTATAAACGATACCTTTTAGCCGTCCATTTACTTACTGCGCTAGGGAAGTTCTCAAGTTTTAATGAGACAAATAAACTTATGAATGATGGTACAAACTTTCCCCGAATTGAAATATTAACAATCATCTGTCTATACAAGTGCTATTATTATGCGCGAGACAATACGTGTCAATAACAATTTGTTAACTCTAGCGTGTTACATTATTAATTAAGGAAAATTCTACTATTGTGTGTCAGTTGCTTAGCACTATCATAGGCAGAGAAGAGACCGCCGGAGTCGATATGGAGTTTGTAATATATTTGCAAAATATATACGAGAATTTCAAACGGCTAGTCCTAAAATAATTTTTTTACGAATTAATATACAACAATTTAAATTTTAAAAGTTAATTTGTGTTTAACCTGAGATTTTTTTTTCCGATTTTTGGTATAGTAAATGTTCCATAAGCGATAGCTCGAGTTTTCATGGCGTTATAATACAGCTCCCGTAAGAAAATACTTCTTTAAGCTCATTCAAAGACCGTATAGAGATTTATTTAACTGATTTAAAATTGAAATATATATTTACTTTTTATTGAACATTATTCTAAATAAACGTGTTAATAAACATGAATTCAACTCGAAACTAGATTATATTATAATTGCATTAATTAGTTTTGATGAATTAGTACTCCGGCACCTTTGTCGACTCGTCTAGATCCAGTGTGTTTATTTGTCTTTCATAACGATACAAGGGGAAATAGAGAACCCACTGTTGCACTTGAAAGTCCGCCTCACTCATCGTCAAAGGTATAATTATCGCAAAATCGTATTATGGCGCTATGCCTCGATGCTTTTCATAGGCACAGCCCTGGCACAGCTTTATTTCAAACGCTACGTATTATACAATCAATCAACTTCATTTTTGTTGTTTTTTTTGTGCAGCGCTACTAATCCACAACAAAGTGGCAACCGATATGCGTTTAATATATGTATATATATATATATATATATATATATATATATATATATATATATATATATATATATATATATATATATATAATAAAAAAATATATATAATTTCACTTCAATTAACATTGATACATCTGGTGATTCTTCATTCACATAGCCGACAATGGCAAGAAATACTTCACTATATATATATATATATATATATATATATATATATATATATATATATATAAATTTTTAGAATTTTTAGGCGTACACCTAACTTTTTCGATAAAATCAACGAAGGTCCTTAGTCCCTGGCGACCCCAAGTTTCCGACTACGGTAGTGGTCTTTTATGTATTGTTACCCTGTAATTAGCATTAGTTCTGTAGGACAATAAATCATCATCATTATTATTATTATTATTATTATTGTTTCTAGTGTCCACTTGATCAAAAGTAGTAATATATGTATTTTTTGTCTACTCTGAACAAATAAGTATAATTATATTTTATTTTCTCATACACATTTATCATTTGCTAGCTTTCATTATTAATAAATCTATCATTAAACCACTTCCATATATCTTCAACACTATCACACTCAATTTAGTCACCCAATAAATAATCAATGAATCACCATAGATTAGACAACACTTTATGTACAATAACTTCTCCCACCTAACAATGATGCAACTATTCGCATGCAGTTTGCGTGTTTTGGAAGCAAAGCTCAAGCGCGCGCGTCCCTAAAGGTTTGTCCGCAACAATCCACCAGTTTGTATTCAGTTTATCGCGGTGAAAAGCAACCCCCGCGCGCGCGCTTGCGTCTCTCCTACCCCACGGTTGGAAAGTCTGAACTTTTGGCGGTTAGTTCGCCCAGTTCTCATCACCACTTGCGCTGTTTAAGGGCTCTACGCGCGTACGGTATGATAAACACACAATTGCCGATGCTCGAGTGGCGAACCGAAACTTTTTTCATGAGTTTATCGTGCGAATAGAGTTGATTGATAAAACGAAAAAAAAAACAACAACGGTGCGATGTTTGTAAACAGATAAATCGGGGTTTTTTAGCACGTCGTGGTTTAATCAATTTTAATGAATATTATTTGCACTGTAAGTATTAGTTTACCTATATATTTCGATATTATGACTTATTCCAATATGTTCATACATTTTTTTTCGATGGGAATCTATTATTGAAACAAACAAAATTTTATGGATTATTTTACTTAACTTTAAATGATCACATTTTCTATTAAATAACAGTAATAATTTTCACATGGAAATGAAGGCAGAGGCTTATTACAATTAATAATAAACATTCCATTTATTAATGAGTGAGTTTATGGACATTATCGAAAAAGTTAGTCAAATTCGCATATCTGTTTATGTCAAAAAACTGAAAAAAGGGCAATTTTTGGTAGTTGTGTAATTCTGTACTATTTTTATATGTATATTAGATTATTCTTTTAGCTGTGCTAATATATATATATATATATATATATATTCACTTAAGAACGATTCAATTGTTTTTATTATTAATCTACTATTTGGCTCTGCAATATCTCTGCCTGCAAAACATATTCCCAAACCCTTTATAAATTGAAATAAACAATTCCCATGATTTATATTTTTCCATTCAAAAGTTTGCATTTGCATTAGGTAATCGAAAATATCCCCGTTGCACGCAACTGTATTTTATAATTAATGATTTCCAGTCATTATATAGACAGATTCATTAAGACGACGATATTTTCTTAGCACCAACCCTTTTTTGCTGCTCTACATTATTATCAACGACCATAATCAATACAACGTGATTATTAAAAAAATAATATATATATATATATATATATATATATATATATATATATATATATATATATATATATATATATATATATGTATATATAATGAAATACACTTTTGTAAATTTAACCACACATTACTGTATGTATTATTATTAGTTGGTAATGATTTTGAGTTGATTCAATCATCACAGTTCAAGTTATGTTGATTTTATGCAAGTAGGTAAGCCCATATTTATATTTTAGAAACATGCAAGTTTAAAAATTCGCCAAAAATTCAAATGGTAAAATATACTTTTCTAAATTTAACCACACATTACTGTATGCATTATTAATAGTTGATGGTAATTTTAAATTGATTCAGCAATTACACCTCAAATTATGTTGATTTTATTTAAGTTGGAAAGATAATATTTCAGTTTTTAGAAACTTGCAAGATTGAAAATTCGCCAAATATTCAAATATTAAAACATACTTTTGTAAATTTAACCACCCATTACTATATGTATTGTTATTAGTTCGTGATGATTTTGAGTTGATTCAATCATCACAGTTCAAGTTATGTTGATTTTACGCAAGTAGGTAAGATCATATTTATATTTTAGAAACATGCAAGTTTAAAAATTCGCCAAAAATTCAAATGGTAAAACATACTTATCTAAATTTAACCACACATTACTGTATGTATTATTAATAGTTGACGGTAATTTTAAATTGATTCAGCGATTACAGCTCATATTATGTTGATTTTATTCAAGTTGGAAAGATAATATTTCAGTTTTTAGCAACTTGCAAGATTAAAAATTCGCTAAAAATTCAAATATGAAAACACACTTTTGTAAATTTAACCACCAATTACTGTATGTATTATTATTAGTTGACGGTAATTTTAAATTGATTCAGCAATTACACCGCAAATTATGTTGATTTTATTTAAGTTGGAAAGATAATATTTCAGTTTTTAGAAACTTGCAAGATTGAAAATTCGCCAAAAATTCAAATAGTAAAACATACTTTTCCAAATTTAACCACACATTACTGTAAGTATTATTATTAGTTGACGGTAATTTTAAATTGATTCAGCAATTACACCTCAAATTATGTTGATTTTATATAAGTTGGAAAGATAATATTTCAGTTTTTAGAAACTTGCAAGATTGAAAATTCGCCAAAAATTCAAATGGTAAAACATACTTTTCTAAATTTAACCACACATTACTGTATGTATTATTAATAGTTGATGGTAATTTTAAATTGATTCAGCAATTACACCTCAAATTATGTTGATTTTATTCAAGTTGGAAAGATAATATTTCAGATTTTAGCAACTTGCAAGATTAAAAATTCGCCAAATATTCAACTATTAAAACACATATTTGTAAATTTAACCACCCATTACTATATGTATTGTTATTAGTTTGTGATGATTTTGAGTTGATTCAATCATCACAGTTCAAGTTATGTTGATTTTATGCAAGTAAGACCATATTTATATTTTAGAAACATGCACGTTTAAATATTCGCGAAAAATTCATATGGTAAAAAATACTTTTCTAAATTTAACGACACATTACTGTATGTATTATTATTAGTTGATGGTAATTTTAAATTGATTCAATGATCACAGCTCAAGTTATCTTGATCGTATGCAAGTCGAAAAGACAATTTTTAAATTTTAGCAACAAGCAAGTTTAAAAATTTGCCAAAAATTCAAATAGTAAAACATATGTTTCTAAATTTAACCACATATAACTGTATGTATTATTATTAGTCTGTAGTAATTTTAAATTGATTTAATGATCACAGCTCAAGTTATGTAGATTTTATTCAAGTTGAATAGATAATATGTAAGTTTTTAGCAACTTGCAAGTTTAAAAATCCGCCAAAAATTCAACTATTAAAATACACATTTCTAAATTTAACCACCCATTACAGTATATCTTGTTATTAGTTAGTGGTAATTTTGAGTGAATTCAATCATTACAGTTCAAGATATGTTGATTTTATGCAAGTAGGAAAGATAATATTTAAATTTTAGCAACATGCAAGTTTAAAAATTAGCCAAAAATTCAAATAATAAAACATATGTTTCTAAATTTAACCCCACATTACTGTATGTATTATTATTAGTCTATAGTAATTTTAAATTGATTTAATGTTCTCAGCTCTAGTTATGTTGATTTTATTGAAGTTGGATAGATAATATTAAAGTTTTTAGCAACTTGCAAGTTTAAAAATTCGCCAAAAATTCAAATATTAAAATACACTTTTGTAAATTTAACCACCCATTACTATATGTACTCTTACTAGTTGGTGGTGATTTTGAATTGATTCAATCATCACAGTTCAAGTTATGTTGATTTTATTTAAGTTGGAATGCCAATATTTTTAGCAAATAGTAAGTTTAAAAATTCGCCAAAAAAATCAAATATTGAAACACACGTTTGTAAATTTAATAACATGTTACTGTGTGTATTATTATTAGTTGACTGTAATTTTAAATTGATTATATCATCCCAGCCCAAGTTATGATGATTATATGCTAGGTGCTAAGTTGAAATACAATTGCAATATGCAAATTGAAATACAATTGCAATATGCAAGTTCAAAAATTCTCCAAAAACTTCAATAATAAAATATACATTTGTAAATTTAACCCAACATTAATGTATATATTATATATTATTATATATTAGTTGGTGGTAATTTTGAATTGATTCAATCATCACAGCTCATGTTATGTTGATTTTACTAAAGTCGATATAACAATATTTAAATTAATAGCAACTTATATACTCAACTAACATTGCGTGACATAAAATTAGCTGTATATTTACACCTTTTACTGTTGTAATAGTGAAAAATAAATATTCTTCACTGAAAGCTTTTACACGGATATGCCGATACCAGCCTTAAAATAAATAAATTAGATTGAATAATAAAATCTTTATTATAGTTATTACAGTTATTTATTTACTTATACATACAAACAATTCTACGAATCAATCGCATTCACGTGAATTTTTAATCATAATGATATTTACTTAACGTGTAGAAATAATGGGTAAATGAATTATTTAGTGAGATGGTATGTAGAACAACATGTGCGCATAAAAATAATCACAACCTGTGTTTTTCTATTGTTGATGTTTGTGTCCCAGTCGCTCGCAGTGGATGATACATTTAAAATACTAACGCTGCACGACGATTTCAATTTACTATTGTTTCGCGACTGCAACAGTTTTTTAGATAAAACTGTTTTGAATAAAACTATATATTTACAGTATGTTGTATGTTATTTGTCCTTAAAACCATTAAACTTAATTATTAATCTTTTTGTGTATCAAAAAGTGCATTAAATTATCATCAGTTATTATATGAACATTTTAGTGAAGTTATTCAGATCAATTCATTAATATATAGTCTTTTTTATTTACTTTGAATTGGTTGGTAGCACAAAATAGAATATTCATTTTTTGATTTTTATTGTACAAATTTATTTTTGTATAAATCTACCTTGGACGATTTCATGGTTTTATCATTTCAACTCTTCAAAGCCACGAAGTCCTCCAAGGGGTAGGTTTCGTGGCATTGAAGACTTGAGAAAAAATTTATAATTCTAATAGCCTTATAAAGATTGTAGCTTTTTTATATCTCATTTTTGTATTGACTTTTTTATATGATAAAATTGCCAATAAATATTGTTATAATAATCTATTTTGTGCTACAAACCAATTCAAAGTAAAAAAGACTATTTAATAATGTATTTTGTGCTACCAACCATTTTATACAATAAAAAAATTTAAAATTCTGATAGCCTTATAAATATTGTAGTTTTTCTACATCTCATTTTTGTATTGACTTTTTGATATAATAAAACAGCAAATAAATATTGTTATAATATACACAATATTAGTTTTAAATACATTGATAAATAATTTATATCAAATTAAACTAATTTGCGCTTTTGATTGGTGGGCCCGGCACATAGCAAGAAGAAGCGAAGTTTGTAGAATTTAATTTAAATCACCAAACGGGCTGCATACTTATAATCAAGGAATCTGTTCCCGGGATGAAGGCGACAAATATTGGTTTTAAGGATTATCCGGGCAGACCTTCAGGAACAATACACAAACGACAACTCGAGTTTCCGTCTTTTTGCGTTTAAAACTCTCTTGGCTGCTACATTTTAATTAAACTTAACGATATTTGAGACACTTGCACAAAGTGAAATATTTTCCAAAAAAAAAAAGTACTTTTTATACAGTATAGTTAAAGTTATTATTTAGTAGAATAATTACGACTTTATTTGTACTTTTTAATATAATTAGATATTTTTAACGATAAGGTTTTTAAATTAATTTTCAATAGAGAGAAAATATATAATTTTAACAAAATTTTTACCGTGTACCCAGCTCAGTAGCCGAGTGATTTCAATCCCACATATAAATATGGTAATAGTTTGGTTGGTATGGGCCATCCAACCACCTAATATTTGCTGGTATAGTTTTATTCAACGGATACAAATGTTTTATATTATTTAAACAACTCCAAAAAAGAGTATTTAGTCCAGTGTATATAGTAACAAAACCAATAGAATATAAATTCATATATCTTTATTTGGTATACCGCTCAATAAATACACGCTGGTGAATGCGTGTATTTATTGAGCGGTATGCCAATTAAAGGTCTTTTTTTATACATATATAAATACACATTGTATCTAGAAATTACAGTTGTTCCTTATCAATATCACTCCGCACATTTTTAGCTTGATTCAACAACAATATTATCCTTTCTTCTTGCTCTTTTAATTACGTTCGTCTGCAAATGAAAGCCACGCATAATTTAATTACCTTTCATTAATATTCAATTTCGGTTACTTTTGTTCTTCCACCAAACAACGTAATCAATCTTTCCACCCCGTCGCGTTAATTGTATTTGAAAAATTAAATCACACCACGTTTAATAAATAGATTACGCATCAGTCTATTATGGGAAACTGCGAAAATCCGCGCTCGTTACCCGTTCACGCCAAAGTGGTGGGAAATTCGTAATTTAATTGCTAGTGAAACGTTGCAGAAAATGTATTTTCCTTTCAATTCGTTCTCTATACATGTATTGTCTGCTAATGAACATTCGTCTATTGTTCAGTGCAATAACGTTTCGGAATAGTACTGTGCGCGTTATCAGAATTTTAGACCGGGTGCAGGTGTTGATGTTAAATAATTAAAATAACAAACATATCGTAATATGTTTGTTATTTTAATTATTTAACATCAACACCTGCACCCGATTACAAATTCTGATAGCGCGCACAGTACTATTCCGCAGACAATTCGCATGTGTTTGCAGAGAAAGTAATAAAGATTCACGTACATTAAATTACAAGAATTCATAAATTTGGAAAATTAAGGAAACTAATTAAATAAATATAAATTCAGTCCAGTCCTGGTTTCCTAATTTCTAATGAAAAACTCTATAGCGTTTATTTACCTCCCAATCCCAATGTTATTGGATGTATATATGGAGAGCTGGAGTAATCTCCGAGATGTTGATTTGCGAGTGAAATTTATGGAATAAATTTCCACGCGGATTCAATTATAAATGAAAGCAGATGATAATGCGCGGATCCGCGTATTTGGAGGACCGGAGGGGTGGTACAGGTTCGTACACTCCAGCCGTCATTTAGTCAGCAGTGCCGCAGTGGCAAACTTGGTGCTTGATATTAACTATGATTTATATATGACAGAACTTTGCGTTAATTACACGTGAGCTGGATTGATTCGTGAGCCTCCAGCTCCTACAATAGTTGACTATTTCGGAGGAATTATTAGCAACAGCTTTCAGTGCTAATGGGAAATTAATTGTTAGAATTAAACGATGTCTTTCATATATATAGATACGGATAGCTAGCTCGGTGGTTTCTATATGGGAACGAATAAAAAATATTTAATAATAAAAAAAAAAATAATAATAGGCTTTATTGTCCTACGGAAAGAAAAATCCAATTACAAGACAACAACAATAATATGCAAAAAATATAGGTATAAATATAAATATTAAAAAAAAAAATATATAACATATAATATATAACATGTATTATAACTATTTATTTTATTTTATTTTTATCTGTATTTCGATAATTAAGTATGGTAAATGGCTTTGGTTCGCTGAATTCGACTCAGATCGGTATTTTCTATACGAAATTGTATCAATATTGTTGCTCAATTTTTCAACTACTTATATTTTGAACTCGTAAGCTTTCTCTATAAATTACATTTCGGCAGTAAATTCTCCAGTTAGTATTAGGAATTATAAGCTATAACGAACGAGACTGACGTCCTGCGATGAAATCGTAATGCGATTTAGGAAGTTGTTGTGGAGAAAAGTCATATTGTAACAAAAGCAAGGGGATAACGGTGCGCTGAGGATCCTTTGTGTTCGGACTTGTACGCAAATTTAATTCACCAGGTATAGGATTTAATGCACTATTTAAATATTTTTATTAATAAAGCTAGCTTGGAAAATTACTTCTATTTGTTGCTTTAATGTATTTATGCAATGTATGGTCACAGCGATTTCATGCTACAACTGCAAGAGTACATTGGTTATAGTGACCATATTTGTGTTGTTAAAGTAAAGGACATATCAAAGAAAATAAAAAATACTTACGAAAATAGTAGCATATAACTATGCATAGCTTTAAAAAGTCTTAAAATTCTGTACAGTTCAATTGAAACTTGTATTAGATAAAAATACATGCTTCTAATATACTTACTTTTAATTGGAAATAACAGACTGTCCTCGTAAATATAGGGCGTATGGTCACTGTAACCATAGTACATATAAATACCCGGCGCATGCACCATAATTATGTATATTTAGTGTGATCGGTATTAGCCCTCGGCAGGCACATATGAATCTATCGATAACTATTTAACTATCGTTACTTTAAGCCCAATTAAATATAGCATGAAAAATAGTATAATAAATTTAATTTTATTAAATCTCCGATATTTTTTATAATTTTTTATCTCAGTCGAATAATTTAAAACAGTTCGTATAATAAAAAAAATCCTGCAGACTTTATTTTTGGATGAAAATGATCAAAAACGGTTTATTTTTAATCCAATTAAATATAGAATGTAAAATAATATCATAAATTTAAATTTATTAAACATCTGAATTTTTTATAATTTTTTATAACTTAGTCGAATAATTTAAAACAGCTCGTACAATAAAAAAATCCTGCAGACTTTATTCTTGAATGAAAATGATCAAAAAACAGTTTATCTTTAGTCCAATTAAATGTAGAATGTAAAATAATATCATAAATTTAAATTTTTTAAATCTTTTATTTTTTTATAATTGTTTATAACTTTGTCGAATAAATTAAATACAGTACAATAAAACATGTCCTACAGACTTTATTCTTGGATGAAAATTATCAAAAAACGGTTTATTTTTAATCCAATTAAATATATAATGTAAAATAATATCATAAATTTAAATTTATTAAATCTCTGATTTTTTATAATTTTTTATAACTCAGTCGAATAATTTAAAACAGCGCGTACAATAAAAAGTTCCGGCAGGCTTTATTCTTGGATGAAAATGATCAAAAAATTATTTATCTTTAGTCCAATTAAATATAGAATGTAAAATAATATCATAAATTTAAATTTATTAAATCTCTGATTTTTTTATAATTTTTAATAACTTAGTCGAATCATTTAAAACAGCTCGTACAATAAAATATTTCCTGCAGGATTTATTCTTGAATGAAAATGATCAAAAAATGATTTATCTTTTGTCCAATTAAATATAGAATGTAAATACCCGGCGCATGCAGCATAATTGCATATATTTAGTGTGATCGGTATTAGCCCTCGGCAGGCACATATGAATCTATCGATAACTATTTAACTATCGTTACTTTAAGCCCAATTAAATATAGTATGAAAAATAGTATAATAAATTTAATTTTATTAAATCTCCGATTTTTTAAATAATTTTTTCTCAGTCGAATAATTTAAAACAGTTCGTATAATAAAAAAATTCCTGCAGACTTTATTTTTGGATGAAAATGATCAAAAAATGGTTTATTTTGAGACCACTTAAATATAGAATGTAAAATAATATCATAAATTTAAATTTATTAAATCTCTGATTTTTTTATAATTGTTTATAACTCTGTCGAATAATTTAAAACAGCACGTACAATAAAAAAATTCCTGCAGTCTTTATTCTTGGATGAAAATTATGAAAAAATGGCTTATATTAAGCCCAAATCAGTATAGCATGAAAAATAGTAGCATAAAGTTATTTTTAAATATATATATATATATATATATATATATATATATATATATATATATATATATACATATATATACAGTGTGTCCCCGAAGTGTACTGTAACTTTTTTATTTCAAATTATTGAGAAAAAGTAATTTTCTTTATAAAAATTTTTGTTTATTCCGTAGAGTATTTTAGCATAGTCAAAATATCGATATAATATACAGACTGGTCAAAATTTAATGTAACATGAATTTATACTAAGACGAAAGTACTATTCATTTATTAAAAAAATTGATCTATTTGAAGATCTAAAACAATATACAACGTTTTTTTTGTCAATACTTTACGATGTTGACGAAAAAAACTTTAAAAAAATGCTTTATTATTTGCATATAGTTCAACTCAACTTAAATATAATAATATATAAACCATTTTTATTGGGCTATCGATCCTCTTGGGGGTCTTTCAGCCTGTTTTGTGTTTACATGTGTACATTGCTTAGTAGTAAAAGATATAAAAAAGTATAAAAATAAGTTGATATAATAATAATTAATTAGATGTTTTTTTTAACATAAAATGTATTCCAAATCATTATGAATAATATTACTATAAACTTCTGCCATTACTGATAACCTTAATATATACATATGTAAGTCTATTGAGTGTTAATCTCCAAATTAATAGCAACCGTAATTATCCATACATCTGCGCCGAAACTTGCCACCGTTATCTACCGCTACAAAGCGAAACAGCACCCTCCTAACCTACTAATTACCAATTCTATAGAACCAGCTATTGATTATTGAATATTCGTAGTGGCGGCGGGATATGATTAACTCCTCTTATTGCAAACACGCAACCGTATCAGTTGAAACCGGCGATTTTCCGTCCATTATTAACCTTGTTTAGCGACACGGCTGCCTCCTACGGGATTTTTCTATCTATAAATGTGACCCTTTAAACAAGACTAATCGATAGCCCGCCCCCCGTATCAAGAGTATGCATCAAATTAAACGGGCACGGGGATGATCACAAGCTTTGGATCAAAACCGCGATACTTTCCGCTCCGCTGAATCCGCCGCCCCCGATCAACCGCCTACGGCCGCAAAGGAACCGGCCATCCTTCCATACAGGTACAAGGCCTAGTGTATCGATAAATGCCCACATATGTTAAGAGTGAATTTATATAATCAACACGTTATTTATTTAGCACTAATGAATTTTTAAATAGTTAAGAAACTATTTAAATAGATTTTAAAGCACAATATAAAAAATAATATAGAAAAATGAATTATCACCATCGATAATAGTAACTAGATAAATTTAGACTGAAAGAATTTTACCGCTGTACGGCTATCTGAGTGAAGAATAAGCAGATTTTTCAAACATTAATCAATTAACGCTCCGATGGGACTTGAACCCATGTCTCCGGCTATTGCGGCAGTCGCGGTACTACTAAATGAAATCAACTTAAGCACATTACACAAACGTAGTTAAGGTGTTAAAAGCTGTTGTTGGCGCCACATAACTTTCCGAATTAATTAAATAATATATATAAAACAATAATCCGATTAGCAGATTAATGCGCTTATGCAATAAATTGCAAGCAAATTCCAGATTCGATATTTTTACTCAAAGGAACTGTTCGCCTAGGATAATTATCTCCATTACTCGATCACTTGTAATTACTTAATTTATTTCACTACTTTTTAAGTGTAATTGTACATTTTTTGTTTGTCCATTGTCGCACGCTATATGCATTGTTACTTATGTATCTTATTTTTATTCAAGGCGCTTGCCGTAAATAAATATTATTATTAAAAATATTATTATTATATCTAGATTTCGATTTGTACATTATACATACAATTTTACAAGATATTAATTGTTATTTTTTTTTTAAAGAAGTTCAGGAACATTATTTTATTTTCAGATTCATATGGGTCCGTATTGTCGGCTGATTTCTTTGAATGATTCTGTTATTTTCTGCAGATCTTCAAGGTTGTCTACTATTTGGACTGTATCATCTACATATTGAATGTTATTTATGCATCTACTATTGACTGATACCAGCTGTTTCATCGCTAATTACTTGATCAATTATCATTTCTGAGTATAGATTAAAGGTAGAAAAAAAAGTAGTCAATAGTGAATAGACAAATATGATTCTTGTCGAATGTAACCGTAAACAAATTAGCGCTATTTATAGTTTTCCATAAACTTTCCACTTAAAAGTTTATAAATGTAATGAACTTTCAGTCTATGAATTTCACGCTGGTATAAACATTACTATTTATATTTAATTAAATATCCATTAACTTGAGTAAATTAACAGCCCGTTCGTGGGCAATTTCGTGCACAAATGTATCTGTCTACGTCGCCGTTGTCCGTGATTTGGTTCGTCGCGTGCACCAAATTAGGAGACCCTTTTTTTTGAACGGGAAATTTACGTTATTTAGATTAAATCCCTTTATTCAAATTGCCCGAATTAAAGCCGTGCAGAGTTCGTCGGGGAGGCCAGCGCACCCCATTTCATGATTAGACGGTATTTTATTTATCTTATTTGTTTATGGAAATAATGTGCAAATCAAGCTAAATATGTCTGCTCGGCGGTTATGTCTGGATAAATTAAACTGCTGAATTGGATATGTTAGTTTTTAAATAAACTGGATAATTCAGTTGTGTCAGCCAATAAGTATTTAAAAAAAAAACGAATTTCTAAATATTAATGAAACTATTAAAATAATTAAAAACCTACCCAGCTCAGTGGCCGAGTGGTTAGAGGCGTCGTTCGTCTCGTACTGAGCATTGGGGAGCCTGAGCTCGATCCCCAGCGGGAAGCAAATTTTAGCGAATCACCTTTCAAAGTTTTTCAGAGGTTTTCTGTGAAGTGAAGGTAAATACCGGATGATTAAACTCCTCTGAGTTTCTTCCTTGACTGGTGGAAAAGCCTCACGGCTGATAGCCCTATAAAAATAGACTGTTTTTTTTAATTGAAAACTTGACGTAGAAATGTAATTTGCATAACCATACTGTTTACTAAAACTCAAAAATCAGGGCTACTTTGGCATTTTAAACAACTGCCATCAATCTAAATGTATGCAAATATAATGTGATTGGTACTATTTGAAAGATATATGCGGTTATCTTTGATGGTTTTAAAGATATAACGTTTTAAACGTAGAAATGTAATTTGCATAACCATACTGTTTACTAAAACTCAAAAATCAGGGCTACTTTGGCATTTTAAACAACTGCCATCAATCTAAATGTATACAAATATAATGTGGTTGGTACTACTTGAAAGATAAGTGCGGTTATCTTTGATGGTTTTAAAGATATAACGTTTTAAAGGTAGAAATGTAGTTTGCATAACCATACTGTTTACTAAAACTCAAAAATCAGGGTTAATTTGACATTTTAAACAACTGCCATCAATCTAAATGTATACAAATATATTGTGGTTAGTACTACTTGAAAGATATATGCAGTTATCTTTGATAGTTTTAAAGATATAACGTTTTAAACGTAGAAAGGTAATTTACATAACCATACTGTTTACTAAAACTCAAAAAATCAGGGTTAATTTGACATTTTAAACAACTGCCATCAATCTAAATATATACAAATGTATTGTGGTTGATACTTCTTGAAAGATATATGCGGTTATCTTTGATGATTTTAAAGATATAACGTTTTAAACGTAGAAATGTAATTTGCATAACCATACTGTTTACTAAAACTCAAAAATCAGGGCTAATTTGGCATTTTAAACAACTGCCATCGATCTAAATGTACACAAATATATTGTGGTTGGTACTACTTGAAAGATATATGCGGTTATCTTTGATGGTTTTAAACATATAACGTTTTAAATGTAGAAATGTAATTTACATAACTATACTGTTTACTAAAACTCAAAAATCAGGGTTAATTTGACATTTTAAACAACTGCCATTGATCTACATGTATACAAATATATTGTGGTTGGTACTACTTGAAAAATATATGCGGTTATCTTTGATGGTTTTAAAGATATAACGTTTTAAACGTAGAAATGTAATTTGCATAACCATACTGTTTACTAAAACTCAAAAATCAGGACTAATTTGGCATTTTAAACAACTGCCATCAATCTAAATATATACAAATATATTGTGGTTACAATTTCAAAATTGCTCTATTGCAGTTGATAATGTAATAATTTATAATTTTGTAATTTAAAAAATAATGACATGGATTTAACTATAAGGATAGTAAAATGAATTCTGAACTATCCAGAACAACAAAATTAATTCAAATGAATAATAGCAAACTTACAATGCACCACAATCTTAGCACTTCAACCCCCTCAAGCTAGTTGCAAATACAATTTAATTCGACGTCTAGTTATATCTCGCATAACCCCCGTGGTGTGTGTTCCAACTTTGTAACTTCGTACATATGTAAATCCCAGCTGGAAGCTAATTTTTCGCCCCGCAACTAGTTAGATGCAAACGAGTGCTTTATGTGTAATTTGTCGTTGTTTGTTGTAGAAATTATGGTATTAAATACGCTGCCGAAATGAACATCTCCGATTTGCTGTATGTCTCCGGCGTGGAGCTGACGAACAGCAGCGTGTACGAGGTGAACTGGACGAACATATCGAATCCCGAGAAGGATGCCTGGGAACAGTGGAGCTCGTTAATTCAGGACCGCGCTGTGGTCGTGTCGCTGCTTCTGCTCTTCTCCATGGCGACGGTGTTTGGCAACATGCTGGTGATATTAGCTGTAATTCGTGAACGATATCTGCACACGGCCACTAATTATTTCATAACATCGCTGGCGGTTGCGGACTGTTTGGTCGGTTTGGTGGTGATGCCATTTAGTGCACTGTATGAAGTGTTAGAACATACATGGTTTTTTGGACCAGATTTGTGCGATGTTTGGCGTTCGCTGGACGTTCTGTTTAGCACGGCGTCGATTTTGAACTTGTGCGTGATTTCCTTGGACAGGTACTGGGCCATTACGGATCCCATAACTTATCCGATGCGGATGACACGTACGCGGGCTGTTTTACTAATAGCCGCTGTTTGGGTTTGCTCCAGTGCTATATCTTTTCCTGCCATCGCGTGGTGGCGTGCTGTACGTACTGAACCAATTCCCGCCTACAAGTGCCCTTTCACCGAGCATTTAGGTTACCTAATATTCTCCTCGACTATATCTTTCTATCTTCCATTGTTCGTGATGGTGTTTACTTATTATCGCATTTATCGCGCTGCTGTTGCACAAACGCGCTCGTTGCGGCTTGGTGCTAAACAAGTCTTTGTTGGTGCGGGCAACCTTGAACTGACATTAAGAATTCATAGGGGTGGTACGTGTAATTTGCCCGCAACTGAAGCCCGACACCTCTGCTCGCAAGAGGAAGAACCTTTAACGGCACTGCAGAACAACGGGTTATCCCGCATGGCCTCCACGCGACTTGGGGCGAATAACAAGAATTTCTCGTTGAGTAGAAAACTCGCTAAATTCGCGAAAGAGAAGAAAGCGGCTAAAACGTTGGGGATTGTTATGGGTGTCTTCATTGTTTGCTGGTTGCCCTTTTTTGTTGTGAACCTACTGTCTGGGTTCTGTCTGCAGTGCATTTGGCACGAAGAAATTATATTGGCAGTAGTTACGTGGCTAGGATGGATCAATTCTAGTATGAATCCGGTTATTTACGCTTGCTGGAGCAGAGATTTTCGCAGGTGAGTGCTTTTATTTCATATAAATAAACATATTTAATCGTATTATAGATTTGATTATCAAGTTTTTGGTGAATGTTAATTATATTTATTTATGTCAACAATATTCCAAAATGTGATTGAATGTTTTAAATAAATCTAGAGATAATGTCATCACTTTTCTTTCAGTAAATGTTCATATTTGTAGAGGTATAGAACACATAAAATACATAATACTCGTGGTAATGGCTTTCTACAAGCCAGTCGTGCCGGTTATATGCACTATATTTAATCACTATTGGTATCAAGTTATCTCTCAAATAAAGTCAATACCACTTTATTTGAGAGATAACTTGATGCCAATAGTGATTAAATATAGTGCATATAACCGGCACGACTGGCTTGAAGAAAGCGCCAGCTGCAAGTCCAATCTTTGACCATTTTTTTTTTAATAGTTGGGTCGAATATCAGCATTCTCTTTTAAAATCCGTCAAAAAATCATTTTATATCTTTTTACATACGAAATACGAAATATATTTTTTCATTTTAAATATTTTATATTTTTTCATTAATTACCCTAAGCTGTGGTGGGTAATTAATAAAAAAATATAAAATATTTAAAATGAAAAAATATATTTCGTATTTCGTATGTAAAAAGATATAAAATGATTTTTTGACGGATTTTAAAAGAGAATACTGATATTCGATATTAATATATCTTGCAGTCAATTCTATATTAATGGCACATCGTGTCGTGATTAAAAAAAAACTGTGTGCATTTCCTGTGAGAATTTAACATACAATAAAGTGCAAATAAGTAAAATAAATTAGATTTTTATGGGGATCCATAAACAACTCGTATTTACACAAGTTTTATGTGCATCGAACGCACGACATCTGCAGTCGTATGGTATAGTCCCCACGGCCGCAAAGTTTAAAAATTTATATGTGTTTCAAATTCATGTGGGATAAATCTGCGAATCGCAAACTGCAATCGTGTAGTTGAAGCGATGTGATCATATCTTTTTTGTTTGTTTGGCGTTGTCTAACTTGAACTTATAGCGCCGACACATGTGTGTTCTGAATAAAATTACAACTAGTAAAATACTACCTATGAAATAATTCAG
Source organism: Lordithon lunulatus (assembly GCA_963942505.1). Classification (NCBI taxonomy): domain Eukaryota; kingdom Metazoa; phylum Arthropoda; class Insecta; order Coleoptera; family Staphylinidae; genus Lordithon; species Lordithon lunulatus. The sequence goes on along the minus strand of OZ012672.1, from coordinate 54,276,183 downwards.
TGTGTAATAAATTGTGTTTTGGTTTAATTTATTTTCTTTATATCTCTATGTATAGGTTGGCAATTATTTTATAAAACAATAACATATATATATATATATATATATATATATATATATATATATATATATATATTGGCCGTGACAGCCGGAGACGTGGGTTCGGTTCCCACCGTGAAACTTTTAGAGTCATTATAGTTAGGTATATATATATAATTTAAAGAATTTTAGCTAAAAATATTCTCGTAATCCCAATATCTCTCCTAAATAAAAGGCCGATTAATTAATCAGGTTATCCAAAAATGTGTAAATGTTTGGATAACCTGATTAATCTATTTTAATATAGTAATGCAAGAAATAATGTCAGTATTTTTTTTTCAAGATATTGGATGATTTCGAGAGTTTCAGAAAAAAATTCATTAAACTTCAAAAATCATGCTTCAAGATATTGGATGATATCCAATCCAATATCTTGAAGCATGATTTTTGAAGTTTAAATGAATTTTTTTCTGAAACTCTCGAAATACATTCCCATATACTATACACACTAACTACACATATAAACTTTAAACCAATTGAAAATTTTGAAATCTTCCGGATCGCAAATTTTCAGGATAATTCAGAGAACTGTAACTCTGATTTCATATGAGATATTATTAAAATTTAAACAATATAAAATAGCTACATTCATATATTTATTAAAAATAATAAAAATATCTATGTTTTTAAATTATTTTTCAAAATATTTGATGCAAACCAAGGCAGTAATTTCTGAACTGTTTCACTTATAGCTGCAAAACTCAAAGCCTAAATACACTGAAACTCTCCAAAATATGATTGACTAATCGGTTGTAATAAATTTGCAAAATTTGACGCAAATCGAAAAAATGGCAAATTTCGACAAAAATCGTAAGGGGTTAACCTTCAAAATTTTTGAGCCAAAAAAATTTTTGTTCGCGATTGATGTAAAATTTTGCATATGTATTATACATCTTATTTTGAACATCGGAGGTGATTTTCAGCCAATTTCTTCAAAAACTTCTTGAGATATTGAGTAATTAAATCAACTGGAAATACAATTTCACTATTTTTCAGTTAGCTGTAAAACTTATTTCTTGTGAGATAAAACTATGTGCATTAGATTTCTAAATAGCGTCATTCATCTAATTTGATATAATAATGAAAAATAAGTATGTCAATCGTATATATTTTTGATATATTGGAAAACAGAAGATATAATTTTACTGTAATATAATATTTGACCAATTTTTCAGTTGGCCATAATACTATATCCTAATAAGATAAAGCTATGTATTACACAATTTTAAATAGCCTATTTAATCTATTTTCAGATAATAATAAAAACATCTATGTCACTACAATTATTGTTTGATATATTGGATGAAAAGTAAGACCATGATATTCAATAATTTTTCAGTCAAACAAATATTTTATCATTTTTAGTTCGTTAGAAAATTAGCTCCCTATGTGAAAAAACTATATTTTATACATGTTTAGATAACCTGATTAATGTGTTTAAACATAGTCATGCAAAAAGTAATACCAAAGGTATATTTAGATATTGGATGAAAACTAAGAGCATGATTTTTGAAGTTATTCAGTCATTACAAAAATCTAACTGAATTTTTGTTCTGAAATTATCAAAATACATTCACTTGTATTTATATAGTACAAATATATAATTTAAAACAAATAAAATAAATTTTAAAAAGAAAGGGATTTGTAACGGTTAATAATATGAAAGCTAATGCAAAGAGTAAGAACCAATGGTCATGTCGATGTTTAAAAAATATTTTAAAAGAAAACTAAGGCCAATTACCATACACCAAAATATGTCTGATGGTTGTTGTTAAATTCTAAACAATATGTTGAAAGTTTCAATAAAAAAACCTGGGCGGTAATTTATAAAAAATTGCAATTTGTTTTGTTGCAAATATTAATCAAGTACAGCTAATAAAATTAACTTAAATTAGTTTTTTTTCACAATTTATGGTCACTAAGATATGAATAAACAATTGTAGAAAAAATAATTTTGTTTTGCAAACTCCGTTTAGTAACAATGCACCGAGAAAAAATACCCCGCATATATTTCACTTACATGTTTATGTTTAAAAGTTATTTAAAAAAAAAACTAAGGCCCATTACCATACACCAAAATATATCTGATGATTATTGTTAAATTCTAAACAACATATTGTAAAATTTAAAAAAAAAATAGTGGGTGGTAATTTATAAAAATTGCAATTTGTTTTGTTGCAAATATTATTCAATAACAGCTAACAAAATTAACTTAAATCTGTTGTTTTCTCATTTTATGGTTACTAAGATATGAGTAAACAATTGTAGAAAAAATCATATTTTTTTGTACACTCCATTTAGAAACAATGCACCGAGCAAAAATACCCCGCAAATATTTCACTTACATGTTTATGTTTAAAAATTATTAAAAAAAAACTAAGGCCCATTAGCATATATCAAAATATATCTGATGATTGTTGTTAATGTAATGCATAGTTCAAGTCATTTGAGATAGTGGACGGGCATAGTTTGATTGGTGGGGGACGCCCGCCCACCCCACCTTTGTTCATATAGTTTATTCCATAGGATAACACTCTCCCTGGTATGGTTTCTATAATATAATACATATGTATCTATTGAAAAAAACTATGCGTGCAAAGGTGGGGTGGACGGGCGGCCCCCACCAACCAAACTATGCCCGTCCACTATCTCAAATGACTTGAACTATGCAGTACAATGTTACCCATTAATGTCTATGATTCAATTAATTACATTTATCAATTTAAGACTAATTAAAAAAATATATGTGAAAAACAATGTAGTGCATAGTTCAAGTCATTTGAAATAGTAGATGAGCATAGTTTGATTGGTGGGGGCCACCCGCTCACCCCACCTTCGCTCGCATACTTTTTTCAATGGATACAGACGTTTTATATTGTTAAAACCATTTCAAGGAGAGTGATATCCTCTGGAAAAATTATACGAACAAAGGTGGGGTGGGCGGGTGGTCCCCACCAACCAAACTATGCCCGTCCACTATCTCAAACGACTTAAACTATTCATTACACTATTATCTGTAATATTTTATGATTAAATTAATGCCATTTATTAATTTAAGACTAAATAAAAAAATATATGTAAAAAATAATGTAATGCATTGTTCAAGTCGTTTTAAATAGTGGACGGGTATAGTCAGGTTGATAATATTGTATGTACTTTTAAAAAATCATAACACCACCTTATAAAAATCAACCATATCACAACAAAAGTGATCGAGCGCACGAAATCTGCTTTTACAGCCGTTCAGGCACTTTATTTCACTATGTTGGTAACAAAGAATAAAACGACAACAAACACAAAAAGAGCAGTCCCCCCTTAAAGTTCATTTAATACGCTGAAAGGCCCCCACTGCCAGTTTAAACGGATGATATCGCAGTTAGAATGAGTGCTCATACAAAACACGACACACACAATAAATGACGAATAGAAAATGCGAGGCAGCATTGAGAATATAAATTGTGTAGCTTTATGAAGCGTACCAAAAATAAACTGTCTTTATTTATTTTTAGCAACAATTTATAATCGCTACCATTGCGCCAATTGAAATGAAATCAAGTGTAAGAATAACTTGGTGGACGGTGGTAGTTAATACGTTTATTAACTTATTTTGCATAATATTATTTGTAACCTATCTCAGTGGCCGAGTGGTTAGAGGCGTCGTCCGTCTCGTACTGAGCATTGGGGAGCCTGAGTTCGATCCCTAGCGAAATCACGAATCACCGAAAAACTGTGAAATTTACAGAGGTTTTCTCTGAAGTTAAGGTAAATACCGGGTGATTAAGCTCCTCTGAGCTTCTCCTCTGACTGGCGGAAAAGTCTCACGGCTAATAGCCCTATAAAGATTATTTTTTCGTGCCATTTAATTGAAAAAAGTTTAAAATTAAATTCTCCCTATAAAGATAGAAGTTTTGTTATTATGTGTATTCGTTTACGAGTAAATACTAGCTAAATAAATCTAAATCTAAATTTTATAGCACAATCCCAATTATCCGAATGCACATTCATGATCAATACTAACACTGTAACTTCAAGCAGTCTGCATTTGATAAGCGAAGCGTGTGCTTTTCTTAAGTGCGTAATTAAATTTATGCAGCAATCACTAATCTGTTTTCGCGGAGTAAATTTAATCGCCGAAATCTGTTTTATTTGGGTGAGCGCGCGAGCTGCGTAATCAACGCTCGTCGCGTATGGAAACGAAGTATTGTGATGTAATCACAACGGAGCGCATCAGCCTGTCGATATCAGCAGATATGCGAAGAATTATCTGGTGATGGATCGGGTTAATCTGGTCTTGATTTATCCGTAGTACAGAATATACAAGAAAATTGTATATAGGGGTTTTATAGCGGTAGGGAAGTATTAAACGTGTTAAAAATAAAATATGTATTGGGTGAACAGAATATTCTTGAATAGAATATACGTATATAAGTTCAGGTAAATAAACCAGCACTGCTGATTGCAATTTCATTGCGTACCTGCTGCTAAATATACGGGGGCTCGCACACGTGCCATAATTACAAGCATAACTAATGTTTCTGCAATTTGCGCTATTAATATCACCTGCTCCATCGACCGAGGGGGAGCGAAAGCCACGTAATTGCACGTGCAATACAACCATCCTTTATCGTTATCAATCGCAAAAATGTTCGCGTTGCAGTTTCAAAGCTGTATAAATAAATTACGTTTTCCAATTTGCAGCGAGGCGGAGAGCGACAACGGTGCAATTTACCTCCAGTCTTTTTCTTAGCTCCGTTTAGATAATAAAACAAAAACGGTGTGGCGTGATTCTATTAATAACACTGGCTATTTTAACGAGTGCGGTTGTACGGCTATATGTATATCTCAAGGATAACAATATATCTATTATGTATGGGATTTGCCTTATAAAACGCAAATGCTGCTGACAGTTCATTTTGTTTTGAGTGAAACCGTCTTATGCCTCATAAAATTGCAAGTTTCTGCATGTATACGTTATTTCAAGGGCTTGAAATGATATATAACTATATACCGTGAGAGCAATGACTGTCACAATTTGAATAATGCGTGGAATATATAAAATTTTAACTAATATAAAATAAAGCTAAATTGTCACAATTGTTTGCCACCAATAAAATAAACCCGCAGCAATAAATTACCGCAATAAATCCCCCCATCAAAACTATTCATTCAGAAACGTGTTTATCTTAAAAGATTGATTGCAGCCTAGTTAAGTTTCATCCTAAAACCCCCATCCACCCCAGGGGCGCGTATAACTTCCCACAAGGACGTCCTTTTTATTTATTCATAAAGGTTAAACGCAATGAAGACGCAGAGATTTATAATAGCTGTAGTTTCGTTTTATAGCGGCGATTTAGTTTTGGCAACTTGTGTATCAACGATGTGGCCCATAATCTGGTTATCCAGGTCACGGCATCAACTAATTCACCCTAGCGAACATACATGTTCGGGGGGTTTCCAGCGGCGGTGTAACTGAAAAACTTCGTCGTCACATGAATTATTGGCCTGAAACACTAACACGTATGTGTGTGTATGCGCGCATTCTGCTCGTAATTAATGATATACGTTTTAGTCAGTAATTTTATTGCGTTATGATACATCAAAGATAAATCTGAAAGGAGTCCAAATGATTATTAATGGATAGCAAAAAGCTGTTGTTGCTTGGCAAATGAAGATAATTGCATTTGTGGTTTATAGCACAGAATAATTAATTGATGTTTGCATGCATTAACTAAACCGAATGGCAAACATAATGCTGCACGTAGCTAATGGTCAGTATAATATAGGACTGTAAGGAAGTCAAGTATAATTGTAAGGATCTAATTAAATATTCATGGCGGTATTCGCAGGCCCCCCCAATCTCGTTTTAAATTAATTGCAACAACTCGCGTCGACAGGCCACGTAAAAGAATTACTCTAATAAATCTCCGCGCGCTTGTTAATTAAACCGTGATTGCTTTAAACGGTTAATTAACGAGGTTTATTTTTATATTTCGCAGTAATTGATTTCTAATCGGGTTTGTCGCTATTTGCATCTCGCGGGCGGATGCGCACCTAAAACTGATGCGCGTTTGAATTAATTACGACAAGAAACGTCTTATGTGCCGTCGTGCTTTCTGCACGATTAAATGCAATGGGCAAAAGACAATATTTGATGTCGATCTCGGGGCGGATCCGGTCTCCGTGGGATATCCTCGTGAAAATTGCTGTAGGTACAGCACGAGGACTGAACGTACTGTTCGCCATTTACGACACCCGCCCATTCCATTGCCGCTCTCTGTTTTTATCCTGATTGCATCCGAGTGGAATTGAGTAGAGGTTTCTCCAGGGCTGTATCTCCACATTAACAAGGGATTTAGTTTGGATTCAATTTTTTTGTTTAGGATTGAAACATATTTTTTCGGGTTATCATTCGTTATGTAAAATTTCATTTTATTAGGCATGCTCTACATAGGTAGACTAAGAGAAGAAAGACCTTAATACTCTACAAAATTCCCCCAATAAACAATACCTTCAAGTAACAAAAAAAATATATTTCCAAATTTATGCTTAAATAGATTTGGTATAATATTTTTTTGTTGACCAAATTGTAATTTTTATGACTTTATTTAACTTCACTATCCAAGCTATTATAATAAAATTCTCCTAAAACGAATTTTCAATTTTTATCAAACTCTTAAAAGAACTTTCTCATGAGATGTGTGTGCCTTTTCACGGATTTTTGGCCTCAGCTTTTTTCTTTTTAAAGCTAGAAGGATCATTCAAATTGCATTATTATAGAGAATTTCAAGCCCGACAAACGGCCTTTTAGATATTTTCCGCTATCTCTACCCGTTATTCCGCAACATTAAAAAAAAGTGTGTGAAGAATGTGTGTTTTTGAGCATGTGCACGGTCTTTCAAATGTAACTTTGTTCTTCTTAAAGCTTGAAGGACCATCCTTCAAATATCAAGAATATATAAAATTTCAAGCCCGACAAACGACCCTATGGATGTTTTCCGCCATCTCATACCGACTACCCGAAAAATATTGTGAACAATGCGATATTTGAGTCTTTTCACGGTTTCTTTTGGCAGTAACTTTATTTCTTCATAAAACTCAATTTTAGTCATTCAATTGCATGCTACAGAAGTGTATAAATAGCCTGATTCATCTACGTTGATATTATGATGATAATTATTTAGGTAGTAGTATATATTTTTGAGATACACGACTAGAAACACGATAATATTTTTGAAATATTTCTAACTATTGAAAAATCTGACAATCTTGTTTTTTGAGACTGGGTACAATTTGTCATTAGGACACAATGAACGACACAACTCAAGTGCGAAGTCTTAATACATAATCATGTACGCATACACTAACACACGTCAAAAAGTCCATAGCCAGTTAAAAATTGCAACAAATACAATCACAACTATTCTTTTACAACAAAATTAATCAAAATAACAGTCAAACTATTTAAAACTAAAGTTCAACCAACTCAATATTAATAAAACCCTACCGTAGCGCTAACACCACACAGCATTCATTTCCATCATCATTCTTTTTGTGGTCGCATTTATTTTCAGCCATTCTCGTGGAAATCAGGCTCTCTCTCTCTCAAATAAAATTCCGAATGTTTACGATTATTACAGTCTGCGACGAGATACAAAACCAACCGGAAAACTTATTTATAACGTTACCGAATGTATTAATTAAAACACGGGATTGTCATTCAATTAAACGGTTTTATGTCCGTCTTATTGGGCTTGACGTCCCGCCTCCCTCCGTGTGTGTGTGTATAAACTTTAACTCTTTGGACTTTGGTAAGTTTAGGGTCTTAATTAAAGCTGCTGGATAAGCGACCTTCAGACGAACTGAGTTACACGGTACAACAACGAATAGATTTTGCCTAAGCAGGTTTGTACGTGCTCTAGCAACATAATTAATTTCGTTTATTGAACGAACATCCTTAAGTTCGGAACGGGTGAAAGAAATTTATGGTGGAATTAATCTCTGGCAGTTCACGTGTCAAGATTATTATTATTTATGCTGCTCAAAGTTTAATAATAATATTTTAGTGAGCTAGCAGCTCCCGAAGTGATATTTTAATTAAAGCCATTATAAATCATTTTATCCAGGCAATAAAAAGCGATAATCTTTCCCTGGCTTGGCGCAGCGGTTGATTTATTTCCACCCCTAAAAAAAAGTGCAAATGAGGCCTTGTGGTGTTCGAATTGCGAGCCCTAAATAAGCCAGCGTAACTAACAATCTGGCATCCAGGTGAGATTCAACAGGTATTTGCTAGTCCGCTAGTAGTCCCCCGTCTGGGTGTTTAATATCAGAAAAGTCCACCACGCAATCAGAGTAATGCAAGGATATAGTGCGCGGCCGGACCCGGGATCCCGATGTAATCTCGGATTAGCCATGCTCCCGCTCCGTGGGATAAGACGGCGGGGGCGGGTTCTGGAGTGATGGAAGCTAGGTTTATTGTCCTTTGTCTCTGCCAGGCCAGTCTCTTTGCAAAATCGAATGGTGACCTGGTTTTTTCCCCCCACAGCCCGATTTTCCAATAGCAATTCTCGTCCGCATTGTCGTGCGTACAGTCACGTTTAGTTACTTTAAGGTATTTAACTCTCTCTCAATTCGCGCAGCCCTTCAATTTATATTAAAGTGGACGCCTTGAAAACACCTTGCAAACACTCGTACGTACGTGATGATAAATTGGGATCTTACATTATTTCTACAGATTTAGATAAATGAGGAGCTTTAATGACGCTATAAATGTTACTTTACTTGAAGTGTTTATGATTATTACCATTTTATCTCAACATAGTGTGTTATTAATGTATATATTGTGGAGAATGTGAGGTATAATAAAGTTGAATACTACTAGCTTAACATCAATTACAATGAAATTAACGTGCGAAAGAAATAAAAAGGAATATCTTGTTTTATTGATAAAAAAAATTCATTTTTATAACGTCTATTTTGGATTGTATTTCGATAACTAACAGGGATAGAGGGTTGTGATTTGTTGTATTTGGCTTACTTCGGTCGCAGGGGTGTCCAACAAGTCGACCGCGAGACTAATGTTAGTTGATCGCTCGCGATGTCTTAATTTGGAGGCCGATTACACTACATATTTGTTAAATGGAGCACTAATGACAACAAGTCGATCGCGACACAGTTTTGAGATGAAAAGTAGAGCTTATATACACAAAAATTAGCCACGCCTACTATACGGGAACGAATAGTTTTACAGCCCTTCAAATTCAAAATTTGAATAATCGAAATTATTGCAAATTATATGAGATTTAGTATATGTTTTTCTATCAAAATTAACTTTAGTCATAGCAGTTTATATACAAAAATGACTGAAAAAGTCAAATTTTAAAATCGTATTCAAATATCTTCATTTGTTTTAAAGTTACAGCCCCTCAAAGTCAGAATTTGTATATTCGATAGTATTGCAAATTATATAATGAGATTTAGTATATGTTTTTCTATCAAAATTAATTTTAGTCAAACTTAATATATTTATATAGTAAAATGACTGAAATAGTCAAATTTTAAAATCACATTGAGATATCTTCATTTGTTTTGAAGTTACAGCCCTTCAAAGTCAAAATTTGTATAATCAAAAGTAATGCGAATTATATAATGAGATTTAGTATATGTTTTTCTATCAAAATTAACTTTACTCATACCAGTTTACATACAAAAATGACTGAAAATGTCAAAGTTTAAATTCGCTTTCAAATATCTTCATTTGTTTTAAAGTTACAGCCTCTCGATGTTAAAATTTGTATAATCGAAAATTTTGCAAATTATATAATGAGATTTAGTATATGTTTTTCTATCAACATTAATTTAAGTCATACCATTTTATATACAAAAATGACTGAAAAAGTCAAATTTTAAAATCGCATTCAAATATCTTCATTTGTTTTAAAGCTACAGCCCTTCAAAATCAAAATTTGTATAATCAAAAGTATTCCAAATTATATAATGAGATTTTGTATATGTTTTTCTATCAACAGTAATTTTAATCATACTAGTTTAAATACTAAAATGACTGAAAAAGACAAATTTTAAAATCTCATTGAAATATCTTCATTTGTTTTAAAGTTACAGCCCTTCAAAGTCAAAATTTATATAATAGAAAGTAATGCAAATTATATAATAAGATTTAGTATATATTTTTCTAACAAAATTAACTTTACTCATACCAGTTTATATATAAAAACGACTGAGAAAGTCAAATTTTAAAATTGCATTCAAATACCTTCATGTATTTTATAGTTACAGCCCTCCCAAGTCAAAATTTGTATAATCGAAAGTAATGCAAATTATATAATGAGATTTAGTATATGTTTTTCTATCAAAATTAACTTTAGTCATACCAGTTTATATACAAAAATGATTGAAAAAATCAAATTTTAAAATCGCATTCAAATATCTTCATTTGTTTTAAAGTTACAGCCCTTCAAAGTCAAATTTTGTATAATCGAAATTAATGCAAATTATATAATGAGGTTTTATATATGCTTTTCTATCAAAATTAATTTCAGTCATACCAGTTTATATGCAAAAATGACTGACAAAGTTAAATATTAAAATCGCATTCAAATATCTTCATTTGTTTTGAAGTTACAGCCCCTCAAAGTCAAAATTTGTATAATTGAAACTAATGCAAATTATATAATGAGGTTTTATTTATGTTTCTCTATCAAAATTAACTTAAGTTATACCAGTTTATATACAAAAATGACTGGGAAAGTCAAACAAGTCAAAAAAGTAATTCAAATCATATAATGAGATTAGGTATATGTTTTTCTATCAAAATTAACTTTAGTCATACCAGTTTATATACAAAAATGACTGAAAAAGTCAAATTTTAAAATCGTATTCAAATATCTTCATTTGTTTTGAAGTTACAAGTTACGTCTCAAAATCAAAAATTGTATAATCGAAAGTATTGCAAATTATATAATGAGATTTTGTATATGTTTTTCTATTAAAATTAACATACCAGTTTATATGCAAAAATTACTAAGAAAGTATATCAACATTTTAGGGTCTTAGCATGCCTGAAAATCTTCATTTTCTTTGAACCTAGAAGGTAGTAGTAATTAACAGTATTAGTTAGAATTTTGTGACAGGCTATCGACCTTACGATCCTTCTGCCCTGTGCTAGTTTGTGCATGTAAGTGTTACGACTTGTTACTTTAGAAAAGTGTCCTTGAGTTCTCTAAAGTATTGTTAACTGACAAATGGTACCGACGACACGGGCCGGAATTGGCCCGGGTTTGAATTCCGGCCCGTTTGTAAATCTGAGGTGCTAACCATTGTGGTGTATCAGGCATGTACCGAGTTATATCTTTCCAAATAATGCAAACAGAAGATGTAATTCAACATTAATTTTAATGTATTTTTATTGTGGTTGGTGATGTTGAAGAGCATCGTTTTGTGAGGGAATGCCAAATAAAGGTCTTTTTTTTGTAATTCAACTATCTACACGAATTTTTGTAGATAGTTGAATCAAATCTTCTGTTTGTATAATTCAGAAAGTTTCCATTATTACCCCTAAATATTATATATACATTAAATAACTTTCTTTATGAAATTTGTGTACTTTTTGCCCTAGTTTCAATATTATTTCCGATTTTACACGTCGAAGGCGTACAAAATTAAAGATGTAAAAAATGGAGACACCTCATAAATATTAAACACTTGATCTTATCGATGGCGCACACACCATATCTTAAGTCCATAAAACTTTTTAATGAGTTTATTAGTAAGTTTCGGGCAGCGACGCGCAATTTAAAACGCCTGCGTAATCTTAATATTGGAGCCCTGTTATCCGCAAGTGACATACCACCGAGTTTTGCATAATTATTATTATGCAGATAAAGTGGAAACTAATTTAAAAACAACATTATGGAGTTTTATGTAGAATTAAGATAGAATTTCGATCAAATTAAAGCTCAATTCAAACAACGATAATAAACATGGTTTATTAAATTTAGTAGTAGGAGATAATTGGCCTCGTTTCAGTTATTAATAACACGGCACTTGACCTGCACTTTAAATAGCTTAGAAGCAAAATATTGAAACATTAAAAAGTCTTTATAAGAAGCTTAAGACGCGATAATCCGCGATATTCTTCTGGATTGCAATTTTTTTATTGTATTGTGTATAAGTGCTACTTTTTTTCATGCATTTGTGTGAATGTACATACTTTTTTCAAATAACAAACCCATGTTTTTATAGCAGATTCTGAAAAGGATTATTTTTCAGCAAATAGCTATTTATATTATGATACATTTCACATAAGGAAATTTTCGAGCAAAATCATTTCAAATGCCATAATGAACAAAGCAAAAAAACGCGAAATAATATTTAATTAAACAATAAAAAGTAAGTGTTCAAACTGTGCAGCATTTACAGCCTGACACTGAGCTAATCGAAGAACAAATTCTTTTTCAAAATTTTCAATAATATCTGGAGATATTAAAATTGTCGAGATTGGCTTCCAACAAAATATTACTAAAAATGTTGAAACCGAGTTCTTTGCTCATTCAAACATAGCCGACACTTCCATTATAAAGAAGCAAAGTTAATTGTATTAATTTTGTCTGAGCAATTGTTGCAAAAATCATAAATAAGGGTTTTTGAATGTGCAATAAAGTCTTCGACAAGCTTTTCAAATGACAACCTAATTTTTTTATTACAGATTCTGAAAGAGAAATTTTTTCTGCGACGAGAGATGTATAATATGACAGACTACATAAGAAAATTTCCGAAAAAAATTTTTTTCACATATAGTTTTGTATATATGCCCTATATACTTTATACATACAAAATGTTTATGTTTTATTGTATATAATTATAATTTGACGTGAAAAAATAAGAAAAAATCTATCTATTAAATTGAAAAAGTATTCAAAATATAAACAATAACTTATAACCATAAAAAAATACATAGCCTTATTATATGAATCATGATAATCAAGAAGATTTAAAATTATGGTGTGGGGGTCATATTGACGAGGTTGTGTTTTTATGCAAATCGGCTGTGGTTCCTTTTTCCACTTAGTTGTGTCTCTCGAGGCACACCATGTTAGATAATGCTCGACTTATAACAGATCATTTCAGTTTTATTTTGTCTATTTTGGTTTAAGTTAAGACTCTTTTTCGCGTAGATATACCTTAATCGATCAGCTGCGTTTTTTACGTTCATGCTAGGTAGGTTACAGTTTGGATCGAAATAGTATTGTTATTATTATTGTTATAAATATTTTTATTTCACATCAAAATAAACGAAATATTTCAATTTTATTTATTAAAACTCGCTATTCATATTTAAATAAATAACATACAATATAAATGATTTATAATCAAATTTCATTTTATTGGATTCATGCAATGCAGAATATTTAATTTATAATTTTCTTGTTCTCCCCATTTAAGCGAATAAAGAATACTTAAACGTATTAAACTCCAGCATCTTCACAATTGCGTGGTATTATATTAAAATACCTTCCCCTTATTATTTACCGCTTACTTAAATTCCATTCGTGAGCGAATTTTTCAATTTCACAGCTCGTAGAACTATACGCAAACGAAAGGAACCTTTTAAATTACCTGTTAACATAACATGTAAAGCCCCTCGTACGCAGATTTTGTAAGTAATTAATACAGTTTAAATAAGACGGTTTTATCTTACCCGGCGCATCCACCATTATATCCAGAATAGTTTTAACATGTTCCTAGTAACCCCTGTGTGAGGTTACTTTCCTATATTTTCATCCTTTAAATTCGTCACAATTTTTTTTCAATTAATTAGCAATGAATTAGAAATTAATAACGAATTAGAATAAGCAAAAATGTTTTGTATGAAATTCTTGGTTTAACTTTCCAAAAAAAAAATTCTAGGGGGGTTAGTTGTATCATATTTGTATATAACCACTCGAAATATTGTGTGAATTAATCCTCACTAGCTGAGCTACACTAATGAGATCTAATAAGATCGAAATCTAAATATGTGGATTGCTAAGAGGTGGGTTCACACTTATATATGTTTTTTTAAATCTTAAATATATTTGTAGCATTCATTGATTTAAATATTATAATAAATATTATAATAAATATTATAATAAATATTATAATAAATATTATAATAAATATTATAATAAATATTATAATAAATATTATAATAAATATTATAATAACATACATAATAAAAAATAACTAAAATAAATAATAAACATAATTACTAAATTTTGCTTTTTTTAAATTTAATTGGCCAAGCAGGTTGTATATATACCCATAAATAATATTGCTTTTTTTATTAATTGTATCATACACCACCTTAAATCAAACTTTTCACAGTGCGCTGCTTTGATATCTTTCACAAACTTGGATGGTCTTTGTGACTAAAAAAAATAAGTAAATGAAGTTTTCCGGGGCTCAAGTTTCCCGGAAAGGAAACATTAACAGGATACAGGAACTGAGCGAACTGTACACAACATGCAGTTCTCTTATCCAAAGTTATCCGTACTTTTAATTAATTAACCACTTTTTAAACTCGTTAAACTGAACAGACTTGCTTTTTGTACGGTAGCAAAATTTAATACGAATAAGACCGGGTTGATGTATCGATTTTCATAAAGTAATAACGAGTACACTACTATTTCAGCCCAGAAGCGGACCGGCAATCTAGAAGCTCGAGTAAATGCCTGAAGAGTCGGTACCTAAGTAGGCATGATTAAAAAAACATTAAGTACGGTGCTCGTTAGTTCTTTGTGATATATAACTGTATTAGTGGATGTTAAAGTGTCATAATAAATATTTCACCCATATCACCCAGATATATCAAGATTTATTTATTTTTAAAACTATTTTACATTTTTATATGTAAATATTAACTAACTAACTATTAACTACAAGCAAGCAGAGCTCTAAATGCAGTTAACGAACAATTTAATAACTCTATTATATCAAAACTGTTATGAGGCGAAATATTGCTGATGATGAAATGTGGTAATATAAAACGAACCTGAGATATTAAAAGTATATGACGTAGAGAGATAATCTTTTATATCCTGTAGGATTAATAAATATGGTTATTACTAGTAATAATAATGCTATAATAGAGAAAAATGGAATATGACTAAATATTAGTATTTATCATAATGTTCCTAGTCTAGATTTTATATGAAAAGTATTGCATTATATGAGCCTGTAGATATGAAAGTGTTTTTCTTTTTGATAATTAACTCTAATAGGGGTATTCGAGTTAATTATCAAAACGTTCTACGTTGGGAAAGACGTCATTTGAAAGCGTCATATTTCTAGACGTTGGGAAAGTAGGTAGGGCATTGTGGCGACGATGGGAAAGGCGGTGGAAACGTGAAAAGCCGGGAAAGGAACAAAAAATTGATAGAAGAGAAAAAAATCAACTGTCAGTTAGGAGTGCGAAAAGCCAAAGAAATATCGGAGGGAAAATTATTACAAAAAGTCAACTAGTAGGCGTGCACTGCCGGAAAAGTACAACAGTTTTCTTTTAAATCGAGTTTGGATATATAAGTGACAAGACTCTGAAACTAAATCATATGATTTGAAATAGTACAGATATTGGGGAAAATGTCGAGATTGTTTTAAATGAAACTGGAAAAGCTACAGGGCTTGGATAACCTTTCGAACGTTGATTTTTTATATATCTATAACTCGAGTTGTAATTCGACTAAATCAATAAAATTCATACAAAATATTCAAAATATATCCGTAATATGTTTTACAGAATATGCAACTAATATCTTTCAAATTGAATTTTTTGTGAATTTTATAAACTGCAAGTGGTAAATATTGCAACTAACTTTGTTATTTAAACTACTGTAACTCGAGTTGTAATTCGATTAAATCAATAAAATTCATACAAAATATTGAGAATATATCCGTAATATGTTTCACAAAATATGCAACTAATATCTTTCAAATTGAATTTTTTGTGAATTTTATAAATCGCAAGTGGTGAGTATTTCAACTAACTTTGTTATTTAAACTACTATAACTCGAGTTGTAATTCAACTAAATCAATAAAATTCATGCAAAATATTAAGAATGTGTCCGTAATATGTTTGACAAAATATGCAACTAATATCTTTCAAATTCAATTTTTTGTGAATTTTATAAACTGCAAGTGGTAAATATTGCAACTAACTTTGTTATTTAAACTAGTGTAACTCGAGTTGTAATTCGACTAAATCAATAAAATTCATACAAAATATTGAGAATATATCCGTAATATGTTTCATAAAATATGCAACCAATATCTTTCAAATTGAATTTTTTGTGAATTTTATAAACCACAAATGGTGAATATTTCAACTAACGTTGTTATTTAAACTACTATAACTCGATTTGTAATTCGATTAAATCAATTAAATTCATATAAAATATTGAGAATATATCCATAATATGGTTTATAGAATATGCAACTAATATCTTTCAAATTGAATTTTTTGTGAATTTTATAAACCGCAAGTGGTGAATATTTCAACTAACTTTGTTTTTTAAACTACTATAACTCGAGTTGTAATTCGACTAAATCAATAAAATTCATACAAAATATTCAGAATATATTCGTAATATGTTTTACAAAATATGCAACTAATATCTTTCAAATTGATTTTTTTGTGAATTTTATAAATCGCAAGTGGTGAAAATTTGAACTAACTTTGCTATTTAAACTATTGTAACTCGAGTTGTAATTCGGCTAAATCAATAAAATTCATACAAAATATTCAGAATATATTTGTAATATGTTTCACAAAATATGCAATTAATATCTTTCAAATTGAATTTTTTGTGAATTTTGTAAACTGCAAGTGGTGAATATTGCAATTAACTTTGTTATTTAAACGACTGTAACTCCAGTTGTAATTCGACTAAATCAATAAAATTCATACAAAATATTGAGAATATATCCGTAATATGTTTCACAAAATATGCAACTAATATCTTTCAAATTGAATATTTTGTGAATTTTATAAACCGTAAGTGGTGAATATTTCAACTAACTTTGCTATTTAAACTACTGTAACTCGAGTTTTAATTCGACTAAATCAATAAAATTTATACAAAATATTCAGAATATATTCGTAATATGTTTCACAAAATATGCAATTAATATCTTTCAAATTAAATTTTTTGTGAATTTTATAAACTGCAAGTGGTGAATATTGCAACTAACTTTGTTATTTAAATGACTGTAACTCCAGTTGTAATTCGACTAAATGAATAAAATTCATGCAAAATATTGAGAATATATCCGTAATATGTTTCACAAAATATACAACTAATATCTTTCAAATTCAATTTTTTGTGAATTTTATAAACTGCAAGTGGTAAATATTGCAACTAACTTTGTTATTTAAACTAGTGTAACTCGAGTTGTAATTCGATTAAATCAATAAAATTCATACAAAATATTGAGAATATATCCGTAATATGTTTCATAAAATATGCAACCAATATCTTTCAAATTGAATTTTTTGTGAATTTTATAAACCACAAATGGTGAATATTTCAACTAACGTTGTTATTTAAACTACTATAACTCGATTTGTAATTCGATTAAATCAATTAAATTCATATAAAATATTGAGAATATATCCATAATATGGTTTATAGAATATGCAACTAATATCTTTCAAATTGAATTTTTTGTGAATTTTATAAACCGTAAGTGGTGAATATTTCAACTAACTTTGTTTTTTAAACTACTATAACTCGAGTTGTAATTCGACTAAATCAATAAAATTCATACAAAATATTCAGAATATATTCGTAATATGTTTTACAAAATATGCAACTAATATCTTTCAAATTGATTTTTTTGTGAATTTTATAAATCGCAAGTGGTGAAAATTTGAACTAACTTTGCTATTTAAACTATTGTAACTCGAGTTGTAATTCGGCTAAATCAATAAAATTCATACAAAATATTCAGAATATATTTGTAATATGTTTCACAAAATATGCAATTAATATCTTTCAAATTGAATTTTTTGTGAATTTTGTAAACTGCAAGTGGTGAATATTGCAATTAACTTTGTTATTTAAACGACTGTAACTCCAGTTGTAATTCGACTAAATCAATAAAATTCATACAAAATATTGAGAATATATCCGTAATATGTTTCACAAAATATGCAACTAATATCTTTCAAATTGAATATTTTGTGAATTTTATAAACCGTAAGTGGTGAATATTTCAACTAACTTTGCTATTTAAACTACTGTAACTCGAGTTTTAATTCGACTAAATCAATAAAATTTATACAAAATATTCAGAATATATTCGTAATATGTTTCGCAAAATAAGCAATTAATATCTTTCAAATTGAATTTTTTGTGAATTTTATAAACTGCAAGTGGTGAATATTGCAACTAACTTTGTTATTTAAACGACTGTAACTCCAGTTGTAATTTGACTAAATGAATAAAATTCATACAAAATATTGAAAATATATCCGTAATATGTTTCACAAAATATGCAACTAATATCTTTCAAATTGAATATTTTGTGAATTTTATAAACCGTAAGTGGTGAATATTTCAACTAACTTTGCTATTTAAACTACTGTAACTCGAGTTTTAATTCGACTAAATCAATAAAATTTATACAAAATATTCAGAATATATTCGTAATATGTTTCACAAAATATGCAATTAATATCTTTCAAATTGAATTTTTTGTGAATTTTATAAACTGCAAGTGGTGAATGTTGCAACTAACTTTGTTATTTAAACGACTGTAACTCCAGTTGTAATTCGACTAAATGAATAAAATTCATGCAAAATATTGAGAATATATCCGTAATATGTTTCACAAAATATGCAACTAACATCTTTCAAATTGAATTTTTTGTGAATTTTATAAACCGCAAGTGGTGAATATTTCAACTATCTTTGTTATTTAAACTACTGTAACTCGAGTTGTAATTCGACTAAATCAATAAAATTCATACAAAATATTCAGAATATATTCGTAATACATTTCACAAAATATGCAATTAATATCTTTCAAATTGAATTTTTTGTGAATTTTATAAATCGCAAGTGGTGAATATTTGAACTAACTTTGCCATTTAAACTACTGTAACTCAAGTTTTAATTCAACTAAATCAATAAAATTAATATATCATATTGAGAATATATCCATAATATGTTTCACAAAATATGCAACTAATAACTTTCAAATTGATTTTTTTGTAAATTTTATAAACCGCAAATGTGCATATTTCAACTAACTTTGTTATTTAAACTGCTGTAACTCGAGTTGTAATTCAACTAAATCAATAAAATTCATATGAAATATTGAGAATTTCATGATAGAGACTTATGCTTGATCTTGAATTATAGGTATTTTAATTACAAAGTAGTTTTATGATAGAAAGTGATGTTTGGTTTAATTTTGTAGGTCGTTCATTTCCAAAGAAAAAACCATAAAGGATTGTTATCAAAAATGTACCGTTGTAGTGGTAAAACCTTACGAGATTATTTCAAATTGAACCGGTAAGGCTACAAGGCTTGGCAAATTTTTTGAAACATTTTATTTCATGATAGAAAGTGGTTTTTGGTCATAATTTGTAGGTCTTTCAGTTCCAAGAAGAAAAACATTAAAATATTGTTATAAATATTTTACAGTTATAGCGGTAAAGCCGAAGAAATTCTTCATTCTTCTTCGAGATTACCGTTGTGGCGGTAACGCCGCAGAAGTGAAGAAACATATAATAAAAATTCTCCAATCAAAATCAACTTCAGCCAGTTAGATAAATAATTTTGAGCCAAATGAAAAATCTTGGTATCATTTTTCTCTAAAACAAAAGACAAACCCGTCAAATCATAAATTATAAAAGATATATATGATTTTCAAAACTATCCTCCGTTGCTTCAATACAGGAGTCGTCCTAGAAGTGACCTGACACTGAAACTCTTATCATTTGATTTGAAATATACTCTATATAGCGGAAAAAATGTCGAAATTGTTATAAATTTAACCAAACGAGCTACAGAGCTTGGCAAATTTTTGAAACTTGGACAATTTTATTTTATGATAGAAAGTTGCACGTGATCCCAATTTGTAAATCTTTTAATTTCAAAGATAATTCCGAAAAAATATTGTTATAAAAAATGTACTGTTGTGACGGTAAGGCCGAAGAAGTGAAGAAAAATAAAATAAAAATTCTCCAATCAAAATCAACTTCAGCTAATTGGATAGACAATTTTGAGCCAAATGAAAAATCCTGGTAAAATTTTTTACTCAAACAAAACACAAACCCGTCAGATGATAAATTATAAAAGTGATACAAATCGGTAAACTTTCCAAAACTATCCTCCTTTGCTTCAAAGCAGGAATCATCCTAGAAGTGACCTGATACTGAGACTAATATTATTTGATTTGAAATATATATTTCGACACATTTTCCGATATATCTCTATATATCGGAAAATGTGTCGAAATTATTATAAATTTATCCGAAAGAGCTACAGAGCTTGGTAAGTTTTCGAAACTTGGACAATTTTATTTTATGATAGAAAGTTGCACGTGATCTCAATTTATAAATCTTTTAATTCCAAAGATAATTCCGAAAAAATATTGTTATAAAAAATGTACTGTTGTGACGGTAAGGCCGAAGAAGTGAAGAAAAATAAAATAAAAATTATCCTATCAAAATAAACTTCAGCTTGTTTTCAACCAAAGAAAAAAATGTTTTTCCGAAAACAAAAGTTCGTCAAAATTAAGGCCATCCCAGAAGTAACCAGGCATTGATTGATTCCAGATTTATTTAATGATATTTACGGCATATATATATATATATATATATATATATATATATATATATATATATATATATATATTGCTATATATATATATATATATATATATATATATATATAGCAGTCTTTGTATGTTAAAATAAAGAAATAAACAACGTATACGTTTTTTTCATTGTAGAAATTGCTGCAACGGGCGACTAGTATTTATATCTATATTGTAATAGCAACTTTACTAGCGTGTAACACATAAATTACAGTATATATAATAAATTATGAGCTGCAATAAATATGGCAAGTGGCGTGTTATATTTGCCGGTTTAATGCTTCCATATTCCAACTGTTATGATTCAATTGGGGAATAATATTACACCATGTTTAATTTCGAAACGATATATTGTCGTGGAGCCTAAAACTCATCAATCTATCCATGTATTATGAACTTAATTATATTATAATTATAGTTATTGCATAAAGCACTCTAAATGTTTATTAGATTATTATCCCTGTTAGATTATTTTACAGGAATTCGTTACTTTTAATTATTCAATTAATTTCATTTATTAATTTGCGCCTGATTCGTAAAAATATGTGAGAAAAAATATAGTGCATAGTTCAAGTCATTTGAAATAGTGAATGGGCATAGTTTGGTTGGTAGGGAACACCCGCCCACCGCACCTTTGCTTGCATATTTTTTCCAAGGGATACCGTCGTTTTATATTGTTTAAACCATTCCAAGAAGAGTGTTATCCAATGAAAAAACTATGCGAACAAGGTGGGGTGGGCGGGGGGTCCCTACCAACCAAACTATGCCCATCCACTATTTCAAATGACTTGAACTATGCACTACACTGTTCTCCGTTATTTTCTATGATTAAATTAAATTTATTTATTAATTTAAATTATTAATTAAAAAATATATATGTGAAAAATAAAAAAATTAATGAATAGTCTTGGTTGATGTTGAAAATATAGTTAACATAAAATTTTAATTTTGTGTCACTTGTCTATCAACAGAGCGATGTGTAATAAAGGCAATTAGTTTATAAAAAAAGTGTATTTTATTATAAATTATATTAAATATTACAAGCACCAGTTTACTTGCAATCAATCGAGCTACAACATGCAATTATATATCCACCCCTATTTTAGTTCAACATAAAAATAATTAAAACACCTATTTATAGCACACTCCATTCAACAACAAACAAACAAAAAAAACTTTGCGTGTTGTAACATACGCACACCCGTATATGAATTAATTCATGAAACGCGAGATTTAAAAAAATGATTTCCAGTACGGGTGGCAAGGGAGGATTTAACATGCCATCGGAAATGTAGTATCAAACACAAAACCAAAAGCTATGTTATTTATTTTTGTTATATATTAATTTAACGTCATAACCAGACATTGTATATAATTTACAATCGCGGAATTAATTGACTATAAGCAAATGTCGCAAATAAATCAGTTCATTTTTTTTTCGGCAACAGGATGTAATTACCTCGCTCGTATATATCGCAGGAAATTGCGAGTTGACCGTGCGTAATTGATTGTCCAATTTCGGTACCGCTTGAGAATTAGAAACGGTCCAGACTGTGGCTGTGTGTGTGTATGCGAATCGATAACAACGACTAGTCGAAGTTTATATTATCGCACGAGGTCGTCTCTTGTAGCGATTTTTAAGGGGGCGGTACCGAGTTGACACAGTGCCAGCAGCGTGGCCGCCGACGCCGCCGCCGCCACCGGGAAGAGCGCCGAAAGTTTTGTGTTTCAAGGGCGCTAAATTGGGGTCGTTTCGTAGTATCAATGACGTTTGTTGGGTTGTTTACGCATAAAGCGTACACATTATTTAGGCAGGGGATTCATCACATTTGAATTTTGAGGGTTATTGTTATTAAGTTGATTTGTCACTCGTATAAATTTACCTCATTTACAATTTACACCAACAAGCGGTTGAATGGAATGGGAGAGGTGTTGCTTGTTGTCGTGCAGAATATACTTGCTGTCTACTTAGGGGATTTTAAGCCGCCACCAATGAGTTCTGGTTTTAGACTAGAAGGTCTATTATATCATTAAAATATTTTCTGTAGTGTTTGGAATTAAGTTTGGACAGAATCGTTCAATCGCTCGGTCTCTACCACAAAAAAGGCGAGAAATGCACCTTACATATTGAAAATAGGCAACGGTCTCTACCAACCAAACTATGCTCTTAAGGTCATTTTAGACAAGACAATTTATTGACTCAAAAGTTAAGGTCGTTTTAGACAAGACAATTTCTTAGTTCAAAAGTTGTTCAAGAAATGAATTCATATATCCTCCTATCATACAATTTGTCCTTGACAAATAGAACGCGTTATATTTTTTCATTCGATCTACCATCCAATTAAATATTTCAAATAATTTGCTGTATGATACGAGACAATTTAGATTGACTCGCATCTTGACTAACTCTTGAGTCAAAAAATTGTCTAGTCTAAAACGACCTTTAGTCAAGATGTGAGACAATCTAAATTGTCTCGTATCACACAGCAAATTATTTGAAATATTTAATTGGATGGTAGATCGAATGAAAAAATATAAGGCGTTCTATTTGTTAAGGACAAATGGTATGGGAGAAGAATATATGAATTCATTTATTGAACAACTTTTGAGCCAAGAAATTGTCTTGTCTAAAACAACCTTTACATTGTACATCCTATGAATCGTAAACATTTGTTATATTTCACAGTTGGGGTCCCTTCACCCCCACTCAAGATCAATTAATATTTTTCCTAACTTATAAAACTTTTTTTCATGAAAAAAATATTGCATGGATGATAATTACTAATTTCCTTTCATAAAATGTTATGAATTACAAATTTCCCATTTGAATTTACATGAATATTTGAGTGTTGCTTTTTATTCAAACAGCCGCTGTTATGTTATGTACAGCATAACAAAATATTTGCTTTTAATTATCATGAGGAGAACGGTATTACGGTATTAAAAAATAATATTGCTGCCAATAAGAGAAGTAGATGCCGGCCGCGATTAAATTGATTTCATTATAGCTGGATATAATAGCATGCTATAAAATGTGTTTTCCCATCAAATGGATTTATGCAGTAAGGTATATTCAGGAATGTTTTATTAATTCAATGAAAGGTTTATGAGGAGTAAGTTAAATAAGCACGGGGGTCTGCTTTATAATTTAATACCGAAGTAGCTTAGATAATTTTACTCTGAAAAGTTTCTTGAATAAATTTAAATGTTCGTTTTTGATACCAATAAAGTGATGTCTTATAAACAAAATTGTTAAATAAAAACATTGGTGTATAGGTACATACAATGGTTATAAATAAAAAAAAATCTTACGAATATTTTACTAAGATGTTTATTTTCAAAAAATATTTTTAAAAAACCCACTACCCTATTCGAAAATATGTCTGATGATTGTTGTTAAACTCTAAACAATATTTTGAAAGATTCAAAAAAAAATCTTAATAAAAATTGCATTTTGTTTCGTTGCAAATATTATTCAATGACTTATAAAAAATACTTGCTGTTAACATTTTCAACTGTTCTTTTTTGATACCACTAAAGTGATGTCTTATAAACAAAATTGTTAAATAAAAACATTGGTGTATGAGCACATACATTTGTTATAAATAAAAAATGATTTTACGAATATTTTACTTACATGTTTATGTTCAAAAATATTTTTAAAAAAACTAAGGCCCAGCACCCTATTCGAAAATATGTTTGATGATTGTTGTTAAAGTCTAAACAATATTTTGAAAGTTTCAACAAAAATCGTGGGGGGTACATTAATAAAAATTACAATTTGTTTTGTTGCCAATATTATTCAATGACAGGTTTATAAAAAATACTTACTGTCAACTTTTTTGACTGTTCTTTTTTGATACTACTAAAGTAATGTCTTATAAACAAAATTATTAAATAAAAACATTGGTGTATAGGCACATACATTTATTATAAATAAAAAATGATTTTACAAATATTTTACCTACATGCATGTTTATGTTTAAAAACCTAAAGCCCAGCACCCTATTCGAAAATATGTCTGATGACTGTTGTTAAAGTCTAAACAATATTTTGAAAGTCTCAAAAAAAAAATCGTGAGGGCTACCTTACTAAAAATTCCAATGTGTTTTTTTACAAATATTATTCAATAGCAGTTGAAAAAATTAAATTAAATTTGTTTTTTTCTTATTTTATGGTTACTAAGACATAAGTAAACAATTGTGGCAAAAAAATTATTTTTTGAACACTCCGTTTAGTAACAATGTACCGAGAAAAAGTCCACGCAGCGCCAACTCGCGAATTATGAGAATTGTTTAACTTCACTCCGGTTACATATTACATAAATTATAACACGTGTAATTAGTACGTCCATCAAATAATCTCCTAATAAATATGTAAGCCAAAGTCATTTGTATAAAAGTATTTCATTCTGATATTACACAACCCGAATTAATCATACGAGATATATATTGCTAAAAACTAACCTGTACTTCCTGCAAAAACAATCATACATTCCTCAGACTATTGCAATGTGTGACTCTCTTAACTCCTCACAGGGAACACCACTCGTATTAAACTCGCGCACAATTAAAACCAACTAATTAATTAAATTTTACTTCACTCAAACGAGAAAATAAGTACGCGCACAATGCATTTTAACTCGCAACTGACTACCTTTAACAGCGCGCAGCGGTGACTTGTGCATGTGACTCATTATTTTTTTGTTCGCATTATTCATCTCCGCTGTGAGTAGATTCTATTTAAAGTTCACATAAAAACAAGCTCAATTCGTCATGAATAAAAATTTATAGCAATGAATAATAATAATAATAATAAAAATATTTATTGTGATACATAACATTTAAATTACATACCACAATGGGCTAATAGCCGGAGTCTTTCTGCCTTGCGATGAATATTTATTTGTATTATTTAATTTTGCTCACAAAAAATATTATTCAGTGTTTTATCATAATTTGTACTAATGTTGATTGTCGATAAAATTAATTGCCACACATCGTTTCAACTACTACAGTTTTACATGCTATAATAAATTACCGATAAAACTAACATAATTGCCTTTTCAACTTTATAAACACTTTATTTAACGAGCTACTTAATGAGAGGGCTGTTTGAATTGTTTCATGAGTGTGTTGATCTATATTGTGATTTTTTTTAACATTTTTGGTGTAGCTCTGCATACATATTGTATTCTACATATAGAATAAAATATCTCAGCTGGAAGAATGTTTATTTTTATCCTCATAAATTAATTTATTGTTATATTGTTGTGTTATTGTTGTGTGATTTATTAATAATATAAAATAGATTAATAAAAAAAAATATTTCTACCATAATTATTTATAATTAATCTTATATCTCTTTATAATATATCACGTACTTTTTTCATCGGCTCTATAACCATTTGTGGGTTATTAGTTCGGTCGGTAAGTACATTCTACCTTAGTGAAAAAAAAACTCCTCCCTACAGTCTGGCAGCTATTCTAGGTTTGGTTTAGTATAATTTAAATAACTGCTAGATTATCACCAATTAACTTCTTCTCTTGACTTGTACTTCACTCATGATTCTGGACTCTTGATTAACTAAAACTAACTTTTGCTTTTCTGTTCTCCCTTAATAAGAATAATAATAATAATAATAATAATATTTTTTATACGGGTCTGACCCTTGAAAATACAATAAAATACAATATATATATATATATATATATATATATATATATATATATATATATATATATAATACATACCTTATATAAAATGTTTTTGGACATCTCTCAAAGTATGTTCAGGCTAATTTTATCCTTATATTTTTATCACATGTAAGGGTGATTACACTATTAGCTGTAAGTTTAATATTCGAAGAAAACACATTAGCGCACGAAGGTTGTTGTTGTGCATTTTATCCTTACTTAATGACCTAACATAAATATTATTAAATCTTAGCCTAGTTGGTTTATGTTTTCAAATATCTAAAGTAAATATATCTATGTACTTATACTAATTATAGTATAATTTTTGAGATATCTAGAATAAAAATATATTAAATATACAATTAATTTGATAAAAATGTGGTGATTGTGAACATATTGCGGTATTAAAGTTAAACACTGAATAATTTAAATTTTCCCATTAATATCCTCTTCGGGTATAACTACACAGTTATTATTATTGTGCTGTAAAAAAAACAATTTTCAATTAGTTTGATGGCCCGTAAAATATAACCTCCCGGCGCCTCCACCAAAACCGAAAGAACATTAATTTACCCCCCAAAACCAACAAACTACTCCATCGGCCGTCAATAATAAGGACGCCCTTATCAGTATTCACAACCCCACCCCCTCCCGCTGTTCACCGCCCCAAGCTCTATTTGCTAAATGCGACCCCGGTACGCCAAGAATGCCCCGTTGTGTTTTGTTATGGTGGCGGCGGTGGGATAAAGCGACATCGGTCGCAATTCTGGGTCACGTGTAATTAATCTTAAACTGGCCGCCGTGCGCGACCGGAATGCGGCTCGTTTTGTAGCACATATGAAATTAATATACACCTTCGAGGGGGGGGGGGGTGGCAGGCGACGGGTGTAATTTGTAATAATTGGGAGGGAGCAGCTTGTGTGTGCCTCTGCAAAAGCAGACCCATTTCCGGATGCATAGTTCTGAGAAAGTTCACGCCGCGTTAGCTCGGCTCCTTCAGGAGCGCGGAAAATATATGATCAGGACGCAGGGCTGACGAGATACCTTCATCCACCCCGCCACCGCTGCCATCCCCCACTGGCAGGCATGCAAATTGATTTATTCGAATATTAACATTTCAAACGCATTGGCAGGAAATTTTAATATTAGAATTCTTGTAAAAGCGAAGAGTTTTTTATAACTAAATATTTATATTTTAACAAACATAACTGAAAAATAACTTATCTCACGAAAAAAAAAAACAACAATTATGGATAGATCAGTAAACATATATTTTTCGCTTGTCATATACTACATACAATATCGGGCCTGTTTATTATTATTATTACTTATAAAAATTGATGTTTACAGATTTTAAATCAAAAATAAGCAGATATAGTTGATATATTTTTTATCATGATATTGTTCACCAGATAAAATTTAAAAAAAAAACTATTTCTACGTTTTTTTTTGTTTAAAATCAGTAAAAATCAATTTCTCAAAGTAATCATAATAATAATAATAATAAACAGGTCGTTCATTGTATGTGGTACATGACCAGCGAAAAATACATGTTTACTGATTGATATCTCTGTGCTTAGTGACTCTAATATCCAAACAATTCTAACTGAAAAAATAAGCAAATATAAGGATCTGGAGGTTGAAGTTAATAGAATGTGGAAAGCGAAAATCAGAGTACTACTAGTAGTGGTAGGTGCGGCACTATAAAACTTAGATTTGAAGACTATGTTCAATTAGTACTTGATCAGGCAAGAATACAAGATGTTAAAAAATAGCACTAATAAAACAGTTCACCCAAATCAGTGGCCGAGTGGTTAGAGGCATCGTCTCGTACTGAGCATTGGGGAGCCTGAGTTCGATCCAAGCTTATAATGAGCCCAATTAAATATAGAATGTAAAATAATATTATAAATTTAAATTGAATCAATCATTAATTTTTTTATCATTTTAATATAACTAAGTTGATTATTTTAAAACAGCTCGTGCTATAAAAACCTTCCTGTATACTTTAATTGTAGATGAAAATAATCAAAAATAAGCTTATTTTGAGCTCAATTCGATATAGAATGTAAAATGATATCATAAATTTAAATTTCTTAAATCTTTGATTTTTTATCATTTTTTATAACTCAGTCGATTAATTTAAAACAGCTCGTGCTATAAGAACCTTCCTGTGGACTTTATTTTTGGGAGAAAATGATTAAAGAATGGTTTATATTGAGCCCAATTAAATATAGAATATAAAATAATATCATTAATTTAAATTTATTAAATCATTAATTTTTTTATCATATTTTATAACTAATCCGATTAATATAAAACAGCTCGTGCTCCGAAAACCTTTCTGTAGACTTTATTTTTGAGAGAAAGTTATTAAAAAACATTTTAAATTAAGCCCAATTAAATATAGAATGTATAATAATATTACAAATTTAAATTTCTTAAATTTTTGATTTTTTATAATTTTTTATATCTGAGTCGATTAACTTAAAACAACTGGTGCTGTAAAAACCTTCATGTAGACTTTAATTCGATGTGAAAATTATCAACAATAAGCTTATTTTGAGCTCAATTAAATATAGAATATAAAATAATATCATAAATTTAAATTTATTGAATCAGTATTTTTTATATTTTTTTCTAACTCAGTCGATTAATTTAAAATAGGTCATGCTATAAAAACCTTCATGTATATTTTAATTGTAACTGAAAATAATCGAAAATAAGCTTATTTTGAGCTCAATTCGATATATAATGTCAAATAATATTATAAATTTAAATTTCTTAAATCTTTGATTTTTTATAATTTTTTATAACTTAGTCGATTAATTTAAAACAACTCGTGGTATAAGAACCTTCCTGTAGACTTTATTTTTGGGAGAAAATTATTAAAAAGTAGTTTGTATTGAGCCCAATTAAATATAGAATGTAAAATAATTTTATAAATTTAAATTTATTAGATCAATAATTTTTTTATCATTTTGTATAACTAAGTCGATTAATTTAAAACAGCTCGTGCTATGAAAACCTTTCTGTAGACTTTATTTTTGAGAGAAAATTATTAAAAAACATCTTAAATTGAGCCCAATTAAATATAGAATGTAAGCTAATATCATAAATTTAAATTTCTTAAATCTTTGATTTTTTATAATTTTTTATATCTGAGTCGATTAACTTAAAACAATTGGTGCTGTAAAAACCTTCATGTAGACATTAATTTTATGTGAAAATTATCAAAAATAAGCTTATTTTGAGCTGAATTAAATATAGAATATAAAATAATATCATAAATTTAAATTTATTAAATATTTTTGATCATTTTTTATAACTCAGTCGATTAATTTAAAACATGCTATAAAAACCTTCCCGTATACTTTAATTGTGGGTGAAAATAATCAAAAATAAGCCTATTTTGAGCTCAATTCAATATAGAATATAAAATAATATCATAAATTTAAATTTCTTAAATCTTTGATTTTTTATCATTTTTATAACTCAGGCGATTAATTTAGAACAGTTCGTACTATAAGAACCTTCCTGTAGACTTTATCTTTGGGAGAAAATTATTAAGAAATGGTTTATATAGAGCCCAATTAAATATAAAATGTAAAATAACATCATAAATTTAAATTTATTAAATCATTGATTTTTTATCATTTTTTATAACTCAGTCGATTAATTTAAAACAACTTGTATAATAAAACCCTTCCTGCAGACTTTATTTTTGAATGAAATTATTTAAAAACTAGCTTATTCTGAGCCCAATTATATATACAATATAAAATAATATCATAAATTTATATTTATTAAATCATAAACTTTTTATCATTTTATATATCTCAGTCGATTATTTAATTTAACAGCTCGAGCTATAAAAACCTTCCTGTAGACTTTATTTTTGGAAAAAATATATAAAAAATGGCTTATATTGAGCTCAATTAAATATAGAATGTAAAATAATATCATAAATTTAAATTTCTTAAATATATGATTTTTTATCATTTTTTACATCTCAGTCGATTAATTTAAAACAACTCGTGCTATATAAACCTTCCTGTAGACTTTATTTTTGTTATAAAATTATTAAAAAATGGATTATATTGGGCCCTATTAAATATAAAATATAAAGTAATATCATAAATTTAAATTTCTTAAATCTTTGATTTTTTATCATTTTATATATCTCAGTCGATTAATTTAAAACAGCTCGTGCTATAAACACATTCATGTAGACTTTACTTTTGGGTGAAAATTATTTAAAAAAACGGCTTATATTGAGCCTAATTAAATATAGAATATAAAATAATATCATAAGTTAAAATTTGATTTTTTATCATTTTTTATATCTCAGTTGTTTAATTTAAAACAACTTGTATAATAAAAATCTTTCTGCAGACTTTATATTTGAGTAAAACTTATTTTAAAAAATAACTGATATTGAGCCCAGTTAAATAATAGAATAAATAAAAGATTAATCAGCCTGTTATTGTAGTGTATTGTCTCCTTTTCTTGTGATTTCTTTTTTTTTTTTTTAAATACACTAGTAAATGAATACACTACTTTTTGGATGTATACTAAATACTAGTAGCAAGTTTAAAGTAGTTTGATATCTACAATATATGCAACAAAACTGAAATATCTCGAATTATTAGAAACCACTTAAAATTTGCTTCTGGCAGTCAGAAAACTTGTAGCGGTACTCGTTTTCCTTTATATTCGATTTGAAAACTGGACTTGTCACCATAATAATAACGTTTTGTCTGTTGATAATATATAAATCACTCTGCTAACAGTTGGATGTACCCGGATATAATAACAACAAGACTATTAACTTCGTGCTCGTTGCGCATTTCTTGACCTACCCCCGAGCGTGAAACTTAATTACCACGTCCAGCCGCCAGACAAGATTACCGCGCGCTATGAATATTAAATGAATCTTCGGAATTAATTTGGCAGCGTGTTTATCCCAACGAGTACGTTCTTATTATTTCCACCACAACCTTATTGTAGGACGCAATATTTCTATTAAAAAAGCGTATAATGAATGCTTGTATATGGTTTTTTTACGAAATAAATGTAGGCAGATATATAAATTATTTTTTTTTATGAATTTCGAGAAGAATCGATTGGATTTACACATATAAAAATGTATGTAGTAACGGAATTCACTCTATATTAATTATAAAAAACTGATTTTGTGTAGTATTTGGTAAAACAAGTATTTAATTTAAAGTAATTAAATTTTAATTTTTAAACTCCGAATACAGAATGGTATGCTAATTTTGACTTTGCCTTACGTTTCATGACTAATATAGTCGAAATAGACTATTCTCATTGAATAAAGAATGTTTATTCCTTCACTCAACGCTATTCTTGAAATATGTCTGTATTTACCTCAGCTCAGTGGCCGAGTGGTTAGAGGCGTCGTCCGTCTCCTAG
This sequence comes from Lordithon lunulatus, assembly GCA_963942505.1. NCBI lineage: Eukaryota > Metazoa > Arthropoda > Insecta > Coleoptera > Staphylinidae > Lordithon > Lordithon lunulatus. Next base: position 54,244,074 of record OZ012672.1, on the reverse strand, counting down.
CATTGAGGACCTGAAGTTCGATCCCCAGAGAGGAACGAATTTTAGCGAATCATCTTCAGAGGTTTTCTGAAAAAAGTTAAAATAAATACCGGGTGATTAAACTCCGCTGAACTTCTCCCTTAACCGGCGGAAAAGTCTCACGGTTGATAGCCCTATAAAGATAGAAGCTGTTTTTGTCTGTATGCTTGTTGTATGTGTATGTATGTCTGTGAACAATATTCCGAGATAACAGCCCAACGGATCGCCACTAAATTTGGAAAGCGAGCTAATTAATTCATTTGGAAAGTCGTATGGTGCAGGATTTTTTTTTATAAAATTAAGACTGTATAGATAATTTTATTTAAAAAAGATCGCGTAATATTTAATTTTATACAAAAAAAATTTCCAAAAAACTTCCAACTTTAATTAATAGAGAGAAATAAATCTTTATTAGGCTATTGGCCATTGCCCTTTCCACCAATTAATTAATTTTTAATCAAACTTTAAGATATGAGCATGTGCGAATGACAGTGGTGTAAGTCACATTTGAATCCACATTAATTAATTAATAGAGAGAAATAAATCTTTATCGGCCATTGGTCTTTCCGCCAATTTATTAATATTAAATCAAAATTTGGCTTCCACGTTTCCTTTTCATAGGACATAATCATTCTGTAGATACGATTAGTAGTAGTAAAGTCTGATAGTTTTATTCAATATTATTATTAGATTAAAATTTCATAATTTTTACAACTATAAACTATTAGTTATCTCACCATAAACCGTTCCTAAAGGAAATATAACACGAGTCCAAGTATGTAATCGTTTATTTCCTATTACAGTCTCATATTTATGCTAATCCCACTTAAATACATGTTTACATAACAGTCACCAGTAACTCATAGCAGTCAGTTTGGCACCGATCCAAATTACTCCTACACCGCAATCCTTTTAAAATTATCAATTTGTTCTTAATGCGATTTGCGTCATGCGGAGGGTGAAATTGTTAGCCCGGAATTCCTTTCATAAAACATTCGGCACCAAACAAATTCCCCGAATGAGCCGCCGCGTCCCCATGGGATATATTGTTCATCCAGCCCAGTAAAGTAGCATGTGCTTGTTTTTTTTTTCGTGTGTCCAACTGCATGCGGTGTGAAATGTAATTTTTTAACGCGGTTTACGGGACGCTGAATCCATAAAGAATGTCTTTTAGAGGGGATCGTTATCGCTAATGCAATTTTAAAACCTTAAATATATTACAATGTGGATAACTATAGATTTAGTAAGAGCAGTATATAAAGTTTATTAGGAAAAATTGGATAGGGTAAAACTAGTTTTAACTGTAACACCAGGCCACTTTCATCCACTTCTACTTTGCAATCTATTATTACACAACTAATAATACAATATATACATGTATTTAACATTTAGTTTATGCATGTTAATTCGGTTTAATAAAGGGTTAAAGGTTAAGCCCTGGATTTTTAAATTTGAAAATATTGTTTTGTTCGTTAATTATGAGTACGCTTATTCACACACACACACACACACACACACACACACACACACACACACACACACACACACACACACACACACACACACACACACACACACACATACACACACATCAATATTCAAAAGATTCTAAAACTACACATGGATTTTCTTTAAAATACCTTGTTGACATGAAATCTAGTGATTAAAAGCAACGTAGAGGCTAGTAAATGCTATTCTATGGTGGCAAATACCACTGGCAGGGCTGAAAGGGTTAAAACGATTAATAATAGTATGAAAAATATTGAAATATTCCTTAAAATTTGTTTGAAACTTGAATAAAACTCATGAGAGTAATTTTATTGCCATAATTAAATTTAAACGATCGCCTTTTTTGCCGAATAGCCCCTGCAAGTACTTATCAAAGTCATTAATTCCGACAAGCCCCAAGTGGGGAGTAATTAAATGAAAATAATTGTAATTCATTAAAATTTACTTGGAAAGCACACTCGTGCTGGAGCGGGAGACGGTCGCCATCTGTTCACCTGCACCACTTTCCGTGCCGTCGTGATTAATGAAAATTTAACTATTTATTAATTGATAGATATTCTGAACTAAAGTTCCTATTGTTTGTATTTTAAATGTCATTAAACAATTTAGTTGCTTCATATGTACATTAAATAGCAGTTTTATCTGATCATTGTATCAATAAATACATTAACATTTGACGAGCATTGCTTCTATTCATGGGCGTAATCTGCGTCGTAGTAGCTCGACCACCCTTATCTGTTTTGTGTAGTTCGAATTTTTGGGTTACATTGTTTGGGATTTGTTTAAGCAAAAGCAAAATTCGTTTTATGTATCATTCGAAATGCATTTTAAAATTTAATTTACCTACACCTAAATAGTAGGTTACTTATCAGTAACCTACTATTTAGGTGTAGGTAAATTAAATTTTAATGTATATTATAATCAGAATATTTACTAGTGTAGACTATCGTCTACACTAGTAAATATTCTGATTACAATTGTTTTCAAATTGTCCAAAAAATGTGATCATTAATCTCTGACTATATACACCATAAATGGACCATTATACTTAATAAACAAAAACCACAACATCCGAGTCGTATTCATCGCTGACTTCGACACAACATAAATCTCGAAACTTTCCGATGTGTGTTTTCCTTCTTGCATCTGTAAATGTGTCAAGGGTATTATATCAACTATACACCGACAGACGTTGACGTTGCCGTTCCCGGGGAGAATAATAACATTCCGTTCTTTCTAAATCCCGCGGCATAATATTTCAGATTGAAGTCGGAACTGGGTTATTAAATATTTTCTTGCGTGTTTCCACCAGAAAAAAACAAACCGGCGAACATGAAAATCATTACTATACGCGAATTTAATTGAATTTTCTGCTTTAATCTTACTGTAAAATGTATGAAATAATAAATTAGCAGATTAAAAGCAGTCTACCGCATAGGGAAAGCTAAATGGCTAAACGGCCCGGAATAATTCACTCTTCGAAGGACCCAAATCTTCTTTAATCCTATTCTGTACAGGCCGCGCTCTCGTTTCTGTGTAATCCCAAAATGCAGTAGGAGCGAGTGCAGAAACTACAACACGTAATTATATTGCGTTGGCCCCATTTCAGAGTATGCAAAATTTTATTTTGTAAGAGGATTAGCGATGTTTTTTTTACGATTGATAGCAATATTCGTAAAAAAAAACATCACTAATCCTCTTACAATATAAAATTGGTATCTTATTTCGAGTTATAATACAACGGTTGACAACCATCATGAATCTGCGTGCCACTAAATAACAAAAAGGATAATTGATCTGATGAGAGTGCCACGACCCAAGAGTTTTATTTGGATATGATAGTGTTAAAGTCAAATTTACTCAAAAATTTCATGATCATATAGTCATAGTCATATTTATTTCTTCATACAAATAATCTTCCTCAGATGTATTACTACATATTTAAAGAGGTAAAATAGACAATTAATAAAATCCTCAAAACTACGAAATATTAATGAATATCAACATGCCAAATCTTTTAATAGAATATTTCGTTCAGAAACTTGCTGTAGTTATCCTTCGGTCTCCTTCCGGCTGTGCCAGATCTCGTCCTCCAAATAAAAACCAGATGATAATGATATAATTATCATATATTAATTTTTTAAGTTTCAGTATAATAATGTACTAGAGACAGTTTGGTTCATACCAAACAAGCCATCCACCCCAGATATGTTCGCATCGTTTTTCTTCTCAATAAATTCAGAAGTTGTACGTTGTTTAAACAACTCCGAAAAGAGTGTTTTATTACATTGAACATATTATACGAACATAGAGGGGACAATGTTTTTTTTTGTTTTACTAAAAGCCGATATTTATAAATAAAACATATATAGTAAATCATAATATTAAGGAAAATAGTCTTAAATGTTTTACCCTCATGTTTGCAAATAATTTTTCAATGGCAAACTATGTCGCATTAACTACAACCTCCACAGCAGCGGGGTCTACAAGGCGCCACTTGGCCCCGACGCTGCCAATGCATCGAATGCCTTTGACCTTCAAACTACAGTTTATTATTCCCGGGATGAGCTCGATCTTATCTGCGCTCAGATTCCAACCCAACGGCGACAGGTTATCACCCTTCGCAAATTAATGCGCAAAACTCGGGACGATTACGAGAATGCCGGACCATAAAGTTATGTGCGGGCGTTTCATATAAACACACGACGAATATAATGTATGATACTTAGGGGTTGCTTTTTATATGGGCGCGTTTACAGGAATGTGCATAACGCTGGCGCGCGACATTTACCATCTGTCGCCGTCAAATAAATATTACAAGTCAGCAGGTGCGGTAGACGTTCGTAATATATCTAAAAGGGGGATATCTTAAGAGAATAGAGTTTCCGCGGTATAACACTGAGAGTCTGGAATATTTCGTTACAATATGGATTACATAATGAAATTCTGTGTTTATATTTTTTAACGTAGAAACATATATATGCTATACTCATTTTAAAACATTCATGACTCCCAATTGTATACAAAGAAATGGAGTAAATAATATTAGGAAGGGTGACACTGTTGGGAAGGTGGCGTCTCCCTAACTAGTTGTTCGACAAAATACTACCCTTTGAGTAAAAAATTGACCTTTATTTGGCATATTCAGTTTATAGATATGGATTTACCATTTTATTATGCTTCATAAAAACATGATTTCTAGATATAATATTTTGAAATTAAATATTATCCCGCTAATTAATCTAGTAAAAAATTATAGGTTAACTTTGTAGTCCTGTAATTACAAAACGGTTGTATTTTTTAAAGGTTTAGTAGTTTATGGTAATTCAGTATCTAATTGTATGCAAACAAATCTTTAGTTTTCAAAAATCGGTTAATTTTCAAAAAAGTTACAGTAAGTTTCGCAGAGGCATTCAAAATGTTTGCTCTATAATAGAAAAAACTAACTTTGAGACGCATTATCTATAATATTTGGGTAGATATGCTAATGCAGTTTAAAGATATGGATTTAGCATTAAATTATGCTTTATAAAAACATGTTTTCTAGAAATAAAATTTTGATATTAAATATTATCCTGCTAATTAATCTAGTAAAAAATTATAGGTTAACTTTATAGTCCTGAAACTACAAAACGGTTATACTTTTTAAAGGTTTTGTAGTTTATGGTAATTCAGTATCTAATTTTATGCAAACAAAACTTTAGTTTTCAAAAATGGGTTAATTTTCAAAAAAGTTACAGTTAGTTTCGCAGAGGTATTCAAAATTGTTGCTGTATAATAGAAATAACTAACTTTGAGACGCATTATCTATAATATTTGAGTAGATATGCTAATGCAGTTTATAGATATGAATTTAGCATTAAATTATGCTTTATAAAAACATGTTTTCTAGAAATAATATTTTGAAATTAAATATTATTCTGCTAATTAATCTAGTAAAAAAATTATAGGTTAACTTTATAATCCTGAAACTACAAAACGGTTGTATTTTTTATAAGTTTTGTAGTTTATGGTAATTCAGTATCTAATTTTATGCAAACAAAACTTTAGTTTTCAAAAATGGGTTAATTTTCAAAAAAGTTACAGTTAGTTTCGTAGAGGTATTCAAAATTGTTGTTGTATAATAGAAAAAACTAACTTTGAGACGCATTATCTATAATAATTGGATAGATATGCTAATGCAGTTTATAGATATGGATTTAGTATTAAATAATGCTTTATACAAACATGTTTTCTAGAAATAATATTTTGAAATTAAATATTATCATGCTAATTAATCTAGTAAAAAATTATAGGTTAACTTTGTAGTCCTGTAACTACAAAACGGTTGCATTCTTTTAGGTTTTGTACTTTATGGTAATTCAGTATCTAATTTTATGCAAACAAAACTTTAGTTTTCAAAAATGGGTTAATTTTCAAAAAAGTTACAGTTAGTTTCGCAGAGGCATTCAAAATGTTTGCTCTATAATAGAAAAAACTAACTTTGAGACGCATTATCTATAATATTTGAGTAGATATGCTAATGCAGTTTATAGATATGGATTTAGCATTAAATTATGCTTTATAAAAACATGTTCTCTAGAAATAATATTTTGAAATGAAATATTATACTGCTAATTAATCTAGTAAAAAATTATAGGTTAACTTTATAGCCTTAAACTACAAAACGGTTGTATTTTTTATAGGTTTTGTATTTTATGGTAATTCAGTATCTAATTTAATGTAAACAAAACTTTAGTTTTCAAAAATCGGTTAATTTTAAAAAAAGTTACAGTAAGTTTCGCAGAGACAACTCAAAAAATACAAAAACCCTCCAATATACAATGCTCATCAAGAACAACAAAAAACGTAATAGTGTAATATTCAGTATATTTTTTTTAATTTTCTATTAAATTTCGTCTGTAACATCCGAAACTCCCAATTGTATTTGAAACAAGCGCATAAAATTCGTCATTCCGGGCTCCTAATATATTTAAATAAATTGCGGAAACGACCCAGAACAATTCAATTATTCCCACTCCCCCTCCCGCCGGCGAACGCGTTGAATATGTATGCCCACACACTTGCATCGTTACTGTCTCGCTAAAAGCTGTTGAATTTTGGATGAGGCCAGCGGGAGTATCGCGGCAGATTCGAAATAAATAGGGAGGAATATACTTAAAAAAGCACGCCGACATCAAGTAGCGAATCCTTGTTTACTACTGTAGGCCGCTGTAAAAATTACGCGGACGAGTGCACTCGAGCAAAATGGCGCGGCAGCTTACAAAAGCGGTATTATCCTGCTGCAGAAAGTTATCGAGTTTTTGTGTCTCGACATAAAGTTTATACTCGTAAATTTGTAAGCATTTACTATTATATTTTAGATAGATAGATATATATTTTTTATTTGTTCACCTCAAAATATAATTATATACAATAAAATATATTATGTATAATAATATCTGAGTAATCAGCAATCAGCAATATTATAATACTTATGGTCCTGGTTATCTTGAATTTTCGATATATGATTATTTAATATATATATATATATATATATATATATATATATATATATATATATATATATATATATATTGCAGTGATTAAACTACTAGATTGCTTGCTTCTATACAGTCGAATCTTTAACATGCTATAACTACAATTGTTGGTCATCAATTCTTGCAAACTAAGTTTCAATACTAAGGATGAAGTAATTTTATTGACATAAATTGTTTATTGGCTTAATTGTATGCCATTCCATGTCGTAGTTTTGCCTAAAAGCTGGAAACAATTATACAATTTTCGCCATAAGGAAAGTATAGGCTAAATCCCAGCCTTGACAAATTAATAGGAGTTTCCTCCGCAGTGCTTTCACCAATCGTTGAGTTTATCTGGAAAATCTAGTGTGATGGATGTTGTTTGTTGTTGTAATGGATTAGTTTTCTCTTCTTAATTTGTATGTTATTACTTCTTATTGTTTTATTGCGTCGCCATGATGTGTTTTTTTAAGATTAATTTTAAATATCTTAACATCTTTTAATGTCTTTAAATATACTGGTAGCTTGTTGTATTCCCAAATTAATGTTATTTTGTAGAGCAGAGGTTCGGCCTTTTATTGTATTTATTCCACTTCTTCTTCTGGTTTCATAGGTGTGTATATCTTTTCGTTTATTAAAGTTAATGTTGCTTTTCGGATTAGAATTCAATACTTGTGTGTGTAATTATTTTTCAGCCGGAGTTATAAATTAGTCTGTATATTTTTATTGAATAGGACAGAATTGGTGGACACACCATGAAATTAACATAATACTACCAATATTTTATTGAATATTCTTTAGCTGCTAACGATGACAATAACCGATGAAGCAATTAGGTTAATAACTATCCCTAAATGTGGCGAAGATTAATTTCTGTATTATATGAAGTGTCTAATAAATACATGCATGTAGTCCATTAACATACTATGTTTCACCCCCTAATTAGTAGTAATTTCATATCAAGTATTACGTGACTCTTAATATGAGCTAGAAATAACATTCATTACAACTCCACTATTTTCATCCACATTTTGAATTTGAATTCTATTTATCAAAATTTTATTCATGGAATATCGTATGGTACCCACACCATATTTATTTGAGTCAACTTACGACTGCACTAGAGCCCAATCAACGAATACATGCCGTTGTATATGGTCGTTTTCCTTCAGTTACTGGTTCGATTGGATTTTATACGAGTGCAGACGCAAATCTCTCCAAATTGTAGTCGTAGAAAGGCCAAAATCAAAGATGAAACAGTAATATTCTCGTCTTTCGCAAGGTCTTGGCCTTTCTACGACTATAATTTGGAGATTATTGCGCCTGCACTCGTATAAAATCCAATAGAATTAGCAACTGAAGGAAAACTACCAGATACAACGGCATGTGTTCGTTGATTGGGCAGCTGTAATTTGACTAAAAAAAATCGCAAGACATATCCCTAAATGATCCCAAAATATACTATCTCCTATATCTATTCATCCAACCAGCGTATTTTCATTTTATTATCGTTTTCTTTTAAAACGTGAGTGCTTGAAATATAAACATAATTTATAGCTGCGGAGTTTAGTATCGTTCATTTAAGTGACTTCCAGTGCAGCCCCGGGTAATAAGTTTCTTTCCGTCCGTCGCGCGAAAGTCCCTGCGAATTTCAGCCACTTTTAACTAATCGGATCGGGCAAGAAAGGCGTCAAGACGAGCCAGATACACTCGGGCAATCTTATCGCAGTGATAACTCACCGGATTATGGCAATCTCTCGCGCAAACTAGGTCTAGCTGGGCTCCCCTAGCTGCTACGTACACTTTAAACACTTTAATGGGGTTATAATGAAGTAAATAAAACAAGCTCTCTGCGGGGGTATATTTAAAAGTGTATTAAGGTTACCTATTTTTCCGAATGTATAGTTAATATCTTTTTTATAAAAGGACGTGTTGATGATTATGATAGGGTGAATTTAATATAAAATACAAACAATTTAGTATAGTATGTATATACATATTACAAAATAGGTATGGCAAGCATGAACTAGAAATAAAAGAAGAAGAGGTAGGCCAAGAAAAGAGTGGGACAATAAAATAGAGGAAATAATAATCAAGAAAGGAAAGACAGTCAAGCAAGCAAGAGAACTGGCGAAGAACAGAAAAGAGTGGAAAGAATTTACAAATGTATAAACAACAACAAGTAATGTAAAACACCGAAAGGTAAAAGACAAATAGATAATATATCTATCTCCTATCTACTTGCTATATATATATATATATATATATATATATATATATATATATATATATATATATATAGCAAGTAGATTGACGGACTGTTAAGGATATGATGTGGATGACGGGTGTAAGTCCAAATGGGGAATACTGAAAACCAAGGGCTAGGTGCAATAATTATAGCCAATATCTTGTGTGGTTCCGGTGTAATATGTTATATATATATATATATATATATATATATATATATATATATATATATATATTTATACGTGTGTGTATACATAAATATGCATCGTTTAGCCTTGTAGCAATAGAATTAACTACTGGCACACAGTCTCCGTACAAAACTATCAATCTCGTCGCTAACTTTAGCAATTTCGGGGCATTTTAAGCGTGAGCGCAATCAAAAAGTTTCCCCGGCATCATCTTATGCAAAATGCATGTAAAATTAATCGGGCGGCATATAATTAGATATGCTTACCATAGTCTTCCCGGGCGGACCCTCTTCAAGCAGAGACGTGGGGTGTAGTCATATGCATGAACTTTCACAGCCCGTGTGGTAAAATAATATGTTTACGATAATTAGGCGGAGAGGTCGTAAAAGCAGTCGCGGGATGCGTAACGGTAATAAGTCAATAACAATAAAAACAGAGGGTTAATTGAGGCGGGGTTGTTTATAGGGCGGTTGTGTTGTAAAAGTTTTAGAGGGCAAAAAGCTTTGGATTTTATTGAAAAGAAAACTGATGTGGGTCTTTGGTGGAGTAGTTTAGTGATATAGTGTGAGACTATAGTAGCAAATTAGAATACTTTCAGCGATATATGATATGAGCCTGACCTAGATATATTTATTTATATATTGTTAAATATTTATTTACAATTTACAAGTATTTACAATTATTATAGAATATATATATATATATATATATATATATATATATATATATATATATATATGAGCCTGTGAGAATGAAAGTGATGTAAATCACATTTGAATTATTTTGAAAAGGAGAATATTTTGCGTTGTACTTGTATGTATATTGTGTAATACTTGTATGTATATTTTACATGAATAAACTTCTACGTATGCATGCTATTGATAGCTAATAAATAAATACATCCATTAATAAACTTAATATTATTAGAAATTCACAACAAAACTTGTCGGCAAATTTATTTAGTACCTGAGTATAATTTATGTAGATTAATATGTACATCATACTGCTTTAACACACATGTTTCATAGCAAGTGATTTTATGTAAATTATTGAGTATATTATAGCTGTAATATCGTACAGTCACATTAAATATAGTACTCTATTATTAATATCATATAACATAACAACGCAGCGGCGCAGCGCAGTAAAATATATATATTATTGAGCGTAAACGTCGTATTCATTAGGTCATAAATATTTATACGCCAGTAATTCACAAGTGGAGTGATGTTCAATATCCTATATTGCACGATTTTCAATTTCTGGTCGGTAAACAGCTTCCTGACATTTTTGCCGATAACTAAAATGCGTGTGACCTTTTCACATATTATTAAAATTTCTAATAATCCTTTCGCATATATAAACACTATTACCCACCATTTTTATAACACCTTGTCGATCTTTAATATATATGAGTGATATACATTTATAGTATCAAATCTGTCAGTCATAAATTTTATTTATTTGGTTGACATGATTTTAGCTAGAAAACGTTGAATTTACATGAAATAGACATTTGGTGAAAACTGGGTTAGATAATCCGAACAAGTGTACTTTATTACCGAATAAAAATCGAATATTCAGATTGTATATTCAAACGTATAATCCACAATAAAATAGAATATTTGTACAAGAACAACAAGTCAGATAGCACTTTTGATCGTAAGAAAAACTCGCGGAGCACTAAAATTAAAGAGACAGTCACATAAAGTAGATGAGCCAACATTCAATTTCGGCTTTCACAATTTCTCGGGGAGCACCGGTTAAAAACCGCTGATATACACTTTATGTTTGGGTGAAAATGATTAAAAATAGGCTTATTTGAAGCCCAATTAAATATAGAATATAAAGTAATATTAAAAAAATAGATATTTTAAATCTTTGATTTTTTATAATTTTTTATAACTCAGTCGATTAATTTAAAACCACTCGTACAATAAAAATTTAATTTTTGGGTGAAAATGATCAAGCAATAGCTCGAATCAATTGAAATTTGTATTAGATGGAAATACATGCTTCTAATATGCTTACTTTTAATTGGAAATAACGGACTGTCCTCTTAAATATAGGGCGTATGGTCACCGTAACCATAGTACATATAAATACCCGGCGCATCCACCCTAATTGCGTATATTTAGTGTGATCGCAATTAGTCCTCGGCAAGCACATATGAATCTATCGATAGCTATTGAACAATTGTTACTTTAAACGCAATTAAATATAGCATGAAAAATAGTATAATAAATATAATTTTAATAAATCTCCGATTTTTTTTTAAATTGTTGATCTCTGTCGAATAATTTAAAACAGTTCGTACAATAAAAAATTTCCTACAGACTTTATTCTTGGATGAAAATTATCAAAAAATGGTTTATTTTGAGAACACTTAAATATAGAATGTGAAATAATATTATAAATTTAAATTTCATAAATCTTTGATTTTTTATTATTTTGTATAGCTCAGTGGATTAATTTAAAACAGCTCGTGCAATAAAAACTTTGCTGCAGATATTATTTTCGGGCGAAAATTATCAAAAAATAGTTTATTTTGAGCCGAGATAAATGTAGAATCTAAAATAAAATGAAAAATTTGAATTTCTTAAATCTTCTTTTTTATTATTTTTAGTAAGTCAGTCGATTAATTTAAAACAGCCCGTACAATAAAAACCTTCATGTAGATTTTAGTTTTGGGTAAAAATAATCAAAAAATAACTTATTTAAAGTCCAATTAAACATAGAATAAAAAATAATATCAAAAATTTTAATTTCTTAAATCTTTGATTTTTTGTTATTTTTTATAGCTCAGTGAATAAATTTAAAACAGCTCGTGCAATAAAAATCTTCCTGCAGATATTATTTTCCGGCTACAATTAACAAAAAAAATAGTTTATTTTGAGTCGAATTAAATGTAGAACGAAGAACAATATGAAAAATTTAAATTTCTTAAATCTTTGATTTTTTATCATTTTTGTATCACAGTAGATTAATTTAAAACAGCTATGGTGCAATAAAAATCTTCCTGCAGATATTATTTTCCGGCTACAATTAACAAAAAATAGTTTATTTTGAGTCGAATTAAATGTAGAACGAAGAACAATATGAAAAATTTAAAGTTCTTAAATCTTTGATTTTTTATCATTTTTGTATCACAGTAGATTAATTTAAAACAGCTCGTACAATGAAAAACCTTTCTGCAGACTTTATTTTCAGGTTAAAATGATCAACAAATGACTTATTTTGAGCCTCATTAAGTATGGAATGTAAAAAAATATTAAAAATTTTAATTTCTTAAATCTTTGATTTTTTATTGTTTTTTATAACTTAGTATATTAATTCAAAGCAGCTCGTGCAATAAAAACTTTCCTGCAGATATTATTTTCGGGCGAAAATTATCAAAAAATAGTTTATTTTGAGCCAAATTAAATATGGAATGTAAAAGAAATATCAAAAATCTAAATTTCTTGAATCTTTGATTTTTTATTATTTTTTACAACTCAGTAGATTAATTCAAAGCAACTCGTGCAATAAAAACCTTCCTGTAGACATTATTTTCGGGCGAAAATAATCAAGAAATGGTTTAATTTGAGCCGCATTAAATCTGTAATGTAAAATAATATGAAATATTTAAATGGCTTACATTTAAAAAAAATTATGATTTTTTTTGTTAGTGGATTAATTTAAATCAGCCCATACAATAAAAATCTGCATGCAGACTTATTTTTGGGTAAAAATAATAAAAAAAACAACTTATTTTAAACCCAATTAAACATAGAATGAAAAATAATGCTCGTGCAATAAAAACCTTCCTGCAGATATTATTTTCGGGCGAAAATTATCAAAAAATAGTTTATTTTGTGCCGAGATAAATGTAGAATGTAAAATCAAATGAAAAATTTAAATTTCTAAATATTTGATTTTTTATCATTACTCAGTCGATTAATTTAAAACAGTTCGTACACTAAAAATCTTCATATAGACCAGTTATTCCTAACCTTTTTGAAGTCAGGGAGCAATATGTATAAGTGATTTAAATGTTTTATTATGTTAATTTATTCAATAATAATAATAATCAATTAGAAAATTGAAAATATTTGATGTTTTTGCGATTTTCATTAAATTTTAAACGAGAATATATGAATAATATTATCAATACTTTGATATTCACTCGTATCTTCGGGTGAAGGGTGTTACACGCGTACCATCGCGTGTACAGAAATAAAACGAATATATCTTGAAATATATGTTTATTGGCACATGTCTCTCATTATCTCACACAAAAAAAACTCAAAATTTTCCTATTCAGGTAGATTTATGCCCGCGTTTGGATCTCTAAATATACCTGCGCCGACGAGTGCCAACAATTCATATTGTACAGCTTTATATAAAATAAAAATACGTGCACCTTTTAAGCAATTTTTATTATTAAGATAATATAATATATAATATTATATATAATATTTTGTTATGAAATATTCTATAAACATGTGCTGCAAATAAATCTCAAAGTTCTATAGAACATTGTTATTAGTAGCAGTATAATACATTGCACCCCTCGACATTTCTTAACCAAACACAATGCATTATTACCAGAAACACCTCTCGCAAACGAAATCCAGACAAGCTTGTTACGTCAAGATCAGCACGCGGAAGGACTTTAAGCCAAATTAAGCCGAGGCGTTTGTGTTTGTTTTTAATGAGGGAAGCAGGATGTAGCATTTTTTTTGCGCGAGACTTTCATGTTATGGCACCCGTACAAATCACACAGATCTTGTTAATGTTATATTCGTTGCATATTAAAATTCGTGTAGGGTATATATTACTTTTATGAAGTTACGTGTTAACGATCAACCGTGTGCGTGTAGGTGATGGGGTGTCATTCACCTTAGGGCATGTCACTATGTAAAAAAGACAAGTCACGAAATTGTATATCTGTATACGTGATATTTATATCTATAAATATACATAGTTTATAATTAATATAGAATGATGGATTTTTTATTATATATATTATATATAATACGTGTAGGCTGGGTTATAGAGTGCTTTATCATTCAAAGAAATAAATATATTTGTCTAATTCTTGGAAAAACACATTTTCGCATCTATTGCTAACTAACTATCGCAAACTAAAATAGTTTTTGGCTTTTAGTTTATGAAGAATGTGCAATTGAGGCGCACAATTCGTATTACACTATTTTTCAGTTATAAATGAAAACCTTCAAAAAGTACGGTCAACCTTCATCAGATTTTTCGAAAATTACATTAAATGCATGTATATTTATGATATTTTTAATAAATATATAAACGTAGCTATTCAAAACTATTTAAATTTTATTTTTATTTCATATGAAATGAGAGTTAGAGCTCTCTGATATATCCTGAAAATTAGGACGAAATTTTCAAAATTTTCAAAACTCATAAATACTTAATCAATAACTCTAACACGCTACCTTTTACTGTGGAGTGGGGGCAAGTCTGATGGTTTGCTTGAAGTCTAGGTATTTATAGATTTCCTGGGAATGCATTCTCCTTTTATTTACATCTCCTGGGTTTTAAAGGGATTTGTAGTCGTCTATCAAATTTCATTTTCCTTTGTTCATGTCATACCATGTTTCATTCCATTTTGGCGACAATCCCGAATTTCTTTTTGATATCTATTGCGAAATATTAGTTATTTGTTTATTCTATTATCAGTTATTCGGATTATAAGTAATAAATTCGTAATATTTCAAAAACTTTAAATATGATATTATAATTTATTACAAGCATACGATAGTAAAAACCAACTTTTTATTACCTGTTTGTTTTTTTGGAAAAACATTAAAATACTGTAAACGCTTTCCGCGAGCAGTCAGGATGATTTATATATAGCCATGAAACTCATTTCGCGCGGGTAATAAAATCTTCAGGCGGTGTCAGGAGAAATAATAAGCCCTGCCGAAAATGAACTCTTCCTTCCGCATACAAAACAGTCGATTAAATGACATTGCAGGGGTGGGCGCGCAGGGTGAAGGAGACTTTATAAAAGTCAACCGCCTACCCACGTCAATCATTTGCTTCATTAAACTTTCTTGATGATGCAGTGAGGAGTAGTTAAATAAGTTTTTTTTTAAAAATCACTTCATGAAATATATATGGCACATTATAATTAGGAACAATAAACTAAATTTGATTAGTATTTGTATTTACATGAAACGTGTGTTACTTATTAAGTCCACTTGATACAAATTAAGTGTGTACAGTTGTGTAAAGTGAAGAGATGAAAACGAAAAGACTGATAAGAACGCAAATTTAAAATTTAGTACTATATGAAGGTTAAACAAATAAAATAAAATAAAGAGTATTTTATATTTGAGTAAATTACAATCATATTTATATTTTTATATATATATATATATATATATTATATAGATACACTTTCGAGATGAAGCATGAGCATGAAGTGAAAAAAAATCTATATGTCGGCATCTGATTTTAGCTTGTTCAGGATATATTTCTACAATGGAAAACATGTATATATTTATTATATGATCGATTAATACTCACAACAGAGTAAACAGAAAAATTTGAAACTTTCTTAAACCGAAATCATTTTTTTAAACTTCTATTTTTATAGCTATGAGTACGACAAGTAAAAGGTGATTCTCAGAGGACTATATTCACGTGGGGCTTACTTTAAATTAATAGAAAATCTCTGAAAACTGTGAAGGATGATTCGCTTCTAACTACTAGGCCACTGATCTGGGTCAAAATAATTTATTATGGCGAATAAACTGACTTTTATTAGTGTTTGCAATTATAATAAAACGTGCGTGATTTTTTTGAAAGTCTATTTGATAATAAAATTAAAATTATTTTAATACTTTATATTACATTCATAAACATATTTCTTTTATCTACATGAATGTATATATATATATATATATATATATATATATATATATATATATATATACCATACATCCATGTAAATATAAATCCATTCCTGGCGCCATTAATGCAAAAACGGACGTGCGAGTAAGGGTCAATTGAATTTATCCCACAAAATACTTTCATCCGTCTAGCGCCGCGCCGCACTTTTTTTCCCTCATATATAGTTGACACTATATCCTCCCCAGAGAGTGCTTTTATGTTGGGGTAAATTCGATAGAAGCGCATTCTCTGAGGAGGATGGAAATTTGTATGTATTTGCCTCATGCTGTATTCAAAGGGGTGTTGAATCCTAAAACGATGCTAAGGTTTATTTGCAGGGAATACAATCGTAATGAAGATAATCCCTATGTTCATCCACTGTTAATTATAATAATTACTACAACAAATATATTCTTTATCAAACAACTTTTATTGAAATCCAATTTTTAATTTAAGATCCCTAGTATCTGGCGCTGTCTTGTGTAACTATTACATTCTAAAAATTTCAGATATAATTGGATATTTCATATAATCATTGAAATTCGCTACATGGCTCATTAAACGCAAGTTAAAGGGGCAAAAGCTCCCTATTCAGTTACCTGCCTCCACATTTCGTATTATATACGAATATTATATTACTGCATTGATTACATAAAGCATAAAATCTCAACGCTCCAATAGAGTTGAATTTAATTTTATAAAGCGAGTCTCAAAGGCGACCTAATACTTGATATATAACGCAACCTTCATACGCTTCATATCGTAATTTCGTAAATGAACTCGAATGGTATACAGAATTAACGATTATTATATAATAGATACTATTATAATATAAATTATATAATGCAATATAAAATGACTTTCCGAATACTACTGTATATAATTTAAAAAAAAGGTATAAAAATGTAGACAATTTTATACTTTTTTTTATTATATTATATACAGTAGTATTGCCATATTGCATTCGGAAAGTAAAAGCAGACAGTGTAAGAACTAGTCAAATGTAAAATTGTATTTATTATTTACTAAAATTGGAAGTACATTTTTATTTTGTTTTCGGAGAGTTTTGAGTTTATAAATTCACTTTTTTGTCATGATAATTCTATATGTATATATATATATATATATATATATATATATATATATATATATATATATATATAATTTTTTTAGAAGATTCAGTGGAATACGTGACCCCAAAGCATTAGTGCAATTTTATGGAAACAAGTCTATATATAAGTTCTGTTATTGATTTTTAACTGGATGGTTTAATTGTGCACACTGAAGAGACAATTAAAGGAAAAATCGCAGGGTCGCTCCAATAAGGGTTTAAAAGGTCTTGGGATAACGGCGATACGTTTCATTAGACTAACTGGCGGTAGAAAAGAACGACCGGAAAACTTGAACGCACGAACGGATTCCTGGACGCTGGAGAGAAGCTAAATAGCATTATTAACATATTCCAGGCTGGAGTAGTGTCTTTAAAAACGGTTTCTTGGTGGTATTACAAATGTATTGAGTAGCTCTTTGTGAAAACTCTTGTGATTTTCTATATTTTTTCAAGACAATAGTAATCAGATACAAATGAATGATGTAATCTCTTAATAGGTAAAAATACAATGATAGTATAGTACCATTTACTCCTATTACATTACTTATTTTTATTTAAGATTGTTTCAACATTAAAACTACAGGTCAATAATTAACCAACTATATAGATAAATAAAGCACGACATCTAGTAAACTATACTCTTATAGTTTAGGAGTGAATTAGTACTATGTCGGCTCGGTTAGTGAGAATGAAGTCACATAATATCTCGAGTGGTTATATACAAAAATGATACAACTAACCCCCTAGGAGGAAAGTTAAACGCCATCATTAATGTGGTGATGCCAGATGACGTTTAAAATTTTTTCATTCATCTCACTATGTTAGTGATTTATTCGTTTGTGTTTTACTAAATTATTGAATTCTTATGTATAATTTTCTTTCTGTCGGTGTTTTGAGCGTGAATTTAACAATCTTTGGTTAGTTTAGGTCATGGTGTGTTTCCATTATGTGAAATTTTGGTCGATTCGCAGCCACCGCAGTAGTTGCGACCATTATTTATCGATACAATAACATAGAAATTACATTTATTTTCATAAAATTACAATACATGTAAAATTTACTAAAATTGGAAGTACATTTTAACTTTAAAGTTTTGAGTTTAATTTATTGGTTTTAGAAACTCACTTTTTTGTTATGATAATTATATATATATATATATATATATATATATATATATATATATATATTTATATATTATATTTGATTATTGCATTAAAATTCTGCCTGTGTACGCCATAACGAATTTAAATAGAAATTTGACAGGTATTGATGGTTTAGAGAGGAATATCTGCGTCTGTAAATTAAATTTTATACGCCAGCAAGATATGTTTTCTTATCCGCTGTTGTGGGGCTTCGAACGTATGAGAAGGAGGAGGGCGCGAATGTATATATCCCACGAGATAAAGACCGTCGTGTAAAGTTATATATAAAAAGTGTACTCGGATTTGATACCGCCGGATGCTGCCGAGTCAGAAGTTACGTGCGGTGTGGCGATGTGATGGATTTTTTACCTTTACAAAAAAAAATACAATAAGGGTATATATAATAAGGTGCACGTAATGTATGAAATATTAATATTAAGGTGATGATCAATCAAACGGACCGACTGATTGAAAACCTGTTGTATAAAGATTAAAAGCCTTTATAAAAAAACTCTTTTAGGTTTTCTAAACTTAACCCTAGAACCATAACGTGGTGTCGCCGGCGACCGGAGTAATCTAATCACGGTTTAACACTGTATTAAGTGATCATAAGAAAATGCGTAATGCTATTCAAGGTTATAGTGTTATAAAATAGTTTAAAAAAAACTTACATATAAGATAGAAACCCCACTATATTCATATTCCATTATTGCTAATCCACTCTACACATATCGCACTATTATACCACAACAATTCATTACTTATATACATTTATAACACATTTATGAGTTATGCGTGTAAATGCATGCATCGAAAGCCATTTTATATAATAAATGTGTTTGAAACAAAAATTGGCTTTTTTCCGCAAACGCATACTTCATTACTGACTTTTTGTTATCGAATCGTCGTCGGCCATTATGAAATATTTGAGATAGAAATAGCGTTTTCTTAATGTACGACAAAGATAGCAATATCATTTGATATTCCTATAAACAACTCTAGCCACAATAATAGTGATATGTTCATTACAAGGTACCCCTATTATAAACGAAAATGTATAAAATGGCGTTCAATGTAAAGTGATGAAAACAGCGAGGAAATATAGCAATTTAAAGACAAACGTAAGTTTAAATTTAAAATAAACATAGATAATCCTAATATATATTCAATATATAATTATTTTAATAAGAGAAAATAATGATATATTGACGAACAGTGGCAAGAGTATCCTCAGAAGAAACAGTCGTGCAGCGAACAAAAAGCCACACACATCATAATCTTCCTACGTGGTATACGACACCGCAAGCACGAACAGCATCCGAAGCACTCTGTATAAAGGTTCAAGAAGGCCCAGGGAGGGAACTAATAGAGGAAGAAGGTATGAGGCAAATCCACGCCTATCTACTCTGAATTATCGAGAAAAATATGATCTATAGCGCGTATGGGACTGGTCCAAAATAAAAACGCCTCACAAGTTGTTGACTGCACGACGCGATCCAGTTACCTCATCGGCAGTGACTGGGATATCCATCCGGAATGTTGTGTAAGCCCGCGCTAGATTATTTTCGTCCAACTCCGTTATTTTCCTGAATTTTGCTTTCAATGATAATTTGTGGAATATCATACTTCTGATTCCGTATCATGTGTGCTAGACTCTTCCTTTTTTTTATAGCAGTCAAAAGTTCACGACTTTTGCCTACCCGTGACAAGACTTCCTCAAGGGTTATTCTTATGGTCCACGTAGAGCCACATCTCCAAGTCTATTCGGTTTATTGTTGCTATTTTCATCCTTTCATACTGTTGTGTCCCAACACATACGCACACCTCCAGGGTGTGATTCCAAAAGGGGTCACAACAATACCACAGAGAAGTACTGACCATATGTAGTATCTTACAAATATTATTTCTATTATTGGTATTTACTGACCATATGTAGTATCTTACAAATATTATTTCTATTATTGGTATTTATTTAATGTGGAGAGAGATACATATAAGTTAAAAATTAGGTGATTTTGAGAGATTTGAACTAACGATTCTATTAATCATGGCTGGCCTGTAAATAATTACAGACGGCTAAATAATTTAATTACTTATGTCTTTTATTCCTACTAAATAAACGAGCTGATATAAAAATATAGAAGCATAATTAACTATTTAGAACCTACCACGCATTTTTAATTCGGCTTTACAATTAAAGTTTAATTAAAAACGAGCTACAGTTACAGTTACTGCAGAGGCTGCAACTAATTAACATTAATCTGGTTAAATATCAATGTGAAATTACGTTAAAAAAAAGTTAATAACAGTGGTGGGATTATGCAATTCCCGGGGGTCTCTCAAGTTGGTTGAATTATTCATTCTTTTTTATGTATGATAACGCCCAATGAATTATTTCGAGCGAATATCAGAAAAAATAAAATTATGGCGTTATTTATCGGTTTGAGTCCGTATTGGAGACGTATTAAAGAGACTGCTTACGGGGGGTAAGTGGTGGCGGTGTGCGTGCCAAGTTTGCTTTTGTGGAAGATTATTATATTTGCTTTTATGCATGGTTTAATCGTATAAGGGGCCTACTATTGTAGGCTAGACTGTACATATAAAGGCATTAGTATTGTGTATTTTACGCTTGTATTATTTCTAATGCTATAATTTTGTTATCAGACAGACTATGCGATAGCATCTGTGTTTTGTATGGAGAACACGTTTTTATCTATTTCTGCAACTACTTAAAATTAAGTTGATTCCGAATTATCAGACTTTCTATGTGAAATACACACATAAATAAATGCTAAAAAGCCAGAACAATTATTTATATATAACAACACATTATTTCTGTAACTATTTAAAGTTGAGGTGAAAGGTGAAACTTTATATGTGAAATATACATTTAAATTAAAATATTAATTTTAAAAAATCTCAGATAGGCCTTATATTGTCTTGATTTATTATTACTATTATTTTATTTAAGTTCACCTTCTCAGCATTAATTTCTGGAAATCATTCACCTACCCCTGTTGGAGTGGAATTAGTTTCGGGTAAGATGCGGATTTCTATCAAGACATCTTGCTGTTTAGTGCTGTAGAAATTTTCTTACAAACCTGCAGGTGTTAAGTATGGCTGCTTTATGCATTTTGATGTAGATTAAAAGGTTTAAGCCGAGGGTTTTTAAGTTCATATGCAATTGTGCAGGTATGACTCCGGTTGTTGATAAAACAATTGCAACAATGGAAACATTTTTCATATTATTATTATTATTCTGGTAACAAAACAATGTGTTATTATTATTATTATTATTATACTATTAACCCGAGGCGGTAACCACAACCCACACCTTCAGAAGCGAAGACGGAGATAAGAAAAAGTCATATACAAATTACATAAATTTTAATAAAATCAATTAAAGTTACTGATAAAGGAGAATATGTTAACCCACACAAATCTTAGATTATATTATAATTATTAAATAGTGGATATTTTCGACAAGAAAAATGAATAAAAAATATACAATACAGAAACAAAATAGATTTCATTCCATTCAATATCCGTACAGTGTAATTCATTCATGGAAAATTTGAAATTAACTCCCTGACAGCAATTACCAAGTCTCACGCCTACAGCTTCGTGATTAGCTAATTAAGATATTATATATTATAATTACGGGCAGCACATAATCGCATAACCCCCAGGCTTATAATCATGTTATATGGAATTGACTATATTCTGAGGTATGTAGTTTCAGTTTCACTTTGTAAATTGTTATGAGAGGAATATTCTGACATGAGCATGAGCTATGCAGTAATTTTAATGATAGCATTTTTCTAACACAATTATTAGTGCAACAGTGCAAAGAAATTCACTGATTCATACTTATGTTGTTTAAAAACAATATTTACAAGGTTTTATATTTATTTAAAAAAAAATGCTTTTAAAATAGAAATAATAAAAAATTAATTGTAATATTTTCGGTGAAATTTTAACAATTATAACTCTAAATATATAAATAAAGCAAATTTAGATTTATTATTTGAAATATTTGTAAAATTTGTAAAACAAACAATTCTGAATTATAAATAAACATTCTGTTTTAAACCTGTTCCAAGCATTTTAGATGAAATGTTGGCAATTGTAAAAATGGGGATTTCCGCAAATAAAAAATCTACTTCTTTTATTGCAGCAAATTGCTGGAACATGCCATTAGATAAATAAATAAAAATTAGACATTAAACTATTTCATTGTATTAATAGAACGCTAGATATACATTAGTACAGTAGCTAGAAAAAAAAATTGAAATTATTTTATAATAAATTTAGCTTTTATTCATTATCCACCACTAGAGAATTCTTGCAATGGTTAAATCGCAATTTCCTCGAACATACAAATCGATTTAAACATCAGAAATTTCTAGACATTCCAATTTAATTCGCACCTACACAATATTGTTTCGATCAAAGAATTCCTCCACTAAGAAACAGCGTTTGGGAGTTTAAACTTGTATGTTGCTCAAAGTATTGGCGCACGGAGAGGCTTGAACTTTTCAAATTTAATCTGGCTCGCTATAATCGGTTTTCCGGAATGATTTCATTTCTATTTTCGTAACTTCTGCTCCGCCGAGATACATATTGTCCGATTGTTTTAGTTTTCTAATTGTTTGGGGGCTTGAAAATTGTTCAATATATGATTTTTTACTTATACATGAAATTGTGTGAATGCAGGTCATCAGTAAAAAAAAACTTTAAAATGACAAACCAGCTCAGTAGCCGATAGGTGAGAGACGTCGTCACGAGGGCTAACCATAAGTAAGTTCTTGATATAGATGTGTATTTTTAATAAAATTCAACAACTACAACGCTACAAAACAGACGCTATTTCTTGATTCGTGACACGTTAATAAATCCTACAATTGCATTTAATAAAATTACACAGCAGTGTGACGTTTACGCGAGAACAATAAACCAATATTTGTACTCCTTCCCTGTTATTTTCGTAAATATTCGACAACGAAAAGCCTTTTAAGGCGAGTGTTCAGGTGAAAATGTAATTGAATTTGCAAATAGGTTTACTTTGTCGCCCCTCCACGGAATACTGCACACAAACAAATATAAAACAACGCACCCGGATGGAAATAAAAAAATATTCGCGGCACTCCAATCAAAATAAATCCGTGACTTTTACGTCCACGTCCAAAGTGCGGCTGCAAATCTCGCGCCGCCCGGAGATTTACTACTAAACGTTTACGTAAGAATCGCATTACCTTTTATGTTAATTTGGCCGATAACTCTTATTCCTAACAATGCTCACGCAATTCTACACAAAATTTACAATAGATGGGGGGCGGTTTGGTAAAATTTAAGCCGCACAATAAACAGCTAAACAAAATGCGGCAAGCTTTTATAATGCAAAGTTTGTGGTTTGTTTCATTTACGTCTTTTAGTGGGAGGGAAACTGAAATGAAATATTTTTGAATACTTTACAATTTAATAAATTAATAAAATTTAAGAATACATATATATATATATATATATATATATATATATATATATAAACACTAAAAAGGAGTATCCTCTACTACGACGTCAAGGCTTGAACACTAATGGAGGCTACAGTGTCTTTCGTTTATCACTCTGGGCAGCTCGTACGTAAAATTTGACTGGTGGGACGAGTGAGTGGCCTTAAAGGGAGGTTTCACAATGGGCCCATTTTGTGTCTGTAGCTATGCTTACTATATTAAGTAATAGATAATTTATCCACTATTTCTAATGACTTGAACTATGCGCTACATTATATCTCACATTTTTTCTACGAATTAGGCATAAATTAATAAAAGGAATTAGTTGAATCATAGAAAGTAATGGATAATAGTGTTATGCAGACTTCAAGTCATTTGGAATAGCGGACGGGCATAATTTGATTGGTGGGGGAAAAAACAACGCAGTCCAGACAACCGTAGAACATCATATCCCAAGAACCTCCGCGAATGGCATGTACAAAGTTCAAGTTTCCTATTTCTAAAAGTTGCAGATAAAATACAAATCATGAATTTGGTCTACCTTAATTTCACAGAAATCTTGTGAAAGGTGATTCGCGAAAATTCACCCCGATGGGGTCCAAAATCAGGCATTGGGAAGCCTGAGTTCAGACCCCATCGGGCTCAGCACGAGACGGACGATGCCTCTAATCACTCAGCCACTAAACTGTGTGTTATTATAATAATTATGACGACACATCAAACGGATATAAAAGAAAACTATTAAGAATAAATATATAATTAAAAAGTGATTAAAAATACAGATCTAAAGAGAGATCAACTAGAACCGAAGATAATGTATTTATCCTTTTTTTAGATTTCAAGTTATATGCTAGCCTGCATCGTTATAGATTGACCTAATTTAATCTTGATGCGTTTCTTTTATCATTACAATTTATGATTTATGGTCTCATGAGTATAATAGCTGTATAGTGCAATAGCGAATTTTAGTAATTACCTAATTGAGCTCACAAAAGGGGTGATATACTGACATAATAATACAATGATTTATACTTTTAATCTCATAAATATATATGAAATTAAAAGTATAAATCATTGTATTATAATGTGTAATGTTTAACACTTCTGAAATTAAATTAACTGTGTTTTATTTATATCTAATTAATTAGAAATAATACTAAAGCCTTCTCAAGGGTTATTTCATTATAAAATTTGTATAAACATATTAATTTCCAATATATAAACAATAGCTAGTTTTCATTCGTATATTAAATTACAATATATAACACATCCATTAAAATAATATATTTCTAAAGGATAAATAAAATGATTTTTACTTTATTTTGTTTTTATATCACACTTTAGTTGCATAGTTACAAAAAGCAATTAAAGTGTGATATAAAAACAATAAACACTTTAGTTGTATAGTTACAAAATGCAACTAAAGTGTAAATAAAAACAATAAACTGAAAATTTTGGGCGAAGCTGTAGCCATTTTCGAGTTCCTCTGGTGAGTTATTCTTTCAAATAAATAATCACAAAGTGGTCGTCATAACAATCCAATAGTTGATATAATTTTTTATTTTACTTTATCGTACACTTACCAATGATATTCATCACCTAAGACCTGACCCATTTATTTTTTATATGCATCTCGATGTTTCGCTTTGAAAACGCCTATTTTGCACTATATCTCGATAACTTTAAGAGATTTGGTTTGTTGATTTGTTGCATTCAGTTCAGCTATGTGTTCTCTATAAGTGGAGCAAAGAACTCAAGAAAAAACTCGCTAGTTTTTGCATGATTAAAGCAAAATAACATTTAGCTCCTATGGTCAAGATTTATGCTACTTTTTGATATTAATCTATTTTCACGCTAAAAAAAACCTTGTGTTTCTTCTAAGATGGTGAAGATATCTGAAGATATATAAGGCTTTCTGTACTTAAATTAAACGAAGGTACTGAATTAACCATTTTCAATTCAATATCTCTTATATTTTTTAAATTAGAGCAAGATGTATGTTACAATTTGAAATTAATCTATTTTTACGCTTAAAAACCTTTCGTCTTAGATAGAGAAGATATCTGAATATATCTGATAGAGTTTTCTATTATAAAACTGAATGAAGAGACATATTTTGTCATTTTGAAGTAAATATCTCTCATATTTTTTAAGTTAAGAGCAAGATAAATGACCCTTTTTGAAATTCATCTATTTTCACGCTTAAAACATTATGTATCTCCTAAGATGGTGAAGATATCTGAAAATATATACAGTTTTCTATAGTAAAACTGAATGAGGAAACCAAATTTGTTATTTTAAATTTAATATATCTCATATTTTTTAAGCTACAGCAACATTTATGCAACTTTTTGATATTAATATATTTTCACGCTTAAAAATCTTGTGTTTCTTCTAAGACAGTGAAGATATCTGAAGATTTATGCAGCTTTCTATGCTTAAATTAAACGAAGGTACTAAATTAGCCATTTTCAATTCAATATCTCTTATATTTTTTAAATTAAAACAAGCACTTTTTGAAATTCATCTATTTTCACGCTTAAAAACTTTGTGTATCTTCTAAGATAGTGAAGATATCTGAAGGTTTGTACAGTTTTCTATAGCAAAACTAAATGAAGAAACTAAATTTGTTATTTTAAATTAAATACCTCTCAATTATTTTTAGTTACAGCAACATTTATGCTACTTTTTTATATTAATATATTTTCACGCTTAAAAACCTTGTGTTTCTTCTAAGACAGTGAAGATATCTGCAGCTTTCTATGCCTATATTAAACAAAGGTACTAAAATAGCCATTTTCAATTCAATATCTCTTATATTTTTTAAATTAGAACAAGATATAAGCCACTCTTTGAAATTCATCTATTTTCACGCTTAAAACCTTCTGTATCTTCTAAGATAGTGAAGATATCTGAAGATATGTACAGTTTTCTATAGCAAAACTGAATGAAGAAACTAAATTTGTTATTTTAAATTAAATACCTCTCAATTATTTTTAGTTACAGCAACATTTATGCTACTTTTTTATATTAATATATTTTCACGCTTAAAAACCTTGTGTTTCTTCTAAGACAGTGAAGATATCTGAAGATTTGTGCAGCTTTCTATGCTTAAATTAAACGAAGGTACTAAATTAGCCATTTTCAATTCAATATCTCTTATATTTTTCAAATTAGAAGAAGATATATGCCACTTTTTGAAATTCATCTATTTTCACGCTTAAAAACCTTGTGTATCTTCTAAGATAGTTAAGATATCTGAAAATATGTACAGTTTTCTATAGTAAAACTGAATGAATAAACTAAATTTGTTATTTAAAATTCAATATCTCTCATATTTTTTAAATTACAGCAACATTTATGCTACTTTTTGATATTAACATATTTTCACGCTAAAAAACCTTGTATGTCTTCTAAGATAGTGAAGATATCTGAAGATAAATACAGTTTTCTATAGTAAAATTGAACGAAGAAACTAATTTTGTACGTTTGAAGTAAATATCTCTTATATATTTTTTAGATTGAGCAAGATTTATGCACCTTTTTGATATTCATTAATTTGCGCGCTTAAAAACCTTGTATTTCTTCTAAGATAGTGAAGATATCTGCAAATACATGCTGCTTTCTATGCTTAAATTAAACGAAGGTCCTGAATTAGCCATTTTCAATTCAATGTCTTTTATAGTTTTTAAATTAGAGCATGATATATGCTACTTTTTGAAATGTATCTATTTTCACGCTTAAAAACCTTATGCATTCTAATATAGTGAAGATATTTGAAAATATATACAGTTTTCTATAGTAAAATTGAATAAAGAAACGAATTTTATCATTTTGAAGTAAATATCTCTTATATTTTTTAAGTTAGAGCAAGATATATGCCACTTTTTGAAATTCATCTATTTTCACACTTAAAAACCTTGTGTATCTTCTAAGATAGTGAAGATATCTGAAGATATGTACAGTTTTCTATAGCAAAACTGAATGAAGAAACTAAATTTATTATTTAAAATTCAATATCTCTCATATTTTTTAAATTACAGCAACATTTATGCTATATTTTGATATTAACATATTTTCACGCTAAAAAACCTTGTATGTCTTCTAAGATAGTGAAGATATCTGAAGATAAATACAGTTTTCTATAGTAAAATTGAACGAAGAAACTAATTTTGTCCGTTTGAAGTAAATATCTCTCATATATTTTTTAGATTGAGCAAGATGTATGCACCTTTTTGATATTCATTAATTTGCGCGTTTAAAAACCTTGTATTTCTTCTAAGATAGTGAAGATATCTGCAAATACATGCTGCTTTCTATGCTTAAATTAAACAAAGGTCCTGAATTAGCCATTTTCAATTCAATGTCTTTTATAGTTTTTAAATTAGAGCATGATATATGCTACTTTTTGAAATTTATCTATTTTCACGCTTAAAAACCTTATGCATTCTAATATAGTGAAGATATTTGAAAATATATACAGTTTTCTATAGTAAAATTGAATAAAGAAACGAATTTTATCATTTTGAAGTCAATATCTCTTATATTTTTTAAGTTAGAGCAAGATATATGCCACTTTTTAAAATTCATCTATTTTCACGCTTATAACCTTGTGTATCTTCTAAGATTTTGAAGATATCTGAAGATATATACAGTTTTCTATAATAAAATTGAAAGAAGAAACAAATATTGTCATTTTGATGTCAATATCTCTTATATTTGTTAAATTAGAGCTATTTTTTGAAATTCATTTATTTTTACGCTAGAAACATTGTGTATCTCCTAAGATAGTGAAGATATCTGCTGATACATGCAGCTTTCTATGCTTAAATTAAACAAAGGTACTAAATTAACAATTTTCAATTCAATATCTCTTATATTTTTGAAGTTAGAGCAAGATATATATTCTTTTTTGAAATTAATTCATTTTCACGCTTGAAATCCCTGTGTATCTTCTGGGATAGCAATGATAACTGAAGATATATACAGTTTTCTATAGTAAAATTGAATGAAGAAACTAATTTTGTCGTTTTGAATTCAATATCTCTCATATTTTTTAAATTAGATCCAGATTTATGCTACTTTTTGCTATTAATCTATTTTCACGATAAAAAAAACCTTGGGTTTCTTCTAAGATAGTGAAGATATTTCAAGATATATACAGTTTTCTTTACTTAAATTAAACCAAGGTACTGAGTTAGCCATTCTCAATTCAATATCTTTTATATTTTTTAAGTTAGAGCAAGATATATGCTATTTATAGAAATTCATATATTTTCACGCGTAAAATCCCTGTATACCTTCTAGGTTAGTGAATATATCTGAAGATATATAACATTTTCTATAGTAAAACTGAATGAAGAAACTATATTTGTCATTTTTAATACAATATCTCTTATATTTTTTAAGTTAGAGCAAGATTTTTACTACTTTTTGATATTCATCTATTTCACGCTAAAAAACCTTCTGTTTCTACTAAGATAGTGAATATATCTGAAGATATTTACAGCTTTCTGTACTTAAATTAAACGAAGGTAGTAAATTAGCAATTTTCAATTCAATATCTCTTATATTTTTTAGGATAGAGCAAGATGTATGCTACAACTTGAAAATAATCTATTTTCACACTTAATAACATTGTGTATCTCCTAAACTATTGAAGATATCTGATGATACATAATGTTTTCTTTAGTAAAAATGAATGAAGAAACTAATTTTGTCAGTTTCATGTCAATATATCTTATATTTTTTAAGTTAAAACAAGATATATGCTACTTTTTGAAATTCATCTATTTTCATGCTTATAATATTATATATCTCCTAAGATAGTGCAGATATTTGAAGATACATACAGTTTTCTATAATAAAAATGAATGAAGAAACTAATTTTGTCAGTTTGATGTCAATATCTCTAATATTTTTTAAGTTTGAGCAAGATTTATGCTAATTTTTGAAACTAATCTATTTTCATGCTTAAAAACCTTGTGTATCTTCTAAGATAGTGAAGATATATACAGTTTTCTATAGTAAAACTGAATGAATAAACTAAATTTATCATTTAGAATTCAATATCTCTAATATTTTTTAAGTTGGAGCAAAATATATGCTACAATTTGAAATTAATCTATTTTTACGTTTAACAACCCTGTGTATCTTCTAAGATGGTCAAGATATCTGAAAATATATACAGTTTTCTATTGTAAAATTGAATAAAGAAACTAATTATGTCATTTTGAAGTAAATATCTTTTATATTTTTTAAGTTTGAGCAAGATTTATGCCACTTTATGATATTCATTTATTTTCACGCTTAAAATCCTTGTGTACCTTCTAGAATATTGAAGATATCTAAAGATATCTGAAGATATGTGCTGTTTTCGACAGTAAAATTTAATAATGAAACTAAATTTGCCATTTTTAATTCAATATCTGTAGGATTATATAAGTGAGAGCATGATAAATACTATTTTTTGGTAATCATCTTCACCGATAAGTTTCATTATCTGATGCGAGATGCCTAGTTCGTTTAGTATAGCCCCAGGGGGTGGAGTTGAAGAGTGATCATCAGACTATGCCTTCACCCCTTAGTGGACCACTGTTGCACTCCTTTATTGTGATCATTACTGCCAGTATCGCATTTTACATGATGATACTCTCTGCTCGCTTTGATACAAACATGAAGAAAACTTCTTGTTCCCTAAAAACGTCAGTATCGCATCTGTAGTGGATCATTCTTTCTGGAAAGATTATTTGTGGGCGAGAAACGTCCTGTCTCTTCCACCATAGTATTTCTTGACAATTAGTCGCTCCAATGTTTTTGTCAGGTCGTCGAGGAGGCATATGGGCATGTATGTCGTCGCGTCCGAGTTTGATTACCCCTTCTTGAGGACAAACTTTGCCACTCATCCAGGTATTTATTGGCTATTTCCTTCAGAAATAGCTGCTGCCTTTATCAACTCGTTGTTGAGGCCATCTGGGTCCGAGGCCTTCCTCTTCTGTGATCCCAGAATTGGTTCCTAGACATTTTTATCTTCTCAGGGCGGTACCTCTGCTGGTGGTCTCGTTCACGTCCGATTGCGGTGCATTGGATCTGCTTTGAATATCTTTCATTTTGCATTGTTAAAAAAAGTAGCACTTACCACCTACGGTCTGGCCCTAATGTTTTATATGTAACTTGATATCATGTTTTTAAAACGCCTATTTTGCACTGTATCTCGATAGCTAAAAGAGATATAGGGTTTCAGTTCGTTGCATTCGTTTTATTTCGGTGGTTTCTACTAGGAGCTAAGTAAGTAGTAAATCCGCGACAGATTGCTTGGTTTAAGAAAAATGATATTCCTAATCTATGGCCTCAAATATCTGAAATTTAAAAAAAAAAGATTGTTTGGGGTTAGTTTACTTCTAATACTAGCAACGTACCAGAAGTAAACTAAGCCCAAAAAATCTTTTTTTTTTAATTTCAGGTAGGTTAGACACCACTACACCCAACCTTTAGTTTAACACGAGCCAAATTCTACGCAATACACACACAACTATATTAATTTTAAACTATTTTAATGGTTAAATAATATAATAAACATTTCTAATAAGTTAAAGAAACTGTCTTTCTATGTATAATGCCTTATCTACTCTGACCATTTATAAAGTTATTAATTTTAGATATAATAAATATCCAAGTTCTAGTTGATAAAATGAGCCACAGTACAAAGGGCGCGAGCCAAATGTGGCTCGCGATATAAGCTTTGAAAATCACAAAGGCTATTGTTTTGTTTCATCCTATTATTCACAGTAAACATATCCGGTGCCTGTACATGTAATTATTTCCGAATCCACTGATACAGCATTATTAAACAGCTTACAATCAATTCGTCTCCATTTGCAATTCATCGAAATTACCCATCCAGCCTCCGAATAACTTGATCTATATAACCCCATACGAAAATAACTCACGCTGTCCAGTTTCGCTTTGATTTATTAAGCGCCGATAAACGAGCATCGCAATAGCCACGCGCCGACATTGACCTACCGAGTGGGTAGTTTTCAATTTCGTTCTGTTGTTCTATTCTTATACACATGACCGTATAAATTCCAATATCCTAACTACTTCTATAAAGTGTAGTTTGGGTAAAAGCGCACTGGGCGCGCTTCCAAGAAATCGTGTTTTATTTCTGCATTTTGCACAAAGAATTTGCTGAAGGAAAGATTTTTAATTTACGACTTCTATTATTCGCCGAGTTTATAACTCAGATTATATTATTCTTTTCGCGACGACGTTAATACCTCGTAAAATATTATATGTGAATTTTAAATATGTCAATATATTGGCAAAAAGTAAACTGTGTTGTAATGGGAAAATTGATTTTATAGTAGACACATATGGATTTAATTTAATTTTCAGACTTATGTAATGGTATAATTAAACAATTGTTTATAATAATAACTAGGTGAAATTACCGTCGTCCAAACGGCGTATCATAAATCAACTATCTTAACAGCTCCTCTGAGGTCGTGTGACTATTTGTAATTGTGTGTTTGCCTTTTAATTAAAATGATGACTCAAATAAGATTGATAAGAGTAAGCTGCAATTTAAATAATTCACTGAAAATACATCAAATGCAAATATTTTTAACAACATACATTTTTAACAAGATACAGGGACAGCTGGTGTTTAATCCAAAATAGAGAAATTACTTTGTTTGGGGCATGAGTACTATCCACTTTTTAGTGGCATTAGAAGTGCAAATATATTTAATAGTTGAAATTTACGACTTTCGACGGGGGATGATTTTTAATTGAATCATCCCCCGTCGAAAGTCGTAAATTTCAACTAGTTAAACATATTTGCACTTCTAATGCCACTAAAAAGTGGATAGTACTCATGCCCCAAACAAAGTAATTTCTCTATTTTGGATTAAACACCAGCTGTCCCTGTATCTTCTCCATGTTGCCTGTAAACGTGCAGACAATGTGCGGTTGTTATCTTGTCGGTGGCAGTTTCGGGGGTGGGGTCGTCCTACGCCGCCCAACACAACCACATGCGAGTTGAAAAGAAAATTGCCAAGTTACCCCCTCTTATATATTAACTCTTCGATGGGGAAAACACCAGTTACTTAGCAATCTCGGCGGCTTGGCGCACACGATTATATATTCCGTGCACCAAATTGAAACGCTCGAAATCACAATAAACGCGAGCCAATTTGTGTTTTCAGCATGGGGGGTGGGCGGGCGCGTTAATCAGATTGCAGCCGTCCGCGGGAACAATCGTTTTAGGGGGGCAAATTGGCCGCGTGAAATTATTAACAGGATTTTTATTGAAGCGGGCGAGCAGCGCGCGTGTGGCGGCTGCATGGAATTTATATTTGTGTGCGTAATTATTTGGTGGGGTTGAATGTAATTGTGTGCATGATTATAAATAAATATTAGCTGCTCTTAATACTTAATAAGTTAATTATTTATAACAATGCTATTGAAGTTCAATTAGTACAACACAAATAAAATATACATTACAAACCACAACACATCATTTCAATTCTACATTAATTATTCTTCTTCTTATATATTCTAAATATTTTAATTTTTAGTTTCGACAATTTTTTCCATGTCTATGTTTATAAAATTTATAAAATTTATAAAATTGAAAATGAAATAAACTATTAAGAGAAATATATATTTATAAAACAAAACGATTATTGCATGCCGGGCTATTGAATCACCAACCTCCTTTTAAAGATAAGGCTCGAAGAAAATTGAAACCGAGTTAACCCCGCAAAGATAGTATTTTATAGTAGCAATGGGGCAATTTGAAATACAGCCGGTGCTGAGATAACAGAGACAGGGGTGAAATTTATAAGATTTTTTTTATTAAAGAAAAAGAAATTGAATTTACTACTTATAGGAAAATTATATTATATTATTATAACATTTAAATATGATCATGATGATGCGGGGTTTCGTTTCCACCACCTCAAGATTTAGGAAAACTCGTACAAAACTAAAAATGTGTATTGTATATTGAACAACTATTTAAAGGGAAAGCTAACTCCGATAGCTCGGGTATTCAGTAAATGATGTATCGTTAGCAGCCATGTGGCTAGCTACGGTTGGCACCCCCAGCCTAAACCAAGCCTCATTCCGTCAGACACTGGGCTATATTCTCTGTAAATGTCTCGCAGTCACCTCCAACTAGTTAAGGACCATTCATAATAAGCGTAGTAGGAGTAACGTAGCGGTAAGCGAAATTGCACACATGTATAAAAATACGGGCCTTTACACCAGGGCAGTAAAACTATGACATAACATGGCTAATTATCTCTACCATAATTATAGCATAGCATTACTGCCCAATTCTGAAAGTCTGAATTTTTATAGCCATACAAAACATTGCTTACCGCTACCTTACCACTACCGCGCTTATTGTGAATGGCCCCCATAACCTAGATCGTACGATAAGCGACATCCATCCAAATGCCTCCTTTTAATTTTGCATAACTATGGTATGGATGGAGAATGATGAGCTGAAATATCAACTGCGGACAAGTATCCCTTCTCTGTGTGAACGTTACGTGTGTTGATTTTGTTTAATTAGCCTTAACCCTACCAAGTTTGAATTTTTTGCAACGCAGTTTGGAGTATCGTTTAAGCTATTTTTGGATCGGTATGTGATGCCAAGATTGTAGTGTCGTCTGTGAAAGTTGCGGTAGATGTTTGTGTGGTAGTAGGTAGATCAGCAGTATACAGTAGCTACACTGTTATCCATGACATTTCTATTATTCAATTAATTTTATTTGTTAGTTTGCGCCTAATTCGCAAAAGAAAATGTGAAAAACAATGTAGTGCATAGTTCTAGTCGTTTGAAATAGTGGACGGGCATAGTTTGGTTGGTAGGTATAGTTTTTTCAATGGATACAGACGTTTTATATTGTTTAAACCATGGCAAGAAGAGTGTTATCCTATGAAAAAACTTTGGGATCAAAGGTGAGGTGGGCGGGCGGCCCCTACCAACCAAACTATGCCCGTTCACTATTTCAAACGACTTGAACTATGCACTACATTGTTTTTCACATTTTCTTTTACGAATTAGACGCAAACTAACAAATGAAATTAATTGAATAATAGAAATGTCATGGATAACAGTGTAGTGCAGAGTTCAAATCGTTTGAAATAGTGGACGGGCATAGTTTGGTTGGTAGGCCCAACAGTATGCCGGAGTGGATTTTGTACAAAGGAGTGACTATAGTCCCATAATACTTCGTACACAGGATCGGGAATATGGAGGGACATCCCAATAGTTTTCTACCACCTCACAAATAACTTTATTATAAATTAAACGTGCACAAACACAATACAGAAAGATCATTAATAACATAAAACGTGGAGGGCACTTTGACATCACCGTTGCGTTATAGTGATATTCGATTGTACTTTATTATAAATGGACTGCGAATAGATAAATACGCTTATAACAACGGATATTGACGTTAATGCGTTTATTGATCGTCCTGTTCTCATATTTGAGCGGTGTTTAAAAATTATTTTCAATTTTTTATCGCTACATGCAGTTATTGGCTCGCGATAGGCACAATAGGAAACTGCTGAAATGTACCTGATTACTTTATTGGGTAAATTAAATTGAATCAGTGATTTAAATTTATAAATCAATTGATGGAATTATTACCGAATGAAACAAAAGTAATAATAATTTCAATAGGAAATTAATTAATAAATTTATAATTACAAAACTAATTAAAATAATACTCATGAGATGAAATATACTAAAATTTCTATTATTAGTTATCTACTAGATGAAATTCCCGTCGTTTGATGGGGTATGATGATTTAATTTTCTAATGAATACTAAGAAAAAAAATACTTTCCCACTAAAAATATTTCCAAACGTAATACTGTGCACCAGTTTCAGAAAAACTGGTCTATATGAACGTTTTTAGTGTACGAGCTGTTTTAAATTAACTGACTGCGCTATAAAAAATCATAAAAATTCAAAGAATTAAGAAATTTAAAATTTAAATTATATTTTACATACTATAAAAATTATATTATAATTATAAATAATAAAGTATATAAAAAATCATAAAAAATCAAAGAATTAAGAAATTTTAAATTTAAATTATATTTTACATACTATAACAATTATATTATAATTATAATTAATAAAATTTATAAAAAATCATAAAAAATCAAAGAATTCAGAAATTTTAAATTTAAATTATATCTTATATTTAATGGGGCTAAAATTAAATTATTTTTTTATCATTTTCACCCAGAAATAAAGTCTGCAGGAAGGTTTTTAGTGAACGAAAACTATTGGTCACCCTATGTATAGATCACTAGATAAAAATATTGTTTCAAACGTAAATATGTAATATATAAAAAAATGTAAAACACTTAAACATGTAAATTCCACCTCTTACAATTATGTAAAACTACAGTACAGTAGCTATAAGACGGTAAGGTTTAAAATTAGAATTTTAAATGAGCCATATTCTTGAAATTAATGTCGCTGGTGCAGATTATTCATCTTGATCCCTGATTATGATCACAGTTTATAAAAGCTGGCGTCTTTTCAAATGGACAAAGTGTCAGGTCAGGCGTCCCCGGGTTTACACGCGAGAGCGTTCATCGGCACAGAGGGCCCTATGGGGCCGGAATAATTTATATCTTGCCAGCAGAGCGCGCAACATTTCGCCAGATTATGAGCTTCCGACCGCACGCCTATACACTTGTTTTATTTTAACTTTCGCGATCCCACAATTGGTTAATTTAGCTACAAATAATGTATTAAATATTTCAACTCAAAGTTTCAAATGTTGAGTTGAAATATAATTCAATGTAGTTACATTGAGGTTTACAATTAAGCAACGATTGTTTACAATTTCTTTTTACAATTTTACATTTAACAAATAATATTTCGCAGTGCTTTCACCAATCTTTGGATGGATCTGGAAAACCACGACTTATAACTCTTGCTTTGTAAAATATTAGTGGAGAATTATTTACTAGGTGAATTCCCGTCTTTCGACAGGGTATCATAAAACAATTGTAAACTGGTGAAATGTTTGTAGCATTATGGATAATGAATAAATTAATTTTTAATATGAAGACAGCCAAACCCTTGCTAAAATATTATTATTAATTCAATACACTTAATACTCTAATTACATATTGAATAAAAATACATAAAAAATACCACCCTAGGTGGGATTCAAACCAGCGACCCCTACTTTTGCAATGTCAGCACAACAGTCTTAATCGATAGGTTGGTCGGTTTCGAAACATTGTCTTCGTTTTTATATCATAGCGATGCCACCTTTCACAGTTTTTCAGAGATTTTCTGTGAAGAAAACATAAATAACTCCTATGAGCCTTCTCGCTTTAGCGGTGAAAGAACCTCACGGTTGATAGCCCTATAAGGCACCTTGCACGATAAATAATACTGTCAATCCTAGTACTGTCAGTATTTGCTTCAATCCTCCTTTTATATTTATCAAGTAATCAATTATTCGGATATTTTTTTAAATTTTTATTCATATAATTACGGTATAACATAGTAATACAAATTAATTATTTAATACAATCTATGAAATATATCAATTTAATATATACAAAACTAAATAAAAAAAAAAAAAAAAAAAAAAAAATAAGGTAATAAATATACATTAGTATTCTCTTCAATTATT
This sequence comes from Lordithon lunulatus, assembly GCA_963942505.1. Taxonomy (NCBI): domain Eukaryota; kingdom Metazoa; phylum Arthropoda; class Insecta; order Coleoptera; family Staphylinidae; genus Lordithon; species Lordithon lunulatus. The sequence continues at coordinate 54,206,224 of OZ012672.1, read as the reverse complement.
TGGATATATATCAGTATTTTCTCTTCATTTCATTACTATACCTTACACGATAACTAATAATGTATATATATTAGAATAAAGAACATTTTTAACATGTTATCGTAGAGTAATACCAGTAATACTGTCATTATTCTAAAATATTGACAGTATTATTGATCGTGTAAGGTGCTTTTATAAAGATAGAAGTCGTTTGTATGCCAAATATTATTGCAAATATTGTCCTGATTAACCTTCTTTAAAATTACTAAATATAGTTATATGTACTGCTACGTTAATATATAGCACCGTTTATTTCAGAATTTAGCATAATAATCATTTGAAATTGAAAAGCCATTTTTATGCGCACTGTGAAACAAAACCGCACAACAATAGGCACTGGTTCTAATGGTTTCTCGAATGCAGCACGCACGGCCATTATGTAAATTGTGGGCGAGAGCTGCAACAAAACTCTACCCTGCCGGAAATGATCTATGATTAAAAAAATGGGCCCAGTGAATGCAGCCGGCGGGCCGTGGTTTATGGCATTAATGATTTTTTCCCCAAGATAAAACGTGGTTATACACACATATATAACACCCATACCCCACACACAGACACATATATAGGGAAACATCAAATGGGGGATGTACGATCAATGTGTGGATATTTACATATAAATATTTTGAGGCTTAGAGAATCACACAAAAAACTACAACGATTTTAACCATGAAGTTTTTGTTCATATACTGTGTTCTTTAAGTCAATCAATGATTTTATTACTATTATAAACGGGTTGGTATAGTAAGTATTACTATTAATGAAGAAAGTGTAATAACTAATAAGTACGGCTTATCTGAAAATTGATATTATTAGTATTATGAGAAAAAATAAACACTAGGTCAAATTAGGTAAGAATATCCTCAAAACATTTCTTCAATTGTAGTTAAAAATATATAAATATATATATATATATATATATATATATATATATATATATATATATATATATTTGCCTTTTACCTCTCTGTGTAGGCTATTACAATTACATTGCTTTACATTATACTTTATAATTATTGTTGTTGTTTATGCATTTGTACATTCTTTCCACTCTTTTCTGTTCTTCGCCAGTTCTCTTGCTTGTTTAACTGTCTTTCCTTTCATGATTATTGTTTCCTCTATTCTGTTGTCCCACTCTTTTCGTGGTCTACCTCTTCTTCTTTTATTTCCAGTTCTTGCTTCAGATACCTTTCTTGTTTGATTTTTTTTGTCCATCCTAATTAAATGTCCCCACCAGTTTATTTATTTCTTTTCTATATACTTTTCTATAGCTTCAATTCCCAATTCTTCTCTGATGTCATCATTTCTTATTCTGTCTCTTCTCGTAACTTTTTTTACTCCTCTAATATATTTCATTTCCATTGCTTGTATTCTACTTTTGTCCCTCTTCGTTAGTTCCCACCCCTAGCTCTCATATGTCACTATAGGTCTATATATGCTTTTGTATATATTTATTTTTGTCCTTCTGCTAATCTCTTTTTTGTTAATCAGTATAATATTTTTAATTTTAATTTTATAAATATTTTGTTGTATTGAAAGAATTATGTTATTATAATAATTAAATATCGATTAATCATTACATAAATTTGTTCAAGTGATGTGGATTATTTGTTATGTATATAAATTTTGATATTGAAAGATTTATTTATGACCTCAGGATATGTTTACATATATATGCAAACTTGAAATCACCTTGCATACAGTTAAAATTTAATAATCCTGCAAATTTTATTTTGCTACTTATCCCTCACGTACTTTTATTTATTTAATAGACCAATTTCCAATGCCGGTCTAATATGATAATAATCTGAAAATGTCCCTCTACCTCCCCATGGCGTTTCCCGATAATGTCCGAATTTATAGTGCGGTCGGAAATAATTTCTCACGTTTTATCTGGAGATTTTTCGATTTGCCTTCATGTGCACTTGAGCCGGGTTATACCTTTAAGTATACCTCTTGCCCGGGAAAACTTGTATTAACCACATAAATTTTCCATGCATTTTACTTTATATCTGATGCAGCCGGCGACCGTATTTGTTACTACCCCAACCTGCCGTTTTTCGTTCATATTAGATTATCTCCATGGCTATAACTGTACCATATAAAACTTGATATAAATACAGCTTTCTGGAATTTATTTATCTAACCAAATCTTATTCCCTAAATGACGTTAAAACTTTTGTTATTTATATTTATTATTAGATTACTTTATTTTTATTAATTTTTATCTTTTCATTATACTGTTATTGTTGGTTTGCAATTAAATTTGTTCAGTACGACAAGAAAGTCTATTATTATTATTATTATTATTATTTAAATTGTGTAGTATACCTAATATGCATGTGCATAAAATTAAATAAATAAAACGAATTTTTCTTTGTTTTTATCACTTGTTTATTGCTGTTTGCTACGCTCTAGCCATTATCAAGCTAATCCGATGAATTCGTTTTATTTATTTATTATAATGAATTATCACAATCTCTCCTATCTCTCCTAAAGTGGCCTGTTACTATTTTCAAAAATAATGATTCATATATTATAAGCTAGGCCACACAGCTTATAAAAATGTTACTCTTCACATTACTACTAAAGCAATTTTATTTTTCAAATATTGGATTGAATCGGCATCTACGATTTCATTTTTGAATTTTATCAGTTATAACTGAAAAATTAAAAGCCTGAATCGACTGAAACTTTCCAAAATACGCTTATCTAAGCTGTTGTTACAAGTTTGCAAAATTTGACGCAAATAGAAAAGCCAAATTTTAACAAAAATCGTAACTCGAAAATTTTAAGTAAACTTTTTTTTGTACGCGATTAATGTGAAATTTTGCATTAGTATTATATATGTTATTTTGAACATCGGAGGTGATTTTCAGCCAATTCCTTTGAAATCTTCTTAAGTTATTGACTAAATAAATCAGATGGCAATGTTTTTTCAGTTAGTTGTAAAACTTGTTTCTTATAGGATACAACTATGTGTATTACATTTTTGGATAGCCTCATTAATCTATATATCATATCATATAATAACAGAAAATAATTATGTCAATAGTATATATTTTTGATATATTGAGTGAAAATCGAAGATATGATTTTACAATAAAATAAAATTTCATTGTTTTTATAATAAGCTATACTAACTATATCCTACTAAGACAAAGCCATGTATTATACAAATTTAGTTACCGTATTTAATCTGTTTTTAGATTATAATAAAAACATTTAGGTCACTGGTGTTAATTTTTGAGATATCGGATGAAAACTTAGATCATGATATTTAATAGGTTATAAAACTATTTCCTAATAAGATAAAGCTATATACAGTTTATATAGCCATTTTAGTCATTTATTTTTAGATTACAATGGGAAAAAAAGATGTATGTCACTATCATTAATTTTTAAGATATTGGATGCAAAAATCGATGGCCTCTTGTACATGTATGTATATCTTGTATGTATGTATGTTACAATAAATATATCTTCTTCTTTTCTGGATGCAAAAACCATTATTTCTAATTTTTTTCAGTCAAACAAATGTTCGCTCTTTCTCAGTAAGTTATAAAGTAAGTTTCTCATGAGATAAAATTATGTTTCATATATTTTTGAATAGTCTGATGTATGTACTTAATATAATAAAGCAAATAACTACTACAACTATTATATATTATAGTAATATATTACTTAAATAATAATACATAATATTATAGTTTTCCTATGTATAATCTATGATATAAACGTTGAGGCTATAGGTAAATCAACTACATCTGAATTAATTAGATTCAGAAAAACACAAAAAAATATAAAACAGATTTAACTGTTTCAAAGTAACAACTCTATTTTATTGCGAGAAAAATTACAATGCAAAAAAAAATGCGAACACGAGCCACGGAAGTCGTTGTTTGAAACACCCTGCAGCCCATAATGTTCAGTACATGTTTATTTTTTAACGACACGATTTCCCGTCCATAACCGTAAAGCTACCCGCAATAAATTTTCGACGGCGACGACACACATTTACTGCAGCCCGTCCAGACAGGTCCGATAGTCCATAAATCGTTGCGGAAAATAAAATATTTTTGGGCGATGCCCCGACACGTCTTCCCGAAGGGTAATTGCGGCCCGAATCAATACACATCGCAAATTGAACAAAAACTTGGCACCTTTCGAGGGGGCAAGCACTTATAACTTAGCTCAACAGCGCGCGCGGGGCGAACTTTTAATTTGTTTTAAACGTCGCGTTTTGCGGAATAAATTGAAATTACAAGGGAAGGTTAATGGGTTCACATCTCGATACCCTACGGGGAGGGAGGAGAATAATTAATTTCGTACGAAACGGATATTAGGATGTGTGTTATCTATGCCTTTGAGTAAAATATATCCTTAAGCATCAGTGGCCGACGGGTAGAATTCGACTTGTGTAGTTCTACTTTTTATTCTTTTTCTGACACAATTATCTCTAGTATGTTTTCAAAAAATCTCAAGTTCGTAGGTCAAACTGTTCCTAATAATATAATCGCTAAAAGTATACAAAAAAGGTTGTCTCCAACCAACCAACAAAGTTTGACTGCAGTTTACATACTGTGGGACATGTATTCTATTTATCACAACCTTTTAATTGTATTATACTGTCCATGTTTTACTTTTATATGACCCACGTGGTATGTGTTCCACTGAGGTCGAAGGCTTTTACTAGTTCCGCAATCTCAAGCTTGTAAGTATCGGCTTACGTGTACAAGAACTCTCACACTAACTTTTAATTCTTAACTTTTGAACTTTTATTAAACTTTTAAACTTTGTATTATTAACCCCACTATTCATTCATTATATTTAACTTTAAATTCATTAACTTTTTAAATTTTGTACGAAGATTATTGTTAACAGTTTGGTTTTTTAGTAAATCCTGATGAAGCTTTGGAGTCAGAGCGAAATATCGATATAAAGAGAAGAGGTTTCTTTCAGCCCTAATCGCCGCATTCCCAACAATCTCCCTCTCTCTCTATATATATATATATATATATATATATATATATATATATATAAATATATATATATATATATATATATATATATATATATACAACAAAACTTGATGAATGAAATCAGTTTTTGTAAATCTACCCTCATTTGATGACGGGCATTCAGGTTAGTCACAATTAAACCGTCTATTTTGCATTTAAAAACACATTATTTTTTAACAGATATTTATGAATACATATATTAATATTTTTTTTGTAATAGTTGCTTAATTACAAATTTTATTTGAATATCGTATTAGTCAGTTGAATCAATAAAATTCATAAACTGTCTACTCTGCGCGGCATAGTTGTTTTCCTTGCAGTAAATCGTGTCTTTTAATCAAAATTAATAGCGTAAAATCCCCAAAGGTTGAGGCGGCACATGTAATTTTAGATTGCGCGTCCTATATTTGTCACAAACTGGAGGATATGGGTTATGTAATTATGTAGAACATCAAAGGGGTGAGTTTGATTATACGTGACTGTTAAGTTGGTGAAAAGCTTTCGGTGCAATTTATAACTAATAAGCAGGAATCGCTAAGGAATTCTAGTATAAAATCTAAAACTTATTATATTATAACTGGTCAACGGTCAATAAACGATGTAGTAACTTTTATAAATTAGTAAATCATCCAAATATGGATAAAATTAAACAAGAAGATTACAGTATTAAATTATCATTAACAATTTCTTTCGAAATATCTTATTTTAGGATTTTGACTAAATAAATGTATATATAGAAATTAAATTATCACCAAACATTTCTTGGGAAATATCTCATTTTAAAAGAAATAAGAAAAATTATACATGCAATGTTCACAGAAGAAATTTAATGGGTAGTTTTTCTCAAACTGCAACCGATTCAGTTACAGTTTGAGAAAAACTACCTCTTAAATTTCTTCTATGAACATTGCATCTGTAATTTTTCTTTTTTCTTTTAAAATGAGATATTTCCCAAGAAATTTTTGGTGATAATTTAATTTCTATATATACATTTATTTAGTCAAAATCCTTATATACAGCGTGTGTATAACTTGGCGAAAGAACTTCAGGTAGCGATGTTGGTCATCAAATTCTGAGTCGAAAATTTTTACACTAGAATTTTTTACCATGGTTCTTCAGTCTTCACGAACCATTTTAAAGACACGTACATTTGGAAATCGTGTCGAAATATGTAAAAATTAGTCAAAATATGTCATAATGTGTCAAAATGTGGCAAAATGTGTCACAATGTGTCACAATGTGTCAAAATGTGTCAAAATGTGTCAAAATGTGTCAAAATGTGGCAAAATGTGTCACAATGTGTCACAATGTGTCAAAATGTGTCAAAATGTGTCAAAATGTGTCAAAATGTGTCAAAATGAGTCAAAATGTGACAAAATTTATCAAAATTTATCAAAATATATCAAAATATGCCAAAATGTAAATTTCCAAAAAAAGTAAAATTTCAAAAAATGTGAAAAATTTAATTTCTTTTTTAAATTCTAAAAAGTTGAATTATTCGAAAATGTTAAAAAAGTGAAAAATGTCAATGTAATTCGGAATGTCCTGTGGTGCCGACACAAGATGTGTCAAAATGTATCAAAATGTGTCAAAATGTGTCAAAATGTATCAAAATGTGTCAAAATGTGTCAAAATGTGTCAAAATTTATCAAATTGTATCAAAATATGCCAAAATGTAAAATTCCAAAAAAGTAAAATTCCAAAAAAATTCCAAAAATTTCAAAATTATTAATTTTTTTTTTTTAATTCTAAAAAGTTAAATTATTCGAAAATGTTAAAAAATCGAAAAATTTCAATGTAATTTGGAAAGTCGTGTGGTGCCTACACAAGATATTTTTAAATAAAACGAAATTTAAATTTATGGTGGATGCGCCGGGATAATAATTTAAAAAAATGATACCAAACTTAATAAATAATAATAATCATCGTTTATTAGTGTTATCACTTCAAGAATTTGACACAAGTCAATACAATATGAATATAAAAACACTAAATACACATTTACACAATAAAAATACGTGAAAAACAGAAAAATACAGATACATAATAAAAGTGAAATTTAAACAAGATTATAATTATTTAGATAGTCACGGATCAGCATTTGTGAGTTTTATATCCTGGCCATTCAAAAATGGTCGAAAACAATTAGCACTTTCATTAAAAGTTGTCAATTTAAAATCTAAAATCGATGTGATATTTGCAAAATTCCTAAATAAAAGTTTTATTGGATAAATAAAACGATTTTTTACTTTGTTTTTATCACACTTCAGTTACACTTTGCAACTAGTTTCGGCTAAGCTCTAGCCATTTTCGAGCTCCTCCGATGACATCGGAGCTTAGCCGAAACTAGTTGCAAAGTGTAACTGAAGTGTGATAAAAAACAAAGTAAAAAATCGTTTTATTTATCCAATAAAATGAATTATCACAAAGTAGACGCCCTTAACAATCCAATATTTAAAAGTTTTATTGAATTTAATACATACTTTAGGGACATGCTATATATCTTATGCCTAATAGAGATTTTTTATTAGTTTTATTTTAATGTTAGGTGCTACATAAAATTAAATACATTAAATCCTTAGCCGACCTAAATTTGCATAAACTATTTTAACCGAGGATAGAGGTAAGATATTGTTGCAATGAAATAATTTATAAAACTAATTATCAAAATTTAACTGTAAATTTTGAATTTAACGAAACTCTTTAGCAGACGTTTATAAATATGGGCATCAATATCTGACCACACCCATTCAAAATGAACCCGAAAATAGTTTATAATATCCTGCTAACCCCGCCCGCCGCATGCTTTTATCTTACAACCCATCAATCCCACTCAATTTTAACAAATTCCGCTAAACCGGTGCAATTTTTTTTAATCAAACTCAGATTATATCGAGCCAGTAATTAAAGGCGGCCTTTTTCAATTACGCTAAAAGCCTGCGAAAGGGGTTTTGATTATATTTTGCAGCATAAAAGGTTACCGCAAGGCGACGTCAGCGCCCGGCGGGGGTGAAATCTAATCACATACGTATCAATCAATTTCCATGATGTGGGTTCATCTTAAGATATGCTTCATACTTTTTTTTTTAGGTATTCTTATTTAAATTCATACGAAATGCGGGACGTATGCAAAAGTGCTGTGTTATCCGATCAGGAATTAATCACACCGCTGCGTTTTCACAAAGCACGCCCGCAATTTGTTTTATTGCGCCAAACGTAATTTTTATTTCCGCGATTGCAATCATACATCACAAACCGTTTCATTCGTTACGTTACGGGGGGGTTTGGTTGTGATTTTATTTTGCTGATAATATAACTGTTTTATGGGCGGGCTATCAAAATGATATTACATTTCTTTCATGGGGTTTTGGTAGCAATTGCTATTAACCAACAACTAAATTAGTAATGATAATAAAATTTATTTTCGGGGATAAATACATATATCGGCTTTTATTTGAAGGTATTTTATGAACATTTTATCATTAGGCTTTTCTGTCAAGAATACTGTTATTTCTCAACATTAAGGGCCGGTTCTACAATGGACATTTAACCGAAGAATAAGGCTATTCGTGGAATAAGTTTGAGATATTAGTGTTCATATCTCAAACTTATTCCACGAATAGTCTTATTCTACAGTTAACGTGAATTGTAGAACCGGCACTTAATGGAATAAAAAAAATCTATCTTTAATGCTATGAACCATCTGGCTTTTCCGCCGATAAAGAGAGGAGTTTAATCACCCGTTATTTACCTTAACTACCTACACGGAAATCCTCTTCTTTCAAAAAACTGTGAAAAGTGATTTGCAAAAATATGCACCGATAGGGTTCAAACTTAAGCTCTCCAGTGCTCAGTAAGGACGATGCCTCTAACCACTCGGCCACTGAGCTGGGTGAATAAAATCATTTTTCTAAAATTGCTTATATTTTCAGGTCCACTCATCTTCATATTGAAACTTATTAATATTTTAATAAATATGTTTCATTATTTAAAGACATTTCACAAAAATCACTCTAGTTTGAGTTACAGTTGTTTAATATTAATAAAAATTTACAAAACTACCAAAACCAAGTCTATTAACCACAAAAACCAAATTTTTCATAAAATGAATTTTTGAGGAATTTTCAAATTGAAACTTGATCTTAAATTAAAGCGATTTTAGTAAAATGATTTCATGTAAAAAAATATATAAATTTATTTTTGGGTGAAAATTATTTAAAAATGGCTTATTTTTCAGCCCAATTAAATTTAGAATGTAAAATAGTCATCATTAATTTAAATTTCTTAAATTTTAAATTTTTTATCATTTTTATATCTCTCTATTTAAACTAGTTCGTGCCATAAAAACGGATTATTTGAGCCCAATTAAATACAGAATATAAAAGAATATCATAAATTAATTTTTTTTAAATCTTTGATTTTTTATGAATTTTTAATATCTCACTCGATTAATTTAAAACAGCTCGGGCTTAAAACCTTTCTGTAGAACTTATTTTTGGGTGAAAATTATTCAAAAATGGCTTATTTTGAGCCTAATTTAATATAGAATGTAAAATAATATCATAAATTTACTTTTCTTAAATCTTAGTTTTTTTTATGATTTTTATATCTCAGTCGATTAATTTAAAATAGCTGGTGTTATGAAAACCTTCTTGTAGAATTTATTTTTGGGTGAAAATAATCAAAAATTAATTATTATGAACACAATTAAATATGAAATATAAATAATATGATAAATTTAAAATTATATTAATCGTTGATTTTTTATAATTTTTTATGTCAGTCGATTAATTTAAAACAACCTGTGCAATATAAAGTTTCCTGCAGACTTTATTTTTGGATGAAAATTATCAAAGAATGATTTATTTAGAGCTCAATTTAATATAAAATGTAAAATTATATCTAAAATTTATATTCCTTAAATGTTTGAATTTTTATCATTTTTTATAACTCAGTCGATTAATTAAAACCAGTTCTTGCCGTAAAAACCTTCCTGTAGACTTTATTTTTGGATGAAAATTATCAAAAATAAGCTAATTTTGAGCCCAATTAAATATAAAATGTAAATTAATTTCATGAATTTGAATTTCTTAAATCTTTGATTTTTTATCATTTTTGATATTTCAGATGATTAATTAAAAACAGCTCGTGCCATAAAAAACTTCCTATAGACTTTATTTTTGAGTGGAAATTATAAAAAACAAGCTAATTTTGAGCTCAATTAAGTATAGAATGTAAAGTAATACCATAAAATTAAATTTCTTAAATCTTTGATTTTTTATCATTTTTTATATCTCAGTCGATTAATTAAAAACAGCTCGTGCCATAAAAACCTTCCTATAGACTTAATTTTTAACCAAAAATAATCAAAAATAAGCTAATTTTAAGCCCAATTAAATATAAAATGTAAAGTAATATCATAAATTTAAATTTCTTAAATCTTTGATTTTTTATCGTTTTTTATATCTCAGTCGATAAATAGAAAACAGCTCGTGTCATAAAAACCTTTCTATAGACTTAATTTTTAAGTGAAAATGATCAAAAATAAGCTAATTTTGAGCCCAATTAAATGTAGAATGTAAACTAATATCATAAATTTAAATTTCTTAAATCATTGATTTTTTATCATTTTTGATATCTTACATAATTAATTAAAAACAGCTCGTGCCATCAAAAAACTTCCTGTAGACTTTATTTTTGAGTGTAAATGATCAAAAATAAGCTAATTTTGAACTCAATTAAATATAGAATGTAAAGTAATACCATAAAATTAAATTTCATAAATCTTTGATTTTTTTATCATTTTTTATATCTCAGTCGATTAATTGAAAACAGCTCGTGCCATAAAAACCTTCCTATTGACTTCATTTTTGAGTAAAAATGAACTAGAATAAGCTAATTTTGAGCCCAATTAAATATAGAATGTAAAGTAATATCATAAATTTAAATTTCTTAAATCTTTGATTTTTTATCATTTTTGATATCTCAGATGATTAATTAAAAACAGCTCGTTCCATAAAAACCTTCCTGTAGACTTTATTTTTGAGTGAAAATTATCAGAAATGAGCCAATTTTGAGCTCAATGAAATATAGAATATAAAGTAATATAATAAATTTAAATTTCTTAAATCTGTTTTTATCATTTTTTATATCTCAGATGAATAATTAAAAACAGCTCGTGCCATAAAAGAACTTCCTGTAGACTTTTTTTTGAGTGAAAATGATCAAAAATAAGCCAATTTTGAGCCCAATTAAATATAGAATGTAAAGTAATATCATAAATTTAAATTTCTTAAAGCTTTGATTTTTTATTATTTTTATATCTCAGTCGATTAATTTAAAACAGCTCGTGGTATAAAATCCTTCCTGTACACTTTATTTTTGAGTAAAAATTATCAAAAATAAGCTAATTTTGAGCTCAATTAAATATAGAATGTAAAATAATATCATAAATTTCAATATCTTAAGTCTTTGATTTTTTATAATTTTTTATATGTCAGTCGATTAATTAAAAACAGCTCTTGCTATAAAAACTTTCCTGTACACTTTATTTTTTAGTAAAAATTATCAAAAATAAGCTGCTTTTGAGCTCAAATAAATATACAATATCAAATATGATCACAAATTTAAATTTCTTAAATCTTTGATTTTTTATAATTTTTTATATCTCAGTCGATTAATTAAAAACAGCTCGTGCTGCATAAAAACCTTCCTATAGACTTTATTTTTGAGTGAAAATGATCAAAAATAAGCTAATTTTGAGCTCAATTAAATATAGAATGTCAAATAATATCATAAATTTAAATTTCTTAAATCTTTTATTTTTTATTATTTTTTATATCTCAGTCGATTAATTTAAAACAGCTTTTAATATAAAAACCTTCCTGTGGACTTTATTTTTGGGAGAAATTTATTAGAAAATGGTTTATATTGAGCCCAATTAAATATAAAGTAATATCATAAGTTTAAATTTCTTAAATCATTGATTTTTTATAATTTTTTATAACTCAGTCGATTAATTTAAAACAGCCCATGCCATAAAAACCTTCCTACAGATTACATTTTTGTGTGAAAATTACCAAAAAATGGTTTATTTTGAGCTCAATTAAATAAAGAATGTAAAATAATATCATAAATTTAAATTTCTTAACCCTTTAATTTTTTATAATTTTTTAGAACTTTCGTCGTTTCATTTAAAACTGCAAGTGCAATGAGAACCTTCTTGCAGACTTTATTTTTGTATGAATATTATCAAAAATAGCTTATTTTGAGCTCAATTAAATATAGAACATAAAGTTATATTATAAATTTTAAAAAAATTAAATCTTTTTACCATTTTTTATAACTCAGTCGATTAATTTTAAACAGCTAATGTACGAAATCTTCGTATCGACCTGTAATTCTTAACCTTTTTGAAGTTTGGGGACACTTTTGATTATAAGAAAAACAGTGAACCAAAATCAAAGAGTCAATCACATACAGTAGATGAGCCAAAAATCAATTTCGGTTTTCATAATTTCTTGTAGCACTTGCAACAAGCTCGTGGAGCACCGGTTAAGAACCACTGGTTTAGATTAATCAAGTAAACCGTTCTGTATACACAAAACACTCGTTGAAAAAATAATAATGCAATTTGCACATAAAATATTAACTTACATATTTTCAGGCTGACACTAGTTAATAACCCTCGGTTTATCCGTCGGTCCGTAAATCAACGGCGCTCGTGGTGGTTGTGAATTTATCGCGCTCTATTTACGGCGTGTTTCATCCAACCACCAGCCAACACACCACCCGCCCGGCCCGTGAATGTAAAACTAGAATGAGAAAAATGTGCTTTATTTAAGAATTTCAGGCTTAATAAAGCGGCCCAGAGAACATGATTAATTACGCCATAAAGGCGCACCGGCACAAAGGGTGAAAATTATGCACGCGGGATTTTAATGGCGCCGTGTATTTAATTGTGCGTACTGATATCGGCCCGCAAATTATGTGCTTTGAATAACTTCTATTATGCCCCTGCTGAAGAAATCGAGCTGCCGGGGGGTTGGTAATTATCGTGTTGTAGGATTTGTGTGCAGACAGATTTAATGGGCGCGATTGCTTTAATAAAATGTTTAATGAACGCTTGGTAATTTGGGTTTGAGTGCTGGTTTAATTTCGTTCTTGATTTTATAGCAATTCATTATTTCACGCAAATTTATATTGTATGAAAACTGAAAATAATTGGAAAATTATATACAATTTTGAATCATACCAGTTTTTGAAAGATTTTACTCATCACTTATATTTCTAAATAATTTGACTATACAGGGTGATCTAATTTTGAGCTCAATTAAATATAGAATGTTAAATAATATCATAAATTTAAATTTTTTAAATCTTTGATTTTTTATCATTTTTTATATCTCAGTCGATTAATTGAAAACAGCTCGTACTATAAAAACCTTCCTATAGACTTAATATTTGAGTGAAAATTAACAAAAATAAGCTCATTTTTAGCCCAATTAAATATGGAATGTAAAGTAATATCATAAATTTAAATTTCTTAAATCATTGATTTTTTTATCATTTTTTATATCTCAGTTGATTCATTAAAAACAGTTCGTGCCATAAAAACCTTCCTGTAGACTTTATTTTTAAGTGAAAACTATCAAAAATAAGCTAATTTTGAGCTCAATTAAATATATAATGTAAAGTAATATCATAAATTACAATTTCTTAAATCTTTGATTTTTTATCATTGTTTATGATAATAATTAGAAAATTATATACAATTTTGAATCATACCAGTTTTTGCAAGATTTTACTTATCACTTATATTTCTAAATAATTTGACTATACATGGTGATCTATTTGTGATTTACTGAGAGTTTACGATGGTTATAATAACAATAATAACAATCTGCTAGCGCCTAGGAATAGTTAGATGTGCGACTGGCCGACCGCGGTCGACGCTTTGGCTATCTATCCCTCATCTACAATGTTCATAACATAACATTACGAAAATAAATTCCCGTCACCCTAGGGAATAAGCTTTTTTCTTCTAACTGTGCAGTTGCACCTTCTAATAACGCTTTCTCTTATCGTTCGAGTTGCTTTAAGCCAGCTAAGACCAGCCCAGAACAGCTCCTGAACGATAAATGCGACTTAAGATAATAATAGACGTAACTAACCTACTATTGCGTTATTTTGGTCCCCATTTGACGAACAAAACTGTTAGTAATAAAGTTATTTATCACCAACATCTACTTATATATTATAGGAATGATTTTAATGAACCACAGTCTTAACGCCATTAATATTTTTTTGTTATTTCTGTTATGAGTATTGATTATTGAGGAAATTTTGTATTTTGGAGCGGTTATTCCAAACAAAGGTCTGTTTTTCTTAACGCCATTGGATATATGATACAACTAACCCTCTAGAAGGAAATTTAAACGCCATCTGGCCGCACCACATCAATTAGCAATGTACACAATGATATGGTGCCGCCATATGGAATTTAACTTGCCTCCTAGGGGGTTAGTTGTATCATATTTGTATATAATCACTCGATATATTGAGTGAATTCACAAAGAGGGCGTAAAAGCCAATAATCAACCAGAACCCAAACCGTCAAAATACAAGATATGATTAAATAGACCTAACCGTCTGATCTTAACAAAAGCCAGATAACAGAGTGTGAATTGATCCTGACTAGCTGAGCTACACTCATGAGATCTAATAAGATCGAAATCTATATATGTAAATTGCCAAGGGGTGGATTCACACTTATATATGTTTTATGCCATTGGATATACCACACGTTTGTGTTAATGAAAATAGTAATAAATTATTGTATTGTGTAAAAATCAAAAGCACTATGTAGGTGATATATTTTTAATTAATTGCACATTTCATAGTCACACGTATATATATTTTTTCAGTATTATAAAAAAAACAGCTGCTGTTTTGCAGTAATTCACATATTGCACATTCAAATAAATAAATCATCTCCATTGTACGTTTCTGTGAACACGCAAGTGTAATATTATACTGCAACACAGTATGTGGATGACTAAAAAATAGACTGTATAAAATATATGTGCAATAAACGCGGCGGCCGGAATCAATAAACGAACTCTTTGTTTTTAAATCGCAGCGAAATAACGCCGTTTTTTTTTCTTGTTCCACAGGGCTTTCCTCCGGATTCTGTGCGTGTGCTGCCCCCGATCAGTGAGACGTCGCTACCAGCCTGCGTTCAGAAGCAAACCCAGCCAGGTAATGTTAATAAAATGTCATGTAGGGAGGGATTCCCGTACAATAACTGCCGAATTCGATCGGGTTTTAAATGCCAATATCGTGCGAGCGCAATATTTAAATTGTCCGGGGAACATTTCAAAACGAATACCTCGTGGCGGTGTTAGAGTTATTCATTAAATAGTTTACTGGATTTCTACAAAACTCTATCATACAGTTTATTTCATTATAAATATTCCGAACTGCATTCGGAATATTTGTAATTAATATTGTTTGAGTTTTAATACAATTTTAAAGCTGAAACATGCAACAGTCTTAACTAGACCAATGCTTGGACAAACTCGCGAGCCACAAGTAAGCGGATTTTCAAAAATAAATACAAATGCTGTATTCATTATGTATATTAAAAAAATATATATTTATTAGTGGTACATCTAGTTTATGGCTACAAAAGTTTGCGACTCCTGAACTAGACCAGTGATTTTCAACGTGGGAGTCACGACTCCCAGGGGGGTCGCAAAGAAGTTTGTTAGGCCGCCGAAAAAATTGATTACAGATTATTCAGGATGTTTTTCTACAATATCCATTCTACAGGGGGTCCTTGGAATGAAATTTGTATGTGCAAAAGAGCATGAAGTTTAAGAAACACTTAACTCGACTATACAAAATGTTTGAAATAAAAAATTATAATTAAAATAAAATAATTTAATGTTAATTTTAATTAAAAAATAGAAAATGTAATTTAATTGTTTATCAAAGGATTCTACCAGTTATATATCCATTTGATGTTGTTACTTTCCGAATACATCACTGATGTAAAGGAAAGTAGAAAGTATTGTCTTTTTTATTTATAAATTCGTCTTTGTTTGGTAACTGGAGGACTTTTTGTATTAAATAATTAATCTGTTCTTAATATTTTCTACCTTAATAGTTTTCACGTGTTAACACTCAGTTTAAGGATAATTTTAGCATACACTTTCAAGTTTAAATGCGAACTAATGAATATTTGCTGTTTCACACCAAACCTATATATTTAAATTTTCAATCAACTTTTTTTTCCGCGTCCCACGGGACTTGCTTCACTCATTTGCAGCGATTCCGACGGGTTATTGCACCCGTCAGGCGGGGTTTAATTGGTTTTATTTATTCAGACGATTTCCTCGCCTTCGATATTTTTTCTCGCTCACCGCTCCGACATGGTGAGACCAGGGCAACAGTTTAATTACATTTTGCAAATTCACGGCTGTTTACTCGGCTGCCTGCGATCAATCATTAATTTGCAACTAGTTCATTAATATTTTCTATCTATTAACGGTGATTAATCAATATTTTCCATGACTTTCAATATTAAAGTATAAAATACTCGAATAATACTTGGTGTTGAATGTTGCTCGTAATTTAAAAAATATTTTATACTAGGGACCTCAAATACCCAGTATGAAATATAAAGAGATAGAGGAGAGTGATAATATTTCAATGTTATACATACGGTCATTATAATAATAAATACATATAATCCTATTTTTTAAAGCTGATTTCGTTTATCGTTTCTAGCTGTCCCTCTGGTGAGAGAGCTACTCATGGCGGAAGATAAAATAATTGCATATATTAGCTACTTATTTTTGCAAATTGATGTTCGGACTTATTGTCCGCTGTAATTGTCTTTAATATATGACAACTCGAGTTATACTTAATACAACTCGTTGAAAATCAAAAATATTTCAATAATATCATTCAGAAGCATCATTCGCATATTTATAGTGTATATAATAATAATAATAATAATAATAATAGTATAATTGGTAGATTATAAAAAGTTCGTGTGATATTATCTATAACACCACATGTAGTTGATATTAGTGTACATTTCATGTGCATTTTATTATGTATATATATTTTTTTCTTTTATATATTTTCAATATAGGAAATGACTGAGCAGTCCAGGCCTAGAGGTGGTTCGACCGGCACATAGGCCGCCGTCGTCTTCCGAAGTTTTCGGAAATCAATATAGTAAACGTAATCGAAAATCCGCTGCAACAGCAAAAGCCACATTTTCACAGCTCAAATATTTCAGAAGAAAAGGTATTAGCATAGTGAATATTAGCTGAACGATGCATTTGGAGCTACAGCATCACCCCGAAAATAGATGAGTGCCGACCAAATATAGCTGATTTTATTTTACAAACTTTTATTGTCCTCTAGAATATTTTTTTTGCATGAATCAAATCATATGAATGTTAGAGAACAACTTATTTATCGTGAAATTAAATATCATTTTATTGAGAGAGAATCAATCTTTATTGGCACTAAATCATTAAAAAAAATCGTAGACCCCTAGATTTTTTTTAATGATTTAGTGCCACAACTTTACAACGACGATAAATATATTTATCGTTCCTAATATATTTTTAGTTTTTAAAAAAATGTACAATAATTAGAAATTTGGATTTAAATACGACATATTCCTAATTTTCCATACTATTAGTTTTAAGATAGGATTTATATTATAGCCACAATGAAGAAAAATTTAACAAACAGACTATGCCCGTCCACTATTTCAAATGACTTGAACTCTAGTCTACACTATTACCAGTTGCATTCTATGATTCAATTAATTTCATTTATTCATTTACCCATAATTCATAAAATAATGTGAGAAAAATGTAATGCATAGTTCAAGTCGTTAACTTGACTATGGTTGTCCACTATTTCAAACGACTTGAACTATGCATTACATTATTTTGCACATATATTTTTTTAATAAGTTTTAAATTAATAAATGACATTAATTTAATCATATAAAATAAAGGATAATAGTGTAGTGCATAGTTCAAGTCGTTTGAAATAGTGGACGGGCATAGTTTGATTCAATTAATTTCATTTATTGATTTACGCCTGATTCTTAAAAATATGTGAAAAACAATCTAGTGCATATTCAAAACATTACATACCAAAGAATATAATTTGGCTCGATTGTATAAAGCTAAAGTAACTATAAACCGTGATTATATTGCTAGATATTGCATCCATTATTCTTAGTTGTACATTTCATAACCTCATGTACTCTGGTCAGTTTTTTGTATTTTCCTGGAAAACGATAATAGATAGTGAAAAACTTCCAATGGGCCGTTTCTCGGGCGTGAAATTCTCTACAACTATGCAATTTGAATCATCTTTGTAGCATCAAATATAAAAAAGTTATGCCCGAAAAACCTGTAATTGACACCAAAATCACGTCTTTTGATCAGTTTTTTGTATTTTCCGGGAAAACGATAAGAGATAGTGAAAAACTTCCAATTGGCCGTTTGTTGGACGTGAAATTCTCTACAACTTTGCAATTTGAATCATCTTTGTAGCATCAAATATAAAAAAGTTATGCCCGAAAAACCTGTAATTGGCACCAAAATCACGTCTTTTTATCAGTTTTTTTAATTTTCCGGGAAAACGATAAGAGATAGTGAAAAACATCCAATGGGCCGTTTGTCGGGCGTGAAATTCTCTACAACTTTGCAATTTGAATTATCTTTGTAGCATCAAATATAAAAAAGTTATGCACGAAAAACCTGTAATTGACACCAAAATCACGTCTTTTGATCAGTTTTTCGTATTTTCCGGGAAAACGATAAGAGATAGTGAAAAACTTCCAATGGGCCGTTTGTCGGGCTTGAAATTCTCTACAACTTTGCAATTTGAATTATCTTTGTAACATCAAATATAAAAAAGTTATGCTCGAAAAACCTGTAATTGACACCAAAATCACGTCTTTTGATCAGTTTTTTGTATTTTCCGGGAAAACGATAAGAGATAGTGAAAAACTTCCAATGGGCCGTTTGTCGGGCTTGAAATTCTCTACAACCTTGCAATTTGATTTATCTTTGTAGCATGAAATATAAAAAAGTTATGCCCGAAAAACCTGTAATTGACACCAAAATCACGTCTTTTGATCAGTTTTTTGTATTTTCCGGGAAAACGATAAGAGATAGTGAAAAACTTCCAATGGGCCGTTTGCCGGGCTTGAAATTCTCTACAACTTTGCAATTTGAATTATCTTTGTAACATCAAATATAAAAAAGTTATGCTCGAAAAACCTGTAATTGACACCAAAATCACGTCTTTTGATCACTTTTTTGTATTTTCCGGGAAAACGATAAGAGATAGTGAAAAACTTCCAATGGGCCGTTTGTCGGGCTTGAAATTCTCTACAACTTTGCAATTTGATTTATCTTTGTAGCATGAAATATAAAAAAGTTATGCCCGAAAAAACTGTAATTGACACCAAAATCACGTCTTTTGATCAGTTTTTCGTATTTTCCGGGAAAACGATAAGAGATAGTGAAAAACTTCCAATGGGCCGTTTGTCGGGCTTGAAATTCTCTACAACTTTGCAATTTGAATTATCTTTGTAACATCAAATATAAAAAAGTTATGCTCGAAAAACCTGTAATTGACACCAAAATCACGTCTTTTGATCAGTTTTTTGTATTTTCCGGGAAAACGATAAGAGATAGTGAAAAACTTCCAATGGGCCGTTTGTCGGGCTTGAAATTCTCTACAACTTTGCAATTTGATTTATCTTTGTAGCATGAAATATAAAAAAGTTATGCCCGAAAAAACTGTAATTGACACCAAAATCACGTCTTTTGATCAGTTTTTTGTATTTTCCGGGAAAACGATAAGAGATAGTGAAAAACTTCCAATGGGCCGTTTGTCGGGCTTGAAATTCTCTACAACTTTGCAATTTGATTTATCTTTGTAGCATGAAATATAAAAAAGTTATGCCCGAAAAACCTGTAATTGACACCAAAATCACGTCTTTTGATCAGTTTTTTGTATTTTCCGGCAAAACGATAAGAGGTAGTGAAAAACTTCCAATGGGCCATTTGTCGGGCTTGAAATTCTCTACAACCTTGCAATTTGATTTATCTTTGTAGCATGAAATATAAAAAAGTTATGCCCGAAGAACCTGTAATTGACACCAAAATCACGTCTTTTGATCAGTTTTTTGTATTTTCCGGGAAAACGATAAGAGATAGTGAAAAACTTCCAATGGGCCGTTTGTCGGGCTTGAAATTCTGTACAACTTTGCAATTTAATTTATCTTTGTAGCATGAAATATAAAAAAGTTATGCCCGAAAAACCTGTAATTGACACCAAAAATACGTCTTTTGATCAGTTTTTTGTATTTTCCGGGAAAACGATAAGAGATAGTGAAAAACTTCCAATGGGCCGTTTGTCGGGCTTGAAATTCTCTACAATTTTGCAATTTGAATTATCTTTGTAGCATCAAATATAAAAAAGTTATGCCCGAAAAACCGATAATTGACACCAAAATCACGTCTTTTGATCAGTTTTTTGTATTTTCCGGGAAAACGATAAGAGATAGTGAAAAACTTCCAATGGGCCGTTTGTCGGGCTTGAAATTCTCTACAACTTTGCAATTTGATTTATCTTTGTAGCATGAAATATAAAAAAGTTATGCCCGAAAAACCTGTAATTGACACCAAAATCACGTCTTTTGATCAGTTGTTTGTATTTTCCGGGAAAACGATAAGAGATAGTGAAAAACTTCCAATGGGCCGTTTGTCGGGCTTGAAATTCTCTACAACTTTGCAATTTGATTTATATTTGTAGCATGAAATATAAAAAAGTTATGCCCGAAAAACCTGTAATTGAAACCAAAATCACGTCTTTTGATCAGTTTTTTGTATTTTCCGGGAAAACGATAAGAGATAGTGAAAAACTTCCAATGGGCCGTTTGTCGGGCTTGAAATTCTCTACAATTTTGCAATTTGAATTATCTTTGTAGCATCAAATATAAAAAAGTTATGCCCGAAAAACCTGTAATTGACACCAAAATCACGTCTTTTGATCAGTTTTTCGTATTTTCCGGGAAAACGATAAGAGAGAGTGAAAAACTTCCAATGGGCCGTTTGTCGGGCTTGAAATTCTCTACAACTTTGCAATTTGAATTATCTTTGTAACATCAAATATAAAAAAGTTATGCTCGAAAAACCAGTAATTGACACCAAAATCACGTCTTTTGATCAGTTTTTTTAATTTTCCGGGAAAACGATAAGAGATAGTGAAAAACTTCCAATGGGCCGTTTGTCGGGCTTGAAATTCTCTACAACTTTGCAATTTGAATTATCTTTGTAACATCAAATATAAAAAAGTTATGCTCGAAAAACCTGTAATTGACACCAAAATCACGTCTTTTGATCAGTTTTTTGTATTTTCCGGGAAAACGATAAGAGATAGTGAAAAACTTCCAATGGGCCGTTTGTCGGGCTTGAAATTCTCTACAACTTTGCAATTTGAATTATCTTTGTAGCATCAAATATAAAAAAGTTATGCCCGAAAAACCTGTAATTGACACCAAAATCACGTCTTTTGATCAGTTTTTCGTATTTTCCGGGAAAACGATAAGAGATAGTGAAAAACTTCCAATGGGCCGTTTGTCGGGCTTGAAATTCTCTACAACTTTGCAATTTGAATCATCTTTGTAGCATCAAATATAAAAAAGTTATGCCCGAAAAACATGTAATTGACACCAAAATCACGTCTTTTGATCAGTTTTTTGTATTTTCCGGGAAAACAATAAGAGATAGTGAAAAACTTCCTATGGGCCGTTTGTCGGGCGTGAAATTCTCTACAACTTTGCAATTTGAATCATCTTTGTAGCATCAAATATAAAAAAGTTATGCCCGAAAAACCTGTAATTGACACCAAAATCACGTCTTTTGATCAGTTTTTTGTATTTTCCGGGAAAACGATAAGAGATACTGAAAAACTTCCAATGGGCGGTTTGTCGGGCTTGAAATTCTCTACAACTTTGCTATTTGAATTATCTTTGTAGCATCAAATGTAAAAAAGTTATGCCCGAAAAACCGATAATTGACACCAAAATCACGTCTTTTGATCAGTTTTTTGTATTTTCCGGGAAAACGATAAGAGATAGTGAAAAACTTCCAATGGGCCGTTGGTCGGGCTTAAAATTCTCTACAACTTTGCAATTTGAATTATCTTTGTAGCATCAAATATAAAAAAGTTATGCCCGAAAAACCTGTAATTGACACCAAAATCACGTCTTTTTATCAGTTTTTTTAATTTTCCGGGAAAACGATAAGAGATAGTGAAAAACTTCCAATGGGCCGTTTGTCGGGATTAAAATTCTCTACAACTTTGCAATTTGAATCATCTGTGTAGCATCAAATACAAAAAAGTTATGCCGGAAAAACCGATAATTGACAGCAAAATCACGTCTTTTGATCAGTTTTTTGTATTTTCCGGGAAAACGATAAGAGATAGTGAAAAACTTCCAATAGGCCGTTTGTCGGGCGTGAAATTCTCTACAACTTTGCAATTTGAATTATCTTTGTAGCATCAAATATAAAAAAGTTATGCCCGAAAAACCTGTAATTGGCACCAAAATCACGTCTTTTTATCAGTTTTTTTAATTTTCCGGGAAAACTATAAGATATAGTGAAAAACTTCCAATGGGCCGTTGGTCGGGCTTAAAATTCTCTACAACTTTGCAATTTGAATTATCTTTGTAGCATCAAATATAAAAAAGTTATGCCCGAAAAACCTGTAATTGACACCAAAATCACGTCTTTTTATCAGTTTTTTTAATTTTCCGGGAAAACGGTAAGAGATAGTGAAAAACTTCCAATGGGCCGTTTGTCGGGATTAAAATTCTCTACAACTTTGCAATTTGAATCATCTGTGTAGCATCAAATACAAAAAAGTTATGCCGGAAAAACCGATAATTGACAGCAAAATCACGTCTTTTGATCAGTTTTTTGTATTTTCCGGGAAAACGATAAGAGATAGTGAAAAACTTCCAATGGGCCGTTTGTCGGGCGTGAAATTCTCTACAACTTTGCTATTTGAATTATCTTTGTAGCATCAAATATAAAAAAGTTATGCCCGAAAAACTTGTAATTGGCACCAAAATCACGTCTTTTTATCAGTTTTTTTAATTTTCCGGGAAAACGATAAGAGATAGTGAAAAACTTCCAATGGGCCGTTTGTCGGGCTTAAAATTCTCTACAACTTTGCAATTTGAATCATCTTTGTAGCAGCAAATATAAAAAAGTTGTGCCCGAAAAACCGATAATTGACACCAAAATCACATCTTTTGATCAGTTTTTTGTATTTTCCGGGAAAACGATAAGAGATAGTGAAAAACTTCCAATGGGCCGTTTGTCGGGCTTGAAATTCTCTACAACTTTGCAATTTGAATTATCTTTGTAGCATCAAATATAAAAAAGTTATGCCCGAAAAACCTGTAATTGACACCAAAATCACGTCTTTTGGTCAGTTTTTTGTATTTTCCGGGAAAACGATAAGAGATAGTGAAAAACTTCCAATGGGCCGTTTGTCGGGCTTGAAATTCTGTACAATTTTGCAATTTGATTTATCTTTGTAACATGAAATATAAAAAAGTTATGCCCGAAAAACCTGTAATTGACACTAAAATCACGTCTTTTGATCAGTTTTTTGTATTTTCCGGGAAAACGATAAGAGATAGTGAAAAACTTCCAATGGGCCGTTTGTCGGGCTTGAAATTCTCTACAACTTTGCAATTTGAATCATCTTTGTAGCATCAAATATAAAAAAGTTATGCCCGAAAAACCGATAATTGACACCAAAATCACGTCTTTTGATCAGTTTTTTGTATTTTCCGGGAAAACGATAAAAGATAGTGAAAAACTTCCAATGGGCCGTTTGTCGGGCGTGAAATTCTCTACAACTTTGCAATTTGTATCATCTTTGTAGCATCAAATATAAAAAAGTTATGCCCGAAAAACCAGTAATTGACACCAAAATCACGTCTTTTGATCAGTTTTTTGTATTTTCCGGGAAAACGATAAAAGATAGTGAAAAACTTCCAATGGGCCGTTTGTCGGGCGTGAAATTCTCTACAACTTTGCAATTTGAATCATCTTTGTAGCATCAAATATAAAAAAGTTATGCCCGAAAAACCAGTAATTGACACCAAAATCACGTCTTTTGATCAGTTTTTTGTATTTTCCGGGAAAACGATAAAAGATAGTGAAAAACTTCCAATGGGCCGTTTGTCGGGCGTGAAATTCTCTACAACTTTGCAATTTGAATCATCTTTGTAGCATCAAATATAAAAAAGTTATGCCCGAAAAACCGATAATTGACACCAAAATCACGTCTTTTGATCAGTTTTTCGTATTTTCCGGGAAAACGATAAGAGATAGTGAAAAACTTCCAATGAGCCGTTTGTCGGGCTTGAAATTCTCTACAACTTTGCAATTTGAATCATCTTTGTAGCATCAAATATAAAAAAGTTATGCCCGAAAAACCTGTAATTGACACCAAAATCACGTCTTTTTATCAGTTTTTTTAATTTTCCGGGAAAACGGTAAGAGATAGTGAAAAACTTCCAATGGGCCGTTTGTCGGGATTAAAATTCTCTACAACTTTGCAATTTGAATCATCTGTGTAGCATCAAATACAAAAAAGTTATGCCGGAAAAACCGATAATTGACAGCAAAATCACGTCTTTTGATCAGTTTTTTGTATTTTCCGGGAAAACGATAAGAGATAGTGAAAAACTTCCAATAGGCCGTTTGTCGGGCGTGAAATTCTCTACAACTTTGCTATTTGAATTATCTTTGTAGCATCAAATATAAAAAAGTTATGCCCGAAAAACTTGTAATTGGCACCAAAATCACGTCTTTTTATCAGTTTTTTTAATTTTCCGGGAAAACGATAAGAGATAGTGAAAAACTTCCAATGGGCCGTTTGTCGGGCTTAAAATTCTCTACAACTTTGCAATTTGAATCATCTTTGTAGCAGCAAATATAAAAAAGTTATGCCCGAAAAACCGATAATTGACACCAAAATCACATCTTTTGATCAGTTTTTTGTATTTTCCGGGAAAACGATAAGAGATAGTGAAAAACTTCCAATGGGCCGTTTGTCGGGCTTGAAATTCTCTACAACTTTGCAATTTGAATTATCTTTGTAGCATCAAATATAAAAAAGTTATGCCCGAAAAACCTGTAATTGACACCAAAATCACGTCTTTTGGTCAGTTTTTTGTATTTTCCGGGAAAACGATAAGAGATAGTGAAAAACTTCCAATGGGCCGTTTGTCGGGCTTGAAATTCTGTACAATTTTGCAATTTGATTTATCTTTGTAACATGAAATATAAAAAAGTTATGCCCGAAAAACCTGTAATTGACACTAAAATCACGTCTTTTGATCAGTTTTTTGTATTTTCCGGGAAAACGATAAGAGATAGTGAAAAACTTCCAATGGGCCGTTTGTCGGGCTTGAAATTCTCTACAACTTTGCAATTTGAATCATCTTTGTAGCATCAAATATAAAAAAGTTATGCCCGAAAAACCGATAATTGACACCAAAATCACGTCTTTTGATCAGTTTTTTGTATTTTCCGGGAAAACGATAAAAGATAGTGAAAAACTTCCAATGGGCCGTTTGTCGGGCGTGAAATTCTCTACAACTTTGCAATTTGTATCATCTTTGTAGCATCAAATATAAAAAAGTTATGCCCGAAAAACCAGTAATTGACACCAAAATCACGTCTTTTGATCAGTTTTTTGTATTTTCCGGGAAAACGATAAAAGATAGTGAAAAACGTCCAATGGGCCGTTTGTCGGGCGTGAAATTCTCTACAACTTTGCAATTTGAATCATCTTTGTAGCATCAAATATAAAAAAGTTATGCCCGAAAAACCAGTAATTGACACCAAAATCACGTCTTTTGATCAGTTTTTTGTATTTTCCGGGAAAACGATAAAAGATAGTGAAAAACTTCCAATGGGCCGTTTGTCGGGCGTGAAATTCTCTACAACTTTGCAATTTGAATCATCTTTGTAGCATCAAATATAAAAAAGTTATGCCCGAAAAACCGATAATTGACACCAAAATCACGTCTTTTGATCAGTTTTTCGTATTTTCCGGGAAAACGATAAGAGATAGTGAAAAACTTCCAATGAGCCGTTTGTCGGGCTTGAAATTCTCTACAACTTTGCAATTTGAATCATCTTTGTAGCATCAAATATAAAAAAGTTATGCCCGAAAAACCTGTAATTGACACCAAAATCACGTCTTTTTATCAGTTTTTTGTATTTTCCGGGAAAACGATAAGAGATAGTGAAAAACTTCCAATGGGCCGTTTGTCTGGCTTGAAATTCTCTACAACTTTTCAATTTGAATTATATTTGTAACATCAAATATAAAAAAGTTATGCCCGAAAAACCTGTAATTGACACCAAAATCACGTCTTTTGATCAGTTTTTTTCATTTTCCGGGAAAACTATTAAAGATAGTGAAAAACTTCCAATGGGCCGTTTGTCGGGCGTGAAATTCTCTACAACTTTGCAATTTGAATCATCTTTGTAGCATCAAATATAAAAAAGTTATGCCCGAAAAACCGATAATTGACACCAAAATCACGTCTTTTGATCAGTTTTTTGTATTTTCCGGGAAAACGATAAGAGATAGTGAAAAACTTCCAATGGGCCGTTTGTCGGGCTTGAAATTCTCTACAACTTTGCAATTTGAATCACCTTTGTAGCATAAAATATAAAAAAGTTATGCCGGAAAAACCTGTAATTGACACCAAAATCACGTCTTTTTATCATTTTTTTGTATTTTCCGGGAAAACGATAAGAGATAGTGAAAAACTTCCAATTGGCCGTTTGTCGGGCTTGAAATTCTCTACAACTTTGCAATTTGAATCATCTTTGTATCATCAAATATAAAAAAGTTATGCCCGAAAAACCTGTAATTGACACCAAAATCACGTCTTTTGATCAGTTTTTTGTATTTTCCGGGAAAACGATAAGAGATACTGAAAACCTTCCAATGGGCCGTTTGTCGGGCGTGAAATTCTCTACAACTTTGCAATTTGAATCATCTTTGTAGCATCAAATATAAAAAAGTTATGGCCGAAAAACCGATAATTGACACCAAAATCACGACTTTTGATCAGTTTTTTGAATTTTCCGGGAAAACGATAAGAGATAGTGAAAAACTTCCAATGGGCCGTTTGTCGGGCTTGAAATTCTCTACAACTTTGCAATTTGAATCACCTTTGTAGCATAAAATATAAAAAAGTTATGCCGGAAAAACCTGTAATTGACACCAAAATCACGTCTTTTTATCATTTTTTTGTATTTTCCGGGAAAACGATAAGAGATAGTGAAAAACTTCCAATTGGCCGTTTGTCGGGCTTGAAATTCTCTACAACTTTGCAATTTGAATCATGTTTGTATCATCAAATATAAAAAAGTTATGCCCGAAAAACCTGTAATTGACACCAAAATCACGTCTTTTGATCAGTTTTTTGTATTTTCCGGGAAAACGATAAGAGATACTGAAAACCTTCCAATGGGCCGTTTGTCGGGCGTGAAATTCTCTACAACTTTGCAATTTGAATCATCTTTGTAGCATCAAATATAAAAAAGTTATGCCCGAAAAACCTGTAATTGACACCAAAATCACGTCTTTTGATCAGTTTCTTGTATTTTCCGGGAAAACGATAAGAGATAGTGAAAAACTTCGAATGGGCCGTTCGTCGGGCGTGAAATTCTCTACAACTTTGCAAGTTGAATTATCTTTGTAGCATCAAATATAAAAAAGTTATGCCCGAAAAACCTGTAATTGGCACCAAAATCACGTCTTTTGATCAGTTTTTTGTATTTTCCGGGAAAACGATAAGAGATAGTGAAAAACTTCCAATGGGCCGTTTGTCGGGCTTAAAATTCTCTACAACTTTGCAATTTGAATCATCTTTGTAGCATCAAATACAAAAAAGTTATGCCGGAAAAACCGATAATTGGCACCAAAATCACGTCTTTTGATCAGTTTTTTGTATTTTCCGGGAAAACGATAAGAGATAGTGAAAAACTTCGAATGGGCCGTTTGTTGGGCGTGAAATTCTCTACAACTTTGCAAGTTGAATTACCTTTGTAGCATCAAATATAAAAAAGTTATGCCCGAAAAACCTGTAATTGGCACCAAAATCACGTCTTTTGATCAGTTTTTTGTATTTTCCGGGAAAACGATAAGAGATAGTGAAAAACTTCCAATGGGCCGTTTGTCGGGCTTAAAATTCTCTACAACTTTGCAATTTGAATCATCTTTGTAGCATCAAATACAAAAAAGTTATGCCGGAAAAACCGATAATTGGCACCAAAATCACGTCTTTTGATCAGTTTTTTGTATTTTCCGGGAAAACGATAAGAGATAGTGAAAAACTTCGAATGGGCCGTTTGTCGGGCGTGCAATTCTCTACAACTTTGCAATTTGAATTATCTTTGTAGCATCAAATATAAAAAAGTTATGCCCGAAAAACCTGTAATTGACACCAAAATCACGTCTTTTGGTCAGTTTTTTGTATTTTTTTTTCAGCTAGAGAAAAGCTAATGCACTGATGAGATCTGATAAGATTGATATATATATATATATATATATATATATATATATATATATATATATATATATATATCTTTAGATTGCTAAGAAGTAACGTTTATAACATAATGCTAGCATTCCTCAAGATATTGGCTTTAGAATGAGTTCTCATCTGTAATTTTGTCTTCATTATTAAGGTCACAGTGAAAAAAAATATTAACAGGATTTTTTTGTTATAAATTTCATTTTGGAAACACAAATAAATTGAATATTTAGATTTGAAAATAATATAAACATATTTATAAATACCCATAATATTGACTCTAAAATATTTATTTAGTATTATTAAGACCTTAGCGAAGAGAATTTGAACGTGGAATTATATGTTTGCATATATTTTTTCTTGCATGAACTTTAATTAAATATATATATATAATCTATTTGCCTTTTACCTTTAGGTGTAGGCTACGAATTTAATAAAATAAATTTTAATAAATACGAACAATGTATGTGATATCAATCGAGTATCAAAGAGTGGAAAATGTAACAATTTCTAAAATTTAATTTGAAAACTGCAATACCCACGTAAATGCATTAGCACGATATAGCAAAAACTTTTAATATAAACCAGTAGATATTTTATGGCCCCACCAACTTTCACAGTTGAATACCAAAGTAGGTAACAGTCGTATATACTGGAAACCGCGATGAGCATCTTAATGCGTACATTTCTTCGCATCTGGTTTATTTCCGGCAACTTTGTACGATAATTATATACAGTTTATTGATTTTACTCAACTTGGATAAACAACGTTGTAGTGGCCGCAGCCTTTCCCCCCTATGCGACTATTTATAGATAACAGTGTGCAGAATTTAAAGTGTTATTTCAAATAGTATACAACCTGCATATTGGAATAGTTACAATAGTTAGGAACAACGTTGACTGTTTATTTGTATTGAAATATTACTGAATTTACTTAAATATTTAATTGTTATGGCGTCATTTTAAAGGATAAATAAATTAGCCCTGCAGATTAAGACTAGATATTTTTCTGTAGCTATATAATAAAGTAAAAAGAAATGCAGACGTTACAGAGTTGAAACTGGGTAAAAAACATGAAATTTCATCATATTTACATTTTCTCACCGCTACAACGCGAAAGTTACCGTTTTCGCGAAGAAAATGTAAATATGATGAAATTTCATGTTTTTTACTCAGTTTCAACTCTGTAACATCTGCATTTCTTTTTACTTTATTTTTATCATGCTTTAGTTACATTTTGCAACTAGTTTCGGCTAAGCTATAAACATTTTCGAACTCATCCAATGAGTCATAAAAATTGCAAGAGCTTAGCAGTTTCAGCTAGATAAAATGATGCTCTCTATATATCGGTTTTGTAGCGTCTAACGATATTGTCCGATTCCCAGAAAGCTCATTGCGTTGCCACTGCCTAATTTTTACGTCGTTTGTGTGTAAGTAGCAGAACATTTGCTATGTTAACAACGGTACCAACGGCTTAAAATGCCTTCCAAAGCACGGTGGAGCGCCTTTGTTCCAACTAGAATGCATGCAGCGTGACATCGAGATTTGAACTCTTATTCAATTATAAAAATTAAGGGTTACAACTTTATATATTTCCACTGTCGATATATATATATATATATATATATATATATATATATATATATATATTATATTTATTCAAACAACAGTTTCAACATATTCTATATAAATACAAATATACAAAATATGTGAAGTTGTTTAGATATGAATGATGTTTTTTCCCTCTGTCCTCGCCGCGGGATTTATGGGTGATTTCCCAACTCGGGCTAACGGTATTGAGGGGTATAGTTATCATAAAGTAATGCAACGATTATCAAATCTTCTGTGCATTTTTGGTGAAGGTTCTAGGTAGTGTAAAATTAAGCTTCATTTTACAGCGTAAATGAATTAAATAGTTCAATAAAAATGGCTCTCCAGTGCGCAATTTCATAGCACTTTTAAATTCATGCAATGAAGAAAGCTACTACTACGCCCTAATGCACCCCCTGAAATTAATTTAAGTCTCCCTCGCGCCTGGAAATTGGTGTTCCAATTACATAGCAAACCGCGATTATGATAATCAACCCGCGCAAACGATGTTTACATAATGCTTTTGTTAACTGTTGCAGAGGCTCTCGTCGCAACGTTATTACTCATCGTACAACCTGCGCCACAACTCTTGCGAGCAGACATACATTTAGCACACGGCCCCGCCTCGGCCCGCCAACATCACCGCCAACCTTCCCTTCACCCGATCAACCTCACTTTTCTATTTTTAAATTTCATACATTGTTCATCCTCTCTCTACATGTGCCTACATATAAAACCGTTCCCCCGTTCCTACTTTTTTTATATATATATATATGCAGAGGAATCCCATTTCTTCCAGGGAGGGGCGGGGGACGATCCATGTGCTTAAGGTATGTGACGTTTGCACGACCCCAAAACTTTAAAGTGTTATTTCTTTGAGCAATTTTTGTACACACGACTTGCAGCACATAACCCACACACACACACATAAATAGCTTGTATATGTTTTACCAAAAAAAAACAACCCTCACTATGTTTGATGTTTAACCATGTTTGGCATGCCATCTATTTATTCAGTGTAATATATTTAGAAGATTTTCTTTTAAAAACGCTGTAATAATAACCGATTTAGTTTTTATTAATGTTTTCCTGGTGTGTACTATATGTGTTACCCCTGTAGTTTTGATATATAGACACGTTCTATCATACTAAATGGGAATAGGAGTTACAAAATTAATCACGATCGGTAGATGTATATATATATTAAACTTGTTAGTATATATCGCACCCCCGCTAGAAGAGTGTTACGTCTTAACTCACAAATAAAACAGTTTTAAGATAATCCTGCCATTTAACACAGCTCAGTGGCCGAGTTGTTAGTGGCGTCGTCCATCTCGTGCTCAGTAAGAGACGCCACATTGCCCATTGGGGAACCTGAGTTCGATCCCCAGTAGATAATTTTTTTTAGCGAATCACCTTTCATAGTTTTTCAGAGGTTTTCTGTGAAGTTAAGGTAAATACCGGGTCATTAAACTCCACTGAGTTTCTCCCTTGACCGGCGGAAAAGCCTCACGGCTGATAGCCCTATAAAGATAGAAGTTTTTCTTTCCTGCCATTTAATTGATAAAAGTTTAAAACTAAATTCTCTTAAATTTGGTGTATAAGTAGTATAATGCTAGTACTTTATAAGCAATATAGTAAATACAGCTTAAAACACAAATCAAATCTGTAAACCGTTGTGTTATTTACACTTCGCCCGATACTGGCTACATTTTAAGAAATTTTGAAAATTAGTGACCATCACTAGATTCTGTTTTAAATTTTCTAAAAAATGGTGTACTTTATCATGTTAGTACTTCGTAGGTATTATAGAAAATTAAGCATTAATCATAAATAATTTTCTGGTGCGATTCTCAATCAGTTTGAGGCCGATACATTTTATAAAATTTTGATAATTTGATTCTGTATTATATATTCATATAAAAACAACAACAATAATTGTTAAGTATTGTAAATGTAATAGCCTTAATCACTAGGTATTTACCTTAGCTACCTACACAGAAATCATCTTCTTTCAAAAAACTGTGAGAAGTGATTTGCAAAAATATACACCGATGGGGTACAAACTTAGGCTCCCCAGTGCTCAGTAAGTACGATGCATCTAACCACTCGGCCACTAAGCTGAGTCAATAAAATCATTTTACTAAAATTGCAATATTTTCAGGTCCACTCGTCTTCAAATTGAAACGTATTACTATATTAATAAATATGTTTCATTATTTAAAGACATTTCACAAAAATCGCTCTAGTTTGAGTTACAGTTGTTTAATATTAATAACAATTTACAAAACTACCAAAAACAAGTCTATTAACCACAGAAACCAAATTTGAAGTCAATTTTTCATAAAATGAATTTTTGAGGAATTTTCAAATTGAAACCTGATAATTTAAATTAAAGCGATTTTAGTAAAATGATTTCATGTAAAAAAAATATGAATTTATTTTTGGGTGAAATTATTTAAAAATGGCTTATTTTTGAGCCCAAATAAATTTATAATGTAAAATAATAATCATAAATTTACATTTCTTAAATTTTTAATTTTTTATAATTTTTTATATCTCAGTTGATTAATTTAAACTAGTTCGTGCCATAAAAACCTTCATGTAGAATTTAATTTTGGGTGAAAATTATTTAAAAAATGGGCTATTTGAGCCCAATTAAATATAGAATGTAATAAAATATCATAAATATAAATTTCTTAAATCTTTGATTTTTTATGATTTTTTATATTTCAGTCGATTAATTTAAAACAGCTGGTGCCATAAAAACCTTCCTGTAGACTTAATTTTTGAGTGAAAATGATCAAAAATAAGTTAATTTTGAGCCCAATTAAATATAGAATGTAAAGTAATAGCATTAATTTAAATTTCTTAAATCTTTGATTTTTTTATCATTTTTGATATCGCAGTTGATTAATTAAAAACAGCTCGTGCAATAAAAACGTTCCTGTAGACTTTATTTTGAGTGAAAATTATCAAAAATAAGCTACAATTAAGCTCAATTAAATATAGAATGTAAAGTAATATCATAAATTTAAATATCTTAAATCTTTAATTTTTTATAATTTTTTTATATTTCAGCCGATTAATTTAAAACAGTTCGTGCCATATAAACCTTCCTGTAGACATTATCTTTGAGTGAAAATAATAAAAACATGGATTATTTTGAGTTCAATTAAATATAAAATGTAAAATAATATGATAAATTTAAATTACTTTAATCGTTGATTTTTTATAATTTTTTATAAGTCAGTCGATTAATTTAAAACAGCCAGCGCAATATAAAGCTTCCTGCAGACTTTATTTTTGGATAAAAATTATCAAAGAACGATTTATTTAGAGCTCAATTTAACATTTACATTTTATATTATATCTAAAATTTAAATTCCTTAAATGTTTGATTTTTTATAATTTTTTATAACTCAGTCGATTAATTTAAAACAGCTTGTGCTATAAAAACCTTCCTGTAGATTTTATTTTTCGGTGAAAATTAACAAAAAACAGCTTATTTTGAGTCCAATTAGATATAGAATGTAAAATAATATCATACATTTAAATATCTTAAATTTTTGATTTTTTATAATTTTTTATATCTCAGTCGATTAATTTAAAACAGCTCCTGTCATAAAAATCTTCCTGTAGACGTTATTTTTTAGTGAAAATTATTAAAAATAAGCTTAGTTTGAAATCAATTAAATATAGAATTTAAAATAATATCATAAATTTAAATTTCTTAAATCTTTGATTCTATATCATTTTTTATATCTCAGTTAATTTTTGAGTGAAAATAATACAAAAGTAAGCTAATTTTGAGCCCAATTAAAAATAGAATGTAAAGTAATATCATAAATTTAAATTTCTAAATCTTTGATTTTTTATCATTTTTTAATCTCAGTTGATTAATTAAAAACAGCTCGTGCTATAAAAACTTTCCTGTAGACTTTATTTTTGAGTGAAAATTATCAAAAGTAAGCTAATTTTGAGCTCCATTAAATATTGAATGTAAGTAATATCATAAATTTTAATTTATTAAATCTTTGATTTTTTTATCATTTTTTATATCTCAGTCGATTAATTAAAAACAGCTCGTGCTATAAAAACCTTCCTGTATAGTTTATTTTTGAGTGAAAATTATCAAAAATATGCTAATTAAGTCCCTAGATTATTTAGTAAATTATCTTTAAAACATGCATAGTATAATGTTAGTACTTTGTAAGTACTATGGTAAATACAGCTGTAAAACCAAATGAAAACTGTGTTGTGCTGTTTTAATTATATTTCAGCCCGATAGTGGCTATATTTTATAAAATTTTAAAATTTAGTTACATACAATCATTTCTCTATTAAATTGTCTTTAATTTGGTGTAGAGTAGAATGTTACTACTTTATAAATACTGCAGTAAATACAGCTTTACACACAAATGAAATGTTTCACCTACACATACCTACTACAGTTCGAAACTGGCCACATTTCATGAAATTTTCAAAATTGGTGTACATTGATTCTGTGTTAAATTTTCCTTAAATTGATATACTGTATCATTTTAGTACTTTGTAGGTATTGTAAGAAATAAAGTAATAAACACAAATGATTTTATGTTGCGATGTTTCAGTCAGCTTCAGCTTGATATAAAGCCCTGACTTCATAAGAGAGCGCTTGCTCTAAAACGTTTTCGTTTTACGTCACAAAAATAATTTTACGTGTATATAAACGTATATTTTCCATAAAGAGTTATACCTCAACGTACTGCAAAAATGCAATGAATTGTATGTATGTAACAAACACCTACACACGATAGGTCTGGTGGACAGCCCGTTATGTAGAGGGTGCAATAAAGAACTAGAAACAGCAGAGCATGTAATATGCCTCTGCCCAGCTCTAGTAAACACTAGGCATCTAATACTAGGGTAGTGCTGGCCTAGTATGGTCAGCATTGGCAACTCCTCACTCGCAGCTTGCAGCTTGCACGCAAAATTGACTGGTGGGACGAGTGAGCAGCCTTAAAGGGAAGTTTCACAATGGGCCCATTTTGAGGCCTAAGTGTCTGTAGCTATGCTACCCTCCAGTCAACTATCCAGAACTATCCAGATGTATGTAATTGAATAACTCACAATTTTGCATCGGAATTCAATGCGTTCTTGTAGTACGTTGAGGTATTATGCTTTGTGAGAAACCATGTTAATTTATATACACATAAAAAAAATTGTGACCTAAAAACAACGAAACGAAGCGCGCTACTAGGAAACCAGAGCTTTAGGAATCAAGATTGAAGCTATATTTTATAACATCCATTTATTTATTTACATTGTTTTTAATGTGTGTAAAGTATTTGATTAGTACTTGTAATTATAAATGGTATCCAGTTTAGAATTCATATAATAGCCAGGCAGAGTAACTTGTGTTTATTTGAAGGTTTATTGTATCATTTTGTATTTTCAACAAAACCGTTGTAATAATTAATTAATAGATTGAATAACCCATCTCTATCTGAACTAATTAAGCTTTAAATTAAATTAAATTACAATCCAAGCCCCCCGGATGGTCACTCGAAAACAGTCTGCAATTAAATTATAATTTCACGACGGTCATTAGCGGTCCTAAAACAATTTCATGCAGTGGAATGCCAGTAAGGTTAATTACAGTTAAGTGCAGCGTATGTAATAGGCGAGGCTCGCGATTTCGGACCTCGTGTTAATTCAACCGCAGTTTACTTGTGAAACCTGGACGGCATTCTGCATTGCTTTGGCGCGACCTGGTGTTACATTAAATTAATGACCCGTGCGAGGGGACTATAAATAAAAGAATACAGTTATGTTGTTGTTGTGTTAAAAATATGTGACATGGGGATTTTTAAATTAATTTAGTTATAACTAACTAACAACACAGTGCTTGAGGTATCGAAATCTAGATATGTAGATTGCTAAGAGGTATTAAGTATGAAAGTAATTAATTTAAGTAATTTAAGTAATCATATAATTATAGATTACATTATAAATTTCGATTGAAAATTGTAGTTTTATTCACTTGATATAACACATTTTCTATTTAAAAGAAAAATCCAATATGGAATGTTTTTTAGCATAAAACTATAGCAGTGCTCCCCCTGGCCACCGAGAGCATTTTTATAAATCGTATTTTTGTCGGTTCGTTCTGATTTACAACGCAATCCGTTGGGAGAAAAACACATATGCATAATAAATCACAACCACCCCCGCCCCCTAAACCCATTCCGCACAATCAATTTGTATTATAAAGAAACACGCATCCACCCAAATATATTTGTATGACACTTTTTAATGTTTTGTTCTCCTTGGTGTGAATTGGAGTGTTTTTATTATATGTGCACCCATAAATGTACCCCCAATAGTCACGAGGAGTTATTAAATTAAACCAGAAAGTCAATGTATCCTATTGTTATAGGCACATACAGAGTGCTACTTTTTTTTTAAGTTAACGTGTAAAACATTAATTAATATCTTGTGTACTTACAGTATTTCAACTCGCACCACCACGTGATGGAACCGACGCCGAGTAACACGAGTTACTCGTCGGTGGGCGGGCAACACGAATTGTACACGCTGTGACGGCACGCGAGGAGCAGACAGCAAGGAACACAATCATCCGGGACGTCCTCCTGCAACAGTCACAGGGTGCTGATGAGATCGTGCTCGCCCACACCCAGTACGTTACGTATGGCATAACAACAGACTGCTATTTAGTTAGTAAGAATTAACATTTAAGAACAATCCAAATGAATTTATTGTACCTACTAGTCGTATGAACATGAGAGCGAAAGGGAATTTTATCAGTATTATATTGATTTGGTATAAACAGATTTATTGAGAAATTTATTTTTAAAAGAAACGGGGTCAAACGGTGCTAATCCAATCATTTTGTCAAATTTTTAATATACTGTTTGAAATTATATTTGGAGAGAATTATGAAGGTTAGTGCTGAAAATACTATATAATTAGATTATATATTAAAAAAAATACACGCCAATCAGTGTTTAGCACTCCCGCTTAACGAATAGGCGGTCCTGGTTCGAATCCCTGCCCGGGTAGTCAGCACAATTTATCGTTGGGATACAATTAACAATAATAAATTAGGGGCGATATTCTGAAGTAGCAATTATTAACTCTCACATACACATACACATACATGGCAGAAGGACCGGACGGTCGATAGCCAGTTAGGTTACGGTTAGGTTTACTAAAACATCAGAATTGCCATTAGATTACAATCTTACAGTGTGAATTACATTGTACTAGATTCGTCGAGAAACTTAAAACCTAGGAAATTAATTTCAAAAACCTTCTACTTTATAGCTATCAGTCTGGGGCTGGATTTTAGAGCGATTGCTATGAATATAGCGAGCAAGACATGTTCGCTATTATTGCGAATAACGTCGATGTTTGACCCTTCGCTTCGTGAAAAATACTACTTATCTTTGACAAAACTGAAAGCTTGACAGTAGTTAGGTGTTGAAATTAATTATTGAGTTAATTCTATCAGTTCAGCGCTATGAAATTTATAGCGCATGATAATAGCGATCGGTCAAAAATTGCACCCCTGAGAGCTTTCACGCTGGTAAAGAGAGAAACTTAGAGGAGTTTAATCGCCATGCCTTAGTCTCGAATCCAATTTTAAAGCTAGATATTCGAATTCAATCTAGAATCGTCGTTTAAGGTGCAACATGATATAATTGTATTTTTTTTAGGAAAATTAATGATTGGATTGTCGTAAAAATATAAATCCAACTATATGTGTAACTAATTTTCCTATAAAAATGGCCCCTACCAACCACACTATGCCCATCCACTATTTCAAATAACTTGAACTATGCACTACATTGTTTTTCACATATTTTTACGAAATAGACGTAAATTAACAAATGAACTTAATTGAATAATTAAAAGTAAAAAGTAAAAGTAACGAGCATAGTCAGGTTGGTAGGAAACGCCCTCCCACCCCACCTTTGCTTACATACTTTTTTAATGGATGCATACGTTTTATATTGTTTAAACCATTCCAAAACGAGGGTTATCCTATGAAAAAACTATGCGAACCAAGGTAGGGTGGGCGGGCGGCCCCCACCAACCAAACTATGCCCGTCCACTATTACAGATGACTTGAACTCTACACTAAACTGTTATTTGTTACTTCTAATTATGCAATTAATTTCATTTGTTAATTTACGCCTATTTCGTAAAAATATGTGAGAAACAATGTAGTGCATAGTTCAAGTCGTTTGAAAGAGTGGACGAGCATAGTCAGGTTGGTGGGGACCGCCCGCCCACCCCACCTTTGCTTATATACTTTTTCAATGGATGCATACGTTTTATATTGTTGAAACAATTCCAAAACGAGTGTTATCCTATGAAAAAACTATGCGAACAAAGGTGGGGTGGGCGGGCGGTCCCCACCAACCAAACTATGCCCGTCCACTATTCCAAATAACTTGAACTGTGCAATACATTGTTTCTCACATATTTTTACGAAATAGGCGTAAATTAACAAATGAAATTAATTGAATAATTAGAAGTAACAAATAACAGTTTAGTGTAGAGTTCAAGTCATTTGTAATAGTGGACGGGCATAGTTTGGTTGGTAGGGAGCGCCCGCCCACCCTACCTTTGTTCGCATAGTTTTTTCATAGGATAACCCTCGTTTTGTAATGGTTTCAACAATATAAAACGTCTGTATCCATTGAAAAAAGTATGCAAGCAAAGGTGGGTTGGGCGGGCAGCCCCTACCAACCAAACTATGCCCGTCCACAACTACAAATGACTTGAACTATGCACTACATTGTTTCTCACATATTTTACGAAATAGACGTAAATTAAGAAATGAAATTAATTGAATAGGTAATTAAAAGTGACAAATAAGAGTGTAGTGTAGAGTTCAAGTCATTTTTAATAGTGAATGGGCATAGTTTGGTTGGTTGTTAAAACGCAAAATCAACGATTTGTAAATTGAATTTATTTGTCATTATCTCTTAATTGTACGTATTTCTAAATTTATTTTGAAACAAATGGTAATGGTTATGACATATCGCACACTACTCTTCATTTGTTAGCATCAACCTTTTTAAAATACAATAATACAAACAATTTAAATACAATAATTAAGAATAAAAACAGAACATAATCAAATTTCAACCGACGTTTTATTTTTTCATTATTTTCTCATAAATAAATAAAAAATGTATCTTTATAGGGCTATCAGCCGTGAGACTTTTCCGCCGGTCAAGGGAGAAGCTCAGAGGAGTTTAATCACCCGGTATTTACTTTAACTTCACAGAAAACCTCTGAATAACTGTGAAAGGTGATTCGCGAAAATTCATTTCCCGCTGGGGATCGAACTCTAGCTCCCCAATGCTCACTACGAGACGGACGACGCCTCTAAGCCACTCAGCTGGACAAGAATTTTTTTTACAAAAATTATGATTATCACTTTTGGGACTTATTTGCCACCCTATTAGTAGTTAGTGCAAAAAATAAAAAAACATTCGTGTCAATTATTGAGATATTATATGAAAACCGATTTTCAATATTTTTTAGTCAAACAAATGCTTTTTCAGGAAGTTATAAAGTTAGTTCCTTATAGTATTATTTTAATTTTATTTTTTGTATATAGTATATAACATACTTCAGATGTAATGTAAAACGTATGTCTGTGGTGTATTGTCATAGGGTTGGGGTAGGTTTATTCCATACCTGTTATGCACCCGGAATCTAATTATTCCATATTTCATACGCATGTCTTTAAGCCATAAACCACTGTTAATTACGAATATGAATAATCAAATCAAACTAGTGGTTTGTGACTTAGAGCCAGTTCTACAATTAACATTTAACCGGAGAATAAGGCTATTCGTGGAATAAGTTTGAGATTTTAACACCAATATCTCAAACGTATTCCACAAATAGCCTTATTCTCCAGACAAACGACAACTATAGAACCGGGTATTTAATGAGCAATATTATACGAAATAGTAATCACACAATAAGGGCCAGTTCTACAATTGACATTTAACTGGAGAATAAGACTATTCGTGGAATAAGTTCGAGATATTGGCGTCAATATCTCAAAAACTTATTCCACGAATAGCCTTATTCTCCAGTTAAATGTCAATTATAGAACCGGCCCTTAGTCAGACATGTACAAGAAATTGAATTACTTAAAAAAAAATCATGTTATAGCAATATAAATCGTTCGTATAAAAAAAACACCACAAAACCGCTCAGATCGTCATCATATTAATACAAAGTGTGACTTACATAACTCCTAACAGGATAGACCACTCACAGTAAACGCGCACATAATTAAAACCACTAAAAATAATTAAATTACACTCAATCGCGACTGTCCGTCTTATTCCCCGCGCATCGAGTGATTCATTTATGTAGATAAAAAGTGAGTTTTTGCTTGATCGCTGCGAGTGCGATTCTATTTCTGGCGATATAAAAACAAGGTGACTTTACTACACAGTCAACATATTATTGAAATGGAATATTTTATTTGTATGGGATTTTTAATATTTATTTTCTGGATACATAGAAAATTATAGATTTCTAGAAAAAAATCAAACAGTTAATTTGGAATTTTCTTTGCGTTTCATGGCATAAATAGAGTTAAAAGATACTATATTTGGAAATTATCGAGATAATTAATTAAAATTAGATAGTTTGCTTCAAGTTTTTCGCGTTTACAATGGCTACTTTCATGAAAATACAGTGCTACTTTGTAACACTCTTAAATTGCCTTGTTGTATTCTGTTTATCTCCATGCTCCTTAATTTAGATGAAACAGTTTATTATATAGCAAGTGAATAAAATGTTTCTGGTAAATTTGATTCCTATAAATGTACAAAAATCTGCATAAAAGAACAAATAATTCAATTAAAATAATCCTACTCTTTTATGCAAGTAAGTAAGTGGATTGCAAACGAGCCATTTAATTGAGTGGGTAGTCCTGATGGAATGTAGCCAACAATTTAATGAACTTTCAAAGTGTAATTGTGATAGCGCTAAAATTAAAATCGGTTTTTTTTGCAACCCCACTATAATCCTATTAAAATATATTCAAGTATTTTAGTATTTATCTATAACAGGCCCGTTTTTCGGTGTTATTTGGATGAAACGATACAAACATTTAGATTGGATACGATTTTAAAATTATAGATGTTACAATCATATTTTATTATGCAATGCCAGTAATTCATATTTATGAAAATACTACAGCACTATAATTTAATTAACAAACTCCAATATGAAAACAGCAATAATATGAGATAGAAATCTACTTTTATTAACCTATAGGCCCTTGGTTTTTCCGTCAAAATAATATGTTTAATAAATTAAACCTTTTTTTTTATCACTTTTGCAAATATTTTCGGCTGAATCTAAGTATTATCAAGCTAATCTGATGAATATTTGTAAAAACAGCAATAAACAAATAATAAAACAATCAGAAATTATATAAGCTTATATAAGCGCGCACGTTCATTTGTACCTTCAGTCATCGGAAAAAACTTGATAATGCCTAGAGCTTAGGAAAAACTAGTTGTTTCAAACAATTAAACAAGTAGTAAAAAACATAGCAGTTTTATTCATTTCCTTTAATAAAAGAATCAGTCATTATTACTACTATTATTTTTAATAGTCCTATTACTTTTTTATATAATCATTAATTATTACTACTATTATTTTCAATAGTACTATTACTTTTTTATATATGTATTT
Organism: Lordithon lunulatus; assembly: GCA_963942505.1. Lineage (NCBI taxonomy): Eukaryota > Metazoa > Arthropoda > Insecta > Coleoptera > Staphylinidae > Lordithon > Lordithon lunulatus. Next base: position 54,164,125 of record OZ012672.1, on the reverse strand, counting down.
AGAAGTTCTACTATTTATTATGTTATTACTCTTAAAGAAATAAATAAGTTGATTAAAAAAATGCCGGAATTATATAATATTAGACAGTACCCCCCACATACAGGACAAACAAATAATAAAACAAAAACAAAGACAAACACGTTTTATTTATTAATTATAATGAATTATCATAATCAGTAATAATGAAAAAGTAAAAGCCTTAACTTAAAACAAATGTATTATGTCCATTATAACGTATTTATGAATTTCAAAGCAGAGAGAATATGTTTACTGTATACATGGGGATACGGATGCAGATGAAATTAAATAAATACCAGAAGTTAAGGACTGTAAACAGTTTGTATAATACAATAAAGTTTACACATAAAAGTTATATGTTTCCATGCTCAAATTTTATTGAAAATAATAATAATAACTTTAGCAAAATAAATTTCATTCGCATTTATTCTATCTGACATACTGTAAACTATTTTACGGGCGGTAATTTCAATAGTAATAAAAATTCGAGAAAGCATATGTTTCAGGTTCATATGTAATCTATACTATCGGCTGACTTCTGATCTTCTTTAAGCCGTTTATCTCTGAAGAAACTAAATTGCCGGTTGAAATGTTGGAAGATGTGATGAGGAACTTTAACGGTCTTCAACAGTAAATAGTAATAAAAATTCCCAAATAGTTTTTTCAATGGATACAGACGTTTTATATTGTTTAAACTATTCCTAGAAGAGTGTTATCCTAGGTAAAAACTATTCGAGCAAAGGTGGGGTGAGTTGGTGGTCCCTACCAACCAAATTATGCCATCCACTATTTCAAACGACTTGAACTATGCATTACACTATTATCCGTTATTTTCTATGATTAAATTAATGTCCTTTATTAATTTCAGACTAATTAAAAAGATATATGTGAAAAATTATGCAGTGCATAGTTCATGTCGTTTGTAATAGTGGACGGGCATAATTTGGTTGGTGGGGAAACCTTCTGTCCACTAAAGCAAAAAATAATCTCCCGTTTTCTTTTTATTGTCCTTAATTAATGCAAGTCTTTTTATTTGTGTTTTTTTTTAAATATAATACATTGAGACTTATACATTTATGGGACTTGTAGTGATAATTTTATACATGTACCAGTATTATAGAATTAGAAACGCTACAGTTTTTACATTATTAACAAACATGTGATACAAAATAAATTCGTGTTTCGCGTTGAAATCGCTAAAAATTCAAATTAAATTAATTTCCAATAAATAATATATGTAACAGACACCATCCAGTTAACTTTATTGAGTCTCAAATCCATCTTGAATCGACTTTTAATCTAACCAACTTTAACCCACATCGATTTGATTACATGTGTCTCTGCACTTGACTCTCTCAATTTATTCGCAAAGTTTTTTCTGTGTGTGAACAAGCTGGTGTTAAATGGGGAGCGTCGGCAAGCCAACCGTTGTACCTAAATCCACTTAAGGAATTCGGCAGGTATTCAATCTATTCCTGCTGTTTTACTAATCGCCATTGATTGAGCGGCCCACTATAAATTCCAGTCCAGTGTGGCGTAGCGTGGGAGGGCGTTTTAGTGCCCGAAAGCTCTACCGTGTACGCCATTTAAACCACATAGAAACTTATTCTGTTCTACACACGACTGACACGAATGCGAATTTAGGGAATGTAATATTTAAACTGGTCTGAAATGCGAATCTAGCAGTGAAAAATAAATAGAAAAATAAAAATTATATTATTTTTTGTAGTACCACTATAATTCGAATTATAATAGAGCACACTACAATACTATAATAATGGCCAAATTTGTACACTTTTGGCCATTATTATAGTATTGTAGTGTGCTCTATTATAATTCGAATTATAGTGGTACTACAACAAATAATGTAATTTTTATTTTTCTATTTATTTTTCACTGCTAGATTCGCATTTCAGACCAGTTTAAATATTACATTCCCTAAATTCGCATTCGTGTCGGTCGTGTGAAGAACAATACATTTGATCAAAAAGTGTGTCAGAATTGCGAATCAAACAGTGAAAAGATATATATATATATATATATATATATATATATATATATAAATAAATAAAAAAAATGATGCAAATTCTCTAAAAATGTGGGAATCGAACCGCAAGGTGAAATTTTTAGAGAATTTGCATTACCAATTTACAGCTTCACATTTGGCAATAATAACACACATTATATATATATATATATATATATATATATATATATATATATATATAATAAAAATGACTTTATTTGTTGTAGTACTACTATAATTGGAATTATAATAAAGCATACTACAAAACTATAATAATAGCGAACAGTGTTCAAAACACATACTAGGTTTGATTAAAAAAAAAATTCGCTGGCACAAATGTATTATATATGCATAATCAATGTAGCTAACACTACTAAAACTAATGTTTGTGGATAATTGTTTTAAAATTGGTTAAAAAAATCAAAAAAATCTTTAGAGGGAATAGTATTACTATTCTTATTCTATAAATCTATTATTTACACACAATAGCAACCATTTGTTTGATTCTACAGAGCCATTATTGAAAAAATTACGAATTTTCGAAAGATCGCGGATAATTAATATTCAAATTATCCACGATCTTTCGAAAATTACTTGATAAATATTATATATAAGGATTCAAACAAATACTGACAGTATTATTGACCGTGTAAGGTGCCTTATAAAGAAATAAATAAGTTAATTTAAAAAATGCTCGAATTATCTAATAATAGACAGTACCCCCACATATAGTATTTCTCATAATATCAAGCACGCAAAATATGCATCCAATTCAAACGCGCCGCATGACTTAACTCAATATTATTTCAAATAACATTTCTCAAGAATCATTTAATTAAATTCGTGTGCTGCAGAGAGAACTTTTCGAGAATTAGAACCCGGAAACATTTACATTGATTGTGTTCTTGGAAATTGTCGGATGTGGCTATATATTTATTAACCCTTCCGGCCATAGAATACCATCGTTGTTTTAAAATACCGTTTAAATTATAGCAATTTCAGTAAAAGGGCGACATCGCGCCACTAGCAGGTAAAAATTGGCTCTAATGCTTTTCACATATATCAGACCCAGCTCTGCGAACTGACGTCCTGCGAAATCCTGGATTGACCCTGCACAGCCTCTGTCTTTCTTGGCTATATTTCGTACGGTCCACTTATATTTAACGCCACACAAGGTTCTGTCGTGTAATTTACATTAAACATTAATTGCAAGCGTAAACACAATAGACATACAAAATAATACCATTTATCGCTATAATATAAACATTAAGACAATGTTTTTTTTTTGTAATTTTTTGAGAAAACCAGTATACAAATAGTCACACGAATACAGAAGAGCTGGCGAGATAGTTAATTCGTCATACGTCGTCGGACTACTGGAATTTCAACCAGTAGTCATAATAACACGGTATTAATAATTTGAACACAAGAAAAGTTACAAGTTCAAATATTTAATAAATGACACGCCAATATACTGTCGTTAAATTAGTAGGAAAGTACATTAGCGTGTCATTTATTAAATATTTGAATTTGTAACTTTTCTTGTGTTCAAATTCTTAATATCGTGTATTATGACTACTAAGCGGACGGCCCGTGCTCGAATCCAGCCTCAAGTAAAGATATTTATGATCATCATATGATTGATTCATTTATTATTCTTCAAAATAAGATATAATTAATGTATTTTTGACAATTATTGGCGGCTCACTTATAAAAAGTAAACAACGTGATTAGTTTATGTTTCTAAAAATTAGAATTAAACAAATGTTTGTATATTTTAAATTAAGTACTAGGGATTATTTAATTACTGATGCGGTATTCTTCAAAATAAGATAAAAATCGCATATATCGGTGACTTATTGAAAATGAATAACTGCAAAACCGTAATAAAATTTAACAAATAATTTGTTTGTAATAAAAAAGAATAATTAAATCTTCCATTTATTATTTTTTGAACAATTATTGGAGGCGTTGTCCGTCTCGTACTGAGCATTGAGACGTCTGTTGAACTCAGACGTCTCAATGCTCCATCGCCGCGAATTTTCTATAATTACCTTTCACACTTATTCAGAGGTTTTCTATGAAGTTAAGGTAAATACCGGGTGATTAAACTCCTCAGAGCTTCTCCCTTGAACGGCGGAAAAGCCCCACGACTTATAGCCCTATAAAGATAGAAATTTTTATTTTTTTAAATAAGAAATAGTTGTTGTATTTTGTACAATTAAGCCTGTGAGATTGAAATTGGCGTAAGTCACATATACGTTCTTTTGAAAAGGAGAAGGATTTGCGTTTGGTATTTCTAAATCGACGAGCGCGCAGCTACATTTTTATTTATGAATAAATTCAATTCATGTCTTAATATCAGATACAACTAATTTATTGAAGTCTCAAACAAATTAGAATTACATTTTTTAAATTAAATAGGGATGATTGCAATACCCATTTAGAATTCTTCAAAATAGGACATAAATCATATATTTTACATCATAAATAAAACGATGTTTTACTTCAGTTACACTATACAACTAGTTTCGGCTAAGCTCTAGCCATTTTCGAGCTCCTCCGATGACTGCATATTTTACAATTATTGAAAGCGAAATGATGAAAAATAGTAACAAATACTGTAGTTACGATGTAGTAGTACGTTTTGGCTACCAACATTCTTTTAACAGTTGTCCTAAATTGATTGTAAGACCTTTATTAGCAATATCAAGCAATTAATTTAATTAAATAACATTCTCAATCCAGCGTAACACCAACAACAGTGCTTACACTCCAGCAAAACGAGCCCTGTTGTTATTTATTATAGCATTTTCCAAGCAACCAAGTCAGCTAACAGCATTCCTTCCGGGATGTAAATGATACTTCCACGACTACGGCAGTTTTAATACGCTTGTAAAGAAATTGCGTTACTTCCTACTTTATAAACATAAACATATAATAAAATACGATTGTGGATTACTATGTATTTTATATACACACTTCATTATTGGTTGAGGTATTCAATTTTATATATATATATATATATATATATATATATATATATATATATATAGTGCATAGTTCAAGCCATTTGAAATAGTGAACGGGCATAGTTTGGTTGGTAGGGGCCACCCGCCCACCCCACCTTCGCTCGCATAGTTTTTTCAATGGATACAGGCGTTTTATATTGTTTAAACCATTCCAAAAAGAGTGTTATCGTATGGAAAAACTATGCGAACAATGGTGGGGTGGGTGGGGGGCCCCTACCAACCAAACTATGTCCATTCACTCTCTCAAATGACTTGAACTCTACACTACATTGTTCCTTATATATTTTTTAATCAAATTTAAATTAATAAGTGAAATTAATTCAATCATAGAAAGTAATTGATACCACTGTAATGCAGATTTCAAGTCATTTGAAATAGTGAACGGGCATAGTTTGATTGGTAGGGGACACCCGCCTACCCCACCTTCGCTCGCATAGTTTTTTCAATGGATACAGGCTTTTTATATTGTTTAAACTATTCCAAGAAGTAGGTTTTCTTAAGGAAAAACTATGCGAACAAATGTGGGGTGGGTGGGTGGTCCCTACCAACCAAACTATGCCCGTTCACTATTTCAAACGGCTTGAACTATGCACTACATTATTATCCATTACTTTCTATGATTCAATTAATTTCATTTATTAATTTACGCTTAGTTCGTAAAAAAAATGCGAGAAACAATGTAGTGCATAGTTCAAGTCGTTTGCAATAGTGGACGGGCATAGTTTGGTTGGTAGGGGCCACCCGCCCACCCCACCTACGTTCGCATAGTTTTTTCATTCGATACAGGCGTTTTATATTGTTTAAACAATTCTAAAAAGAGTGTTATCCTAAGGAAAGTACAATACAAACCAAGGTGGGGTGGACTGGTTCTCCCTACATTTTTTTTGGAATTAAAATACCTATAAAATGAGATATACCACAGCTTTTTGTCACGAAATAAAATTTTTCAAGTTAGTTTTGTAAATCATACTTTATTATTATTTAATAATAATAATAATAATATTTATTGTGATATATAACATTTACATTACATTACATACCACAATGGGCTAACGACCGGAGTCTTTCTGCCCGCGTCAAATTTACAAGTTACATATACTTGGAATCTTAATATAATATTATATATAATATTGTTATTTGTGTTTGATTATATGTTTATAAAGTAGGAAGTGACGCAATTTCTTTACAAGCGTATTAAAATTGCTATATATATATATATATATATATATATATATATATATATATATATATATATATATATCACCTTTTACAGTTTTTCAGGGGTTTTCTGTGAAATTAAAGTAAATACCGTATGATTTAACTCATCTGAACTTCTCCCTTGACCGGCGAAATAGCCTCACGGCTAATAGCCTTAGACAGATAGAAGTTTTTTTTTTAAATTATGACCCAGATTAGTGTTCTAGTAATTAGAAGCGCCGTCCAGGGTATAAACGGACAGCGCTCCTAATCCCTAGAACACGAATCTGGGTCATAATTTAAGAAAAAAACTTCTATCTGTCTAAGGCTATTAGTTCTGGGCAAAATTTCACGAATCACCATTCAAAATTTTCCAGAGGATTTCTGTTTAGTTAACTACCGGGTGATTATAATCATGTGAACTGCACCCTTGACCGAAATAAAATCCTCACTGCTGATAGCTTATAAAAATAGAAGTTATTTTTTTGAAAAGTTGTTTCTTGAAATATTGTATATTTAGTTGGACGTATAACTTTACACACGTATTAAGTTCACCCAAGCACCGCCTCCAACAAACAAAAATACATTAATTTAAATTGATTTACCTAATATAGTGCCTTTTATAATTAATTAAATAATATATTGCTAATTTTCTAGGTGCCATAGAGACCCATATGTAACTTAAACATGTGTGTATGTGTGTGTGTATGTGTATGCGCCCTACAACCCCTTTGTGTTTGACATGTGTCGGCTTGTAGAATAACTTCCTTGAAAGCTTTAATGAAATAACAGAGCCTCCCTACCAGTGGAAACACTTAAACTTCTCTCTATACGTGTACATATATAAATATATTTTATTCAAATCTGTGATATATAAATAATTTCATTGTAAACTAAATACTAAATGAATGAATAAGAGATTGTAAATATTGTAAATTTTGTGTTAGTGTTTGTGTATTTTTATAATAAAACAATAACTATGATTGTAATGTGGAAGGAGTGAATATTGTTTATATGGTATATACATATGCGAAAATTTTATATCTATGTAATTTATGCATATAAATTGTTTTATCAGATGTTTTATGGACGGTTTTCTACAATTAACTCATCCGTGATTGAAAAAAATAATTGCAAAATATATAAGAATCTAGTATCATAAAATAAAATAATATCAGAGTGAATTGCTAAATTTAAACCATGTAGACTGTATTTTTTTTAATACAAAATGTATAAAAGTGTAGTCCTAAAATAAATATGGGTTCCAAATATGAGCCATGTAAATCAAACGTGAGTACAAAATTTGCGTGTACGTAAAAACAAATTGGTATAAACTAATTAATTTGTCACATACCAATTGATTTGAATAAAAAGTTTTTTGCACATAGTTTTCCATTTTGTTGCTGTACTATATTGAAATTTATTATATTATTTCTAGAATATAAGGACCAAAAGATCTATTTTGTTATACTATATATATATATATATATATATATATATATATATATATATATATATATACATATATAATAACTACCAATTTGGTTAAGTTCGTTGGTGAAAAATTGAACGCTAGTTTTAAATCGCTTCATATAATAAACATTATACTTTTCAATTCAAAGGTGCCCGCCATTAGAAACTGTAAATTCATGTTTACAAATTTTGTAAAGGCGACTATATGGTCTAATATTTGTAATTTGTTTTTTTGTTTATTTGGTGTTCCTGCTCCAACTGGCCGTAAGCGCTATTCACATACATTTTTCATTTTATACATATGTATAAAAATTGAGGCAATCACAGCAGCGCAGTAAAACTGTGCCAGAATATGAGTAATCAAAAAAAACAAAAACATCTTCCGCAATTCTTCCAAACCATTACTGCCGAATTCTGAACGTCTGAATGTTTATAGAATTGCAAAACATTGCTATGCTACTACTACTGTGCTTATTGTTAAAGGCGTTTCAACCACTCTTTCATTTGTATTTTTATTAATTTAATTACATGGCTTTCCATTGACTAAATTTTACAACAGTATAATTTATCAATCATCGCGCAATCACGGATGTGTAATTGTAGGAAAACTAGTTCTCCCAATTTCATACAAGATAGACCTAAGCGTATCTGTTGTATAAATATAGAAAGTGTATAAATCTTTATTTAAATGTTTTGAAACTATTTCACAATTTATCAATGTTGTTGTTTTTCGAAATCCATTAAACATATGTACTTTTTAATATAAAACAATTACTTCTCATCTCATGTACCTACGTATCAGTGAAAAATTATTTCTAATTTATTTTCCTAAAGGTTTTTTTAGACGAGACAATTTCTTAACTCAAAAGTTAGTCAAGATGCGAGACAATCAAAATTGTCTCGTATCATACAGCAAATTATTTGAAATATTGAATTGGATGGTAGATCCAATGGAAAAATATAATGCTTTCTATTTGTTAAGGACAAATTGTATAGAAGGAGGATATATGAATTCATTTCTTGAACAACTTTTGAGCTAAGAAATTGTCTTGTCGAAAACGACCTTAACAGTCCAACTACATATATCAACCAATTTGGTGGAAGTTTGAATATTCGTCTGTAATTGATTGTAGTTAGTTGTAGGATCTTTTTTATAATTAAAGTTAGCAGTCACGGCTACCCTAACCATAGGGCTAAATGGGCTGTAAACCTTGAGTGCAATTTTTATTGCAGTTATAAATTATTCAAAATCTTTTTATGACAAATATTAATTTATCATAAAAAGATGAATGCGCCGAATATCTTAGGATGGCCTAACTATAATATAAAAACGAAGACAATGTTTTGAAGCCGGCCAACCCAAAAGATGAATGCGCCGAATATCTTAGGATGGCCTTGAGGATGGCAGTACGACTCATTATGAGCTAATTAATTGGATTAGGTTTAAAACTTCACTATAGAATAGTTGCCTGCAAAATTGGGTTCGATTATATGGCCACAGAACACATGTGTCTGCCATAATTGTCAACATTGATTTTAAAAAGAAGATTCAACCAGAAAATGAGTTCAAAGAAGCATATTCTTATCACCGGACTACCAGGTACGTTGTAACCATGCAACCAATATATTAGCCATATCATCAAATATTGTTTAGTATTTATAGTCTTAATGCACAAGTTAATATAGGTGACCAAACTTACAGCTAGACTTAAGTAATAAGCGCATGCGTTCTTAATTAAACCAAGAAACCGCTTTAGTGTTTGAGGGGAGCTTACAAATTAGTTCTCGCTTCTAAATTTCTGTTTTAGATAAAAATAATTTCAACCTTATAATTTAAATTATTTGAAAATATTCGCCGTCCTATCATATTTAATTACAAAAAAGCCTTAATCCTCTAATAGCCAACTCCGTCTCAAGGCGGACTATGCTTAATCGCATATGCATCGTTATATGCGATTAAACATGGACCGCCTTGAGACGGAGTTGGCTATTAGAGGATTAAGGCTTTTTTGTAATGCCCGTCCACTATTACGAATGGCTTGAACTCTGGACTACAATGTTTATTCCAATTTTTACTGATTCCATCAATTTAGTTGATTAATAAAGTTTTGATTTATAGGAAATTGCGAAAAACAGTGTACTGCAGAGTTCAATAACAACGAATACTTATGGGTTCAATAGCTATTGATAGATTTATGGTACGTCGGTGAATATGCGGGTAAATCAATTAAATTGATAAAGTCATAAAAATTTGAATGAAGGTGTGTGGTGCCCAATTCTAGTCGTTTACAATTGTGATTTGGTTGCTGTATCAACAAGAAATCAAGATAAATGATTAAAAACGCTTGTGGTAATATATGTTTAAATATTAAAAAACACCCAGCTTAGTAGCCTGGTACACTCGCCGTCCGTCTCGAGCATTAAGGAGCGATTGTAGAGTAGATACATTTTGATGTGGCCGGTCCAAAGTTCAACTTTATGCGCAAAGGCGCAGCAAAGAAAGTGAAAGCTAAAAACATCATCTGTGATTTCTTGATCGCTGTACACGCGTACATTTCTGCGCTATGTGTTTGGTTTTGAACAGTAATTCATAAAGGCGACCCTTATTCACGTTCTGTACACAGGAGGCGTAATCGCCACATCAAAATGAGTCTACAAACCTCGTTATGAGAGAAATTTCTCGAATCAACTTTCAGTTTTTTATAGGTTTCAGTTAAGGTAAATATCGGGCAATTAAAGTCCTCCAGGCTTCCCTCTTTACCTCCCTTTAGCTATATAGATAGTTGTTTTATATTATAAACTGTATTTTTATTTTCGAATTTGTGTAACCAAATAAAAATTTGGTACACCACAGGTTACCCAGTTCAAGAGGTTCATTAATTAATGTGGTAGGATTATTAGCAGTGGCAAATACGATTTCATTTAAGTTATTCAATCGATTACAGGTGTTGGAAAGACGACATTAATTAAAAAACTATGTCAGGAACTACGCGGGAAAGATGTGATAATTGATGGTTTCTATACAGAAGAAGTAAGAAGCCGTTTAAATTTTAGAATAGGATTTGATGTTGTGTCTATTAGTGGCGAGAGAGAAGATTTGGCAAGGCAAAGGTATGATGTTAAAAAAATATTAAAAAGTGTTGGAATAAGAATTTTCTATAATAAAAAATCGAATACAGGGTTTGGCGTCTACTGCACGGTAATTAATTTTCAATAAAGGAGATGAATAAAACTACTATGTTTTTTAAATTTACATTTAAATAAGTGTTAAGAACAGTTAGTTTTCTCATCTCCTTTATCGTATACAGGATATTTCAGGAGTGTCCATAATGAACTTTTTTATTTAAAATGGTCGATATTACCACCTTCTAAAATTATGGACACTCCTGAAACACTCTGTATACAGGGTATTCTACTGTGATGTCTAATGTATGTAAAATTCCGCTTTAAAAAAATATTTCTTGGCCCAAATAATAATAAATAACCTTCTAAAAAAATCAAATACAATTTTTTATATATTGCACTAGCTTTATACGCTCTAAGCATAAACATAATCCTATTTTTCAATTTGTATTCAAAAGTGTTTCCCAATAATTTTATTTCCAACTTTGAGGACAGACGTCCTCAAAGTTGTAAATAAAATACACAGTAAAAGTATAGAATTATTATTTGAGCATTAAATTGACCTACAATAGGGTAACACCCTGTATACTCAGTGATTGTGTAAAAAAGATGATAAAAATATAATAATAATAATCTTTATTGTCCTACAGAATCAAAATCCAATTACAGGATAAGAACAATAATATGCAAAAAGATAATAAATATATATATATATATATATATATATATATATATATATATATATATATAATAACATATATTATATACGATTTATTATAGCTCTAAGTATTAGTAGTATACTAAGAACTAATTGGAAATCAAATTATGATATTACTCATTACATTAACTGTAGATATCGACGTATTCAATATACAGCAAAAAAACATTAAATTAATAGTTAGTAGTAGTAGACTAACTATTAATTTAATGTTTTTTTGCTGTATATTGAATACGTCGATATCTAGAGTTAAAGTAATGAGTAATATCATAATTTGATTTCCAATTAGTTCTTAGTAAACTACTTTCGGGTTTTGACCTGATTTTTACAGCATATGTGTAACTAAATCACCGGTTTGCTAGCACAACCATTTAAATTTATAATTCAATGAGGTGTTTTTACAGAAATTGCGTACTACCTTTCCAAATGACTAACTGTACAGTCGGAAAATACGTGGTGTTTCCAGAAAAGTTTGAAAAAATAGCTTTGCCTACATTTAAAAATGTGAGTATTTAAAAGAGTTAACTGTGCGAATGTATACCTATAATATAAAAACGAAAACAATGTTTTGAAGTCGACTGACCCATTCATTCATTTCCCATTTATGTTGTTTGTGCTGCTTAAGTTCAAAAGTAAAGATAGTGAGTTCGAATTCCCGTCGAGATGTTTCTTTTAATATTTTTGTATTTATTACTTAATTGATGTATATGAGCAACATCAACATTCCATAAACTTTATAGATCCCATAAACTAATGAATTTTCAAATTCAAAACGTCATTGTGACAGAGATTGCTAAAACAAATGTCAAACACCTTGAATAGCGCTTGTGATTGTACCTTTGTTGACACCTTTTGTTTAATTACTCAGTGTTTCCAATAGAAATAATCTAAAGTAACTACATTCCCTATATAATTATGGTTGATATAACAAATACTAATGGGTTCAATAGGTATTGATACATTTATGGTACGTTCGTGAATACGGGCGTATCCCCCGTAAATACCAACGTTCCATAAATGTATCAACAGCTATTGATGCCATAAGTATTCGTTATTATAGCAACAATAAATACATTATCTAGGGAATATATGTATGTATTCTCTCTAACAACACTGAATAATTAAACTGAAGGTGTCATAAAAGCTCCAATCGCAAAAGTTATTCAAAGTGTTTAGCAATTTCTGTCACAAAGGGTAACATTTTATAAAAGGGTAACACACTCTGTATATATTAAGTATCTTCTTTAAGTCAAACAATTCCATTTTAATCTTGGATGAAATTGGAAAAATGGAATTATTCAGTAATAACTTCAAGAAAGAAATCGAGCAGGCTTTCAAGACGCCTGGCCGGATAATAATAGCTACAATTCCGGTGGCTAAAGGAGATCCTATACCGCTAATTGAAAAGCTACGAAAGAGTCCGGATAGCAGATTAATAACGGTAAGAAACAAACGCACAATATTTACACTTTACTTTTTATTAACAATATAATAATGTTTAATTTATTTTAAAAACATCATATTTAGAATATTATTTTTATACATATTTTTTTTCTAGGTACAAACTGAAAACAGAAATGATCTCGTGAAAGAAGTGCTGGAAATGATACAATAAAAAAGGAAATCAATTATTTATTAAGAATAAAACTACTTTGTAATAATTAGTTCATTAATAGTAATAATAAAAATATTTATTAGAATTAGAATTAAACCAGAGTGCAATATTTTTTAGATACAAATTTTTTATTTTTATATTTATCACATAATCAGTGCCAAATATTATAGAGTTGTCTGATTTCTTCCTTATTTCCGTGATTTTTACTTTAATATGCATACTTTCACTAGTAATGCTTAATTAATACCCTAAAGATGTAGCAATCATCGCCCAAAAATGTTTACCGGCAAAACCTTTGACAAAAAATCATAAGTCAGTATTGACCCACCATACCTTAAGCAACTGAGGTAGTCGCCATACCAACTGAGGGTTAATAGTCATAAGTGACATGAAACAAAAAAAATTATTCATATCAAATTCTACAATTTATAAATTACATTATGTAATGTAATTTATAAATTGTAGAATTTGATATGAATAATTTTTTTTTAATAAAAAAATTTTATGTACTACAATTGGCACATTGTCTAAAATAACTTTATTCAAATCAGTGTATTTTCTTATAAATAATGAACTAATGGCAGAAAGACTCCGGACGTAAAAGTCTTTCTGCCCTTAGTTCATTATTTATAAGAAAATACACTGATTTGAATAAAGTTATATTAGACAATGTGATTTTAAAATGAAAAAAAAATATTATCAAATAGATTATTTACTAACTATTTTATGAACTATTGAGTTCCTGTAGTGCAGGGGTAGCCAAACTTTTAATTCCGATTTGGGGCGACCTGTTTTTTACATTATAGACGGGGGTCTACCAAAATCGTATGTATTACTTCATACGATAAATCGAACTAAAGAATATTAATATTTTTGAAAGAATTATTATATTTTGTGTTAATTATGCTTTAAAACAAGATATCCTATTGTAATTTTCTACAAAAACTAAAATCTTCATGCTTAAAAGTTCAAGTCGCCCTACATTTCTAATATGCCTTCCAGTTAAATAATTCGTAAAAAATCGTAGTAAAGAATATTCATATTTTTGAGAGTATAATTACATTTGTCATTAATTATGCTTTAAAACAAGATCTTGTATAAATGTTTCTTCAAAAAACAAAAGTCTCATGCTACATAGTTCAAGACATGTTACATTTCTGATATGTTTTCAAGTTCAATCATTTGTAAAAAATCGTACTAATGGATATTAATGTTTTTGAAAGAACTATTTCATTGGGTGTTAATTATGCATTAAAAGAAAATATTCTGTAATTATTTTCTACAAAAATTAAAGTCTTCCAGCTAAAAAGTTCTAGTCGCGTTACATTCAGAAATGCTTTCTAGTTAAATAATTCGTAAAAAAATCGTAATAAAGAATATTCATATTTTTGAGAGAATTAGTACATTTGGCATTAATTATACTTTAAAACAAGATATAGTGTGATTATTTTCTCCAAAAAAACAAAAAACTAAAAACATCGAGTCGCGTTAGATTTCTGATATGTTTCCAAATTCAATCATTTGTAAAAAATCGTACTAAAGGATATTAATATATTTGAGAGAATTATTACATTTGGTATTAATTATGCTTTAAAACAAGATATTCTGTTATTATTTTCGACAAAAACTAAAATCTCCAGGCTGAAAAGTTCTAGTCGCGTTACATTTCTGACATGCCTTCCAGTTAAATAATTCGTAAAAAATCGTAATAAAGAATATTCATATTTTTGAGAGAATTAGTACATTTGGCATTAAATCTGCTTTAAATAAAGATATTGTGTGATTATTTTTTCCAAAAACCATAAGTCTCATGCCAAAAAATTCAAGCCACGTTACATTTCTAATATGCTTTCAAGTTACAATCACTTGTAAAAAATCGTACTAAAGGATATTAATATTTTTGGGAGAATTGTTTCATTTCGTGTTAATTATGCTGTAAAACAAGATATTCTGTTATTATTTTCTACAAAAATTAAAGTCTCCAGGCTAAAAAGTTCTAGTCGCATTACATTTCTGAAATGCCTTCTAGTTAAATAATTTGTAAAAAAAATCGTACCAAAAAATATTCATATTTTTGAGACTATTATCACATTTGATATTAATTATGCCTTAAAACAATATATTTTGTGATTATTTTCTCTAAAAAACACGTTACATTTCTGATAAGCTTTCAAGTTCAATCATAGGTAAAAAAAATCGTACTAAAGGATATTAATATTTTTGCGACTATTATTACATTTGATGTTAATTGTGCTTTAAAATAAGATATTCTGTTATTATTTTCTACAAAAACTAAGGTCTCTATGCAAAAAAGTTCAAGTCGCGTTACACATCTGAAATCCGTTCCAAATAAATAATTCGTAAAAAATCGTACTAAAAAATATTTATAATTTTGAAAGTATTTTTAAAATAAAAGTAATTTATAGCCAAAAATAATTTAAAATAAACATAGATGATAGAAATAAATATTCAATATCAAGTTATTTTAATAAGAGAATTTAAAGATTTCTTCTTACAAACGAATTAGTTAAATAAAATATTATTATTATTATAATATTAATAACCTTTACACCACAGTTGCCGTCTTTTAATAATAATGAATATTTATAGATTTACAGAAAACATGTTTATTAATAATAAAATCAAATTTGACATTATATAAAATTAATTTTCTAATTTAAACTTGATTCTTGAAGTTATTAGAACTAAAATCCCTCCAATTTGAGTAATAGTTGTTTAATATTAATTAAATTTAACATATTTATTAATTATTTCTTTATTAACCATCCAATTAAATTTTACATCAATGCTTTTTCAAATGAATTTTTGGTGATTTTTTATTAAATTCAAATTATGGTGAATGCGCCGGGTACGTGTATTTAAAGTTGCCTACAACAGAAATAGTTACAATTATCTCCACCGCAGCGCGCATTAATAGCAGAGATATGAACCAGCAACTAAAGGACACTAGATGGCGTAAGCGTTCAAAACATGTGGATTTTATAAAAACATAACCATATTATAGTGCTCTGTGAACATAACCTGAAATTTATTAGAAAAACATGAAGAAGGTAAATATAATTATAATTCATATAAAGATAATCAAATAATATTGGTTTTAATCAATTTCAAGGTAAAAAGGTACTATGATCAAGAAAGCAGTGAGGAAGTCGTTGCTGACAAAAAACAGGTTAAAAGAAAAAATGAGACTGTTGAAGATATTGTCCGAATAAATGTGAAACTACATAAAAACACATGGGGTAGAAGAAAGGAAGAAAAACGTGTTAAAAAGTTCCCCAATAAAAATGCCAAGTTTCCTGGTAGGGTTCCTATTAAGCCTGAGGTCTTACTGAAACATAGTAGAGGAACAGGTTTGAGTCAGGATGGTGTTCGGACAGGTGTTTATAAAAAGAAATTGAAGAAGAAGGAGGATAATATTAAGTTTGCTCATGAGCAGGCTGCTCGGACTGAGGTTTTACTCACAGAAGATGTTGGGTGAGTCACTTTTTATTACTAGTAGTAATTATTAAATAATTGTATGCTATTGAATTTATAATTAGTTATTGCATTAATTTATTGTTATGTAATGTACCAATGCTATATCAAATCATAAATAATAATAAACTTGATTTAATATAAATTGTAGCATAAAAGTACATTTAAAATGATACCTACACCGAAAGGTTAAAGGAATATATATATCTATATATATGTATATAAATATATTTATATATATATATATATATATATATATATAAATATATTTATATATATATATATATATATATATAAATATATTTATATATATATATATATATATATATATATAAAATGGATATAATAAATATAAGTGTATTTATGTAATATCATGGGGTGTGCCTGTAAAATAATAAATAAATCAAATCAAACTATTTATTAAAAAATATAGTTGCTACCATTGCCATATGGTATTCCATTATAAACATAGTAATACTAAAACTTCTTTGTTTTATAAAATTTACTTTTTTTCTTAATCATTTCCCCCTATGTGCCTTATAGGTGGCAAGGTTGGTTTGTTCTTGTTGTGCTATGTCCTAATTTTTTGTAGAATTTAATCCACTCTTTCATATCCACTGTTAACCTTTTGTTTTTTGCAATGTTTTTCCTTTTGCACTATTCCAATTTGTGGCCATTCTCTTTCCACTAGCTCTTGCTTTTCATGTCTGGTTTATTTGTCATGTAATGTCCATCCTATTTATATGTCTGAACCATAACAGTTGTTCCTCTTCAAGTTTCTTCTGTACAAGAGTTCTTCTGTTCTCAGCCTTTTCCCTTATCATTTTATATTCTGGCAATGTTGGTCTTCTTTTTAAATTTTTAATAATTCAAAAACACATGCCTTTGATTTTTGGGTGAAATTTATTCATAGCAAAGACATGTGTTATCAAATTATTAAAATTGAAATATAATATAAAAAAAACACAAATATAATATTAACAAAAACACAAATATAATATAAACAAAAATACAAATATAATATAAATAAGAACACAAATATAAAAATAAATTAAAATAAATACTTTTACAATTTATTATGGCAGTTATTTGGAAGCCGATGATGGTGAAACCACCACACAGTTCAGACAACCCGACATTGTGGACAGTCTTGATATATCAGCAGCTACAAAACATTTTGACCTGCGCCTGAATGATTTTGGACCTTATAGAGCTAAATACACGCGAAATGGTCGACATTTATTACTTGGTGGTAAGCTAGGACATGTTGCAGCATTTGATTGGGTTACTAAGAAACTGCACTGTGAGTTAAATGTGATGGAAACTGTTCATGATATATCATGGCTGCATATTGAAACCATGTTTGCTGTTGCACAGAAGGACTGGGTTTATGTGTATGATAATCAGGGCATTGAGTTGCATTGCATAAAGAGGCTAAACAAAGTTTCTAGAATGGAGTTTCTGCCTTATCATTTTCTACTTGCTACAGCTGTAAGTATTTTGTATGAATTTAGATCTTGGAAATTTTAAGTGGAAATGCTTAATATTGTATTATTTACTTTAACTGAATAATTCCAGAGTGATGAAGGTTACTTGAGTTGGTTAGACATTTCAATAGGTAAATTAGTATCACAATTCAATTCAAAATATGGAAAACTATCTATGATGACGCAAAACCCATACAACGCGGTTTTATGTTTGGGGCACTCAAAAGGAATTGTGTCCATGTGGTCGCCAAATGTACGCGAGCCCATCGCAAAAATGTTGTGCCATCGGGCACCTCTTTCTGCTGTTCATATAGATCCCAAAGGAATTTACATGGCCACAGGTTCAGTGGGCAGTGAGATTAAAATATGGGACTGTCGCAAACTGGAAGGACCATTGCAAACATATAAAGTTCACTCAGCCCCACACAGTTTGAATCTGTCACAAAATGGGATGATGGCTGTTGGGACTGGAAATATTGTTGAAGTGTATAGGTATGATTATTATATATTATTATAGTAGATTTTTACATGTTTACTGAGATATCAGTTAAATCAAATGAAATTTCCTTTCATTCAGAAATCCGTAATAAAAAGACAAAGTTGTCATTTGAAAAAATTGTCGATGACGTCATTGTATATTCAAAAATGGTCGAAAAAAAATTACTTTAATAAAAATTAAAAATCGCAGCAATTTTTGCGAAAATCATAAATAATAAAACATTTACTTATGATTTTCGCAAAAATTGTTGGGACATGTCGATTTTTAATCTTTATAAAAGTAATTTTTTTCGGCCATTTTTGAATATGCAATGACGTCATCGACAATTTTTTTAAATGACAACCCTATTTTTTAATTACGGATTTTTGAATGAAATTAAATTTAATTAAATTTCATTTTATATATATTCCATACTTTAGGGACACCCTGTAATGCCATATAGTATTATAATTTCTATATTTATTGAAGGGAATGCTGTAATAACAAAGCAAAACGGCCATACATTAGACACAGATTTGATACAACAATCGGCAACATGAATTTCTGTCCATATGAAGACGTTTTGGGTGTGGCCACTAGTAGAGGATTTACTAGTCTTATAGTACCGGGTGCTGGTGAAGCCAATTTCGATGGATTTGAAGCCAATCCATTCCAAACAAAGTCACAACGTCGCGAGTTCGAAGTGAAAGCGTTGCTTGAAAAGGTTGGCACTTTATAGAACTAAAACTAAATAATGTTTAGACATTATTGTAGTAATATTTGTAATTGGTTATCGACCTTTGGGCCTTTCTACCGTGTTAGATTCCGGGCGACCCGGGCTCGAATCCCGGCCCGGGAACTCCATTTGTGGTTGAGATTAAATAAATTAACGACGATTTTTTGAAGTAGCAAGTCCTGATACTCCCAATTAGGACTTGCTATATCAAAAAATCGTCGTTCATTTATTTAATCTCAACCACAAATGGAGTTTCTGGGCCGGGATTCGAGCCCGGGTCGCCCGTTAAGCAGGGTTGCTAACTACACTGCACTACATGGCCGTGTTAAACATAATGTTTTATGATTATTATTTAATTTCAGATACAACCTGAGCTTATAACTTTGGACCCTACAACTATAGCAGAGGTTGATGTACCAACTTTAAAGGATAAAGTGGAGAACAAAAAGAAATTATTAGTAAGCAATATTTGTGTTATTATAATTCCAATCTGTTAATAAAATATTTAATTCCAGTATATTAAACCTCCCAAAATCAACTATGAGCCCAGAAATAAAGCAAAGGGCAGAGGTGGAACTGCAAAAATAGCAAGAAACAAAAAGATTGTTAAAGAACAGGCTAAAAAGGTAAAACAATTTTCAATATAGTATTTTGGAAACATTTATGTGTGCTAAAACAAAAAAAAATTGACATTTAAGCTCGTTTTTTATAAAGGCGAGTTAACTATAGCCCGTGATTTATATTGTTTGATATTGCATAAACTTTTCATTTTCTAGCCTCATATACCTCTATCGATATATGGCAACGTCGTATATATCAAAGTTGTTAAACATAACATTTGTTAACAGTAATTGGTAACTCAAAGAGTTATCCGAGTTTAAAATTACAATTTGTGCTTTTGAAGCCGCAATAATTTCTAATTAGTGTTCTTTTTTTTAGAACTTTATAAAAACGATGAAAAACATCAAAACCGACGCAACGCAAAAATCCGCCAAGAAGAAATCTTCAAAGGCAACCGACGACGTGCTGGATAGGTTTAAAGCAAACTAATTGTTTTGTTTGTATACTTTTTTTGTTTACACAGAAATTAAATCTTATAAAAACCAAATTTAAATATTCCCTACGGTTATTTTTTGGTGTTCGAACGCCTACAATCTAGTTAAAGTAATGCACAGACAAAAAAAAACTCAAAACAAATTGATTTCCTATATCGTAATCGTGAGATTACTAGAATAATAAACGCGCGCTAAATTTATTTAGTCTCCATTTTGTCATCGGTTGAGTCGACTTCAACCGGTTCCACCTTGCAGGCGTTGTCTTTTGTCTCTTTCTCCCATCTCGATTTTGATTCATCCTTCCGATCCTCCCGTTTCAGTTCGTCTTTGCTGGCCGTACTATTGAGCACCGGATCGATTTTCTCGCGAATTTCGTTGAGGGTGGTTTGAAATAGTTTAGAACAAGCCTGAAATATTTAGTCAACACACTTCATATAATTTTGCAATAACTACAGCGTGATTCATATGCAAGCCTAGGATGTACACAACTTGTTACCGGGTGCAGGCACACCTTGCGGCCTAAATCATAAAAAAAATCTAGAAAACTTTGTAGTGTAAAGTTCAAGCCACTTGAAATCGTGAATGGGCATAGTTTGGTTCATATTGGCCCATATACTTACAAGTTACCATAAAATAATGATAACTTGTCTTATTTTGTCACCCCTTATGACACTTGTACCACCACCAAAAAAAGCCAAAGAAACCACAAGCCTCTTTACTAGCAACAATATAAATAATGTAAAGGAAAGCATTCATTAAAAACTTACAGTTATTCTATACAAAGACTCCTCTGCAACCCTCAATTTTTCCCTATTTTCCTTCAAATCTGAATTCAGGCTTCTGATTGAAGAAGTTGATTTGGCATTTTTCTCTGCCAATTTAGTGTTTTCTGTCTTCAAATCAATCATTCTTGCTTCAGTATCTATTCTGGCCTTATCACTTCTTTCCAATTGTGCCAAAAGTTTCTCTATGTCAACTAAAGCTCCTTTAAACATTATCAATCCTGAAAGAAAGAGAAACAAAACAAGTTTTAATCACATTTAAGTTGGGAGAATTCAAAGTCTACTAGATTTAGAAAAACTATTTTGTTGGTACAGTACAATGTTTTTCTTCTTGGGGGATTTCAAGGCCGAGATTGAGAAAATTTATAGTTATTACTTTCTGAATACATAACTGATGTAAAGGGACGCCTTCACGTTTCTACTAAGATCGTGGAAATATGCAATAACTTTCCGGGGAAAAAATCTACAGTAGAAGGAAGGTATTGTTGTTCGGAATAATTTATAACAAAAAAATCCTTTGTTTTATGGCTAAAACAGTCGAAATAAACCGTTTTTTGTTGTTATAATTTAATAAACTCACCATCATCCATCTTTGGTGTCTCCCGATCATCACTCAGCTTGATCCGTTTACTCGGCGGGCCGTCGCTGAAAACCGGCAACAACTTTTTATTCCCCACCGCCAGCTCGCCGGCGCAGCAGTCCTTTTCGGAATCATCGATAACAATAAAATCCTCATCCCTGGGCTTATCCGTCAGCTTACGGTAATGCAACGAATCCCGAGTGATCACCTTCCCAACCAATTTCCTAACCTGCGCCCGCGACAGGTTCATCCCTAACGTATACAGCAAATCCTCGATGTCTTTTTCAAAAATATACCCGCAGTGGGTTTGATCAAAATATATAAAAGACAACAACAAGCCTCTATCCTTTGTAAACATTTTCGGCCTCTCCCTCTTTTTCTTATCCTTATCCTTCTTTTTGCTATCACGATCATCCTCCTCCTCAAAATCATCCTCTTCAGTGTCATGATCAGACTTTTTATCCTCCTTCTTTTCTTTTTTATCCTTCCTCTTTTCGTCTTCCTTTTTAGTATCTTCATCCTTCTTCTTGCCACTATCATCCCCTTTTTTATCGTCATCCTTCTTCCGTTTGTCCTCCTTTTCTTTAGTCTCTTTGGGTTTATCGGGCAGTTCATGTAAGGCTTTGTAAATATTAAACCCGAAATCGCGCATCAACATTTCGTTGAACAGCTCGGCGAATAAGGACACTTCAAACGAGTGCTCTTTGGTGTCTTCTGGACGGTAGTCGAGCAATAGGGAGAGGGACATTACGGTGCAATCGAATTTACCCGATTTTGCCGTGCGGGATGGGTGGACTATCACGTGGGGTTGTTCGGGAAGAGTGTACTTTTTTTCTAGGACCAGCCGTTCTTTTTCTGCTAGTTTACAATCTTCAACCTGGAATCAAATAGTGGATTATGTTACATATAAATTGTGCAAACGACAAATCTAGTTTTCAGACAGTTTTTGCATTTTGCTTATTGGCTGATTAATTCATCCCAAATGGTTGAAATAGCGCACCTCATTTTTCTTTTCATCATTACTCTCGGTGTCATCCCCGTTTTCCTCCTTGGTGTCATCCTCTGTCTTAGCAGCTTCTGATTTGAGTGCCTTTGCAAGTTTTGCAATGAGTTGCGATTTGAGTCCACTGCTGCTGATCGATCTGGCTTTCAGTTCTTTGCGTAAATCCGGTACAAGCATCGATTTTGGGTCTAGCTGAGAGTGGTGTGTGGGCTCCAGTTTATCTGTAGTCGGTTCCTCTTCCTATTGCAAAGCGGGAGAATACAATTAGAAAGATTTTGCAATGATTTGGTTGGCATCATACAAGCCACGCATTCGCCCATTCAAACAAATCCCAGACAGACAGTTGCTATAAAATAGGTGAGAGAATGAGTGGAATGGCCTGATTCCCAAATCAGTCGCTCGGGCCTGTATACCTATCCTATTCATGTTTTTTTTTTGTGGTACATATTTATAAATATTTAGGTGCCTTTTCGTCGCCAGCTTGCGCCTCGTCGCTCTCCTGCTCCGCCTTCAGCTTGGCCTCCAGCTGCTGGCTGTAGTTAAGCTGCAGCGAGTCCCACTCCAGGCGGGTGGACAAACAGCTCCAAATGTCTGGCAGAAACAGGACCACCGTCTCTACGCGCGCAGCCACCGGTCTGCCCTTGTGATTGCTGTCGCCGCGCCGGTAGTACAGCTCCACGAAGCGGTACCTATCAGAACATAAACCGTCAGCGGGTAGTACTGACCGGCACACATTTTTAGCACACCGTCTTACTGCTTACTTACAACCGCGCATCCATCTGGACTCATCTACGCTACGAAAACCTGTTTGTTAATCAAGGGGAGAGAGTAAACAAATTGAGGATGTGTTATTGCAAAAATGGGAAACTAAACGAGAACCTTTTTACGATCAAATGAAAATAAAACGGAAATTTATAGTAGCCAATAAAATACCTGAAAGATAAAATTGTTTTGTATAAATCTAAACGCGAAATCAATGTAGTTTACAGTAGATAACTTATATACATATATTTTTTAATTAATGATTTGGAAGTATGAACTTAGATTTTTTACTGGTACAGCAAAATAATTGGATGGAATTCCTGACCATGTCTTGATTTAAAAAAACCTTCTATCTTTATAGGGCTATCTGCCAGAGATAATCAATTTTTATTCTATAAAGTATATACTTAGCTTATATAAGCTAAGAGCATTTCTGCTATTTTATTGTCACAATAAACAATATAATGCAAATTATTAATTATATTTTCATATTAACCCACCTTCCCTTATGCTAACAATAAACTTTTGTTATCAATTTTAATGTATAATGTGTTTTGTCTAGTTTGTACCCAAAAAAACAAATCAATTAATTATTGAAACTCAAATTACTTGCAAAAGCAATTATTTGTTACTGTTTGTTTAAATATAATTTCAAAACATTACAAAAAAAAATTACCTGTTTGTATCCATTAACATCCAAATGATAAACAACAAAAAATCACTCACCATTTAGTGCAGTGTGACAAATCGATGCCAGTAAGTGCGCGGCATGTTCGAATGGCCGTTTTGATTAAGACCGAGGGGTCTTTGTCGGGATTTTCACCATCCAAAGACGGGCTCCAAGCGCCCCCAATAGCCATTGTCTCGTTCTTGCCGCGTAGACCCACCAGGAAATTAATTAAGCGCGTTGGATGCACATAATCTCGCTCCTCGCTGTCCCTATCACGCCGATCCTTGTCCTCTGCCATAGCACAACATTTTTGGAACATTTCATCCATTCCTGGTACACTCATCAACATTACCTGTAACAAAGTATTTAAGTTAACTGCAGTAGAGGGCAAGACACCTCCTGCCCTTGATGGATAGGAACAAGAGGGGAGCTGTGGTAGAGCACCACTGTCCTGGAGTGGCAGAACAGAAAGAGCCATTGGCAGATGAGAACAAAAGAGAGAAAAGCAGACTGGAGGTAAGAGAATGAAAAAGGAACCCTGTTTACAAAACAGAACTTATGTAGTTGAGATAATACATTTACAAAAGAATAATATTGATATATTGTCTTACTTTAGCAGAAAATAAATAGTCAGCATCTGGTGGCTCCAATACAGTGTTGTTTTCCTCAATTGGTTCCACATCTTTATTCATAATATGAAAACAACAGGGTTTATTCAAAGTGTATGGCTTATCAGCAGGAAATGCATCCATCCATCTGAATTGACTACAGAAGAAATCGGATGGGATATATAAATTGGAGTATCTACGGCGAGTTTCCAAAACGTCAGCAGAAATCCTAAAATATAAAACAAGAGCTTGAACATATTTTACTTTTATTTTTATCCCAAATCGGTTTAGAGGTGAGATAATAGTAATAGTTACAGTATTTATTACAATTCTGTTTGTGGCTATCAATCTTCAATTCCTTCTGCACATGGCAGAAGGACCTGAAGGTTGATAGCCTAGAATCTTAATTAAAAAAAAATAAAAAATAAATATTTTTATAAAATTTTGTATAAGCCCATTATATTCAATTCTAAACAATTTATTTTCATAAAGCTTGCTTGTATTCTTTATGGAAATATCACTACCTATAACATTATTTTCAAACAAAAATTTATTTTCAAAATATTTTTACTAAATTTTGTATAAGCCCATTATATTCACTTCTAAACAATTTATTTTTTATAAAGTTTCTTGTATTCTTTATGGAAATGTCACTTCACCTAGAATGTTATTTTCAACAAAAATAAATAAAAATTTTAAAATATTTTTACAAAATGTTGTAAAACCCCATTATTTTTAATTCTAAACAATTTATTTTAATAAAATGTTGTTGTATATTTTATAGAAATGTCACTACCTATAACATTATTTTCAAAAAAATTTAATTTTTAAACAATTTTTACAAAATTTTGTGTAAGGCCATTATTTTCAATTCTAAACAATTTATTTTCATAAAGTTTTCTTGTATTCTTTATGGAAACATCACTTTACCTAGAACGTTATTATCAAAACAATTATTTTTTTTTTAATTTAAAAATATTTTTACAAAATTTTGTAAAACCCCATTATTTTGAATTCTAAACAATTTATTTTAATAAAGTTTTCTTGTATATTTTATAGAAATGTCACTACCTATAACATTATTTTCAAAAAAATTTAATTTTTTAAATATTTTTACAAAATTTTGTATAAGCCCATTATTTTGAATTCTAAACAATTTATTTTCATAAAGTTTTCTTGTATTCTTTATGGAAACATCACTTTTCCTAGAACATTATTATCAAAACAATTTTTTTTTTAAATTTAAAAATATTTTTACAAAATTTTGTAAAACCCCATTATTTTGAATTCTAAACAATTTATTTTAATAAAGTTTTCTTGTATATTTTATAGAAATGTCACTACCTATAACATTATTTTCAAAAAAATTTAATTTTTTAAATATTTTTACAAAATTTTGTATAAGCCCATTATTTTGAATTCTAAACAATTTATTTTCATAAAGTTTTCTTGTATTCTTTATGGAAACATCACTTTACCTAGAACGTTATTATCAAAACATTTTTTTTTTTTAATTTAAAAATATTTTTACAAAATTTTGTAAAACCCCATTATTTTGAATTCTAAACAATTTATTTTAATAAAATTTTCTTGTATATTTTATAGAAATGTCACTACCTATAACATTATTTTCAAAAAAAATTTAAAAATGTAACTAGATTAATAATAAAAAAAAATTGAAAATATTTTTACAAAATTTTGTAAAAGGCCATTATTTTGAATTCTAAACAATTTATTTTAATAAAGTTTTCTTGTATTCTTTATGGAAACGTAACTTTACATAGAATATTATTAAAAAAATTTTAAAAAAATAAAAATTTGAAAATATTTTTACAAAATTTTGTAAAAGGCCATTATTTTGAATTCTAAACAATTTATTTCCATAAAGTTTTCTTGTATTCTTTATGGAAACGTGACTTTACATAGAATATTATTTTCAAAAAAAAAATAATAATTTGAAAATATTTTTACAACATTTTGTAAGAGCCCATTATTTTTAATTCTAAACAATTAATTTTAATAAAGTTTTCTTGTATTCTTTATAGAAATGTCACTATTTATAACTTTATTTTCAAAAAAATAAATTTTTTATTTTTTTACAAAATTTTGTATACACATTATTTTGAATTATAAACAATTTATTTTCATAAAGTTTTCGTCTATTCTTTATGGAAACGTCACTTTACCTAGAACGTTATTAAAAAAAAATAAATAAAAAAATTGAAAATATTTTTACAAAATGTTGTAAAAGCCCATTATTTTAAATTCTAAACCATTTATTTTCATAAAATTTTCTTGTATTCTATATAGAAATGCCACTACCTATAACATTATTTTCAAACAAAAAATAATTTTTAAAATATTTTTACAAAATTTTGTATAAACCCATTATTTTCAATTCTAAACAATTTATTTTCATAAAGTTTTTTTGTATCCTTTATGGAAACATCACTTTACCTAGAACGATATTTTCAAAAATAAAATCTTAAAAATTTGAAAATATTTTTACAAAATTTTGTAAAAGGCCATTATTTTGAATTCTAAACAATTTATTTTAATAAAGTTTTCTTGTATTCTTTATGGAAACGTAACTTTACATAGAATATTATTAAAAAAATTTTAAAAAAATAAAAATTTGAAAATATTTTTACAAAATTTTGTAAAAGGCCATTATTTTGAATTCTAAACAATTTATTTCCATAAAGTTTTCTTGTATTCTTTATGGAAACGTGACTTTACATAGAATATTATTTTCAAAAAAAAAATAATAATTTGAAAATATTTTTACAACATTTTGTAAGAGCCCATTATTTTTAATTCTAAACAATTAATTTTAATAAAGTTTTCTTGTATTCTTTATAGAAATGTCACTATTTATAACTTTATTTTCAAAAAAATAAATTTTTTATTTTTTTACAAAATTTTGTATACACATTATTTTGAATTATAAACAATTTATTTTCATAAAGTTTTCGTCTATTCTTTATGGAAACGTCACTTTACCTAGAACGTTATTAAAAAAAAATAAATAAAAAAATTGAAAATATTTTTACAAAATGTTGTAAAAGCCCATTATTTTAAATTCTAAACCATTTATTTTCATAAAATTTTCTTGTATTCTATATAGAAATGCCACTACCTATAACATTATTTTCAAACAAAAAATAATTTTAAAAATATTTTTACAAAATTTTGTATAAACCCATTATTTTCAATTCTAAACAATTTATTTTCATAAAGTTTTTTTGTATCCTTTATGGAAACATCACTTTACCTAGAACGATATTTTCAAAAATAAAATCTTAAAAATTTTAAAATATTTTTACAAAATTTTGTAAAAGCCCATTATTTTGAATTCTAAACAATTTATTTTAATGACATTTTGCTGTAATTTTTATACAAATATCACTTTACCTGTACAACATGTAATTATAATTTTTTTTTATATAAAAAAACAAGTGCTGACATTCGACTTTTTACAATCAGAGCCAAATATAGAAGTAAATTATATAACCACCGAAAATATAATTAAAATACCAACTTACAAGTCCAAAGCAATCTTCGGAATTTGTACCATATATCTAGGAACAATACGTGAACGCCGTCTCGACTTAGGACTCCGTGATCGCCTCCTCATCGGCGACTTTTTATCCTCCTTTTCCCGCTCCCTCAACCTTTCCTCACGCCTTTTCTTCCTTTCCAAATCATCATCCTCACGGTCCCTTTCACGCGACCTCTCTCGCCCTCTACCTCCAGCAGACCCTTTTGATCGCCTCCCATAATTACCATTATTATTATCATTTGGTGGAGGAACAGCATTATAATTCCCACCAACAGAATTAAAACTCTTTGAATTACGTGAAGGCGCTGACTGGTTATTCATGGGCAGCACTTGTATTCGTGTAGCATTCCATTTGAAAGGCATGCGAGAGTTGTATGAAGCCTCCACCAACACCCGATCGCCCACCATTGGATTCGAGCCCTTTACACATGCAGTCGTTTGGAAAAAGACATCCTCATCGACAAACCCAAAATTATCATGAACAGTGGTGACTGTTCCAGTGTAAACTCTCTGTTTAGTGCTAGTATTATTAGTGTTTTGAGCTACTGATGTAACGGTTTGTGTTTGAAATGCACTGGCGTTTAGGGCACGGGGGTTGGGGTATGTGACTGCACCTACTTGTTGAAATAGTTGATTTGAGGCTAGCTGGGTGCTTAGGGAGACCGCTGGGTTGGTTATTTGTTGTAGGCCCAGACCAAGGTTTTGTTGTTGCATGGTCATGTTTTGGAACACTTGCTGCTGCTGGAAAGGCACAATACCTGTGGTGTTGATGTTGTTTAGGCCCGACTGGTTGAGGATTTGTTGTTGGAGGGCTGCGTTTGTGCCGACTAGGTTATTGGTGGCGGCTCCATTGCGGGTCCAGGGGGGGTTTTTGGCGCCCCCGAACGGTCCTAGGTTGCTCATTTTGAGTGGTGTGTTGTTACATAAGTTTATACACCGGACGTGTTTGTTGACAGTTGTTGGTTGGGGGTGGGTTATGATCGTGCAGGGCGCAATGTCAGCACGGGGCGTTTTTGATGGGGTTTAATTACGTACTTTGTTTGCGGGGTTGATTAGAACATTTCTGGAATTCGTAAACAAAATAAGAGCACTAACTAAAAACAACCAAGTGCGGATGGTACTACTACGCTAGTCATTTAGTGATTCATATAGATCAATGATTTGGATTTTATGGGGCAATTTTTGCACGGTTTTTGAGAATGAGGGTTTGTTAATTTTTATTTACTTTAATTATTCGTTTTTTAGTTGTGTGGTTGTTTTAGTTTGAGCAATTTTACTTGGTACACTGTGAGTCAAATTAATCAGTTAAGGGCGGTACAGAACTGTAAATCGGATTCATTGGCGTATCAAATATATATTAAAGGCAGTAATATTGGTTTCAAATTAATTAAATAATATATGTTTTATATCTAAACTACTTACCTAGTAGTTGTTAACAAGAAATATGTTGTTTAAGTTTATTAGTCCGCGTTAATTAAGAAATAATTAATTACTTTACTAAATATGTGCACGCCTATGGTTTTTAAAGCGCCCCTAACGGCTAGTATACGCACTTATAGTAATTTCCGCTTTAATGGGGAATGCTACTGAAAAATGCACCGCGGTAATCAATACAATTCGGCGGGAAATTTAAATTTACGCACTAAATAATTGTTTAAAACTAATTATTAATAATATAACTGTTTCTAAATTCTATAATAATTAAAAAAAAGTATAATTGTTTTATAAAATTAATAAGTTATACGGAAAAAAATAATTTTAATTACATTTTAATATGAAGTTTATTTTTAATTCATTTAAAATAACCCTCATATAATATTGGTAAATTAATATAATAGCATGGGGTATTTTTTAAATCTATTTCTAGCATTCGTGCGCGCCCGTTATTATCATCGTGCGATAAAGGCCGTACGGACGCTCATTTGACTACAGTTGTTATTTCCGTCGTCATGGCACTATCCGCTCTTTTCCGCAAGGCAGGCCCTCTCACTTTTAATACCGCATTCACTTGTGGGTCTACGTTAAGTCCGCAGTTCTGTGTCTCGACTTTCCGTCAATTTTCCGACAAAATGGGTCTCCCAAGAGTGTATTTCGACATGACCGCCGATAACCAGCCCGTGGGCCGGATTATTATCGAGGTAAGTGCCCGTGGGGCAGATTTATTTCAATGCCGGAACCTGCAGAAACGCCTGCCATGCTTGTTTGCAAGTCACCGGTGCCGGCGAATGTCTTTGCTTGCATGGCGGGGCTGCATTTGTTCATCGGTTTACAACGAAATGTTTATTTAGGGTTTATTTGGTTTGATTTTATTTGGTTGCGGTTTGTTAGCCGGTGAGGCTGCGTGTTGGTGGGCTGGGGATTAATTAGGCGTGTTCGGCGTCGGTTCTTGCGGAAAGTTCCTATGATTAGTCATGTGTGAAATATTTATCAACATGTTTTTAATATGATATATCAACAGTTTGTGTGTTTGCAGAAAATATTATTGGGAGGGCAATAAGGCAATTGTTTAAACTTTCAAGGTGATGCTATAATTAGAGTATTTATTCAGTTTTTTTTTTATAATCTAATTTTATATGGTTTATACTTAAATAAAACAACAAATAAGAACTTTAGGTGTTGTTTATGATAATATTGGGTTTGTCGATGAGAATGTTTTTTTGTTCAAATATATGCTTGTGTGAAGGGCTCCAATCTGATTGTAGGTCATTCAGTGTTCATGGAGGCATCATGTACAGAAATAAATTAAGACAGAAGGAAATCGGAACAATTTTTCATCATTATACTCACTAAATTATAATATTCTGTTATTATTTAGTTTTGATTCATTATTTTGTCACAGTTATTAATATTATGGACAATTTTGTTCAGTCACCTTTGAAAAACTCAAGAGACATTTTTTCTGAAATGAAAAGTCTGTACACACATATACTAACACATGATATCAATCTCCAGGGCTCTGGAGTTGATAGAGTTGTAACAAAATATAGTAACTAATGCTACAAAAATGTTAATACTAACCCGCTAGGTACTATTTTGTATATAACCACTTGCGATATTGTTTGAATTCATCCTCATTAGCTGATCTACACTGACAAGATCTAATAAGATTGAAATGTCGATTGCTAAAAGGTGGATTCACACTTATATATGTTTTAACTAATATTATATTGTTCTGAATTTGATCCTTTTAATTTTATATTAGCACAAACCACTATTTTTGAAAGGATTGTTGCATATTTTCACCTTAGAAGAAACTCCACACAACTAAAATTTTATTTGAGGTAGATGGGAGACAGAAAAACTAATTATAAAATGTATATTGAAATAATTAATTTGTTCCTGGTTTGAATAAATAAACTATAAGCAATATAATAAAAAAATGATAACTTGTCAAAGTAAAATAACTCCAGTAAACATATTATAATCAGTTTTTCTCTGTGTCAGCTTCAAATAAAATTTTTGATGTGTGGTGGTTGCTACTTAAGTGATGATTACTATTGTTTGTGATAAAATATGTAATTAAAATTGACTGAGGAGCTAGTTTGGACCAAGTTGGTGTTCAAGTTGCTCCTCAGCTGTATGATACAGACACCCCATATTCACCAATGTTCCATAAATGTATCAATAGATATTGAACCCATAAGTTTTAGTTGTTATAGCAACATTAAATACATTAACTGGGGAATGTATAGTTATTTTACATTCTCTCTATTGGAAAGACTGAATAATTAAACAAAAGGTGTTCCCAACAAAAGCACTATTCAAAGTCTTTGACATTTGTTTTGGCCATTTCTGTCATAATCACATTTTAATTTTGTCCATTTCATAGCTTATGAGACCTATACAGTTTATGGGATTATCTATTTGCCCTTTACTATTACATTTACATTACTTAACATACTTTACAATTATTGTTGTTGTTTATACATTTGTAAATTCTTTCCACTCTTTTCTGTTGTTCACCAGTTCTCTTGCTTGTTTAACTGTCTTTCCTTTCTTGATTATTATTTCCTCTATTCTGTTGTCCTGCTCTTTTCTTGGTCTACCTCTTCTTTTATTTCCAGTTCTTGCTTCCCATACCTGTTTTTTTTTTGATTTTTTTGTCTATCCTAATTAAATATCCCCACCAGTTTATTTTCTATATACTTAAAATCATATAATACATCTAAATTCACCATCCAGAACATTGTGGATGATTCTGTTAAGAAAATTGTTTTAACCAAAATCATGATTAAATTGTTCTGGGGCTTTATCAAGTATATTTATATTTTGTGAGCATAAGTGATCTAAAATAATTCTTATTTCTATTGCTGTATATTTTTTTAATTAATTTATTATCTCTTAAAAAATATATAAATCCATATTAAGAGATAATATATCATTTAAAAAATTATGCTGACATAAAATAAGAAGTAAAAATAGGCAGGTGAGGATTTATATGTGGTGGAATCTAAAATAAATTGGGAAACTGGTTTTAAAAATGTAAAATTTTTGTTACTCCCCCTCAATAGTAAGGGTTTTAATATGGTGTTGAGCCTGTAAAGTATCTGGGAAGATATTAGGGACAATGTACACAAAATAGATTGTCCCTAACATCTTCTCAGATACTTGACAGGCTCAACACCATATAAAAACCCTTACTACACAAAATAGACAGAGAAATACTTGTTTCAAGGTTGTGTAATGCTCTTTTATATTCTCTTTGGTTCTTTGTGGGGTATAGGACCTATACAATAACTTGCTACTAAACAAAGTTTTGGGAGCCTTGCTTTAGCTGGTTTTAGGGCTTCCCAATGCTATAGTATTTTCTAAGTTTGCAAATAATCTTGTAACCCTCTGTATATAAACAAGTGTTTAGATTATAGCAGGTCAAACTTATAAATCAATCACTTAAATTAATAATCAAACTCAAATAAAACTTTCATAACATTTGCTGTTGAAATTACTGATAAAACCATGTTGTTGCTAATCTAATTAATTATAAAAAAACAAAAATGATAAATTGTTTCAGTTGAGGAATGACGTCGTGCCAAAGACCGCGGAAAACTTCCGCGCCCTCTGCACCGGCGAGAAGGGTTTCGGCTACAAGGGCTCCACCTTCCACCGCGTCATCCCCAACTTCATGTGCCAAGGCGGTGACTTCACCAACCACAACGGCACCGGCGGTAAGTCGATCTATGGCAACAAGTTCCAGGACGAGAACTTCACGCTAAAGCACACCGGCCCCGGCGTGATGTCGATGGCCAACGCCGGCCCCGACACCAATGGCTCCCAGTTCTTCATCACCACTGTCAAAACCACTTGGTTGGACAACAGGCATGTTGTATTCGGCGCTGTTGTCGAGGGTATGGATGTGGTAAAGAAAATCGAGGGCTGGGGCTCCCAATCGGGCAAGACCTCCAAAAAGATCGTCGTTTCTGACTGTGGACAACTGTAAATCTGCTATATAAAAAAAACAAAATCCTCCAAAAACCAATTTAATTACTATTAAAAACGTACACTATTATTGGTACACCAATTATTTTTTCAAAACAAAAATTGTCATTCCCGTTTTAGGTGTATCTTGTTTCCAGTAGATATTGTGATTAAGTATACATTTGGCGCTGTTCGATCTAGACTTAGCATTAAATCAGCATTTATAATGTTTCTATTCTCATGTGGCGTTGCAAATAAACCATATGGAAAAAAATAATATTTTTGATGTTTTTTACTCCAGAACAATTTTTATTTAATTCATAAGTTAATTTAGAAATTGTTATAGAAACATCTAATAAACAAATTTTAATCAGGTTACGTAATTCTTCCCAGATCCATTCCAATAATAAACTAAACAAAATCCAGTAATTATTTAGATTTTATTGTCTCATACCCATATCGTATATTTTCCCAACAAAAAAAAGGTGAATTCAAGAAATTGAAAGTGGTAATAAATATATTGGCTCAGGGGCCGAGTGGTTACAGGCGTTGTCCTTCTCGTACTCAGCATTAGGAGGCGTGAGTTCGAACCCCATTGAGGTGAATTTTTGCGCGTAGTTTTTCAGAGGTTTTCTGTGAAGTTAATGTAAATGCACAGTGATTAAAGTCCTCTGAGCTTCTCACTTGATCGGAAAATGATTTGAATAAGGTGGATAAGAGAGTTGAAAGTTCCTTGTGGATGAAATTTTTTTCACCACCAGTTTTTTTTTCTGTTACGCATCCAGCCATGTCGGTCGCATTTATCATATTTATCATACATTTACATGCTTCTACTTGCTGTGGTTATTCATATTTTGGCTTTTAATAACTAGATATCCCGCGGCGTGAACAGAGGGAAAAAAACATCAATCATATCTAAACAACTTCACATATTTTGTATCTCTGTTTTCATATAGAATATGTAACTTTGTTTGAATAAATGCAATATAAAAAAAATAAATTAAAAAAAAAAACTGGTGCTTTCAGCAATGACTTACATCTCAGTATATAAAAACTAAAAATTAATTATTTAAAAAAATTTTAATTTTGTTTTTTGACCTTAAATGAAAATGTTTTTATTATTTTTATTTAATTATTTTGTTTTAAAAAACACTGTTGCTTTCAGTAATGACTTACGCCTCAGTGTATAAAAACTAAAAATGAAAATGTTTTTTTTTATTTTTATTTCATTATTTTGTTTAAAAAAAAAAACTGGTGCTTTCAGCAATAACTTACGTCTCAGTCTATAAAAACTAAAAATGATTTTTTTAAAAAAAATTTAATTTTGTTTTTTGACCTTAAAAAAATATTTTAACTTTTTTTTAAGGTCAAAAAACAAAATAAATAAAAATTTAAAAAAATATTAATTTTTAGTTTTTATAGACTGAGGCGTAAGTCATTGCTGAAAGCACCAGTTTTTTTTTATTTATTTTTTTTTTTTTTAAATTTCCATTTATTCAAACAAAGTTACATATTCTATATAACAAGGTATTTTAAAGAAAATCGATCCGCAATTTTTCATTTTTAAATTTTGATGTACTCACACACATCGTAATAATAATTAACCAAGGAAAAAATTTAAATTAAAAACCCTGGGCTGATTGGCTTAAGTTAACAACTATGAACAGAAACCATCACAAACTTCCAAAGAGAGAATGAATTTTTTCTGCTGGCAAAGGGGACTCAGGAGTTTAATCACCACATTCCAGGTGATTAAACTCCTCTTAAAGTCCCTTTTGCCAGCAGAAAAATTCATTCTCTCTTTAGAAGTTTGTGATGGTTTTGTTTGAATAAATGCAAATTAAAAAAAAAATAAATAAATAAAAAACTGGTGTTTTCAGCAACTTTCTGTTCATAATTGTTAACTTAAGCCAATCAGCCCAGGGTTTTTAATTTTAATTTTTTTGATTAGTTATTATGATGTGTGTGAATACATTTGGAAGTTTTTGTTGCTTTGTATTCCTAGTTGTCATATACTATACCGAATTTTTATCGAATAATAAATAAATAATCCAATTAAAATTCTGTATATCTCTAAAATAAAACTGTTTCTAAATAAATTAAAAATTGATATAAAAAGTATATTAATAGTATTTTGTTGTATACTACTATTAATATATTTTTTAAAATTGATTTTTATATTATATATTTTTATATTTATATTTTTGTTTTATTTATTAACAGTTTTATTTTAGAGATATTCAGAATTTTAATTGGATTATTTATTTATTATTCGATAATATAAATATATAATAACAGTTTTATTTTAGAGATATACAGAAGGTAACAGAGGTATGCTAATACCGATTTCTTTTTTTAAAAGACGATGAATCAACGATTTTTTTTTAAGATTACCGAATTTTTATCTCGAATAATAAATAAATCCAATTTTAGGATTTATTTATTATTCGAGATAAAAATTCGGTAATTTTAAAAAAAAATCGTTGATTCATCCTCTTTTAAAAAAAGAAATCGGTATTAGCATACCTCTGTTACCGCCTTTAAAAGGTTTGTGTGTAGGTATTTCAATATAAAACATTCTCAAACCGCATCTAATCATTTACAAAATCCTCATGAATAAGCCTATAAATAGCCGTCGTTAAGTCTCACATTCCCATGGATTGCCCTTGAGCGGCGCTGGAAATTTCCATTCAAGTGGGTTCCCCCTAACATGCGCGCTAGATAGGTGATTCATTAAAAAAAAGTATATAACGGTTCGTTTCACGGGTCAGTTGCTCGTGTGGGATTATTTTATTATGCATAATCTAAATGCCTTTGAGATAGTTTGTGGCATACGTAATAAGATCGTCCCCTTCTGTATTTGTTTATATCGAAATAAAATAAGAAATAAGAGACATTTTCTATTAAATTGTTTTAATATTACTAATAGATTTCTTTTACTAGCAAAGACGAGCGTTAAGCACTGTAAATGCTCTTTGTTAGTAAAAAAATCTATTAGATTACTAATAGATTTTTTTTGCTAACATATAGTCGCCCCCGACTATTACATCTTAGCATTTACCTTTTTAAATAAAAAATTTATTTTATATTTGTTTGAAATGATGCCTGATGGAGAAACTATATGCAAACACGAGTTATTATTCTTGTTGCTCTTGCAAGTTGCCAGGTTATATAACGGAAGTAAAGTGTATTGGAATATGCGAGTCCTATTTGGAACCCGAAATATCGTTGTCATATTAAAAGACTGGAAGGAGTGCAAAAGAAATTAGTAAATGTTGCCCTTCATAAATTAAACATACATTACAAAGCTGTTACATATGATGATCTCTTAAAAAAGCTGAATCTTTACTCTCTGGAACATCGAAGAGGCAATTCTGATGTATTCAAAATAATAAATAATATGTGTGACTGTCCAGATCTGATTTCTGACTTCAATTTTAGGGTTCCAAATAGGATAACTAGGGACCGTACTGTATGCAGATTATTCTGCGAACGTGTACGGACAGCACTCCTTGTGGAATCGTATGCAACATGGACTTAATTTAATAAACAATGAACTGGATAATTTTAACATCACAATTAGCGAAATGCGTAGCGTACTTCTTAGAAGATTGACTTAGTTAACATAATATACCTAAAGTATTAGTTTAAATTTATTTGTAAGTACCTTATCTTTGTATTCCCTGTAATTGGAATATTGTATTCTGTTTGGATGTGGAATAAATAAATAAATATAAATTTAAAAAAAGTCTTGTGGTCGCCCACAATTTTTTTCCGCCCTTGTTTGTCCTTTGCCAGGACCGGGTCTTACCCTAGGTTTACTAATTTTAGCTAGCAGTTTTTTTTATATTAATTACGCATCGATAATTAATAATATTCATTAATGGCGCCAATACGGTTGCCATGCTAAAACGCTTGCATAACTGAAATGATATTTATTGAGTTCCTTATGAGTGGCCAAGGTCGGCAAATATCATACAATTACGGAAGTGCTATAATTAAAAGAATGAAGGGAGGAGGTAGGGTGAAGTTATTTGCGTTAATGTATATATAATGTAACCGAATTGATTTATCGATTTTACGTTAATATATAGAGATTTTTTAAAAGTTTTTTTACGGATTTCTTGGTGATTAACATCAATTGTTATTGAAAGTATTAAAAATTTACTATTATTCAATTTTAATAATAGATTAAATAATACTCAATTCCGTAAGTCGTAAAGGAACTTTTGTAAAGTTAATCAATTCTCATAATTCCGGGCTGTTGGTGTGGCGTGGACTTTTTCTCGGTGCATTGTTACTAAACGGTGTGTTCAAAAAAATTATTTTTTTCTACAATTGTTTACTTAAGTCCTGGTAACCATAAAATAAGAAAAAAACAAATTTAAGTTAATTTTGTCAGCTGTTATTGAATAATATTTGCAACAAAACAAAGTGTAATTTGTATTAAGGTAGCCCCCCACGTCTTTTTTAAAACTTTCAAAATATTGCTTAGAATTTAACAATAATCATCAGACATATTTTTGAATAGGGTGTTGGGCCTTAGTATTTTTTTAAAATTTATTTTTGAAATTTTTACATGTACGTAAATAACAAATGTATGTGCCTAGACACCGATGTTTTTATTTAACAATTTTGTTTATAAGATATCACTTTAGTGGTATCAAAAAAGAACAATAAAAAAAGTTGACAGCAAGTATTTTTTATAAGCCTGTCATTGAATAATATTAGCAACAAAACAAATTGAAATTTTTATTACGGTAGCCCCCACGATTTTCTTTTGAAACTTTCAAACTCAAACTATTGTTTAGAGTATAACAACAATCATCAGATATATTTTTAAATTGGTTGTCGGGCTTTAGTATTTTTTTAAAATTTATTTTAGACAATAAACAACATAATAATAACATAAAAATATTTAAAAAAACTAAGACCCAGTACGCTATTCGAAAATATGTCTGATGATTGTTGTTAATGTCTAAACAATATTTTGAAAGTTTAAAAAAAAAATCGCCGGGGTTACCTTAATAAAAATTGCAATTTGGTTTGTGCAAAAATTATTCAATAACAGGCTTATAAAAAATACTTGCTGTCAACTTTTTTGATTGTTCTTTTTTGATACCACTAAAGTGATGTCTTATAAACAAAATTGTTAAATAAAAACATTGGTGTATAGGCACATACATTTGTTATAAATAAAAAGTGATTTTACAAATATTTTACTTACATGCATGTTTATGTTAAAAAATATTTTAAAAAAAAACTAAGGCCCAGCACCCTATTCAAAAATATGTCTGATGATTTTTGTTAAAATCATCACAATATTTTGAAAGTTTAAAAAAAATAATCGTGGGGGCTACCTTAATAAAATTGCAATTTGTTTTGTTGCAAATATTATTGAATAACAGGCTTATAAAAAATACTTGCTGTCAACTTTTTTAACTGTTCTTTTTTGATACCACTAAAGTGATGTCTTATAAACAATATTATTAAATAAAAACATTGGTGTATAGGCACATACACATGTTATAAATAAAAAATGATTTTACAAATATTTTACTTACATCCATGTTTATGTTAAAAAATATTTAAAAAAAAACTAAGGCCCAGCACCCTATTCGAAAATATGTCTGATGATTGTTGTTAAAATCTAAACAATATTTTGAAAGTTTCAAAAAAAATCGTGGGGGTTACCTTAATAAAAATTTCATTTTTTTTTCTTGCTAATATTATTCAATGACAGGCTTATAAAAAATACTTGCAGTCAACTTTTTTAACTGTTCTTTTATGATACCACTAAAGTGATATCTTATAAACAAAATTGTTAAATAAAAACATTGGTGTATAGGCACCTACATATGTTATAAATAAAAAATAATATTAAAAATATTTTACTTACATGCATGTTTATGTTCAAAAATTTAAAAAAAAGAACTGGCCCAGCACCCTATTCAAAAATATATCTGATGATTGTTCGTCATCACAATATTTTGAAAGTTTAAAAAAAGGAATCGTGGGGCTACCTGAATAAAACTGCAATTTGGTTGGTTGCAAATATTATTCAATAGTAGCTGACAAAATTAACTTATATTTGTTTTTTTTTTATTTTATGGTTACCAAGACATAAGTAAACAATAGTAGAAAAAAATAATTTTTTTGAACACTCCGTTTAGTAACAATGCACCGAGAAAAGTCCACGCCGCGCCAATTATGGGCCGCCCGGAATTATGAGAATTGTTTAACTTTACACCGGTACAAAGGAGCGGCACAGCGGACGCAGGACAAAATTATTTATTAGTTTCTAGATTCTCAAAATATTGCGTTTAGACGAAGATATTTATTCTCGGGGACCTGCATTAATTTTTAATTTAGAACTATTATAAAAATTGTCTTTACACCATCCTGTGATAGAAAAGGTCAGCGGATATATATATATATATATATATATATATATATATATATATATGTATATATAAATAGTATAGTAGTAATCAGGGCTGTAGCTAGGTAGGGGCACGTGCCCAGGGCCCATGCAAAGAGGGACTCAGAAAGGCCACATAAAGATCGAATAAATTTGCATTATATTAAAAAAAACAGTACGCCTTTCAACAACTTTTTGGGAACCTGGCCGAAAATAGTAGCCTACCTCCCTCCTCCCTACTATTGTTCTAATAACATAGTAGCTAACTATTAGTCATACAAAATAACGTATTATACGATATAAGGTGTAAGTATTTTCTAATCCGTATTGTGTTACTATTGTTTTTTTAGCTCCCTCCAAAATTTGTTTTTCTGGCTATACTACTGGTTAAAACAATTATTTTGGGTAAATGAGTAGCTTTATTTAATTTATAAATTATATTTTATTTATTTTTATATTTAGTGTCGGGGGCCCAGTGATGAAGACTTGCCCAGGACCTAAAAAATACTAGTTATGGCTCTGATAGTAATAGTAAAAAGTAATTACCAATACTAAATTCAAATAACTGAACCTTTATACACACAAAATTTCATCAAATTCCTACAATTAAATAAGGTGACCAGATTTCAAGGTTCGGAATTCGGGGCTATATATATATATATATATATATATATATA
Source organism: Lordithon lunulatus (assembly GCA_963942505.1). Lineage (NCBI taxonomy): Eukaryota > Metazoa > Arthropoda > Insecta > Coleoptera > Staphylinidae > Lordithon > Lordithon lunulatus. Next base: position 54,123,192 of record OZ012672.1, on the reverse strand, counting down.
TATATATATATATATATATATATATATATATATATATATATATATAGCAAAGGTGGGGTGGGCGGGTGTCCCCTACCAAGTGGGGTGGGCGGGTGTCCCCTACCAACCAAACTATGCCCATTCACTATTTCAAATGACTTGAACTCTGCACTACATTGTTCCCTATATATTTTTAAAATTAAGTCTAAATAATAAATAATATTAATTGAATCATAGAAAGTTATAGACAAGAGTGTAGTGCAGAGTTCAAGTCATTTGAAATAGTGAATGGGCATAGTTTGGTTGATAGGGGACACCCACCCACCCAACCTTTGCTTGCATAGTTTTTTTCATTAGATGCAGACGTTTTATATTGTTAAAACCATTCCAGGGAGAGAGTTATACCATGGACATATAATGCTCATCAAGGTTAAATTGGTTAAACTACTCGAAAAAGTGTGTTATCCTATGAAAAAACTATGCAAACAAAGGTGGGGTGGGCGGGTGGTCCCTACCAACCAAACTATACACATTCACTATTTCAAATGGCTTGAACTCTGCACTACAAAATTATCCATAACTTTTTATGATTCAATTAATTTCATTTATTAATTTACACTAAATTTTAAAAATATATAGGGAACAATGTAGTGCAGAGTTCAAGTCATTTGAAATAGTGCATGGGCATAGTTTGGTTGGTAGGGAACACCCACCCACCCCACCTTTGCTTGCATATTTTTTTCATAAGATAACACACATTTTCGAGTAGTTTAACCAATTTAATCTTGATGTGCATTATATTTTCGTAGAATAACCTTCTTGCTCGAATTGTTTAAACATTGTAAAACGTCTGTATCTAATGAAAAAAAAACTATTTGTTCAAAGAGTGTTATCTCATGAAAATATAATATGCATCAAGGTTAAATTGGTTAAACTTCTTGGAAAGTGTGTAATCCCATGAAAAAGGTATGCGAGCAAAGGCGGGATGGGTGGTTGTCCCCTACCAACCAAACTCTGCCCATCAACTATTTCAAATGACTTGAACTCTACATTACATTCTTCCCTACTTTCTTTTTAAAATAAAGTCTATTCAGGTTTATGTAGACTGATAAGGAGTGCCTTCCTTATCTACATAAACCTGAAAATAATTATAGCATAGCACAATCCGCCGACGCGTTCGTTGAGGGACCCCCTGTATATGGACTGTTTTGAATAATAAAAATAAATATCCTAGGATCTGGCAATATAATCGTTAAACGTAACGTCGCTTGCGTGTGGAAATTAATTGCATGTCAAAAACACATACCGATAAAGTACAACCGCCCAAAACACACTCCCCACATACATACATAAACATTTTATTAAACATTTAACATCCCACCTGCACATCAATATATACAAAATACATGGATAACAACAATCTAGTCTAATATCAGTACATTATGCTTAAAATATTGTAGTTCTGAAAATAAACAGCGTTATTCAATTACGCATTACATTTAGAGTATTTTGCCGGATAATTAAAATCATTAACATCAATAGATTTTACATTAAAAAACAGTGGTTGAATATTTAGTATTTCTCATGATCTAAAAAGCATATAAATAGATTTCAAAGTGAAAACACTAGGCTAGGGCTGTTACAATTGAGATGCTGTTAACATAGTATTTTTATTTATATGAATAACCCTAATCAGTGAACCGGTGCAATTAATTACTGCACTTTAGCAATGATAATCACCAGTAGGATGCAGCAAGGAAGGTTAATGATTGTATTAATACCAATTGAGCCTGTGAGAATGAAAGTGGTGTAAGTCACATTTGAATTATTTTGAAAAGAAGAAGATTTGGCGTTTGGTATTTATGTAAAACGACATACGCTGTTACATTTTTATTTTTGAATAAATTGACTTCAAGTCTGTAACTACGCACGTCGATTTACATAAATACCAAACTTAATATCTTCTTCTTTTCAAAATAATTCAAATGTAAATATACCCGTCCAATATTTCAAACGACTTGAACTATGCATTACATTATTTGTCACATATATATTTTTAATTAGTCTTAAATTAATAAATGATATTACTTTAATCATAGAAAATAACGGATAATAGTGTAGTGCATAGTTCAAGTCGTTTGAAATAGTGGACGGGCATAGTTTGGTTGGTGGGGGCCGCCCGCCCACCCCACCTTTGCTCGTATAGTTTTTCCATAGGATAACACTCTTCTTGGAATAGTTTAAACAATATAAAACATCTGTATCCATTGAAACAGTATGCGAGCGAGGGTGGGGTGGGCGGGCGGCCCCTACCAACCAAACTATGCCCGTCCACTATTTCAAACGACTTGAACTATGCACTACATTATTTTTCATAAATATCTTTTTAATTAGTCTTAAATTAATAAATGACATTAATTTGATCATAGAAAATAACGGATAATAGTGTAGTGCATAGTTCAAGTCGTTTGAAATAGTGGACGGGCATAGTTTGGTTGATAGGGGCCGACCGCCCACCCCACCCTCGCTCGCGTACTTTTTCAATAGCTACAGATACCGTATTCACCGATGTTCCATAAATCTATCAATAACCCATAACTATTCGTTGTTATAGCAACAATAAATACATTATCTAGAATGTAGTTACTTTAGATTCTTTCTATTGGAAACACTGAATAATTAAACAAAAGGTGTCGTCAAGGCTCCAATCGCAAGCGCTATTCAAGGTGTTTTTGGCATTTGTTTTGGCATATTCTGTCACAATGACGTTGTCAATTTATCAATTCAATAGCTTATGGGACCTATAAAGTTTATGGGATGTTGGTGAATACGGGCATAATACATGAAGAATTATTAAAAATTAAAACTATAATACCCGTATTCACCAACATCCCATAAATTTTATAGGCCCCATAAGCTAATGAATATATAAATTTAAAATGCCATTATGACAGCAATGTTCATAATAAATTTCAACACCTTGAATAGCGCTTGTGATTGGAGCTTTGATGACACATTTTCTTTAATTTTTCAGTGTTTCCAATAGAGTGAATCTAAAGTAACTACATTCCTTAGATAATGTATTTATTGTTGCTATAACAATTAATACTTATGAATTCAATAGCTATTGATAGATTTATAGAACGTTGGTGAATTCAACCAATACATATTTATATATAAGACTGTGAGGATGAAAGTGGTGTAATATCATTTATAATATGTAATATCATTTGAATTCTTTTGAAAATGAGAAGATTTAGCGTTAGATATATATGTAAATCAACGTACGCAATTACATTTTTTATTTATGAATACATTGATTTATTTGGTTTTTCATATTTGGGGCCGTGATTGAATAACATTGTTTATTATTGAACCCTAGTTTAAACATCATCTTAAAATATACAACGTTTAGAATGTGGCTTCAAACATTGATTACATATAAATAGTACCCAGTAAATAGTAGGACAGCGTTTCTCAACCGGTTGCAGGAATATAGTGCGAAATATTAATATCTATATAAATTCATGTGACCATTCAAGAATTAACGTGTAAAAGTTGTTTTAGACAAGACAATTTCTTGACTCAAAAGTTAGTCAAGATGCGAAACAATCTAAATTGTCTCGTATCATACAGCAAATTATTTGAAATATTGAATTGGATGGTAGATAGAATTGAAAATATAACGCGTTATATTTCTCAATTACAAATTGTAAGGGAGGAGGATTCAATGAATTCATTTCTCAACTTTTTAGCTAAGATATTGTCTAAAACGACCTTTAGTATTGTGTGTTAAATAGTTTAGTTTAGTTTAGTTTAGTTAAATTGATTTATCATATCTTGTTGAACATACGAGTTTCTATTTTTTAATTATAATTCAGGACAGGTACAGACGATTGTTATTTTCAGGTGGTTAGAGGTTGTAGTAATAGACACTAGTAGAAACCAACATCAATTATCCTAAATAAAATATAGGAACTTTTATATAAATAATTTTCATAATACTTTTCGTTAATTGATATATTTTACCGCCCTAAATATTGGCATAAACAGGCCAATTATGGAAATCTGACTTATGTTTAATTTACAAGAAATTTCCACTCCGATTGACTGGCTCTACTACCGGATATAGGTGTCTTAAGTCTAACTATATGAGAGTTTGACCATATCGGAACGAGAGCGAAGTATAGCGGAAAGCAGCTAGAGATAGCGAAAGGATTAAGGTCGTTTTAGACAAGACAATTTCTTAGTTCAAAAGTTGTTCAAGAAATGAATTCATAAATATATAAATATATCCTCCTCCCATACAATTTCTGCTTGATAAATAGAACGCGTTATATGTTTCCATTCGATCTACCATCCAATTCAATATTTCAAATAATTTGCTGTATGATACGAGACAATTTAGATTGTCTCGCATCTTGACTAACTTTTGAGTCAAGAAAATGTCTTGTCTAAAACGACCTTTAGTATTTAAATAATAATTTAATAATAAAAAAATAATAATTATTAATTTTATATCATAGCACGTACTAAATAAAACAATTCTGATGTTATTGCAATTGCTTATAAATTCCATCAACCAAATTCCATTTGATGAAATAATAAAACACATTCTAGAAATAAAATAGCTTTGCTATTTGTATTTGTTATTTTCATTTAAATTATATCGGTCTATAGAGGTGGATATCCTTATAAATTATACATATATCGATTTAACAGGTCTTTTATACAATTCTTGCATGGTACACAAATATTTTTTGAGTTTTTGATTATGAAAATTATTTCGATTAAGTAATTTAATTAAGTCTAAAATGGTTGAGAATCGCTGCATTGAGGAGATTGTCTATACATTTACCTACATATAATAATCATAATGGTCCATAAGGATAAAAAATATTTACAACAGCCTTTACACAAATATCATCTTCGGCCAGCGAAGTCAAAATATATATTGCTCTCAACAATCAAAGTCTAACCCTATATACAATTATCTTCTGCCTTTCTGCACTCTCTCCTTTATAAATATATTAACACATATATAGATATAATGGTGAATCTTACATCTGAATAAATATAGTTTTATAAATCTAATGATTTGTTTTATATTCGTGTACTGTAGCTTTGTTTGATTTTAGTTTTACTTTAGTCGTGTCCTAATTGATTGCAATCAAACCTAGTATTTTTTATAAAATAAATATCTCAATTTTATAATTGATTTCGTTGCAATCAATATAATCGCCACCACGTAAAACAGCTGTTAATCGGGTGCTCTTTTGATTTGATTTGATTTTAATGATGGCCTATAAACATGGATCGATTACTTATTTAGGCCCAATTTACATATAGTTGCTAATGAACACGACCATTTACTGAATAAATGATGGCGACAATCGATACGGGTGTTAAACGGGGGGGAACAGGGCCCAAATGAGGTATCATAATGCGATATAATGTTAGTATGATTGTACCATCAGTTTGACCATTAAGACACCATTAGTTGCAATAAATATACTGTGTTTTCCTCTCTATATAAAATAGTAGTAATTTGGAACATGTACTTTACGTGGAATTTCCACCCCAAACTATATGAATATTGATTATAGGGGAATGTATTGTTTTTTTCCCTCTATACTAACACTTTTTAAGCTACATGTTTATAATTAAAAAAATATTGGTTTATTTAGTTAATAAGAATCTTAAACTAGCTCAGTACCATAATTAATAGAAGCGCCTTATAATAGTACATACTTAGTAGTTTTTATATGATTTCAAATGACCTAAACCAGGGGTAGTCAAAACGTCGACCAACCTATTCCTACTCGCCTGCATGTCTGATATGTAGACATATTACATATGAAGAGTACAAGGCAGAAAGGGGGAATATGAGTGTAACTCTATGAAACTCAAATTTCATGATTAGAGCACATTATATATATATATATATATATATATATATATATATATATATAGAGAGAGAGAGAGAGAGAGAAGCGATAAACTGGGAATTGAAGCTGTAGATAAGTATATAGAAAAGAAACAACTAAACTGGTGGGGTCATTTAATTAGGATGGACAAAAAGAATCAAACAAAACAGGTATGGGAAGAAAGACCTGGAAATAAAAGAAGAAGTAGACCAAGAAAAGAGTAGGACAACATAATAGAGGAAATAATAATCAAGAAAGGAAAGACAGTCAAGCAAGCAAGAGAACTGGCGAAGAACAGAAAGGAGTGGATAGAATACAAATGTATTAATAACAGTAATTGTAAATTATAATGTTATTATAATATATGGGCGTTTGTGTATATAAATGTGCTCTAAACATGAAATTTGGTTTTCTAGAGTTACACTGACATTCCCTCTTACTGCCTTGTACTCTTATTTTATTAACTAATTAGTTTGTGGGAAGATAATCATTATTTTCTCATATTAAAATACTTAGATATTGAATATGTATTAGGATTATCTGTTTATTTTAAATTAAAACTTACGTTTGTCTTTAAATTGATAGATTTCATCGCTGTTTTCATCACTTTACATTGAAAGCCATTTTGTACATTTTCGTTTATAATAGGGGTACCCTCTAATGAACATATCGCTATTATTGTGGCCAGAGTTGTTTATAGGAATATCAAATGATATTGCTATCTTTCTCGTACATTAAGAAAACGCTATTTCTGTCTCAAATATTTCATAATGGCCGACGACGATGTGAAAACAAAAAGTCGGTAATGAAGCGTACGTTTGCGGAAAAGGGCCAATTTTTGTTTCAAACACATTTATTATACAAAATGGCTTTCGATGCACGCATTTACATTTATAACTCATAAATGTGTTGTAAATGTATATAAGTAATGAATTGTTGCAGTATAATAGTGCGATATGTGTAGAGTGGATTAGCAATAATGGAACATGAATATAGTGGGGTTTCTGTATTATATGTAAGTATTTTTTATACTATTTTATAACACTATAACCTTTAATAGCATTACTCCTTTTCTTATAATTACTTAATACAGTGTTCCGCAAAGTGTGTGCCGCGATACACGATCATTAGTTGGTGTGTCGCGACAAAATGTTAAGTTTTGTGAAGAGAATGCACCTACACATAGCTGAGAGTTATGCCACAACCTACTTGTGTAAATTGGGGTTTTCAACTCTCACTACGATTATATTAAATTAAATAATCCAATCTGGATAGTCTGGATAGACCGTATAGACTATCCAGATTGGTAATTCACTGTTTTTTTGCTGGATAATTCTGAATAATTAGCTGGAGGGTAACATGACTACAAACGTACACATATACAAAAGTAATAATATAAAACCTTTTAACAGGGAAAACACCAAAAATGTAAAAAAATAAAACTAAATAAACTATCAAGAATTACCAATAGTAAATTATAAAATCTACAATATGTCTATAGGGCCATTAGCCGTGAGACTCTTCTGTCGTACCCTTCCAATTTACATCATATAAAGTTCTAGGGCTATACGCCCACTGAGCTAGTTAAAGACTTTTATTAATTTGACGTTTGTTTAATAGAATTATAAATAAATATTTTTTTAAATTTATGTAAATTCAATTTCAAACTTTAAATGCATGCATAAATTATCGTGCACTTTGTGTCGAGTTAAATATGCATTGCAATTCAATTTCGAATGAAATGTATTTCAAACACTAATTAACAGTGAGCACTGATACTAATTAATAGCTCCGCATGTTTCGGCAGCAAATAATAATATTGATTAAATTTTAGGAATGATGGCTATATTTGTTCATTGTTCGAATGTTATATTACCAAGCCGATGGGCCCCCGTGAATAAATGTTTAACCGGTTTGTTTGTTTATCGAATTAAATTAAAATTGAAGTGTATATTATTGAGCAAAATATACATTTTTGTGCGTGTGTATATACATTAAAACAACGGAAATAACATTCACCTAATATTAGCAAAAAATAACTTGCATGGGCTCTTATCTCGCCAAGAGCACGGTGGTAAGGGCTCTTGGCGAGATACTATATACCCATAATAAACAATAGGGATAGTTTTTGAAAAAAAATTTTTTTTATGTAATTATGCATATAATTTTAATTTAGTTTTGTTTTTGTAATGGAATGCCTAAGATTGAATTTGTGTATGTATATGTGTTTGTATGTATGTATACATGTATGGGTGTACATGTATATGTATAAATGTATAATTTTTTTATGTGGTTTACATACTGTGTAATGTATTGTATTATTGTTAATGCCAATAAAGGTTTATTATATATATATATATATATATATATATATATATATATATATATATATATATATATATATATAGTTGAAAAATAGAAACCTAGGTTTCTAGCTCCTTGGAGTGGTGCAGAAATAAAATGCTATTTTGTTTATATTTTAATAATACACCCAGCTCAGTGGCCGAGTGGTTAGAGGCGTCATCCGCCTCGCACTGAGCTTTGGGGAGCCTGAGTTCGATCCCCAGCGAGGAGAGAATTTTCGCGAATCACCTTTCACAATTTTTCAGAGGTTTTCTTTGAAGTTAAGACAAATACCGGGTGATTAAAGTCGTCTGAGCTTCTCCCTTAACCGGCGGAAAAGCCTCACGGCTGATAGCCCTATAAAGATACAATTTTACCTAGGTTTTTATTTTTCTATAATATATAACTATATGTATACAGCAAAAATAATAACTAGCAACCTAGGTTTCCAGCTCCTTATAATAATATAAACAAAATAGCCTTTTATTGCTGCACCACTTCAAGGAGTTATAAACCAGGTTTCTATTTTTCAACTATATATATATATATATATATATATATATATATATATATATATATATATATATAATAAACCTTTATTGACATTAACAATAATACAATACATTACATAGGATGTAAACAACAAAACAACAAAAATTCCATATTTTTCGAGATATTTCGATTTTTTTGGTTAAAAATCTCATCCCGTATATTTTTAATAGGTGGTGTAAATTTGTTTTAACTAGATATTATTATGTATTCACGCAAATTTTATAAAACCCAGTGTAAAAATCCGAAATGTCTTTGTATGTACATCCAAAAATATAAATTTGTTCCATAATATTCTTTAAACTTAACTCGATAAACATTTAATTCGATAAATTAATTTAAAAAATATATCTTACGCCCTATTAATAAATAATATATTAATTTCTTTAAAAATCAATTTCTTTTTTTTAAACAAAATAAACAATTATTATTTTGACGGAAATCTATTCAATCTATATGCAAATGATTGTCGCAGATTATTAAATCGGAGCTGAGCTATTCATTCCCTATAATACTAGCCCGGGGGAAACTGTTCCACTATTCTCCTCTATATTCTAACAATTATTAAAAAATATACTTCGTAGTTATTTGTGTGTCTGATACATAAGAGATATGTCCACCTAACTATTTACAAGTTCTCTAAGAACGCCGAGAGTAGCTATTTGACGAATAGATCCTTCAGTGTCGAACAAATGGAAGAGTCGCAGGCCTCACTGGCGGCGGCCTCGTCCGGTTTCCCGGAGAACCAGCCCGATTTGGCTTTCGGCTTGGTGGTTTTCGGCACGGCGCCCTTGCTGGGCGAAATCGCTGGGGAGCTGGCCGTGCTGGGCGAGTCGCGCTTCAGAAAGTCCTCGATGGCGTTGCCCAGGATTTGTGCGTCGACAATCGAGCCGCTCCGTCCATCCCAGACGACTTTATTAACTTTCTCTTTGATTTTCGGGGCGGGCGGTGTGGCTGTTTCGCAGTCTGTTGTGAATGTGACTTTGGGTATGTCACGAGTTTCAGTTTTAGTCGACATGGGCTGGTGGCGTTTAATAAACCAGTCGGTTGGGGGTTGTTGCTGCGCTTTTCTAACACCGTGTAGCACGGAGGCATCGAAACTGTTCGACCTGTTCGTCTTCAAACCGCTCCGTTTCTGTTCCGCGCTCGGTTTCTTATCCGTCTTTGATGTTTCACACTGGTTGATTTCAGTCGATGAGGAGGTTAGAGAGGATAAAATAGAAATTAGATCAGTATTTGAGCAAACTATTCCCGTAGCGGGTTTCTTACTTGCGGTTGTGGTGGAGCATGTGGACGGGGTGGGTGGTAGTTCGGATGCTCGGCGTTTGGAGCTGCTGGGTATCGGTGCGAGGGTGGTGCCGACGAAGTCTGAGTATCTGCGACCTGCCGTGCTCGTGTATTTTTGTACACCCCCGGCCTCATCAAGAGGCTGTACCTCGCAAACCTTCTCACTGCTCGTGTTCCAAAGTTTCATCCTAACTTTCCTCGCCTGCACGATGTCGTCCATAATGTCTAATTGCAAATTATGTACGCTCCCCCTGGGCTCCGTCGACGGGGGGCCTGTAACGGATTCCCGACGTGACGCCAGAATTCTCCCCGGGGAGGGGAACGCGGCGACAGACTCTCGCCGGTTTCTTCCAAACAGACTCACAGGAACTTTGGAGATTGTTACGACTGAATGTCTGCGACCGCCTGGTACAGGTGCGGGTGCCGATGATAAAGTTGCGAGAAATTCTGTTTGTCGCGGCCCCGGCCCCCCAGCTCCCTCGCTCCTCTCAGATAATCTCCGCACTTGACTAGCCGTAATTCCGCTGCACTGCGGCGTCGGCAGGGAATGTTTACGAGTCTCCCTCGCATCCCGCCACGGCGACAACAGGTATGGATTCATGAAGTTGGTCGGCGACTGTTCGGCGGAACTTTCATTTGCGGAATTGCTCTCGGTGCGGCCACCTGAGCACTCCAGAATATCAGACTCCTCCACCACAATCAACGGCTCGGATGTTTGCGACTGCAGGGCCATGCTTGCTCGTCGAGATCTCGACATGTTTATCTGTAAATTAAAAATAAAATCATTTAGGGGCTGCTTCAGAATACTACAAAGGGGTGAGTTTATTGATTGTAGCTATACATAGACAGAGGAAGTAGCGTGGGGCGCTATATACAAATCACCACATGGGGGGCGCACACGCTGTTGGATAGACTCAGATATCCGATATTCTAGCCAGTTTGTCTATCGGAGAATTAACACCCGGAAAATTTAATTTAAGAACGTATATTTAGTTACATTATACGCATTATAATTAAAATTACAACCCAGCTCAGTCGCCGAGTGGTTAAATCATACTCATACTAAGTATTGGGGAGCTTGACTTCAAAAAACTGTGAAAGGTGATTCGCGAAAATTCGCTCCCCACTGGGGATCGAACTCATACTCCCCAATGTTCAGTACGAGACGGACGACTCGACCACTGAGCTGGGTGTTTTATTTAAATTTTTTAAATTACATTGTGTTTAGATTTACACTTTCAGGATAATAAGCTGGGTGACTAAAAATATTTTATTTAATTTTTTTAAATTACATTGTGTTTAAATTTACACTTTCAGGATAATTATTGTTTGTATTATAATAATCAGATTATATTTAGGTCTAATAAATATTAATTACAATAAGTTTTTTTTATATTGTAATATATCCCGGCGCCTCCACCAAAAAATCTTTTCACTTCTTGGTTATGATTTTGTTGTGGTCTTATTAATACAAATATTTGGACTAAATATTAATTATTATGAATATAAAGAATAAAATATAAGATATATTGTTCAAAATTTATTAAAACTAGAGATTCATTACTGAAAAATTCCAATGATGTTTCAATTCTGTAACTGTATTTTCACTATAATAATTTAAATATGTTCTAAAGTACTGATAATTAAATAATTACTAAGACTAATTATTATATCTTAGTTATTAGTGAAGATATCATGAATGTAGAGTAACAAAATTTTAATTAAAAAAAGAAAAAACTTCTATATAGCCCTATAAATATCAGCCGTGAGGCTTTTCCGCCGTTCAAGGGAGAAGCTCAGAGAAGTTTAATCACCCAGTATTTACGTTAACTTCACAGAAAACCTCTGAAAAACTGTGAAAGGTGACTTGCGAAAATTCGCTTCCCGCTGGGGATCGAATGTTCAGTACGAAACGGATGATGCCTCTAACCACTGGGCTACTGAGCTAGGTTTTATTTTCTAAAACAGCCCATGTAGATGAATATAAATATAAATTCATATAAATATAACACATGAAATGCAGAAACAGAATACAGAATATTTACTGCACAATAAAACAACCAAGAGTATTTTTACAATTTAATTTTTGTATTTTTTTAAATATATTTTTTTAAATTCTTAATTTTGGCTCAGATACAGTATTTTACATTACGAATAACACGATATATTATCTAAACTCGAAAAAACATGATGTCTGCAAAGCTCTACAACTATCCCATAAGGGTTTTTAACCCTAGGGTCATAGTTACCCTGGAAAACCCCCTTGAATTTTTCATTGCTCTGTAACTTTTCTATTTACCACCTTAGAAAAATGGGTCCAATGGTAAAGTTGTAGTGCTATTAAAGCTCTACAACTATCCCATGAGGGCTTTTGTTCCTAGGGTCATAGTTACCCTGGAAAACCCTTTTGAATTTTTCATTGCTCTGTAATGTTTCTATTTACCACCTTAGAAAAATGGGAAGAATGCTAAAGTTGTAGTGCTATTAATGCTCTACAACAATCCCATGAGGGTTCTTGACCGATTCGATTAGAATTGGTGCCTGGTGTTGAGGATTTATATTGTGATAATGCTATTATTTTATTTTAACAATTTAGTTTTCAGAACTGTAGAATATTGTTGATTTGCTAGCAACAGCTCTCGTATGTTTGTATAAAAAATCTTGTACAGTTATTTCATTTATTTGATTGTAGAAAGTCGTCTAAATATTTCCGAAACAATTACCAACAACTATATGTGTCTGTCGTCTAACTTATTTAGTTGCCGCAACATAATTAATTACTAACCCCCTCCCTGAAAGGCCCAATTAATGTATACCCTCCAAAACACCATATTAACAGTGATGTGGTGTCCATTAGGGCTCATATTTATGTAACCAATTTGTATAATGGAGTAGAATTAAACTCAGTGGCAAACACATGAGGCGCGTTCTAATAAATTATTACACAGAAATTGTTGAATCGATTTGAATCTCCTGAACTTGTAACAGAAATGTATTCATCAATTACGGGATTATTTGTGTTTTATATGATGTGGAATGAAAATTATATTTTTTCTTTGTTACAAACCTAATATTGGGTGATTATCTTTAAATAGATGTGTATTAATTTGTAGCAGAAATTTCATTACAGTGCTTAGACGGCCTTAAGGGGTTATATACCTTTATTTTCTTCAAAAAAATAATTTTTTTATTGCTTTATCTGAAAGTAAAACTAGGGGATTAGTTGTACTATTTTTGTATATAACCACGCGAGATATTTGTAAATTCATCCTCACTAACTGAGCTACACTGATGAGATCTAATAATATCGAAATGTAGATTGCTAAGAGGTGGGTTCACACTTATTTATGTCTTTTACATATATTTAAATAAATCTGGTAATCCCGAGAGCGGTATACTTCAAAATACCAAGAAAATGTCATGAATTACACTGGAATCTGGTGAGTTATTCAATTACATATACTTAACACGTATTTTGTAATGTGTAAATGACGTCAAAAACGGCTGTTTCTTCGCTTGCTAGGAAATCAGGACTTTACGCAATGTAATGACATTTCTGCTACAAAAAAAAAAACTTCTGTCTTAATAGGGCCATGAGGCTTTTCCGCCGGTCAGGGGAGAAGCTAAGAGGAGTTTAATCACCAGGTATTTAACTTAACTTCACAGAAAACCTCTGAAAAACTGTGAAAGGTGATTCTCGAAAATCAGCTCTCCGCTAGGCTCCCCAAGACTCAGTACGAGATAGACGACGCCTCTAACTACTCGGCCACTGAGCTGAGAGTCTGCTACAAATTAATACAAATCTATTTAAAGAGAATCACCCAATATTAGGTTTGTAAAAAAGGAAAAATTGACTTTTAATCCTATATTATGAAATTATCTGCGAAACAAGGCTAAACTTGTTCAATTTCTCTAAATAGTAACGAAAGCAAAATGGATTTAATAGCAACTGAAGGATTTTTTTTTAAAACAAATCATAAAGTGGGTCTGTAAATATGAAACTTGACTTGATTACAAATGGTGGTTTATAAATTTAGAATCTTCATTAAGTTATCTTTGAAACAAGCTGAAACTTGTTCAATTTTTCGCATTAGTAACGACAGAAAACTGCATTTACTAGTGTTGTTGGATTTTTTTAATAACATTCCTGGCCAGAACCTTAAAGTAGACAAACAAAGTGATTTAATTTAATTTTTTAATAATCTGCCAATATGTTTCATAAAACATTATTTATTGTACGTAAAGCAATATTACATCATAATAGCTGGTAATATTAAGAAACAGCGACTTTATGTAGAAGCTATGGAGCGTCGTATTAATAACGCCGTATATACAGGAGTATTAAGGAAGCTTGATAAGAATAAAAGTATCCTTTATAATTCAGCTCATTTTATACGTTTAAAACCGCGATATAAACATCTTTAATGAAATTTATACGATGTGGACAAATATTTTTTATACAAACTTTTAATGTCTTCTTATATATATATATATATATATATATATATATATATATATATATATATATATATAATATATATATATATATATATATATATAAATATATATATATATATATAAATATATATATATATATATATAAATATATATATATATATATATATATATATATATATATATATATATATATATATATATATATATATGTCCATTAATGGATGTTAGCGATATATGATTTATATCTTATATATCGATTCCTAGCTGTGTAAACAAGACTTCAGATGATCCTTAATTCAGTTAATTGCTTTATGTTTCTTAGCTTCGACATCTTTTTTCTTTCAACTCTTTTTCCTTCAATTTTCTCTCTTCAATGATAAGTTGTAGTATATCTACGGTGACCATACCAATTATACGTCCTTTATTCGAGAGGACACTCCTCCAATCATATTTTAAATAATCATAATTATTTATCTACTGCGACCATACGAACCATACGTCCTTTATTTAAGAGGACACTCCTTTATTTCCAGATAAAAGTCTATTGAAAAGTATTAAAATTTATACAATGTATATACACATACACATATATTGTAAAAATTTATATATAAGTTATAAGTATAAGTTAAAATAAGTGATTATATTTCTTATTAATATTGATTTGTTGCTGTTAAGTAGCAACGTTGTAGTCCACTACACATAGTAGAGTAATTTGGGAAACTTCGCAAATTTAATTATACGGCGCGATATTCTGCAAACAAGCTCGTCGACAAAGCGATTGAAACTATTTCACAGCAGACCTGCTGCAAGTCTTCAAGACATCGGGTACAATTTGAGATGGAAGCAATAAATTACGGCTTAATAGAGTTTCGAATAGAACACTTAAAACGTAGATTGGTCGTTATTGTAATGCACATTGCATCTGAACTAAGCGAACATAGAGTTGATTACAATTGTTAACATTGAAGACATACATTATTGCATTCCGTAATGAAAGTTTATTATTAAGATTGAGAAGATACAATTGATTTAACTAAAAATATTCATAAATGATTACACTAACTATTATATGTATTGTGTAAGTGCTGATGTTTTTGTATAAAAACAGCTAGAGCTTGAGTTATTGAGGGTTAACGCAAATGAGAATTAAGTGTTAATTGCTTACTTAAAAGATTATTAAAAAATTAAATAACAATTCAAATTTTCAAATGAATTAATAAATTATAACACTAATTTTTATATTTATTATATCAATTAGTACAATATAACCCTCAAACTTAACAAACAATCCTCCTCCCATATTCCTTCTCCCTCACCCACATTCTTTCATTATATTAAATATTGGCTTCACATACGTATCCTAGATCGCTATTACTAAGTTGCCATGCCCTAAGCCATTCTCACATTTGATTCGAATTATTTTATGTTTATAGGGTTATGCCAAATAAAGGTTGATATTTACTATATGTATTTTTAAAATGTTGCAATTAGAACTCGAGTTATTAAGTCTTAACGTAAATAGGAATCAGAACTTTTTTAAATAGAGATTTAAAAATTCGCTAAAAATAAAATCATCATAATTTTATAAATTATTATACTATACACTGTCCTTAAAGTATGGAATAAATTCGATAAAACCTATTTATGACTTTTGCAAATATTGTTTGGACATATTTTTTCACTGTGACATTTGATATGATTTTTCTCGAAAATATCCTTATGTAACCTATACCATAATATACATCTCTGATGGCAGAAAAATAATCCCTTTCAGAATGCATAATAAAAAAATAGGGTTGTTATTTGAAAAAATTGTCGATAACGTCATTGCACATTTAATAAATATTGAAACAATTGACACTTTCATTAAAAAATGGCAATTTTAAATTAAAAATCGACGTTTCCGAGCAATTTTTGTAAAAGTTATAATTAAATGTTATAATTGAATTTTTTTCATACTTTAGGGACACCCTGTAAGTTTTTGAAAAAATGTTGCAAACTAAAACTCGAGTTATTAGGTATTAATTATTGTCTGTGATTTTATAATTGTTTAACTACAATTTTTCTGCCGTGAAATTTGAGTTTAAAAAGTTTACTTTTTATTGAAATTAATATTGACTAGTTTTTTTATTATAATGATTCGGTGAAAATTGTACTAGTCCACAAGGTTCACAAGAGTATTGGTGAATAATAACTGGGATGATTTGTACATATGTTAGCAAATTTCATTTGTTTTTTTTTTAAAACAAGGATGTAATTTATATGCTATTATTATACTTTATACCCTATTTTATATTATGTCTTGTTATCCTGTAATTAGGATTAGTCCTGTTGGGCAAAGAAATCATTACAATTATTATTATTACAATTATGTCTTTAACTATTACATCTAGAATAAAGAAATGTTGCAAATTTCGATTGAATACAATTTTCTAAATTCTATGTTAATTCTGTTATATTCAACATAAATTACTGACTCTGGAACACTAACAAGCAGACACCAACTTTCGATTGAATAATCCGTGCGGTTCAATTATAGTAGAATTTATGATGTGCGTTATTGGTTTTCCGGCTAATCCGCTTCCCTTGGAAACAGCAGCATTTGCTTGATAACAAAGCGAAATTAATTTATTTCCAACATAAATTACCGTTATATTTTTCGTTATAATTTATGAATTCAACGTTGTGGTAAATAAGTTGTAGAATGGCTACATATAAAATAGTAAAAATAAACTTGTATCTTTATAGGATTCACCCCCGTATTCACCAACGTTTCATAAATATATCAATAGTTATTGAACCCATAGGTATTCGTTCTTATAGCAACAATAAACACATTATCAAGGGAAGGTTACTTTAGATTATCTCTATAAGGCACTTTACACGATCAATATTACTGTCAATATTTTAGAATAATGACAGTATTACTGTATGATAGCATGTTTAAAATTTTCATTATTCTAAAGCAGGCAGTATTACTGATCGTGTAAGGTATAGTAATGATGGAATGAAGAGAATACTGATATTTATCCGGATAATTCATTACTTGATAAATATAGATGGAGGATTGAAGCAAATACTGACACTACTAGGAATGATAGTATTATTGATCGCGTAAGGTGTCTTTATAAGGCACCTTACACGGTCAATAATACTGTCAATCCTAGCACTGTCAATATTTGTTTCAATCCTCCTTTTATATTTATCAAGTTCTGGATAAAGATCACTATTCTCCTCATTACATCATTACTATACCTTACACGATGAGACATACTGGCAATATTTTAGAATAATGAATATTTTAAACATGTTATCATACAGTAATACTGTCATTATTCTAAAATATTGACAGTAATATTGACCGTGTAAGGTGCCTTATAAAGGATCAATATTACTGTCAATATTTTAGAATAATGACAGTTTTACTGTACGATAATATGTTTAAAATATTCTAAAATATTGCCAGTATTACTTATCGTGTAAGGTATAGTAATGATGTAATGAAGAGAATACTGATGTTCATCCGGATAATTGATTACAATATAAGTATAAAAGGAGAATTGAAGTAAATACTGACAGTAATAGGATTGACAGTATTATTGACCGTGTAAGGTGCCTATATTGGAAACATTGAATAATTAAACAAATGGTGTTTTGGCAATTTCGGTCCCAATAACGTTTTCAATTTATCTTTTGAATAGCCTATAAAGTTTATGGGATGTTGGAGAATACGGGCATCAGCCGTGTAAAAACAATATTTAGAGCATGTGAAAAATCAATTCGATTACCTCGATAATATTTCAGGCTGAATTCTTTTACCGTTCAGTATATAATTTAGTCGTTTGTGCCATAATTAAGGTTATTGTGAAACTACAAACAAATGCACTAACACAGACACGAATATAGGAAATGTCTGTATTATAAATTCCATTATACAGCTCTTATTGATAATTGTCGAAAATTGTTTGATATTTCCAGGGAACTGATCATACATAATTTGCTATGCAATTGATTACTGAAGTCCAATAAAGCGATACATTAATTAGCACGTAATGAGAGTGTGTGTATGTAGGTTGAGTATATAAAGTTGTTCGTGTTTACCCTTAGTTTTCAGTAATGGTAGATTTTTAATAAACCACCATGTAACTTATTTGCCGCCGGAGATCTTACGTGTTATAGTTATAACTGAAGGTCGGTTCATGCTGTGATAATATAAGAAATTAGTTTCAGATTGATTTTTGTTTGTTTAAGACTAGTTGTTTAATAATCGGTTAAACCAACTAAGTAGTAGTGCAAGGACCACTTTTTTGTCCAAAATTCGAATTTTGGATTTAAAAAAAAGGTGGTCCAGGAGGGACCTTGCTCTACTACTCAACGAAACTCTGTTTAACTGTACAATTAGTTTAAAGTGTGAGCAACGTGGTGTATGTAGTATGTGCCTTAGCTCTTATTGAAACAACGTCCTCTAGGTCAGTGTTCCGCACAATTTTTGTGTTCAAGTTACACCTAACAAATCAATAAAGTTTGGAGGTACACCAAAAGAAATACCCAATGTTTATTAAATATTTATTTATTATTAAAATCATTATAATATGAAAAGATGTTTAGTGTTTAGTGCAGTTATGTTAGCTGTTTGGGAGGTAATAATTAGGTTCGTGTTAGTAGACTAATTAATCTACCCCGGTCTGCCACCTAATCATTTATTTATATTTGTATGTATGATATATACATACATATACACATACAAAAACATTAATCACAGTTACGGTACATTAATTACATACATATAGAAAACATAATAGGTAACCGTAGTTGTTTAGGGTCGCTTTTCGTCCTTCCTTGTACTATTGTGTGTTCTATTTGTAAATATGAAAGATTAAACTTGTACACAGATTCCAAAACAATAGCTCATAGACAAGACTATAATTAAATATGGTAAATCGGATATTATAGGATTAAACTCAAACGCTTCCTTTATTTAAACTAAAGATTTTGAGTCCTTTCCACTGGATAGGGAAGTAAATAATAAATACGTTTTCATTCAATTGCCGTAACTCATGTCTAGATTACAACTAAGCAATTACGCATCAAATAAAAGTCTACTTACATTATCTACGTGATGAATTGTGTTTCCAATTAATTGCTGGGGATAAACGTGTTGGGGAGGATTTAATTAATTGTGCAGGAGAAGTAATTACGGTTTGTTATTTGATTATAATCCTATGGTATATAAAAATAACGAATAAAAAGAGCACAGTATTTTATTTTATTGTATTTTACTTTACAATTTTCGTAAAAAATTAACTAACTATATTTCGTTACAGTGCCCGTATTCTGTTACCTATAGTATATAGTATTTTTTTTTATCATTGATATATGTCCCCGAGATTATCAAATTATTCTATTCTGAACATTAAAATCATTTAATAAATAGTAGCGATCTGATTTATTTTGCAGTGTATTATTGTAAAATAAATTTAAGGTCGTTTTAGACAAAAAAAATTTTTTAGCTCAAAAGTTTTACAAGAAATAAATGCATATATCCTCCTCCCATATAATTTGTCCTTGACAATAGAACGCGTTATATTTTTCCATTCGATCTATCATCCAATTCAATATTTCAAATAATTTGCTGTATGACACGAGACAATTTAGATTGTGTCGCATCTTGACTAACTTTTGAGTCAAGAAATTGTCTTGTCTAAAACGACCTTTACAAAATGTTTCCTACACATATATTATTCCTATATTCTTATCCTAATAACGCCCCGCGTCAACGTACAGTTTTATCTGTTTACTTCGCTTATAAACCAAGTTTCCCCTTGAATTATTTACAGTGTCACAAATTACGATCAACTATGTTATATTTAGTGCAAATAATAAAGCAGCGGAAAACAAACACATAATAAAACTATCTGGAGCGTAAATCATTACCATTGCGTTGCGAGAATAATTGGAAACTCGAGTTACCCAGAAGTGCACTTAAGGTTTGCTGTAAACATGTTTATCCAGATCAGCACGTGAGATTTTGAGATTGTAACAGTTGTACCGAAAATAATATATATATATATATATATATAGCACAACAAAAATATACAAAAATAAAAATGAAAATACTATTTCATCACATTTCTCTTGTATTTTGTAGTATAAAGCTTTGAATTCCAAAATGGAATGAATGGATGGATGGGATTTTGGTAAAAAATGGACATTTTTAATAAAATCCCACCCTTAAAAGAATGTATTTCATCACATTTCTCTAGTATTTTGTAGTATAAAGCTTTGAATTCCACAAACATTCACTATATCAATAACTTTCGCAGTAGAAATATAATACCATTCTGAGATTAAGTAAAGTTCCTTTGAATGTAAACAGCTCCACAAATAATTACAAACCACCCCACACACACACATACAACAATATGCAAATTCTGAAAGCTCTTACATCAAACACAGCGCTATTACCCTCATTTCTAATTACAACCGCCCGCCAAAATATGTCTCTTGTTGTAATAACATTGATATTCGATTAGCGTAGCGAATTAGGCCAATTCGAGACACTTTGATCTCGAATGAATTTACGCGTGATTAGGCGCGTGCAAATTTTAACCCAAGGCTAGGGGGGAGCGAAATTATTGTTCTATAATAAAAGCGCATTAAGCTTAATTGGGTCGGCCCAAGGACTGCTACGGGATGACAAGACAATTTGGTTACGGTGTAATTTCTGCACTGGCTACATAAAACTGCGGACTTTAATTGGGCACTAAATTAATAACGCGGAGAGACGCTTTTAATTATAAATGGGATTTAATTAAAATTTCATTGTGCTTGGTTTTAATTTCCAGTGATAAAACTCGGAGCTTAAAGCGACTAGTCGATTTAATATACATATTATTATTATTACTACTAAATTTAAGTTGTACATATTATACAGATATACGGTGAATATAAAAATACTTTTTTATACTTATGTCCGAAGACAAGTCAATTCACACACCCAAATCAATGCGGAAAATGACTTTTATCTTAGGACATGATTACAAAAATGACTATTCTGTACGTTAACGATTTTTAGGAAAATAGCAAACAAATCATTTGTTCTAAATATTTAGAAAATTACCAAAAATCGTTTTCTGTGGCATGTTTACCAAAAATTTACTATTTAACTATGTTAAAGTTGAAGTTATCATAGATACCTATTTTTTTTTAATGAATCATTGATCCAGGGACCGATTTTTGAGCACTCGTTATGAATATAGCGCTCCATTTATTTATTTTTTTCACAAGAATATAAATGACGACGAGATCAAAGAATTGATCGAGCGTTGTCGAGTTTAAATTGCTGAGAGAAATATATATATATATATATATATATATATATATATATATATATCTCTCAGAAATTTAAACTCGACAACGCTCGATCAATTCTTTGATCTCGTCGTCATTTATATTCTTGTGAAAAAAATAAATAAATGGGTCAGCTGTTGGAACGCAGCGTACCTTGTTTTCCATCTAAGAAAGAGTCGTAAATTTTGCGTGAGCTAGTAGCAGGGGGGCGGGCAAAAGTTCTTGCTCTGCAAAAATTTCGTTTGGTCGTAAAGACGTCGTGCTTGGAAAAGTTTGCGTGTTCATGTGATAAAAACTAGCAATATATATTTACTTCACACATCACCAAAAGTGTTTTAGACAAACAGATTTTTTAAAGGATAAATAAAACGATTTTTTACTTTGTTTTTTATCATACTTCAGTTACACTTTACAACTAGTTTCGGCTAAGCTATAGCCATTTTCGAGTCATCGGAGGAGCTATTGTGTAAGAACTAATTATAAGTAAAATATTAGATTCCAAACTAGTAATTTTTAAAGTCTATAAATTACCCTAGGAGCGATCGCTTCCACAACTGAGTGATGAATAAATAAATTTTCTTTATTATCAAAACTTTTAATGAAAACATTTTACGCGGATTATCTTTTTACTGGGTATTAAGCTTCTCTTCTAAAGCATTCAGCCAGTGTAATTAATTCAATTATAATATCACTCTCCCGACGCTCCGTTAATGCCAAAATCATGATGCTCCTCGAGGCTGCTGCACGTAATAGATCCGCTAATATAATTGAGCGGGATTATTTTTCACTGGGCGATATAATAAGCTTGTGTATATCCGTCGACGTTTTGAACCAATTATGCCCGGTTTGTATGAATTGTATGTCTCGGAGCGTTCTATACGCCATTTAATACGTGTGGAACGCATCAACCGAATGTTTGCTGCGGATTATCGCAGACATAAATTACGTTTAGCTACACGGATCAATCACTACGGATGCAATTTAAGCCGAAACTCAACTGTATTGGTTCATTACATGTAACACAGACTGTCTAATTATGATGCATGTGATTAAAACAATTAGTTTGCCACATAATTAATTTTCATAGAATAATCAGGTCCATCGGTGGTGTAAGTTATTAGTAATACAGGCAGAAGAGGCTAAATGTAATAATTACACTGGGTAACAAAATTAAATTTTTGTTTTGTTATCAGAAAATTAAGAGTTATTATTATTTTTGTTTGTTTTTTTTTCAACATACTTTAGTTTAAATTTACTTTCATTGTGTTAAGTATTAAGGGAATATTTATTTATTTTTTATAATTATTTGAATTTACAGTAATTAATATTCAGTATTATTTTCTATTTATTTATTATTAATTCTTAAATTTGTTATTATTATTTTTGTATTTTTTTGCAACATACTTTAGTTTAGGTTCACTTTTATTGTGTTAATTATTAAGGGAATATTTATTTGTATTATTTTATCCTTTTGAAAAACGAAATGTATACACACAGAAAGAAAGACCCGTAAAAGGTCAATAGTCTAATAAAGATGGTTATATATATATATATATATATATATATATATATATATATATATATATATATACTAGATTTTGGATATATACTTGGTGTGACAGAAATAACTCACATATTTCAAGTTTCATATTTCTAAACCGAATTGTAAAAACTAATTTTAGACTTACAACTTGCTGCGAGTGACATTTTCGTATAATATTGAGCAAATTAATTTCTAAATCAACCCATACAAAGTTTTTGATTTTTTCTCTACGACCAATTTCATGTTTCGCGCTTTCCCGGCTATCCACGTTTCCACAGCTTTTCCATCAATCAATCCGCTATGTACAAAATTAGGTTTGCAAAATGAGATTTTTTAATTCGGGTTTGAAGTTAGAATTAGTCATTTACTAGTTAACATATTCCTAAAAAACGTGGAATATTTATTACACTTGCGTTGGCAAATTTTTGAAACTTGTTAAATTTATAAATATATATTTATTTTTTTATATATATATATATATATATATATATATATATATATATATGTGTATATATATACTAATCTTATAGATTCATAATAATTCCAAAATTTGTAAGTTTTTTGTTTATATCTTCTAAACCATGGGGTTTTCGAGGAAAATATTTATATACAAAGTTGTAGAGCATTAAATTTCCTTCAATTTTAATTGATCAACGTTTTTGATCTAATAATTACCGAGATACAGCAGTTCAAAGATGGTGAAATTTCTCAACTTAAAAAATATGAGAAAAAATGTTTATGTTTCATAACTTTTCTTCTTCAACATATCTATGTATATTATGTATACTATGTATACAACCGACTCCTTCCTCCCAAACCCTCCGACACCGCAAGTCACGTTCCTTTCATTTCCCTTGCAGATATACATACTGAAATCTATGTTTCTATCCAAAAAACATGTAAATTAAGCCACGTCTCCGGCTATAGCCGTATATATAATTGGATTTTCGTATTAATCTAGAATTTAATCAGACAAACTGTAAAAGTCGCCGGGGTAACAATCATGATTCTTATAAAAATTGCAATATACCGATGTCAATAATAATTATAAGTTTTTTTGCTGTGATTATTATGGTAAATGGTCTTTGTTCGATACTTTTTAACCACCATATATATATATATATATATATATATATATATATATATATATATATATATATATATGATATTAATAAAAATAAAGCCCTAATGGTGGTTAAAAAGTAACGAGCAAATACCAAGTATCATAGTAGTAGTAAACGCAGCAAAAAAGAACTTAAAATTAATATCGACCTCGGTATATTGCAATTTTTATAAGAATCATGATTGTTTCCCCGGCGACTTTTACAGTTTGTCTGATTAAATTCTAGATTAATACGAAAATCCAATTTCAGTGCGTTGTTCTGGTGCGCGGGGGACTCTCCGCCCGCTCTTTTTGCCATATTATTTCAACGTTATATACCGTCCATCTAACTTTTCCAGAAGTTATTAAAGTATAAATTGTTACTACTCTAGCGCAGCAATTGCTTTTTAATTGTATATACGTCAGCGTCCACAAGAAATGTTGTAGAAGAATAAAACGGGCACAATACAGCTAAACCAATTAACAGTTGATGTAAAATCGGTTAATCATCTAATTTTTATAGTAATGGCTTACAAAAAGATTTTTAATTATAGTTTCTTGCTACCTAATTCTTGAAATTTAATTATAAATTGATTGCAACATTTTTTTTTTTTTAATTTTCAGATTGGTTCAATACACATAAAAATTGATCCAATTAGAAATTTAAAAAAAAAAAAAATTGTTGCAATCAATTTATAATTAAATTAAATTGCTATATCTTGCTATTGCTATTCTATTGTATAAATCGATTCACATTACTTTTACTATACAATAAATTCAGTGTGATTACTTAATATTTTTCATGGTTGATTTCCGCTTAATATTTAAAAAAGTAATAACATTTTATTTTCAAAATTTACTACCCGGCGCATCCACCATAAATTAAATTTCACTAAAGATATTCTAAAAAAATTCTATCTTGATAGCTACAGCCCAAGGGCTTTTTCAGTGATAAAGAGAGAAACTCGGAGGAGTGTAATCATTTGATATTTATCTTCACTTAACAAAAAACCTCTATATATATACTATGAACGATTATTTGAGAAATTTCGCCCTTAAACTTTGTTTGAACTCTCGCTCCCCAATTTTAACAGGGATCATTTATTCATTTATTGATTTATTCATTTATTCATTTATTCATTTATTCATTTATTCATTTATTCATTTATTCATTTATTCATTTATTCATTTATTCATTTATTCATTTATTCATTTATTCATTTATTCATTTATTCATTTATTCATTTATTCATTTATTCATTTATTCATTTATTTATTTATTCATTTATTCATTTATTCATTTATTCATTTATTCATTTATTCATTTATTCATTTATTCATTTATTCATTTATTCATTTATTCATTTATTCATTTATTCATTTATTCATTTATTCATTTATTCATTTATTCATTTATTCATTTATTCATTTATTCATTTATTCATTTATTCATTTATTCATTTATTCATTTATTCATTTATTCATTTATTCACTTATTCATAGCATAACACTCTTCTTGGAATAGTTTAAACAATATAAAACATTTATATCCATTGAAAATTATGCGAGCAAAGGTGGGGTGGGCGGGCGGCCCCTACTAACCTGACTATGCCTGTCCACTATTTCAAACGACTTGAACTATGCATTACATTATTTTTCACATATATTTTTTAATTAGTCTTAAATTAATAAATGACATTATTTTAATCATAGAAAATAACTGATAATAGTGTAGTGCATAGTTCAAGTCATTCGAAATAGTGGACGGGCATAGTCAGGTTGGTAGGGGCCACCCGCCCACCCCACCTTCGCTCGCATACTTTTTTCAATGGATACAAACGTTTTATATTGTTTAAACTATTCCAAGAAGAGTGTTATCCTATGGAAAAATTATGCGAACAAAGGTGGGGTGGGCGGGTGTCCCCTACCAACCTGACTATGCCCGTCCACTATTTCAAACGACTTGAATTCTGCACTACACTATTATCCGTTATTTTCTATGATTAAATTAATGTCATTTATTAATTAATTTGTTTTATATTTTTTCTCGCATTTTTTACAGTTATTTTCAAAGTCATTTTCATAGTCATAAACATATAAAACACAGCATAAGATCCCTAGCAGAAGGCTCGGATGTTTAATATTCACTTAATGTAATGTAACGAATTTGAAGATAATAAAGATGGGGTTTTAAAAAGTTCAAAAAGACAACGCCAAGAGTTGTGCATCACAAATGTAGTCACAACACACATACAAAAAAGTATCAATGCAAGCACAAAATACACTCCACTTGTTTTTTTACTAAACTAAAAGGTGTGTTCGTCACAACTATTACTATATTATTGTAAACAAATTCAAATTTTAGTTCTTTAAATTTATTTATCTTTTATTTATTACTCGAAATCATATTAATTCTAATTTTAATTTAAATTATTATTGGGGGATATCGGTCGGTTAATACCCCCCACTAAATAATTTAAATTAAAGTTAGAATTAATCTGATTTTGAGTAAAGAATAAAAGATAAATAAATATATATATATATATATAATATATATATATATATATATATATATATATAATATATATATATATATATATATATATATATATATAATATATATATATATATATATATATATATAAATAAATAAATTTAAAGAACTAAAATTTGAAACAGCATAGTGTAGGCATATAGTAGACATAGTTAGCTATGTCTACATTATGCCTACACTATGCCAGTGAACTGAGTCTACAGTTACATTTATATAAATTAAAACATTTGTCAACAAATAATAATAACAACCAACGCAGCTTAAACTTGTTAGATAGAAAAGTTCTAATATCAGTTTTCATTGTTCAATTTGTAATTATAAATCTGAAGATAATTACAAGCTTTGAATTATTATAAATAGCTCGCAAGCTGAATATTGTTCAGTCTCGCAGAGTAGCCATCTTTTTAATGTTGGATTATTTCGATATGCGCCACTGGGTGAAGATAAATCCAGCCTCGGAATTTATAATAAAGACGGCTAGCTGGCTTTTGTCTCTATTTGCCGGAAGGCTGCCGGCTTTGTCGGTGATTCACCAGCATGGCGCTGAGATTATTAACGATTAGGATTGATGAAGTTCGTAAAAAAATGCGGATCAATTTATTAACTTGGTATTAAATCATGTATAAGAAAAGTCACGATAAGTAAATTAATGTGTACGAAGAAAATAATAAATGTAACATTTAGGTTTGGATTTATGAAACCAGATTATTCTTATAACTCAGATTGACAAGTTTAATGTATACAGCAATATTGACCCTCGTATTTACTAACATTCCATAAATATATCAATAGCTATTAAACCCATAAGTATTTGTTGTTATAGTAACAATAAATACAGTATCTAGAGAATATAAAGGCACCTTACACGGTCAATAATACTGTCAATCATAGTACCGTCAATATTTGCTTCAATCCTCCTTTTATTATTATCAAGTAATCAATTATCCGGATAAAGATCAGTATTCTCTTCATTAACTCATTACTATACCTTATACGATGAGTAATACTGGCAACATTTTAGAATAATGAACATATTAAATATTTTATCGTACATTAATACTGTCATTATTCTAAAATATTGACAGTAATATTGATCGTGTAAGGTGCCTTATAGTTACTTTAGATTTTCTCTATTGGAAACACTGAATAATTATACAAAAGATGCTATCAAAGAACATTTGTTTACGTTACTTCAAAAATTAATTTTCAGGTTTTGATTCTTATTTTGATATTTTTATGTATATAATAGTTTTCTTTTTCAATGTTGTATTGTTCTAATGTCAAACTGTTTTGAAATTGTAATTGAAAAGGAAATAAAAACACTTTATTATTATTATTATTATATTTTAATGCTCTTTTAATCCATTTTTGAGTTAAGAATAAATAATTATTTAATAATAAAAAAATTAGATAACACTGTGAGATGACGAGAAGTATCGTAACTTCCAAAATAAATCTTCAGGTTTAGATTTTTGTTTTGTTGATAGAATAGAAAGAAATACAAATTTATTTCAGATACATACAATACATATACAATGGTAAATTATATATCATACATTGAAATATTGTCAACAAAAAAAAGGTTGTGATTACATAATATTTTTAACTTCATTAAAGTATTCCTACAGGGAATATGGTTTACATTCTATAAGAATTTTGAATACTGCTTTTTTGAATTGCTTAAAATTATTTATAATTTTGATGTGATTTGGTAATGAGTTAAAAAAATTTAGACTACTGTATATTAAATTACTATTTAAAAAAAATAGATCACTTTATACTCAATGGTAAAACTATTGCAATCTTTAAAATGCATTTATCTCAAAAACTAATTTTAGAAGTTACGATATTTGTCATCTCACAATGTAATATGCCAGTGATTTAATTTCCTTGTTGTTTAGTTGTATTGTTGTATTGTCTCAGCTGATAATATTGGTGTGGATTTTGTTTGATTTTGGGTATAGTTTGGTTGGTAGGGGACACCCACCCACCCCACCTTTGCTCGCATAGTTATTTTCATAGGATAACACTCTTTCTGAAATTATTTAAACAATATAAAACGTCTGTATCTATTGACAAGGTGAACTAAATTATGGTATAAAATTTAATTCTAAAACGAAAATAAAGCATAACTTTTTTTCCAATCAGTCTTTGTTTTTGAGATAACGAAGTTCAAACATCAAAAAAGAACGTCTGGCGTTTACTCGGAATATTATTTT
Source organism: Lordithon lunulatus (assembly GCA_963942505.1). Classification (NCBI taxonomy): domain Eukaryota; kingdom Metazoa; phylum Arthropoda; class Insecta; order Coleoptera; family Staphylinidae; genus Lordithon; species Lordithon lunulatus. The sequence goes on along the minus strand of OZ012672.1, from coordinate 54,093,881 downwards.
TAATATTTTTCGTCTCGAATTTATATTTATGCGAGTGCAAGTTTTATTATTATAAGACCTAATATTTTTTTCATAACAAATTAATGAAAATATTAAGTTCCGTGTGTTTATATTTGCCAGACAGGGAATAATTTACACCATCATGAAATTACACAAAATTTTATAAACCTTTAAAAACATAGCATATAACAATAATATTTAGAATTAATATACTGCACAGACAAAGAATTTTATACACAGAATTCCCCCTTTTAACAGCCGCATCTCTTCATAAAGTAAATTAAATTGAAATGAGTATGTCGGACCTGCTCCATCAAAAGCGGAAATAAACGCAGAGAACGGCAAATAAAACTAAAAATATAAAGCAAGTTAGTGCTTGAATAAAACCACATCTTTTGTAATTGAAAATGTGTATAATTGAGTTCTTTAGTTGAGTAAATTAAAACCCTTAATGTACTTCTATTATTTGCAACTGACCAATTATGTTAATTTAATTTATGTTTGTTGTAATGGCAAGGCGTATATCGTATTGAAAGTAGATTGAAATAGATTTCAGTTCATTTCATGTGAACGGGTTATCATAAATTTTAGATCTAATCGTATTCAGTTCTATTTCAATCCTATGTGTGAACATGGAAATTGTGAGTAATACATCAGTAAGAGTAATCACTCTACATTTTCACATATAAACCATCTCTCTAGTATTGGACATTAGAGGCTTACTAATGTTTTATCGTCACGCAAAAATGTTCCCTATATAATTGATGATCGATAAAAAAATCTACAGAAAAACATCTACAGAAAAAATCTACTTTTAATCTGTAGGACTAGAAATACTCTATATTGTTACATAAAAACCATTTCTATAGAATTTTAAATAGAGACGCTACCGAATTGAAACTGGGGAAAGCATGAAATTTCATAATTTTCAAATGTTCGCACCGCTGCAGGGCGAAAACAGTAAGAGCTACAGAAAAACGTCTAGTCTCAATTTGTAGGGATAGAAATACTCTAACTTTTTACATATAAACCCTCTGTCTAGCATTTTAACTAGAGATGCTACAGAGTTTAATCTGGGGAAAACATGAAATTTCATAATATTCACATTTTGTCACCGCTACAGTGCGAAAATGGTAACAGCTATAGAAAAACGTTTAACAATAATCTTAAGAAAAACGTCTAGTTTTAAGCTGTATGGTGATCAGAAATCACATAGTCTAGTATTAAGTTGTATGATCAAAAATCAGATAGTCTAGTTTGAAGCTGTATGATGATCAGAAATCACAGTCTGGTTTTAAGCTGTATGATGATCAGAAATTAGATAGTCTAGTTTTAAGCAGTATGATGTAGGTATTCAGAGATAAACCATCTCTATAGCATTACAAATAGAGAAGCTACAGAGTTGAAACAGGGAAAAAACATGCAATAATCCCTTGTTTTTATATTTCATTATATTGTACTCTTAGTTGTTTTATTATGTAGTATATATTCTGTATTCTGTTTCTGCATTTCATGTATTATATTTATATGAAAGAAATTTTAGTAGTGGTTATATGACTGCTCAAATTTTTCCTCTCATTCGACTACATGGATTATTTTAGAAAATAAAATTTAGTAATTATATACAACTTGTGACTATTTTCATTATCGAATAATAATTGTACATGAAAATATTTTAATAATTGTGAACAAACAAAAAAAAACTCTTGAAATTCGTTTTTATGTTGGTTGGTTATTAGATTGAACTAGTAATATGTGAAACAGATGAAACTACTGGATATTATACATATAAAATAAAAACTCAATCAACGCTGCTCGCACTCCAACATATACAGAACTGAAACTAACTTTGCTCTGCATTTTATTTGATTATCATACAAATGCATGCGCGCAACATTAATGTTGTTATGCACAAAGTGACTAAATTCGCTCGTTATGTAAATTGCGTTTATTGTACTGTGCATGAACTTATGTCAGAGAGGAACGTGCATTTAGTAGGAATTATTATAACATCTAAATGCACCGGGGCATAACTAAAGTGGTGTCACAACTTGAGGATTTTATTTTTGATTTACGAGTAATAGCGTGATGAAATAATAAAATAAAATTTAAATTATTCTAGTTGTATGTTTCCTTTAACCCAGCCTAAGTTGGTCAAAGGTCCATCTCGTACTGTGCATTGCGGAACAGGGGTTCAAATCCCGTCGTGGGCGTAATTTCGCAAATCACCTTTCGCAGTGTTTTAGAGTTTTTTTTTGTGAATTTTAGGTAAATATCAGGTTTCTGTACTCCTCTAAACTCCTAGCGGAAAGCTATATGTGAGGGTGTGAAAGGAGAGTGGGTTGAAAATTGCAGAAAGCTGACTGAATGGTTAGGAGAGGATGGAAAAGGCGTGAAAATCTGTAGGAGGCTGTCATGGGAAAAGAAAATGGCAAGGACAGACGGGGTCAATCATTTTAACACCTGCTTCCTCTTAAGAGTATCAATATATTTATACTTTTTGCAAATTATTGTTGTCCTGCAATTGGATTTTCTTTGTCTAGGACAATAAAGCCTATTATTATTATTATTATTATTATAAATCTAATTATACTAGGTAAATTTTTTTCAGAATATATATATATATATATATATATATATATATTAGTCCGAAAAAAAATGTACCTAGTATAATTAGATTTATAATAATAATAATAGGCTTTATTGTCCTACACAAACAAAATAGAATAACAGGACAACAAAGTATAAATATATTGATACTCTTAGAGGAAGCAGGTGTTAAAATGATTATGTTTTTGATATAAATATATTTGAATGTGCTATAATGTTGTTTATTCTTATAGTATTTGGAAGTACGTTTTGATTAATTTCTTTCTTTCGATGTTAATACATGTAGGCAGAATTTTTTAATCTAAATAAAATTCGTTGAATAGTTATATAATTTATCGGATTAGCTTGATAATGGCTAGAGGGTAGCCGAAAATATTCGCAAACAGCAATAAACATGTGATAGAAAAATTCGTTTTATTTATTTATTATAATAAATTATCACAAAGTAGATGCCGATTCAATCCAATATTTATAAAAATACATATTTTGGTTTATTAAAGGGAGCAAAATTCTTTGCTTTAATTACTGTATTCTGTAAATGGTATGTTAATAATATTATTATTATAATTATTATTATGTATAGGTATATTATCGAAAAAAAAGAACCTTAAATATACCACACTGTTTAAATGATTTTTTTACAAATATTATCTAGAGAATTATTTATTATAACTTTCATATTATCTTGTACAAAATTATCATGACCAATTACAAACCGATGTCACATAAAACATTTACGCCGACTAGCGATGCAATACACACACAAAAAAAAACTTCAGAAACTAAATCAAAGATTAATACTCACGTTTTAGTCTGTTTTAAAAGTTTTCCCAAGGACGTGCAGTTTCTGCAACAAATTATTTTCCAAGCGGACGAACAACTCGCGTAACTGGCGCGGTGATGCTGCGTAGCGGCGGCGCTGTGCGACGCTGCTGGTGAATCGGGAGATACTGCCCAGGATAGCGAATTCTCCCTGCAACAGCCTCTGGACCGGCGCTCCCTAAAACCGAATGCTACTGTATAATAACCGCCGCCGTTTGTGTTAGCGCGCCCGCCAAGTTCATAAACCAGTGAAATCATCCTCTCGCTATTGACACATTTTGGGTGGTTTGACACTGAAAACTCTTAGGGCTATGTTGTAATCGAAACTGAACTTCTAATTGAAATTTAGTTACAATCTCAATGAATTTTATAAAATGCTATTAATTACTAATAGATAGTTAGATAATTTATATATATATATATATATATATATATATATCGTTGCTTAAGCAGCAACAAAACACATCTAAAATTTATGTTAAGGTTGCCAGGACAAAGAAAAACTAATGTCCAAACCACCTCTGACATACGTCATGCATAATATAAATTTAAAAATTAGCAGAAAAGAAAGATATATGTGAAATTTCCGCGAATCTATAATACACAAATATCCAATACAATAATATTTTCATTAAAAAAAACATACTGTTGAAACTGAGTAACCATACAATATTTTCATAACTCATTTTCTAAAAATATACAGGCAATTACCATTTAGCATCTTTAAGTAGCCATTACTGTTAAACCCATGAAGGTATATAATTTTTGACTTGAGAATCTAATAGCTCTATTAATTTTGATATAAAACATGTAATTGGAATATAATTTCAAATATTTTCTACACTCTAGGGATGATTTTAATGAAGTAAATTTCAGACAATTAATATTAGCAATTTTAAATAGCTATCACTGCTAAACCAATGAAATTATATAACTTTTGACTTCAGAAGCTAAGAGCCCTGTTAGTTTTGATATAAAAACACGTAATCGACATATTATTTAATTTTTTTTTCCACTCTGTAGGCATGATTTAATGAAGTCAAACTAAAAAAATAAAGTAGTAAAGTAAAGACAATTACCTCTAGTAACTGTAAGTAGCTATTACTGCTAAACGAATGTGATTATATAATTTTTGACTTCAGAATCTGTTAGGCCCTGTTAATTTTGATATAGAAACATATAATAGCAATATAAACTCCACTGTTTTCTACAGTATAGGGATGATTTTGAGTTTAGATAATTGTCATTTAGCAAGTTCAAGATTACTGCAAAACTAATGAAAATATATAATTGTTGACTAGAGAATTTTTGTGTGTCTCAAAATATAACAAAGACTTCACTAGCAGTGGTACAGTGAAGAGATCTAGCAATAACGAAATTTAGATGTGTAAATTGCTAAGAGGTGTATTCATACATATATTATTTAACAAGGCGGAAAGACCCATGTATGGGTCGATTGCCAGAATAAAGATGATTATATATATATATATATATATATATATATATATATATATATATATATATATATATATATATATATATATATATATATATTATATACAATCCCAAAATTTATAATATTTAATGCAATCAATATTATTTAACAAAGACTTTAAGTGTTGCAGCTATCGAATATTGCTACAAATTGACATTTTTAATATAAACATATTTAGCAATCACCATTTGCAATTTGCAAATGTTATTTTGAAAACTAAATTTTTTACAAATTTTTTAAATTCCCACGTAATTTATTTATACACTTTTTTGTAGTAAAACAGCTATAACTCGAGTTGCAGATATTGAATATTGCTACAAATTGACATTTTTAATGTAAACATATTTATAAATCACCAGTTACAATTTGAAAATGTTATTTTGAAAACTAAATGTTTTACGAATTTTTTAAACTCCCACTTAATTTATTTATAGATTTTTTATTAGTAAAACAGCTATAACTCAAGTAGCAGCTATCGAATATTGCTACAATTTGAAATTTTTAATGTAAACATATTTAGCAATCACAATTTGGAATTTGAAAATATTATTTTAAAAACTAAATTGTTTACGAATTTTTGAAACTCCCACTTAATTTATTCAAAGACTTTTTTTTAGTAAAACAGCTATAACTCGAGTTACAGATATCGAATATTGCTACAAATTGACATTTTTAATATAAACATATTTAGCAATCACCATTTGCAATTTGAAAATGTTATTTTGAAAACTAAATTTTTTACAAATTTTTTAAATTCCCACGTAATTTATTTATACACTTTTTTTAGTAAAACAGCTATAACTCGAGTTGCAGATGTTGAATATTGCTACAAATTGACATTTTTAATGTAAACATATTTATAAATCACCAGTTACAATTTGAAAATGTTATTTTGAAAACTAAATTTTTTACGAATTTTTTAAACTCCCACTGAATTTATTTATAGGCTTTTTTAGTAAAACAGCTATAACTTGAGTTGCAACTGTCGAATATTGCTACAAATTTACATTTTTAATGTAAACATATTTAGCAATAACCATTTGCAATTTAAAAATGTTATTTTGGAAATTATTTATTTTACGATTTTTTATTATTTATAGACTCTTATTAATAAAACAGTTATTACTCGAGTTGCAGCTATCGAATATTGCTACAAATTGATATTCTTAATGTAAATATATTTAGCAATCACCATTTGAAATTTGAAAATGTTATTTTAAAACACTATTTTTTTACGAATTTAAATTCCCACTGAATTTATTTATAGACTTTTTTTTAGTAAAATAGCTATAACTCGAGTTTCAGCTATCGAATATTGCTACAAATTGATATTTTTAATGTAAATACATTTAAAAATGACCTTTTGCAATTTGAAAATGTTATTTACAAAACTAAATTTTTTACGAATTTTTTAAACTCTCAATTAATTTATTTATAGACTTTTTTTAGTAAAACAGCTATAAATCGAGTTGCAGCTATCGAATATTGCTACAAATTGATATTTTTAATGAAAACATATTTAGCAATCACCATTTGCAATTTGAAAATGTTATTTTGAAAACTAATATTTTTACGAATTTTTTAATCTGCCACTTAATTTATTTATAGACTCTTTTTAGTAAAACAGCTATAACTCGATTTGCAGGTATCGAATATTGCTACAAATCGACATTTTTAATGTAAACATATTTAGCAATCACCATTTGCAATTTGAAAATGTTATTTTGAAAACTAATATTTTTACGAATTTTTTAATCTGCCACTTAATTTATTTATAGACTCTTTTTAGTAAAACAGCTATAACTCGATTTGCAGGTATCGAATATTGCTACAAATCGACATTTTTAATGTAAACATATTTAGCAATCACCATTTGCAATTTGAAAATGTTATTTTGAAAACTAAATTTTTTACGAATTTTTTAAACTCCAACTTAATTTATTTATAGACTTTTTTTAGTAAAACAGCTATAACTGGAGTTGCAGCTATCGAATATTACTAGAAATTGACATTTTTAATGTAAACATATTTAGCAATCACAATTTGGAATTTGAAAATGTTATTTTGAAAACTAATTTTTTTATGAATTTTTTAAACTCTCACTTAATTTATTTATAGCCTTTTTTTTAGTAAAACAGCTATAATACGAGAAATATATATATATATATATATATATATATATATATATATATATAATTTTAGTATCGAATGATTCATTTGAAATAGTCGTTTAACCTACACATTAGAACTGATTTTTCGCGGAAATTCCGTTATGTGACCTATATCATAATATACATAGCTGATCGCAGAAAAATAATCTCTTTCAGAATCCGCAATAAAAAACAGGGTTGTCATTTAAAAAAAATATAACTAAGTCTTATAGTTATGGAAAGTTCTAAGGTAGATATATTTTACGCCAAACAAAATCAGCGATTTGTTATTTCATTTTTATATTTAATTGAAATTTAATGTAACCTATATTTCTGACGCTTCTTATGAATGAAATTAAAATTATATGTCGCTATCCATTTTCATTCAGGTGCAATTACAGCCTAAAGTTGGTAAATATTCCTGGAACGAGGGCAGCGAGAACCACCGCAAGTTTACCCGGAAATATTTGACTTTGTAACTTCAGTAATCCTTTTGAACTCTGCATGTAACATTAAATCAATATAGACACTCATTGAATTATTTACTCAAACCGGATGCAAAACATGATTGGTAATTACTGTAAAATCTATCATTCTCATCTAAAAATCAATCACACATATTAGAATATTTTAGGAATAGTATCTTCAATATTATTTGCATATACATATTTAGCAAAAAAAATTTATTGTTTTATATTGGTCGCTGTGTGAGTTCGCGCGGCGGTTTTTTTTTCGGTGTATTGTTAATAAACGGAATGTACAAATAAAATTGATTTTTTCTACAATTATTTACTCTTGGCAAGCACAAAATAAGAAAAAAAACAAATTTATGTTAATTTTGTTACCTGTTATTGAATAATATTTGCAATAAACCAAATTAAAATTTTTAATAAAACGACTGAACATTAAAATTAAACAAAAAGACAAATATTGTCAAACATAGTCATATATCATCAAATATTGTCAAAAAATCTCAAAAATTGTCAAATATTGTCAATTATCGTCAAATAATGTCAAATATTGTCAACAATGTCAATAAATTTAAAAATTTCAAAAATGTCAAAAATGACACCAAATATTTTTTGATATATAGTAACGCACTGATAGCACTAAAATTTAGGTACTATAACACTGCTTTAATAAAAGATAATGTGCACTCCATAAACAAACTAGAACTGCGCCTTATTTTTCTATAGTCTTTCTATTGTAATGTATATTGTATGTAATGCATGCAATGTACTATATTCTTGCTTATAGCATGAGCACTAACAAACAAGAAGCAGAAGAAATCTTTATTTTAAAAGATACCAATGGTAAACGCGTGCTTATAGTGTGGGTGACAGAAAATAATAAGAAAATAGTTAGGTTAGTCAGCAGTCTAAAAGATAATCAGATGCTTTTCCTACAAAACAAAAATTGATACTACACATGTTCCCTAAATAATAGTGATCATAATCTACACCAAATAACCCCCCCACACAATAATAACACATGATAAAAATTGAATTATGTAATTTAGATTATCCATCAACGTCGTAGCAATACAAGTCGCTATCATAAAAAAACTACTATAAATCTCACAAAAAGCCTCAGACCGGCAGAATATTAATACAAAATGTGACTTACCGAATTCCACACAAGATGTACTAATCACATTCACTGCGCACACAATTAAAACTAACTTATTAATGAAATTGTTCACATTTTAAAGGCGACCGTCGTGGACCCGCTGCAATTAATCTCACGACTGACCGGTCCAAGCCGGACGATATGCAGATATGACGCATCATTTTTTACTCGCGCTCTTCGTCACAAACACATAAAAAGTTGCACATTCTATTTCGATATTCAGAAAAAGTCACTTTGCAACAAACAGTAAGTTATATGTCCTCTAACAATAGGAAATGTGATATTCTACGCATCAAATAAATATGTTTCTAGAACATTCTAATTTACGTAATAAATAAATAGATGTGTCGCACTAGATAAATAAATTAATGATAAGTCAGCATAATTTTTAATATATAAAGAAATAATTGTAAACATCTATTCAGTGTAGAATACTCAGTATAGAAATACAGTGTAGAATACTCAGTATAGAAATATAGTATAGAAATACTCTGTGAAATAAAGTTACTTTTTAAAAAGTCTTTAAGTTGGACATTTAACTAGTATTATTTATTTATAGCGAATATTTGATTTGTTTGTTGTAAAATCGCAAACTATACACAATCACAAACCGAGTTGGGGTAATCTGCTAAAATTTAAGCTACATTGGTCCACAAACAGAGACAAAATCTTGATAAAAACGTTTCCCAGCAAAAGTCGACACAAATATGCGCACAGAAAGACAATAGTTTGTGTAACTTAGGTTACCTGATAGTATATCAGTATATATATATATATATATATATATATATATATATATGTATACATATTTATAGGTTTAATTACGCACAAATGAATAAAAATTAAACATATATTCATATATTGTATATATTATAGTCAAATATTGTCCAATATTCTCAAACATTGGTAAATATCGTGAAATATAGTCAAATGTCAACAAATATTGTCAAATAATATCGTCAAATATTGTCAAACATGTCAAAAATATCAATGAAATTCGGAAAGTCGTGTCGTGCCCACACCAGATATTTTTCTTTAATTTGATAATATGTACATCTTTGAGGAATTGACGAGCACAATGCGCACTATATGACTGTAATGCAAAGGTATATTCACCCCACGTCTGGGTAATTGTGAGAACATAATACCCTTATTTTTCAGGCTACATCTTTATGTAACATCAAATTTAAACGAAACCAGTTCATTAGGATGAATCCAGTGATTTGTAGCTGCTAACAAGCAACGGTAATTGATGCTGCGCTTATATAATCATTCGCTACACTACATTCATTAGGGTTTCTTTTTCTGTAATAGGAAACTTATTATTACGTTATAACTACGTACAGCGAAATACGTTTCTTCTCCCTCTCTCTTAATAATTATGAGTTTTTTTTTAATATAAAAATCATTTATTAATTTTGAATACATACATATAAATAACATACTAATTTCAGAAAATTATGCTTCCTCTCAGTGCTGTCACCAATCCACTTGCCCTTAATCTACTTCATGGTAAATTACTACCATATTTTGACTTGGCATTAAAATCGTCCCCTATAATACATTTTTTTGAACTGTTTATAATAATGGTTTTAAGGGTTGAAGTGAAGATATTAAAGATATTTATTATTATATTTGGAGAAATTTAATCATAATATTAATTGTTGTTAAACAACGCCAGTTTATTTAATTGGCGATTTAATTCACATTCATCCAGCATTGTCAGCAAAATGGAATTAATAGGCAGCTCCGTTGAAAATGTGCCCCATCGGGAGATCTGTAGTAGACATATTGAATTGTGGCCTGTTCGATCGGTCACGTTGATCCGAATTCAATTATGATAATGCCTGTTCCAAAAGAGCGGACGCTTTTTGCGCTTGCCCTTTTTAAATATGCACGAACGAGATTCTTTTTTTTAGCAGGAATATGGATTGCCAACATAAAATTGTAAAGCGTGAGAGTGCACGCTTTCAGTTTTTAAATTAGATTTCATAGGCATATTGTTGTCACGAATATATGTATGGCATTAAAGTTCATAGAGGGGATTTTATAGTTAGTTTTAATAGAGTGATTTGTATTTGCATATAAATATCACTTCAACATTTATATATTATTTATATATGAATCGAAATAGTGAGGATCGTATATTTCAGTTTTCTTTGTTCTTGCTTATTTTGTCAGCTAGTTACTTACTCTAACAAATAGAATGTAGATTTATATTATTTTCTTATGAAAACTGAACAACCTATTCTGGTTCTAGGGCCAAATTATAATTTTTTATAATAACATACGTTATATTAAAAGGGCTGAAGCGCTTTAATATCAAATAATTTATTAGGTTGCTGATTACAAACAGATGCCACTGGAGAAATGAAAAATGCAAAATGAAAAATTCAAAGTTTAGTTTTCATATATTGGATTGTTAAGGCGTCTACTTTGGGATAATTTATTTTAAAGGATAAATAAAATGATTTTTTATTTTGTTTTTGTATCACACTTCAGTTATACTTTTCAACTAGTTTCATCCAAGTTCTAGCCAACGTGTATCTGAAGTGTGATAAAAAACAACTTATTTAACTTTTTATCACACTTCAGTTACACGTTGGCTAGAACTTGGATGAAACAAGTTGCAAAGTGTAACTGAAGTGAAGATAAAAAACAAAGTAAAAAATCGTTTTATTTATTTTATTAGTTTGAATTATCCCAAAGTAGACGCCTTAACAATCCAATATATGAAAAATAAACGTTGAATTTTTCATTTTGCATTTTTTATATCTACGGTGGCATCTGCTTGCAATCAGCAACCTAATAAAATATTTGATAATAAAGCGCTTCAGCCCTTTTAATATAACGTATGTTATTATAAAAAATTATAATTTGGCCCTAGAACCAGAATAGGTTGTTATAACATATTTATTAGCATATATGATTTACAGTATTTATTGTTAGTATATCAGTATTTAATGGATGCATACTTCCTGAAAATTTAATGAGCTCGCATGACCAGACCGGGGTTAGCATTGGTTAGTGCGATAATTGCGACTTACTATCGACACGCAAGTATCAAATTTGATTTCATTATTTAAATAACATGCTGGTTCCTAGAAAAAACGTGTTTTATTTGCTCTACATAGCTCAATTTCATAAATTACTATACTGGAATCAATACGTAATTAAACTTAATCATTGCACGAACTGTTCAGATGATTAATCTAATTCAATACACGACTATAAAATGTAATTCATTTGAAGATAAGCACATCAAAATAGTTTGTTTTTAGAAGCCTGAAATGGTCAACGCGTAGCAAAAACTTGTTTTGTTCAACTCGCAATGACACAGCTATGTGAGTCAGTCATGAGCTGTGCGATTGTTACTGTGAGTAATATTGGTAATATGATCCTATCTAGCCAACAATAACACAGCTACTTTATAATAACTATTTAATCAGCTTCCAAAACAGTATAAATTACAGTAGAAACTACGAAATTGTATCAATGTTGTGAAATTGGTACACAATTCTCGAGGGATGCTGGGACGTAGTGATGAGGTAAACATTAATACACTGCACTCACTGTTCTTAAAATACGTCTGTATAATATAAAATCCAGCAACACACTGGTGACAAATAGACCGTTTTTGGGGGTCGTAGAAAGGGGTTAGGTAAACACATGGCTATTCCGTACCCACTTAAGTCATAATATGCGATGGGTTTTTTTTTGTTATAAAAATCATTGATTATTTTTGAATACATACATAGGTTTCATATAAATAACATATTAATTTCGGAAAATTGTGCTCCCTCTCAGTGCTGTTCCCAATCCACTGACCTGGACAGCCTGGTGTGAAGGAGTTCTTGTTGTTCTTGTTTTTGTTGTTTTTGTTATTGGTGTTATTGTTGATGGCGGTGTTGTATTTTGTTTAGTTTTCCTGTTTTTCTTAATTCTGAATTAAGAGGTCTTAATTTTTGTTTAAATGTTTTTAAGGTAGTATTGTTTTTTATGTCTTTAGGTAAATTATTGAAGTGTTTGATTCCAATATGTATTCCATTCTGTAGAGCTGATGTCCGGCTTTTTCCTGTTGCTATATCACTTTTTCTTCTTGTATAGTGGTGATGTAAGTCTCTTCGTTGATTTAGATGGATGCTAGTTTTCATTAATTGATTTTTGATTTGCATGACTAGTAAGAGGTTTCTTTGTTTTATTTTATTTTCTATGGTTGGAATATACAGCTGAGTAAAATAAAATATGCATATACAATTCAATAAATTCTGCATGAATAATCATCGTAGATTACTACGACGTTGATTCATGCAGTGACTTCCCTCCATCCATACTAAACAAACTACCCTCACTTGATGCAATTTATGATGTAGCTAATAAAGTAATTTTCAAAAATGTATTCTATCGTAAGTAATATATAACTAGTTTAATCAATCTTATAGTTAATGTTAAATACATTTAATGTAAATCTATATAAAACGTCCCCTAATTTTCATAAGGTCGTAAAGTATATCAAATATGAAATATAATAAAAACCTTTCATCATCTTACAGCTTTATTTTTATCCCGAGGCGTTTTTCCAGTCTACAGAAAAACATTTGAAACATCAATTATGTTTTTAAAATTACTAAATAATACTGTTTGGCGGAAAGACTCGGGAAGATAGCCCAATAAAGATTGTTTATATATAATACTGTTCAGCATAAAAAATCTATATCATCTTTACATACATTATTTGTACAGTAAATTACTTTTAGGATGATTGTAATTATTTCGCAAATGGAAATTACATATTAAATAATAATTATTCTAGTTTTCAGCAAATTAGTAAATCAATATATTTCATAATCGATGTAGTTTACGACCGAGACGCGATGACATTTATTATACAACATGTGTGAACACGTAAGGCCACGATTATCACGCGATGGGTTTGCCTCACACAAAAACAGTTATTGTATGTATAACTATTACCTGAAGAAATGTTTGCAATTCAATCATTCAATATTGATAGTCACATTTATTTTGTCCAGGGTCGTTAGTAAGTCTGTTTTATATACTCCCTTTTCCCTGTAAATTGTTATTGGGCATTGTTTGGTTGGTAGGGGACGCCCGCCCACCCCACCATATTTTTTCCATAGGATAACACTCTTCTTGGAATAGTTTAAACAATATAAAACGTCTGTATCCATTGAGAAAACTATGCGAGCGAAGGTGGGGTGGGCGGGCGGCCCCTATTAACCAAACTATGCCCGTCAACTATTTCAAACGACTTGAACTCTGCACTACACTATTATCTATAACTATCTATGATTCAATTAAATTCATTTAATAATTTACGCCTAATATATAAAAAGAATGTGAGAAATATTGTAGTTCAGAGTTCAAGTCATTTGAAATAGTTGACGGGCATTGTTTGGTTGGTGGGGGCCACCCGCCCACCCCACCTTCGTTCGCATAGTTTTCTCAATGGATACAGACGTTTTATATTGTTTAAACTATTCCAAGAAGAGTGTTATCCTATGGAAAAACTATGCAAGAAAAGGTGGGGTGGGCGGGTGGCCCCTACCAACCAAACTATGCCTGTCCACTATTTCAAATGACTTGAACTATGTACTACATTGTTATCCGTTACTTTCTATGATTCAATTAATTTTATTTATTAATTTACTCCTAATGTATAAAAAGAATGTGAAAAACAATGTAGTGCAGAGTTCAAGTCGTTTGAAATAGTGGACGGTCATAGTTTGGTTGGTAGGGGCCACCCGCCCACCCCACCTTTGTTTGCATAGTTTTTCCATAGGATAACACTCTTCTAGAGAATAGTTTAAACAATATAAAACGTCTGTATCCATTGAAAAAACTATGCGAGCGAAGGTGGGGTGGGCGGTTGGCCCCTACCAACCAAACAATGCCCGTCCACTATTTTAAACAACTTGAACTCTGCACTACACTATTATCTATAACTTTCTATGATTCAATTAAATTCATTTATTAATTTACGCCTAATATATAAAAAGAATGTAAGAAATAATGTAGTACAGAGTTCAAGTCATTTGCAATAGTTGACGGGCATAGTTTGGTTGGTAGGGGCCGCCCGCCCACCCCACCTTTGCTCGCATAGTTTTTTTCAATGGATACAGACGTTTTATATTGTTTAAACCATTCTCTAGAAGAGTGTTATCCTATGGAAAAACTATGCAAACAAAGGTGGGGTGGGCGGGTGGTCCCTACCAACCAAACTATGCCCGTCCACTATTTCAAACGACTTGAACTCTGCACTACATTGTTTTTCATATTCTTTTTATACATTAGGAGTAAATTAATAAATAAAATTAATTGAATCATAGAAAGTAACGGATAACAATGTAGTACATAGTTCAAAAAATTAGTCATTTTAAATAGTGGACAGGCATAGTTTGGTTGGTAGGGGACACCCGCCCACCCCACCTTTGTTTGCATAGTTTTTCCATAAGATAACACTCTTCATGGAATAGTTTAAACAATATAAAACGTCTGTATCCATTAAAGAAAACTATGCGAGCGTAGGTGGGGTGGGCGGGCGGTCCCTACTAACCAAACTATGCCCGTCAACTATTTCAAATGACTTGAACTATGCGCTACATTATTATTCACATATATTTTTTTAAATCATCTTAAATTAATAAATTAAATTAATTGAATCATACAAAGTAACGGAAAACAACAGTGTAGTACAGATTTCAAGTTCGTTTGAAATAGTGGACGGTCATAGTTTGGTTGGTAGGGGCCACCCGCCCACCCCACCTTTGTTTGCATAGTTTTTCCATAGGATAACACTCTTCTAGAGAATAGTTTAAACAATATAAAACGTCTGTATCCATTGAAAAAACTATGCGAGCGAAGGTGGGGTGGGCGGTTGGCCCCTACCAACCAAACAATGCCCGTCCACTATTTTAAACAACTTGAACTCTGCACTACACTATTATCTATAACTTTCTATGATTCAATTAAATTCATTTATTAATTTACGCCTAATATATAAAAAGAATGTGAGAAATAATGTAGTACAGAGTTCAAGTCATTTGCAATAGTTGACGGGCATAGTTTGGTTGGTAGGGGCCGCCCGCCCACCCCACCTTTGCTCGCATAGTTTTTTTCAATGGATACAGACGTTTTATATTGTTTAAACCATTCTCTAGAAGAGTGTTATCCTATGGAAAAACTATGCAAACAAAGGTGGGGTGGGCGGGTGGTCCCTACCAACCAAACTATGCCCGTCCACTATTTCAAACGACTTGAACTCTGCACTACATTGTTTTTCATATTCTTTTTATACATTAGGAGTAAATTAATAAATAAAATTAATTGAATCATAGAAAGTAACGGATAACAATGTAGTACATAGTTCAAAAAATTAGTCATTTTAAATAGTGGACAGGCATAGTTTGGTTGGTAGGGGACACCCGCCCACCCCACCTTTGTTTGCATAGTTTTTCCATAAGATAACACTCTTCATGGAATAGTTTAAACAATATAAAACGTCTGTATCCATTAAAGAAAACTATGCGAGCGTAGGTGGGGTGGGCGGGCGGTCCCTACTAACCAAACTATGCCCGTCAACTATTTCAAATGACTTGAACTATGCGCTACATTATTATTCACATATATTTTTTTAAATCATCTTAAATTAATAAATTAAATTAATTGAATCATACAAAGTAACGGAAAACAACAGTGTAGTACAGATTTCAAGTTCGTTTGAAATAGTGGACGGGCATAGTCAGATTCGTTCAAATAATGTATGTAATTAGAATTATCCATACTTTCTATGTGTCGCCGAATAACTTTATCATTACAACTTTGAAATAAATTTAATTGGACTAAGAATAGAGTTTGAATTCATTCCGGGAATTTTTAATTGCAACGCGAGCTGCATTCCGGATAATGATTTAAAATCCGTGCGTGCAATATGTAAAAAACATTTATTCTACGCTTTATTTGATTATTCTATGGATTACTGAATGAAATCCACAGAAATACATATATTTTGCTTTTAGAATTAAATATATAATTCGTTCTTTTTTAATAGATACCTTCGAAGCGTAGGATTTCATTTATTGCCTTAAAAATCTGTGGGGAAATTAAATATATTGCATCAAGTTGATATATATATATATATATATATATATATATATATATATATATAGCCAACAATTATCTGAATCGAATGCCTAGAATTATAAAGTCACTTTTTTAATTTTTTATAATACATGGCGTTTCTGAAACGCTCATTTGGAGATAATACGGAGGCTAAAAAAAGTATGATTAGTGATAAGTTTTTCTGGTATCTCTCGCCCCTATAATTATGGGCACTATTATTATTATGTAACCATCCCGCTCTCAGATCACTTAAGTATAGATGTTTAGAGCCAATAAATATCTTATAATCGATCCGTATCGAAAAAGATTATTTATATATGTTTGTTTTATTGGAAAAACTTTAAAACATAATTTCACTCTTTTTGTTTCTCTTTTGTGAACTACTCAAAATAGAAGAACTGTGAACAGAACTGAATAATTATGTAAAGAGAGCATTCAAGAAAATGTTCTTGAATAAAAAGGACCTTAAAACATAATTTCACTCAGTTTGTATTATCTTCCGAGAATAATAGAAAACAACAGAACTGTGAACAGTACTGAAAAAATATGTATGGACATTATACAATAAATGTCCTTGAATAGTAAGGGCTTTGGTACATAGCTTCCCTTATTTTGTAATCTCTTCCGAGAACAATACATAACATAAGAGCTGTGAATAGCTCAATGATTATGTAAGGACAGTATACCAAAAATAGTAAGAACCTATTATACACCAGTTCCTGACATATCTTTCTCCCTAATTTGTTATTATTACCGGACATCTGTACTTTAAACAAGTTTAAATTGTCGTATATAACAGTACGAGCCCTAATAAGTTTATTATTCATATAAAGAAGACTTTTGTATATATACTTCCAAAACTTATTCTGATTCAACTTTAAACGTCTAATTTACAAAGTTATCTGTTGCCGTATCATAAAAACTAATGTGTGCAGCCCTTTGTTTCCGACTATCCAAATCTCTTCAAGCACTTCCGCCCGTTTAAAAGGGACCAGTAGAAAGTTTCCGTTTCTGGGGAAACTTTGGGGGAACGCACATATTTTCCCCTGCGACTTACGATAAAACTTGTGGCGGCACGAATAGCGAAAACATCCCTCTTGTTTTAAGGTAGATCAGAACAAACACGACGTGAGTGAATAACAGCGGTATTATACGAGTTTATTATAGAAGCTTGTTTTATAAATGGACTCCAAGGGAGAAATATATAGTATTATTTATTGATTTTATTATACTTACTTTCTTAAATATCTGTACTCTTGCTAGATGGTATTTTATTGTATTCTTACTTCTCTCCTCCAACTTAATTTCGGGATTAGTGGGTGTCTAACTTATTTTCATAAAATTAAAACAAATCTATGCTCATATAACCTTCTCTTTCTCTAACTCGGTAACAAAAACCTAACATTCATATAATATTCTTTTTCTATAACTCGGTAACTAAAAGGAATGTTTATATAATATTCCTTTTCTTAGCATCACGTTAGATTTCACCTGTCACCGAGCTAGTAGATCACTCTGTACAATTCGTAAAATATTCAATTTCAACAATTTTGGCTTCAGAGTTCACAAATTCTTTTCCAGGCATATTAACACATTTTGTATAAATTTGGGCGAGTTACATCACACTGTGAACACTCAAATTACAAGTTGTCCGTTTATATATTTCACGTCAAAATTTCACACTGTTATATCAACTACTAAGCAATTTATAGCATTTTTATAAAATAACATGATATTGTTAGTATTCAATCCCCCAAAAAGTATGTTTATCTTCAACATATCTACTTCAAAGTTGGTACTAGTTGAAAGCAATAATTTTGAAAAATGCTGTGAAAATATCATGCTATTCTAGCAACTACATATCAATTTATAGCAATTTTTATAATATAACATGTTATTGTTGGTATTCAATGCCCTAGAAAGTATGTTTATCTTCAAGATATTTACTTACAAATTTGGTATTAATTGAAAACAACTATTTTAGAAAACGCACTAACAATATTACACTGTCATAGCAACTTCTAAGCAATTTAGATACATTTTTATAAAATAACATGCATTTATTAGTATTCAATCACCTAAAAAGTATGTTTATCTTCAAAATATCTACTTATAAATTGGTACTAGTTGAAGTAGTAAAATTCTGTAAAAATTTCATACTGTTATATCTAACTACTAAGCAATCTATAGCAATTTTTATAAAATTACATATTATTGTCAGTATTCAATCACCAAAAAAGTATGTGTATCTTCAAGTTATCTACTTATAATTTAGCACTATTGTAAAATTACTATTTTAGAAAATGCAGTCAAAATTTCAATATATTATAGCAAGTACTAAGCAATTTATACCAATTTATATAAAATAACGTTCCATTGTTGGTATTCAATCCTCTAAAAAGTATGTTTATCTTTAAGATATCTACTTCAAATTTGGTACCAGTTAAAAACAACTATTTTAGAAAATGCAGTAAAAATATCGCACTATAATAGCAACTAGTAAACAATTTATATCAATTTTTACAAAATAACATGATATTGCTAGTATTGAATCAACAAAAAGGTATGTTTATCATCAAGATATATAGTACAAATTTGGTACATGTTAAAAACAACTAATTTAGAAAACATAGTAAAAATATCAATCTATTATAGCAACTGGTAAGCTATTTATAGCAATTTTTATAAAATAACATCATATTGTTAGTATTCAATCCCCCAAAAAGTATGTTTATCTTCAACGTATCTACTTCAAAGTTGGTATAAGTTATAAGCAATAATTTTGAAGAATGCAGTAAAAATATCATGCTATTATAGCAACTACATATAAATTTATAGCAATTTTTATAATATAACATGCTATTGTTGGTATTCAATGCCCTAGAAAGTATGTTTATCTTCAAAATATCTACTTCAAATTTGGTACTGGTTGAAAACAACTAATTTATAAAATATAATAAAAATATCACGCGATTATAGCAACTGGTAAGCAATTTATAGCAATTTTTATAAAATAATATGATATTCTTAGTATTCAATCTCCCAAAAAGTATGTTTATCTTCAACATATCTACTTCAAAGTTAGTACTAGTTGAAAACAATAATTTTGAAAAATGCTGTGAAAATATCAACTATATATCAATTTATAGTAATTTTTATAATATAACATGTTATTGTTGGTATTCAATGCTCTAAAAAGTATGTTTATTTTCAAGATATCTATTTCAAATTTTATACTAATTAAAAACAACTATCTTAGAAAACGCACTAAAAATATCACACTGTCATAGCAACTTCTAAGCAATTTAGATACATTTTTATAAAATAACGTGCTTTTATTGGTATTCAATTCCCTAAAAAGTATGTTTATCTTCAAAATATCTACTTACAAATTGGTACTAGTTGAAAACAACAATTTAGTAAATTTCTGTCAAAATTTCATACTGTTATAGCAACTACTAAGCAATCTATAGCATTTTTATAAAATAACATATTATTGTCAGTATTCAATCACCAAAAAAGTATGCGTATCTTTAAAATATCTACTTATTATATATAGCACTTCTGTAAAATTACTATTTTAGAAAATGCAGTCAAAATTTCACAAAATTATAGCAATTTATACCAATTTATATAAAATAACGTTCTATTGTTGGTATTCAATCCTCTAAAAAGTATGTTTATCTTTAAGATATCTTCTTCAAATTTGGTGCCAGTTGAAAACAACTATTTTAGAAAATATAGTAAAATTATCACGCTATTATAGCAACTGGTAAACAATTTTTATCAATTTTTAGAAAATAACATACTCTTGTTAGTATTCAATTCCTTGAAATGTATGTTTATCTTCAAGATATCTGCTTCAAAATTGGTGCCAGTTGAAAACAACTACTTTAGAAAATGCAGTAAAAATATCACGCTGTTATAGCAACTAGTATGAAATTTATATCAATTTTTATAATATAACATGCTATTGTTAGTATTCAATCGCCAAAAAGGTATATTTATCTTCAAGATATCTACTTCAAATTTGGTAGTAGTTGAACACAAGTAATTTAGAAAATGCAGTAAAAATATCACGCTATTATAGCAACTAGTAAGCAATTTATAGCATTTATTAGAAAATAACGTTCTATTGTTGGTATTCAATCCTCTAAAAACTACGTTTACCTTTAAGATATCTACTTTAAATTTGGTGCCAGTTGCAAACAACTATTTTAATAAATGCGGTAAAAATAGCACGCTGTTATAGCAACTAGTAAGAAATTTATATCAATTTTTATAAGATAACTTTCTATTGTTAGTATTCAATCACCAAAACGGTATGTTTATCTTCAAGATATTTACTTCAAATTTGTTTTCAGTTGAAAACAACTAATTTAGAAAATATAGTAAAAATATCACGCTATCATAGCAACTGGTAAGCAATTTATAGCAATTTTTAGAAAATAACATACTCTTGTTAGTATTCAATCCCATACAAAGTATATTTATCTTCAAGATATCTATCTAAATATTAGTACTAGTTGAAAACAATAATTGTAGAAAGTGTAGTGAAAATTTCAGGCTGTTATAGAAAGTACTAAACTATTTAGAGCATTTTTTGTAAACTAACATGATATTGTTAATATTCAATCCCCCAAAAAGTATATTTATCTTCAACATATCTACTTCAAAGTTGGTAATAGTTGAAAACAACTATTAAAAAATGCAGTAACAATATCACGCTGTTGTGGCAACTACATAGCAATTTATAGCAATCTTTATAATATAACATATTATTCTTGGTATTCAATCCCCTAAAAAATATGTTTATCGTCAAGATTTCTACTTATAAATTGGTATCAGTTGAAAACAACAATTTAGTAAAATGTTGTCAAAATTTCACACTATTATATCAACTACTAAGCAATTTATAGCAAATTTTATAAAATAACATGCTATTGTCAGTATTCAATCATGTAAAAAGTATTTTTATCTTTAAGATATCTACTTTAAACTTGGTACTAGTTGAAACCAATTATTTTAGAAAATGCGGTAAAAATATCACGCTGTTATAACAACTAGTAAGCAATTTGTAGTAATTTTTATAAAATAACAAACTCTTGTTAGTATTCAATCCCCTAAAAAGTATGTTTATCTTCAAGATATCTACATAAAATTTGGTAATAGTTAAAAACAACTATTTTAGAAAATGCAGTAAAAATATTACACTGTTATAGTAACTACTAATCAATTTATAGCAATTTATATAAAATAACATGCTATTGTTAGTGTTGAATCCTCTAAAAAGTATGTTTATCTTCAAGATATTTACTTCATATTAGGTGCCAGTTGAAAAAAAAATTTTTGGAAAATTTAGTTAAAATTTCACGCTGTTGTAGCAAATACTTAGCAATTTAGAGAATTTTTTGTAAACTAACATGAGATTGTTAGAAGCTTTACAACCCTAGGTGGGTTTTGACTTTCCATTCCTTCTTCTTATTCCTTGAGCTCTACAACCCTAGGTTCCTCTACGAGCTTGCTACATCTTTTACGGTTTACTGCAACTCCAGTTGACATCTGTTTGAGATCTTCTTCCATCACTGCTATCCATTTTCTATACAGTCTCCCTTTGGGCCTTTTTTCAACGCGCTTCCACTTTTTATTTAATTGGCGCTTCTATGTTCACCCATTCTGATGATCTTCCTGGGCAATAATTTCCTTTCCATTCCCTGTTAATGTCCATGTTTCGGGCGCGTATGTATCAGGTGTACACACGGATTGAAAACCTTTGATTTTAGAAGACACGGGTACTTTGTAGATGGAAATACGTTTTTCAGTTTACTATAATACATTTAATTCATACAGTGAAATCACAATGAAAATTATATTCATTACAAACGAATAATTAATGTAGCGAGTTTTCCACATCGATTATTCCGAATAGCAGATTCAAGCCCCAGTCATAAACAGGTGACAATAAGCCCAGGGCTGCTCAAAGTGATAAACGAAAGACACTATTGCTATATTCTTACACGTGAAAAGAAATATTTTAGCTAATACCTCCATAGAATCGGTTCATATACTCGTATTACCCGATACTATAGAAATACCGAGTCGAGTTGAAATTGCAATTATCTAAATAGGTCATGAAAACACACAAAGGAATCTCAACTCAACAATATTCAAATGTGGGACAATACGCCCTGCCATGCCTCTCTCGCTCCAATACGTTTTAAAAAATATCCTCACTGGCGGTTTAAAATGTGCGCGCCTTATAAATTCGCAATGGAAAACAACGCAAGCGAAGTTTAGCAAATAAAATTTGTTTCAACCCCGGAGGTGTAATTAAAAAATAATCTTTGCTTTTTCCCTCGTTATTTTTTTCATATACAACCCGCCTGAAAGGTTATAATGCAGCTAAAGCGCTCTTTTAAAAGCACCGGAAACAATCTTCAATAATGTATAAAACCCTCTCTGGTTTAAACGTATTTTATTTTGTATGTATGGAAGGCAGGTATATTTTATGCTACATTGTTTATTTTAGTTGATTCCTAAAAATTACTGAGACTGTTTTATTGCCCCTGAGATACACATAAAATTATAATGAACATTTTATTATTCATTAACATTATTTTTTAGTTCCTCGTATAAAAGTTATACAATTATTTTATAACCATTTAGTATTTATTTGCATACAACAATGTGTAGGTAGCAAAAAATATACATTGACGTGATGTTAATTGTGAATTGTATTGAGATTTATTTTAATTACATGTTCATAATCAATCCTAGAGTCTTATATACTTATGTATAAAAATATATATTACTGAGTTATTGCAAATTTGATGGGTGTATGTGACTGGCTATATGAACACAGTTACAAAAGTAACACACCTACAATAATGGTATATTTTTTATTATTATTACATGTAAATTAAATAGCTAGAAGTGATCATTTGTGACTACTAGGGTAATATTATAAGAAATTGAAGATGAAGTTCATCGCAAATATTTAAAACGCAATCATACCGATGCCCTCCAACCGAGACCGTGCTGCTAACTCGATAAACTTTATTATGCCGAGATTCTATTTATGGATTCCACTTCCATTCGATTTCGTCAAGCCCGGGTGTAGGGCGAACTTATTAAGTTTACCGAAACTTCCGCCCGCTGCTTGCTGGAACAAAACGTAACACGGATTCTTCTGATAAATTTAACCGGGTTGCTCCGTCGAATAGGTTTACCGCGGAATGCACGAGCCGAATCCGATTTCAGGTCTGCCCGGAGGTATGTGCGCTATGATGGAATTTTTCCGCAGATTAATAGGAATTTTCGTGTTCAAATGTATGACGCTCAAATAAAATCACCCTACAATGTTTGTGAGTAGATTTTACATGTGGAAATTAAATTGCTTGAAGTTGTTACATTATTTTCGGCCTTGAGAGATCATAGCGAGGAACGCGTATAAATTGTTACGTCGTAAATTACAGCGTATTTATCAATTAGTTTGGACTGCTTGTAGATGTTACGATGGACTGTTTGTTGATTGTAAAATTGCTATAGTTGGTTTTATTACTATGGCTGCATATAGAAAAATATGAGTTATGTTTATACACAATTCATGTGTATGAAAACTAATTTCAGTTTCACATAGTTTTAACTCCACTTGTGGTCGTTGAATTAATTGGAAATGAACACCAACTATCAAAAATAGATTTAGTAATATACTTGTACATATACAGAAACCATATTTATATTTTTAAATTTGCTAATTTATATACAATAAACCCAGCTCAGTGGCCGAATGGTTAGAGGCGTCGATCCCAGTGAGGAACGAATTTTCGTGAATCACTTTTCACAGTTTTCAGAGGTTTTCTTTATGTGATGTTAAAGTAAATACCGGGTGATTAAACTCATCTGAGCTCACGACTGATAGCCCTATAAAGATAGAAGTTTTTTTATATACAATAAATAAATATTTGTGATATATTGGATGAAAACCAACAAAAAATTTAACTATTTTTTCAGTAAGGGATAAAACTATATCCTAATGGATACAGCTTTGTATCATACAAATTTAGATGGCCTATTTAATTTATTTTCAGATTACAATTAAAAACAATTATTTCACTAGTATTATTTTTTGGGATATTGGCTGAAAGCTGAGACCATGATTTTCAATATTTTTCAGTCAAACAAATGTTCAGTCTTTTTCAGTAAGTTGTAAAGTTAGTTTCTCGTGAGATCAATCTATGTTTTATACATTTTTGAATATCCCGATTAATCTATTTTAACGTAGTAATGCAGAACATAATATAAATGGCATATTTTTTGATATATTGGATGAAAACTGAGGGCATGATTTTTTAAAGTTTTTTTATCATTACTATTAAACTATTTATTTATTTTTGTTTCTAAATCTGCCAAAATACATTAATTTATTAATTATATAATATAAATATACAGTTTGAAGACAATTGAATTTTTTTGAAATTTTTGAAAATTTCATTGAACTAAAATTTAAAAAAACAGTTTTCCCTATATTAGTCATGATACGTAAAGAAAAGTCAAAATTAGCATTTTTTTCGTGATAACAATATTTTTCTTTTCTTATACAGCACAGCAGTTTTTCATTCGTAAAGCAAATATGCAGCTACAGTAATAATAAATAACGTTTCTTAAATTGCTTTCCGTGTAGTTCACAACCCATAAATACCGAGCTGTCGTCGCAGCTAACCCCCAGAAAGCGAGGAAGGAAGCCTGTTGCGCCCCTTGTTCCCGTATTGATTATCTAAGCCAATAAATTTGTGCTTATACGCACGCGGTGCTAAATGGGTCCATTAACAGCTCTTTAATATTTAAAACGGCGTACTATTAATACTTTCACGACATCAATTTGTAAACTTGTGAGAACAATTCATAACAAATAAGTTGCAAGTTATTTTTATGGTGTGTATACCAATAAATTACATGTTATAACACCTAAATCTACTTTAAATTACTTACTAAAATATTTATTTAGTAAATCTAATGCTGATGTACGTGTTTATTTCAGAAATAATGCCCTTATAAATATTAGATTGTTAAGGCGTCTACTTTGTGATAATTCATTTTAAAGGATAAATAAATAGTCATTTATATTTTATAAAATGAAAAAATTCTGACTTAGTTTTAGAAGAATTCATTGTATTTAAGAAATATTTTCATCTTCTCAATGGTGTATCTTTGAAGATAATTAAGATATCTTGTCGTCCGTTATAAAATTAAATTCGTCATACATTTTTCTATTACAGACATTAATATTTAATAAACTAAAAAAAAATTAACTAAGTTTTAGACGAATTAATTGTCTAGAAATATTTTCAAATTTTTAAATGGCTTATCTTTGAAGATAATTAATATATCATGTAATGCTTTTGAAAATTAAATTCGTCATACATTTTTTTATTATAGTCACTCATATTTTATAAAATAAAAAAAAATTTAACTTAGTTTTAGATGAATTAATTGTATTTAAGAAATATTTTCAACTTTCCAAAGACGTCTGCTTGAAAATAATTAAGATATCTTGTGGTGCTTTATAAAATTAAATTCGTTATACATTTTTCTATTATAGACATTCACATTTTATAAAATAAAAAAATGTGATACAATTTTAGACTAATTAATTTTATTTAAGATATATATTCAAATGTTTAATGGCTTATCTTTGAAGATTATTAAGATATCATGTTGTGATTTATAAAATTAAATTCGTCACACATTTTTTTATTATAGTCACTCATATTTTATAAAATAAAAAAAATTCTGACTTAGTTTTAGGTGAATGAATTGTATTTAAGAAATATTTTCAAATTTCCAATGGCGTATCTTTGAAAATAATTAAGATATCTTGTCGTCTTTTATAAAATTAAATTCGTCATACATTTTTTTTTATTGTAGACATTCATATTTTATAAAATAAAAAAAATTTAACTTGATTTTAGACTAATTCATTTTGTTTAGTAAATATTTTCAAATTTTTAATGACTTATCTTTGAAGATAATTAAGATATCATGTCATGCTTTATAAAATTAAATTCGTCATACATTTTATTTTATAGTCACTCATATTTTATAAAATAAATAAATTCTGATTTAGTTTTAGATGAATTAACTGTATGTAACAAATATTCTCAACTTTCCAATGTCCTATCTTTGAAGATAATTAAGATATCTTGTCGTCCGTTATAAAATTAAATTCGTCATACATTTTTCTATTACATACATTAATATTTAATAAACTAAAAAAAAATTACTAAGTTTTAGACGAATTAATTGTCTAGAAGAAATATTTTCAAATTTTTAAATGGCTTATGTTTGAAGACAATTAAGATATCAAGTAATGCTTTTGAAAATTAAATTCGTCATACATTTTTTTATTATAGTCACTCATATTTTATAAAATAAATTTTTTTTAACTTAGTTTTAGATGAATTAATTGTATTTAAGAAATATTTTCAACTTTTCAAAGGCGTATGCTTGAAAATAATTAAGATACCTTGTCGTGCTTTATAAAATTAAATTCGTTATACATTTTTCTATTATAGACATTCACATTTTATAAAATAAAAAAATGTGATATAATTTTAGACTAATTAATTTTATTTAAGAAATATATTCAAATGTTTAATGGCTTATCTTTGAAGATTATTAAGATATCTAGTTGTTCTTTATAACATTAAATTCGTCATACATTTTTATTATAGTCACTCATATTTTATAAAAAAAATTTTTTTAACTTAGTTTTAGATGGATTAATTGTATTTAAGAAATATTTTCAACTTTTCAAAGGCGTATGCTTGAAAATAATTAAGATATCTTGTCGTGCTTTATAAAATTAAATTTGTTATACATTTTTCTATTATTTGTGATTTATAAAATTAAATTCGTCACACATTTTTTATTATAGTCACTCATATTTTATAAAATAAAAAAAATTCGGAGTTAGTTTTAGGTGAATGAATTGTATTTAAAAAATATTTTCAAATTTCCAATGGCGTATCTTTGAAAATAATTAAGATATCTTGTCGTTCTTTATAAAATTAAATTTGTTATACATTTTTCTATTATAGATATTCACATTTTATAAAATAAAAAAAAATGTGACATAGTTTTAGACTAATTAATTTTATTTAAGAAATATATTCAAATGTTTAATGGCTTATCTTTGAAGATTATTAAGATATCATGTCATGCTTTATAAAATTAAATTGGCCATACACTTTTTTTATAGTCACTCATATTTTATAAAATAAATAAATTCTGATTTAGTTTTAGATGAATTAACTGTATGTAAGAAATATTCTCAACTTTCCAATGTCCTATCTTTGAAGATAATTAAGATATCTTATCGTGGTTTATAAAATTAAATTCATTAGACATTTTTCTGTTATAGTCATTCATATCTTATGAACTAAAAAAATACGGACTTAGTTTTAGACGAGTTAATTGTATTTAAGAAATATTCTCAAATTTAACGTTGATATATTAATTGTTTAAACGATTAACATATTACACGAAAATAAACAGATAACATCGCATTTTAGTTAAATAGTTTAATAAGTGCCAAACGTAATTATATCATGATTTAGTTTTAATTCCAAGAAATTTAATTTATTACGATGTTATTAAATATATGTTTATCCGACATTAAAATTAATTTAAACATAGGATATAGAAATCGTATTCAATAGTTAGCTTGATGAAATGTAAATAGACTTAATCATATACAGACTTTGAAAGGATCCACTGATATTAAAATCTCTCATTTCGTAGAAAGCATTTGCCAACCATATTCGACATAATTAGAATTCTACTAAGAGTTTTCGTTGATACGACATTACATAAAATTAGTCTGCAACTAATGCTAATCTAACGAGGCCCTTAGTGTGAGCTAATGAAAAACAATCTATTAACCTACATCACCCAGCGGAGCGAAATTGATTTTCCACCGCTCCAGTCTGCCCGACGCGACGTCAAGCGACGCCAACGAGAATTTCCACGCCACACTTGCGCAGTTTCCACGAAAACATGGCCGTGCTGCCAGCGATAATAATAAACACATAGCGAAATATGTCAATTTCACACATTTAAGTGTTCAAATATTACAATGGACGTGAGTTATACATTATTTTTGATCATTATGGCCTTATTGATA
This sequence comes from Lordithon lunulatus, assembly GCA_963942505.1. Taxonomy (NCBI): domain Eukaryota; kingdom Metazoa; phylum Arthropoda; class Insecta; order Coleoptera; family Staphylinidae; genus Lordithon; species Lordithon lunulatus. The sequence goes on along the minus strand of OZ012672.1, from coordinate 54,064,849 downwards.
TGTCTCAGTAAGTACCGGTTTATTTCATATTAATATATAATATAATAAGGGATATACAGGGTTCGAATACTAAAACAACATAATGTAGCCCACTATTAGAATCATATACTATTTAAAAAAGCATTTTAAATCATATTTGTTTAATTGATGTTGGCAATTTAAAATTATAAAATTAATTAACAGATGGTTTCTCATATGATATGAGATCATGCCCCCCGCTATAAAGGTGACGTTTTTGCTCCAGGACCCCTGTTTTCTACCTACTGACGTTCACATCAAGATAGATTTTTCACATCAGAAACATACTGTTATTTGATTTTTTAAATTTTAAATTGCCAACAATTAATTTTAAAACATAAATTCGATATTCAAAGTTTTATTTTGGTAAAATCAACTATTTTTCGTTCTATTTGTAGAATTTTATGAATTTTTAGTAAGAATATCTCAAAATATATCTCTATTCATATGACTAATGAACTGTTAAATGAATTATTAACTTTATATTTCCAAAATATGCAATATTTAATTAGAGTATTAATTGTTTTAAATTAACAGCATTATTTTAAGCAATGGTTTGATTTTTTACATTAAAAAAGAATTATTCTATATAATAAGCATTTTACATTACATTTTGGTAATTTATTCATGATATCCTGTTTTACTACGGGGTTTTACTATAGGTATCATAATGTTTTGTAATAGATTAATTAGTTATTACAATTTTGTTTTGTTATTTACAGGTAAAACAGAGAGTGAGCATCGTACCAAAGCTGCCACCGAAAAATACAGTGATCTTTACTGCTACAAGTGTGATACTATTGTGCATGGGAACCGTTGTCTCGACTTGAAGGAAAACACCAGTGCCATTTTCACGAAATGCCCCAACGAGCAGCGGATTTGCAAGGTATCACTATGAACGCATTGTTTTCAAACGCGAGCGGATTTCCGGTTCTATTCACAGTCGCCTTTATCTTCCGTTTTAATTAATGACACCTATATTTAACAGCGAATCGCCCGGACGAAGGTTATATAATTGTGCTATTTTCAGCGCTGTTGTTCCAGAAATATATACTTCGATGTGATTACTTGCATAACAATAGCTATTTATATACCTAGTTAACAAAAAATATCTAATATATATTTTATATATGTATAGTTTCTCTAACGTTATCTCAGCTGTATTTTATTTCACATCCACTAATTACAAGAAAAATCACACAAATTATAGAAGGTTGTAACAAATAGTGTAGGACATATTTCAAGTCATTTGAAATAGTTTCATTCTCTTTTCTAAATAGGTTCCTCTTCTTGTTCGTGTTGCTTTCTTGAGTGTTGTTTTAAAAATTTCTCTGAGACACTTTCTTTATCATGTATCTACTGATCCTCTGTACTCCCATGTATTAACAGTCACCTAATATGGCACGAAAAACTAATTAGAACTATCATATACAACGCAACAGAAATAATGACTCACGGACTACAGGAGTTATAAAAGGTGAAGATCATCGTTAGATATATCGATGACCCTTATAATATAACTCCTGTAGTCCATGAGTCATTATTTCTGTTGCGTTGTATATGATAGTTCCAAGTAGTTTTTCGTGCCATATTAGGTGACCCGTTGATGATGATGATTTGAAATAACAAATGAGTTGAAAGGAGCTCATCTGCAGACTGCACTTATCCATTTGCGTGGGACCTTTGTGCATACCCCAGCTGACAATTAAGTGGCCATTTCTCCATCCATATAGTTGTAAAATCTGTAGAATAGGATACTGAATCATAACAAGCGCATTTCGGTGTAAACAGGATTCAATAAGATTATGTTTAAAATATGAGACAAGACAAAAACAGCAACCGGCGTAGATATTGTAATGAATAATATTGTTAAAAAATATTATATATTATCTATTTGCCTTTTACCTTTCGGTGCAGGCTTATTAAAAAATGTGTTGTACAAATAACGTTTAACTGAGATCCCACAAATTGAAAATATCCACACAATTGCAGCCCTCATTATTTAGATATTATTAATTTCATTTTAGTACCTATTTGTTTTATTTCAATAAATTTATAAAATCAATCAATATCAAATTGCAAATGGTCTGCAAACCCCTCATATTCATCGAATTTAAAAGCAATAAAATATATTATTATTGTTGCATATTGAGCACTACCAAACCAACATCCATCAAATTAGTCAATTATAAAACAAATTAATTTAGATTGGATGCCCATTATTGCTTCTGATAATTCGCATTGTGTTTTAAATTAACAAATTTTATAGCGTTATCATATCACCACCAAAATTTTATTATATCATGAATCCATGAAAAAGTGCAAGGAATTTTTTCAGGCACTATTCTAAATTTTATCATAAAATATAAATTAACTATAAAAATAAATATAAATTATCTACTTTTTTAACAGCATATATTTTGCGTATTCCACAAACCATAGTTGCATTAAAAATATTAACAATTGAACACTTTAACCGTATAAATTTAGCTATTCCCCATTCTATTTCCACAATGACATCCCCGAGTAACTATCTCCATTGACCGTAAATAGCGAATTCTTCGCGGAATTCAATCTGCATAGTACGGGATTGAAATGCTCCGAGTTTACCCATACAACTGATATTAAATATTCGATCAGGCGCTGTCGTACATTCGTCTACCGCAGATAATACCTAAACGTGGAATTCCATTTCATAAATAAATAAATCACATCATAATGTACATTCAAACACTTAAGTTATTACTTTATGGAGCCAATTTATAATAATAATAATAATAATAATAACATTTTATTTCTCAGCTGTTGCACATTTACAGGAAAATATACACAGAAGGAACAAATAATAATGAATGAATTTATAAATATAAAAGTATAAAAATAAAAATAAATATAAAAGTCAATAAAGAAGATGAATATATCTACTATGTCCCAAACGACATGAACTATACATTACATTATTTTTCACATATATTTTTTTAATTAGTCTTAAATTAATAAATGACATTAATTTAATTATAACAAATAACGGATAATAGTGTAGTGCATAGTTCAAGTCATTCGAAATGGTGGACGGGCATAGTTCGGTTGGTAGGGGCCACCCGCCCACCCCACCATCGCTCGCATAGTTTTTTCATAGGATATAGATGTTTTATATTGTTTAAACTATTCCAAGAAGAGTGTTATCCTATGGAAAAACTATGCGGAGAAAGGTGGGGTGGGCGGGCGGGCCCTACCAACCGAACTATGCCCGTCCACCATTTCAAACGACTTAAACTATGCACTACATTGTTTCTCATGATTTTTTACGAATCAGTCGTAAATTAATAAATGAAAATAATTAAATCATAGAAAGTAACGAATAACAGTGCAGTGTAGAGTTCATTTGGAATAGTTCACGGGCATAGTTTGGTTGCTAGGTGACACCCGCCCACCCCACCTTTGTTCGCATAGTTTTTTCAATGGATACAGATGTTTTATATTGTTTAAACTATTCCAAAAAGAGTGGTATCCTATGGAAAAACTTTGCAAGCAAAGGTGGGGTGGGCGGGTGGCCCCTACCAACCAAACTATGCCAGTCCACTATTCCAAATGACTTGAACTATGTACTAAATTGTTATCCATTACATTCTATGATTCAATTAATTTGATTTATTAACTCACGCTTAATGTATACAAAAAATTGGAAAAACAATGTAATGCATAGTTCAAGTCGTTTGAAATAGTGGCCGGGCATTGTTTGATTGGTAGGGGCCGCCCGCCCACCCCACCTTTGTTTGCATACTTTTTCCATAGGATAACACTCTTCTTGGAATAGTTTAAACAATATAAAACGTCTGTATCCATTGAAAAAACTATGCGAGCGAAGGTGGGGTGGGCGGGTGTCACCTACCAACCAAACTATGCCCGTCTACTATTTCAAACGACTTGAACTATGCATTACATTGTTTTTCACATTTTTTTATACATTAAACGTAAATTAATAAATAAAATTAATTGAATCATAGAATGTAATGGATAACAATTTAGTACATAGTTCAAGTCATTTGGAATAGTGGACTGGCATAGTTTGGTTGGTAGGAGCCACCCGCCCACCCCACCTTTGTTCGCATAGTTTTTCCATAGGATAACACTCTTCTTGGAATAGTTTAAACAATATAAAACGTCTGTATCTATTGAAAAATTTAAGCGAACAAAGGTGGGATGGGCGGGTGGCCCCTACCAACCAAACTATGCCCGTCCACTATTCCAAATGACTTGAACTCTACACTGCACTGTTATTCGTGACTTTCTATGATTTAATTATTTTCATTTATTAATTTACGCCTGATTCCAAAAAAAATTATGAGAAACAATGTAGTGCTGAACTATGTCGATTGAAATGGTGGACTGGCATAGTTTTATTCATCTTCTTTATTGAAAATGTATTACCACGTAGTAGCCGCCAAAACCATTCAATTTCGGAAATATAAAAGTATACACCGAATAAGATTACTATGCCAATGTCAGAATTACGTTTTTTATATGTGACAAGATGTCGTTGTATATATCACAGTGATGTGATATATTATTAAAAGTCTAATAAAGTAATTAATATAATGTACATAATACAAAGATAATAAAGACAAATATGTTTCTTTCATTAAAGCGACGGGTTTTGTTAGTTTTGCGCTGGTAATTTCAGGCGAAGTTTCCGGGCAAAATGCAGCTATAATACGGAGGCGGTAATTTTATAAAGCTTTAATGGAGGCCTCATTAAATTCCGTGTCATGAAAACTATTAGGAATTAAATGAGTTAATATGAAACTCTAATATTCTACAATCTCTCTATAGAGAAAGTTTAACGCTATCTGCCCATATATTTTTATATTTATTATTATTTAATTTTTGCAAAATTCAATTTATACAAGTTGCAAGTGCGAACAATGTCAAGCCGCTTGAAACAAAAATTGAGAATTTTCCAAAGCTACAATCTTGAAAAATCAAAAATAATATTTCAAACGAGTTGAAACAAATATTATGAATTTTCAAGTTTTTTTTATCCATATACTGTTGCAAGTTGAGAATGAAAATCAAAATATCTGATTTACTTTGTATATAAGTAGTGAGATGAAGCTGGTTCTGTCAAATCAAATTCTAAACAACAAAGAATAACTTTTTTCAAATCGGGCTTCGTTATAATATAATACAATATTTTGTTTTCATAACTACCTTAATTTTACATTTTTGAAAATATTTTCCAAACGAAGCCCGATCTTTCTTTGTTGTTTAGAATTTGATTTTATATATGACAGTTAATTTTGTCAATCCTGTTACCAAACACCTTGTATATCTAATAATATAGCTAATTTTTAATTTAAAACTTTGAATATATTCATAATAAGCCGTATTTAATGACTACAAAATTTGTTTCTCAATAGTTTGTATTTTATTTTTTGGATGTTATACTCAAAAGGTCTATAATATAATTTACATTGCTTCAAATTTAATAAAATTACCTTGAATCTATTCACAAGTAGTCATATTTAATGACTACAACGTTTGAAATACGTATTTCAATCGTTTGTAGAATTTTATAATGTTAAACTAGATTTTAAACGTACTAGTCATTAAATATGACTAATAATGAATATATTCCATGTAAATTTATAAGTTTTTGAAGAATGTCGACTTTCATAATGTTAAACTAGAAAATTTAAAATTCTACATGAATGCTGTAATGTAGAATTTAAAATTTTCTAGTTTAACATTATAAAAAGTCGACATTTTTCAAAAACTTATAAATTTACATGGAATATATTCATTATTAGTCATATTTAATAACTAATACTGTCGCAAATAAGTATATTTGCCGTATGTGGTAACTGCGGTCCCGTTCATCCCACCGGGCGTACCATGCTCGAGTTACGCAAATACCTGTTCTCCAGGCAGAAACTCTCTCTCTCTTGCTTCTTCGTCTGCCTGACCGAGTATAGTAACTCGACCATGGCGATGCCCGGGTAAGTCTAGTAGGTTATTGTAATAGCAATTAAGGCACATGTTGCGAGTAGATACCATTTTAATATTAACAAATACACCGATACCTCAAGCTCTTAGAGTATACACCCCCTATCCGCGATATATTGGTGGAGGCGCCGGGTAGGCACGTTGAAAATACGTATTTCAATTTTTGTAGTTTATTTTTAGGATATTATAGTAGAACATATAAAATTTAACATTAGTAGGGTGACTAATTCCCTTTATCATTTTCAAAAAGTTATAAAATTGCCTGAAGTATTTTTTAAAATAGTCATATTTAATGACTAACATTTTTGGAATTCATATTTTAATTATTTATAGTCTTATTGGGATGTTAAAGTTGAAAATTACATCTCCAACATTAGTAAGATGAGAAATGGGGCTAAAATATAATTTAAAATTCTTCAAATTTTATAAAATTGCCTTGAATGTATTCATAAATAGTCATATTTAATGACTACATTGTTCGAAATTCATATCTCAATTGTTAGTAGACTTTATCGAATGTTAAACACGAAAATTTAAAATTTAACATTAATGGTGTGACAAAAAGTGCTATAAGCACTTTATCAATTTCAAAAACTTATAAACTTATCTGGAATATATTCAAAAATAGTCATATTTAATAACTAATATGTTTGAAATTCGTAATTCAATTGTTTGTAGTCTTCTTAGGATATTAAACTCGAAAATTTAAAATCTAACATTAGTAGGGCGACAAAAAGTGCTATACTTCACATTACAATTTTCAAAAGGTAATAAATTTGCGTGAAGTGTATTAAAAAATAGTCATATTTAGTGACAAAAACGTGTGAAATTCGTATCTCAATTGTTTGTAGTCATTTTAGGATGTTAAACTCAAAAATGACATATGCTATATTAGTTAGATGACAAAAAAAGCTATAATATAGTTTAAAATTCTTAAAATTTTACCAAATTACTTTTAATGCATTCATAAATAATCATATTTATTGATAATAACGTTTGAAATTCTTATTTCATTTTTTTTGTGGACGTTTTAGAATGTTAAACTCGAATATTTTAAAATCAATATTAATGGGATGACAAAAAGTGATATAGCTGATTTTATAATTTTCAGAAACTTATAAATTTAGCTAGAATATGTTTATAAATAGTCATATTTAATGACTAATGCGTTTTATATTCATATTTCAATTATCTGTAGACTTCTTACGATATTAAACTCGAAAATTTCTTATCTAACATTAGTAGGTTGACAAAAAGTGCTATAATTCACTTTATAATTTTCAAAAACTTATAAATTTGCCTGCAGTATATTTATAAATAGTCATGTTTAATGAATAAAAAGTTTGATATTCATATCTCAATTGTTTGTAGTCTTTTTATGATGTTAAACACACAAATTACATATCCTACACTAGTAAAATGACAAAAAAAAGCTATAATATAATTTACAATTCTTCAAATTGCACAAAATTACTTTGAATATTTTTATAAGTAGTCATACTAAATGACAACAACGTTTTAAATTTAAATCTCAATGTTTTGTGGACGTTTTAGAATGTTAAACTCGAACATTTTTAAGTCAACATTAATGGGGTGACAAAAAGTGCTATAGTTTATTTTAGACTTTTCAAAAACTTATAAATTTACCTGGAGTATATTCATAAATAGTCATAATTAATGATTAATACGTTTGAAATTATTATTTCAATTGTTTGTGGTCTTCCTACGATATTAAACTCGAAAATTTAAAATCTAATATTAGTATGGTAACAAAAAGTGCTATAATTCACTTTATAATTTTCAAAAACTTATAAAGTTACCTGCAGTATATTTATAAATAGTCATATTTAATGACTAAAATGTTTGATATTCGTACCTCAATTGTTTGTAATTGTTTTATGATGTTAAACTCAAGAATTGTATTTTATACTTTAGTAAGATGACAAAAATGGCTATAATATAATTTATAATTCTTCAAATTAATACAAAATTACATTGATTATTTTTATAAGCAGTCGTATTTAATGACAACAACGTTTTAAATTCTTATCTCAGTTTTTGGTGGACCTTTTAGGATGTTAAACTCGAAAATTTTAAATTCAATATTAATGGGGTGACAAAAAGTGCTATCGCTGATTTTATAACTTTTAAAAACTTATAAATTTAGCTGGAATATGTTTATAAATAGTCATATTTAATGACTAATACGTTTTAAATGCATGTTTCAATTGTCTGTAGACTTTTTAGGATATTAAACTCAAACATTTAAAATCTAGCATTAGTAGGGTGACAAAAAGTGCTATACTTCACTTAATAATTTTCAAAAGCTTATAAATTTACATGAAGTATATTCAAGAATAGTCATACTTAAAGACTAAAACGTTTGAAATTCGTATCTCAATTGTTTGTAGTCTTTTTAGAATGTTAAACTCGAAAATTATATATGCTATATTCGTAAGATGACAAAAAAGACTATAATTTAGTTTATAATTCTTAGAATTACACAAAATTATTTTAAATGATTTTTATAAGTAGTCATATTTATTGAAAATAACGTTTTAACTTCTTATCTCAATTTTTGGTGGACCTTTCAGCATGTTAAACTCGAACATTTTAAATTCAACATTAATGGGGTGACAAAAATTGCTATAGTTCAATTTATAATTGTAAAAATCTTACAAATTTACCTGAAATATATTTATAAATAGTCATATTTAATGAATAACATGTTTTAAATTCGTATTTCAATTGTTTGTAGTTTTCTTAGCATATTAAACTTGAAAATACCAAATCTAACAGTAGTAATGCGACAAAAAGTGCTATAATTCACTTTATAATTTTCAGAAGTTTATAGATTTGCGTGAAGTATATTCAAAGATAGTCATATTTATTGACTAAAATGTTTGAAATTCGTATCTCAATTTGTTGTGGACGTTTTAGAATGTTAAACTCGAACATTATAAATTCAACATTAATGGGGTGTCAAAAAGTGCTATAGCTCATTTTATAATTTTAAAAAATGTATAAATGTAGCTGGAATATGTTTATAAATAGTCATATTTAATGACTAATACGTTTTAAATTCAAATTTCAATTGTCTGTAGACTTCTTAGGATATTAAACTCGAAAATTTAAAATCTAGCATTAGTCGGGTGACAAAAAGTGCTATACTTCACTTAATAATTTTTAAAAGCTTATAAATTTACATGAAGTATATTTAAAAATAGTCATAATTAAAGACTAAAACGTTTAAAATTCGCATCTCAATTTTTTGTAGTCTTTTTAGCATATTAAACTCGAAAATATCAAATCTAACAGTAGTAATGCGACACAAAGTGCTATAATTCACTTTATAATTTTCAAAAGTTTATAAATTTGCGTGAAGTATATTCAAAAATAGTCATATTTAATGACTAAAACGTTTGAAATTCGTATCTCAAATTTTTTGTGGACGTTTTAGAATGTTAAACTCAAACAATATAAATTCAACATTAATGGGGTGACAAAAAAAGCTATAGCTCATTTTATAATTTAAAAAAATATATAAATGTAGCTGGAATATGTTTATAAATCGTCATATTTAATGACTAATACGTTTTAAATGCATATTTCAATTGTCTGTAGACTTTTTAGGATATTAAACTCGAAAATTTAAAATCTAGCATTAGTAGGGTGACAAAAAGTATTATACTTCACTTAATAATTTTCAAAAACTTATAAATTTATATGAAGTATATTCAAGAATAGTCATAATTAAAGACTAAAACGTTTGAAATTCGTATCTCAATTGTTTGTAGTCTTTTTAGAATGTTAATCTCGAAAATTACATATGCTACATTCGTAAGATGACAAAAAAGACTATACTTTAGTTTACAATTCTTAAAATTACACAAAATTATTTTAAATGTTTTTTATAAGTAGTCATATTTATTGAAAATAACGTTTTCAATTCTTATTTTAATTTTTGGTGGATCTTTCAGTATGTTAAACTCGAACATTTTAAATTCAACATTAATGGGGTGACAAAAAGTGCTATAGCTTACTTTATAATTGTAAAAATCTTATAAATTTACCTGGAATATATTTATAAATAGTCATATTTAATGACTCATATGTTTTAAATTCGTATTTCAATTGTTTGTAGTCTTCTTAGCATATTAAACTCGAAAATATCAAATCTAACAGTAGTAATGCGACACAAAGTGCTATAATTCACTTTATAATTTTCGAACGTTTATAAATTTGCGTGAAGTATATTCAAAAATAGTCATATTTAATGACTAAAACGTTTGAAATTTGTATCTAAATTTTTTTTTAGTCTTTTTAGGATGTTAACGTCGAAAATTACACATGCTATATTAGTCAGATGACAAAAAAACTATAATATGATTTACAATTCTTAAAATTGTATAATTATATATAATATATATATATATATATATATATATATATATATATATATATATATATATATTATCAATAAAAATTTATAAGTAGTCATATTTATCGACAATAACTTTTTAAATTCTTATCTCAATTTTTTGTGGATCTTTTAGAATATTAAACATGAACATTTTAAATTCAACATTAATAGGGTGACAAAAAGTGCTATAGCTCATTATATAATTTTCAAAAACTTATAAATTTAGCTGGAATATATTTATAAATAGTCATATTTAATGACTAATACGTTTTAAATTCGAATTTCAATTGTTTGGATACAAGATACAAGGATATTACACTCGAAAATTTAAAATCTAGCATTAGTAGGATGACAAAAAGTGCTATACTTCACTTTATAATTTTCAAAAGCTTATATATATATATATATATATATATATATATATATATATATATACATGAAGTATATTCAAAACTAGTCATACTTAATGACTAAAAACATTTGAAATTCGTATCTCAATTGTTTGTAGCTTTTTTAGGATGTTAAATTATAAAATTACATATGCATATTAGTTAGAAGACAAAAGAAGCTATACTATAGTTTACAATTCCTAAAATTTTACAAAATTAAATTGAAATGAATTTACAAGTAGTCATATTTATTGATAATAACTTTTGAAATTTTTATCTCAATTTTTGAAAGACCTTTTAGAATGTTAAACTCGAACATATTAAGTTCAACATTAATGGGGTGACAAAACGTGCTATAGATCACTTTATACTTTTCAAAAACTTATAAATTTACCTGAAGTATATTCATAAATAGTCATGATTTATGAATAATAAATTTTAAATTCGAAATTTTGATTGTTTGTAGTCTTTTTAGGATATTAAACTCGAAAAATTTTAAATCTAGCATAAGTAGGCTGACAAAAAGTGCTATAATTCACTATAATTTTCAAAAACTTATAAATATATGTATAAGTATAAGTATAAGTATATTCATAAGTATAAGTATATTCATAAATAGTCATATTTAACGACTAACACATTTGAAATTCATATCTCAATTGTTTGTAGACTTTTTAGAAAGTTAAAGTCGAAAATTTCAAATTCAATATAAGTAGGGTGAAAAAGTAAAAATGTCAGAAAAAGATTAAAAATACAGAATAACAAAAAACGACTTATATACTCTCGCCCACAGATATAATACATAATGTATTTTTATAGTTTTAATTTCATTAGTTTTTGTTCTTTCTGTTCATTTGTAGGTGAAAACGATAACAATGACAACAAACACCGAGGATGCACCAGGCCAACCCGAACTGTGGCTGCTTGAGCGCAACTGCAGCAAAGTGTGTGAGCCTATGTGCGTGACAATAGGGGAGCGAACAAAGTTACGTTCCTGCACCACCTGTTGCGAGAAATCGTTCTGCAATTCCGGGAACGAGGCGAACGCGTTGCGAATTGAGAACGATACAAGGGTGCTGGCAGTTACACTATTCGTCTCGTCAATTGCCCGATTCGTTTTTGATAGAGACAAACTGTTGTTGCCTTAATAACACTGATTATCTAAATTATATACTCGAAACTATAAATACAATTAATTTGTGTGTGTACCAGATGTATTAAAGTATCAAGTTTCATATTCATTTCATGCATTAATGAAACTTTAATTTTATATCAAGTTTCTTATATACATCAGTGTTATTGCATATATCTCAATATAACACCAGGGGTGAGATTTTTGAACGATATAACGATCAAGAGACCTTCGCTATATTGATTTTTGACCCTTAGCTTAATGAAAGGTGATCTTTTACAGACCTGAACGCTTGGCAATAGTTGAGTTTTAAAACTAATGTTTCAGATTATGGTATTACAGGCGCTTTCGTTTAGCATGGATTATCATTGCTAGTAGCCACCGTGGCGTGCAGTATAGTTTGTGTCGTGCGCCGCCGGTTGTAAGGGCCGTGGTAGAATTATGCCTATCGGAAGTGGCAAATAGAACAAGAAACAATAAGCCCGTACCAGCCCAGAGTGATATACGAAAGGCACTTAGTTCACGCAATAAAAAGTATACGCTTATGGTTATAGCGATCGCTCAAAAATTTCACCTCTGACTGATTGTTTCCGATATTATAAAAAAAAATGTAAATAACGTGAATATGGTATTGTAAAAGCGTCTACTTTTTGATTATTCATTTTAAAGGATAAATTAAAACGATTTTTATCACATTTTCGATACATTTTGCAACTAGTGTCGGGTAAGCTTTACCCATTTTGAAGCTCATCCAATGACATGCCCATTAATTTTGTGTTTTTTATTAAAAGTTAGTTGTATATAATTAAATAAATAAATAATTAAATTTATTATCCAGACATAGTCTAATTACAGGACAACAATAGCATTATTTTAATTAATTTTAACTAATATATAGATATATAGAATATATAAACTAGCAAGTCTATCATATTGAGATATAACTTCTAATAGGACCAATTTTGGCCTTAGTAGGGGCAAACGACGACTGTTGGGCCCCTAATTGAACAATACAATTGGGATTATTTTTTAGAATCGGGTTTTTTAGGTTTATAATAGTTTAGGTACAGCTTAATTCAAGCTTTTAACAGGTCATATTGCTCAATTGGGGGCCCTGTTGTTTCCCCCTAGTGGCCTTTTTTAAATAAATATTATTATAACTGAATGAATTAGGATGTATTTGAATTGTAATTTATGGTCATGATCAAGTTGCATTAAATCCAACTTTGTATCTGATATTATTAAGAATATCGCTTCCAAAAACTTCGCCAAAAATATTTACTCATCATTTCGATGGATAATCTAAAACATGAACGTTTTTTATATAACAAATTCGAATTGTAAGTATACGGAAATTGAAAATAAATGTTCATTTCTTTATAATATATGCTTTTTTTAATTATCTATCTATCTATCGATCTATATATATATATATATATATATATATATATATATATATATATTTTTTTTTTTTTTGTTAAAAAAATAGATAGGCCATTACGCAACACAGCCGATATGTCCTTCACATTAACACTTCCAAAAAGGTAATGTATTTTAAATAAATAAAGTAGTAGTAGCTAACATTTGTTCAAGGTGTAAATAACACACTAGAAAATTTGATTATATTATATTATATATTATTATATTGAATCAACATACATATTCAAATAAGCACAATTATTCGAATTATTTCCACTGAATAAATATGATAATAATAATAATGAGATATTAATTTCATAAATTATGTAAATAATAATAAATTGATTTACATATTTTATGAAATTGATATCTTATTATTATTATTATTATCAGATTTATTCAGTGGGAATAGATCGAATAATTATGCTTATTTGAATATGTATGTTGATTCTATTTTTAACACACTTATTTAGATAGTCATACAATGTTGCTCATCAAAGCAATTGAATGATTTATACGCATCCATTGAGAAAACCTGGCCGATTCAAACGAATTAAACTGTAGCCCGTTATATACCAGCATGCATTACTAATAGTTATAAGTAGCATACATACTAGGCAATTAAACACTTAATTTACAACACTTAAGTGTAAATGCAGTGCATGGCCATGTGTTTCAATATACGCTCCAAATCCTTCATTTCACTATGCATAATTCGTGTGGTGGTTGACGATGTTCGGATCGGTCGCGTGTTTCCTGTTCGTTTCGTGCATTGTGCCGGTTCAATCGAATCAAATTCGGGATTACAGCTCGTTTGTGGATGCTTATGTGCGGGACAATGGGCGATATGTGGTGACGCCGCGTATACAAAATATAAATAGTGGTCAGGATTTGAAAGTAGTTGAGTTGGGGGATTGGGTGTTGGAGCTTTACGCGGAGCAAGCTTTATCCGTGCCGCCCGAAAGCGAGTGGGTGGGGGATGAGGGAATTAATTACAAACGTGTACCGCGGTGTGAATACAGATGGGGGCATGTACGGGAATTAGAGGGTTTATCCTCGGCTGTACTCGCGATGTGTAATGGAGAAATGAGCGGGTATTTTAGAGTTGGACAGGATTTGTATTTAGTGGGGGCTGAAAACGGGGAGCACGTAATACGTAAACGTGATGCAGGGTGGGATTTTTATAACCTAACAGGAGACACAATTGAAATTGGTTTGCCGAAGCTAGTTGAAGTGGAAAATAATGAAATACACATCGATAAAACAACGCTGGAGTGGAAACGAGAGCAAATTGATTCTGAAGAAGTCGGTTACTTTTTTGATACCGCATGGCAGCCAAGTTTCATAAGTACAACTGCTATAATATTCCATTATCCTCAATCAATATGAAATGTTTTGCAGCACATCGAAAAAATGGACAACTCACAGGCAACCCGAAGCGGTGGCTGGAAATTGCTATAGGCGTCGATAATACCGTTATTGCTTTCCACGGAAAAACAAGGGTGGAACAATACGTTCTCTCACTGATGAATATTGTAAATATAATCAATACCGACTGTTTGGATGTATATGTGTGTTAAGGCCGCGTGATGTTTAAGGTTAATGCGATTTATCAGGACCCGTCGCTGGATGCGAACATCCAGCTGGTGATTAGCCGGCTGATCCTGTACGAGCACAAGCGGCACGGGGTGATAAGGCCGGGCAACGCGAAAAAATCCCTGGAGAACGTCAATATCTGGAATAAAGGGCTGCATGTATCGCTCGCACCAGGGGACACTCACCACGATGTTGGTGTTTGGTTAACCAGAGCCGACATCGGTGGTCCGTCCGGATACGCTCCTGTTTCCGGTGCATGCGATCACGAGCGCAGTTGTGCGCTTAATCGCGACGAAGGACTGACCAGCGCGTTCATTATCGCACACGAAATGGCACACGTGTAAATATTAGTCAGGCTTGTAATTGAATTACAACGTTAATGATTTAAAAAAAATCTATTATAACTAATTAATGTCAGCCTGCTAGTTGAAGCTATTATTAATTGTAGATATTAATACCTCTGATCAAATTTTTGTTCTATATTGCCCAAACTTTTATTGGGCAATATAGGATTGTGAATTATAGAATTTTACATACATAATAGGTCGACTACAACTGGAGTTATTACTTTTTAAAACTAGAATTTGATTGAAAAATCTAGAAATAATGGAATAATTCACAATTTTTTTAATTTGACTTGTATTAGTTATATATATATATATATATATATATATATATATATATATATATATATATATATATTTCCTCGTTATCTTTTTATCTGATGGCAATACTATGATCAGAGTGTATCATAGTATTGCCATCATGTATGAATTAAATTAAGTTTTGTTATGTTGACTAGAACACGAGTTTTAAAATTTCAAACTGAATTTCAAAAGAAAATATATATATAATAAAATTGCAAAAATAATTCAATTCGAAAATAATATCAATTTTTGTAGAATTCTTATCAATATTGTTGCCATTTTTGCGAATTTCATAGAGTTATGTCGACTGTACGTTGAGTTATCACATTTAAAAACCTGGATTTTGTTGAAAAACAAAGTTGCTGGTAATTTACTAAATATTTAGGACACATGAATTTTTGTTATTATTTTACTGTACTCTATGGACGGTCCTACTACGTACTGGAAGGGAAATTGTTTTTAGCCTGTATATACATCACCACACTGTGACGGCCATATTTAAAAAGTAAAGTAAAGATGGCCACCCGGAAACCTTTTAACAGTACGGGAAACAACTCATAACTCTTGAAATAATTAAGCTAGAATACTAAAATCGCATACCGACATTCTCTAATAATTAAATATTATCACAAAAAATCAACAGTGATTTTCCAATTATATTTCACGAATTATAGGGGTTTGAAATACACTGACTTTTCTAATAGTTATAACTAATGAGAACAATTTTCTATTATTATATAAATATATATATATATATATATATATATATATATATATATATATATATATATATATGTGGGATGACGGGTATAAGTCCAAATGGGGAATACTGGAAACCAAGGGCCAGGTGAACAAAATTCAAGATTTTGTGTGGTTCCGGTTTATTATGTTACGTGCCAACGTTTCGCTAGCCAGTGCCAGCATCATCAGTATTTTTATTAACTTTATGTACATGTAAGTTTCATTTATTTCAAATTTACATACGTCTTGTACTACAGTTATCTGTGACACATAAGGAGGCTCCACTATTCAACATGTCTCCTTGCTTCCAGGCCCTTGGTTTCCAGTATTCCCCGTTTGGACTTATACCCGTCATCCACTCTATATCCATAACAGTCCGTCATTCTACTTGCTATATATATATATATATATATATATATATATATATATATATATATATATATATATATATATATTTATGAAGTTTAATTGTTGTAAAATACGATGTATTTTTATTTAAATCTAGTCTTGGATTAAGCCACGATGGAGACCAAAAGTCGAGCAACGATTGCGGCAACGAAACATTATCCGGCAGCGTGATGGCCCCGATGGTATCAGCAACGTTCCATCAGTTTTTATGGTCCGAGTGCAGTCGGCGGGAGTTTAAAACGAAATCAAAGTAAATACATACAAACACACAAACAATCAATAAAAATTGGTACACATGAACGGTTTTCGTCACACAACACATGCATATGTGTTTTTCCAGCAAATGGAAATGTTTATTAAACCCTCCGGCGGGCGCCGTCGGCGAAATTACATTAAACTCCACTTTGCTAACGACTTTCAGCATGGACGAACAGTGCCGGATGGAGTTTGGGGAGGGGTACAGTTTGTAATTTCCGTTTGTTGTTCGGCCCGGCCATAATTTTCGCAAAATATTTTATGCTCGCCAGGTACACGCTGTGCAGGGCGTTCGACATCGTCGAGCCCTGCTCGCATCTGTGGTGCGGCCACACGCGCTCGCCGCTGGTGTGCAAAACGAAAAAGGGACCGCCCTTGGAGGGCACCGAGTGCGGATTTGATAAGGTAACCTGAATATATTGATTTTCATATGAAATGCGCGGCTTTCAGCTCGCAGCGGGATTTAAACTCATATATTTTTTCGCGTTTATAAAAGTTCTTTTTGAACTCATTTCTCAATATTTTGAGGTTCACTATATGGAATTTATCAGAACTATTATTAGAATGGAACGGAAAAAAACTGGAAGGAAGCAAAAGAACTGGCAATAAATAGAAGAATAAATATAAATAATATAAATAAAAGTTATAAAGTTAGTTCCTTATAGTATAAAACTATGTTTAATACATTTTTGGATAGCATTACTAATTTATTTTAACAGAATAATGCAAAAAATTAAAGTATGTATGTTTTTTTCTATATATTGGAAGAAAACTGAAGCCATCATTTTTCAAGTGTTTCAAGCATTACAAAAAAAAACGAATATATTTGGTTCCTAAAACTATCAAATTTCTATTTACACAATACAAATATAAAGTTATTTAAATATTTTGAAAATTTTAATTTTTTTGTCCAAATTGCAAATTTTCAGGATATTTTAGAGAGCTGTAATTCTAATTTATTATGAGCTAAAATTAAAATTTAAACAGTTTTTAATAGCTACATTCATATGTTTATTAAAAATTATAAATATATCCATATAATTAATATATTTTTCGAAATATCGGATGAAAACCAAGGCCGTAATTTTTGAAGTTTTTCAGTAATAACTGAAAAAGTAAAAGCCTGTGGGATGCCACAGCGATACCAGACCCTTCTGGAAAAAAAGCCTGAATTCACTGAAATTCTCCCATATAAGTTTATTAAATCTGTTGTAATTAATGTGAAAAATTTGACGCAAATCGGGACATGTCAAATTTTGACAAAAATCGTAATACTGCAAAGTATTGAAAATCATCTCAGTTATCCAATATTTTAAAATTTAATACTAATGAAATATATGTTTTTTGTTATAATCTAAAAACAGATTAAATAGGCTCTAATCTAAAACTGTACAATATTTATTTAACCTATTAGCCTACAGTTTTATGACCTACTGAAAAGAGAGTGAAATTTCATTTTACAATAAAATCATATCCTCGGTCTATCGCCTAATATATCCAATATATATATATATATATATATATATATATATATATATATATATATATATATATATAATTATTTTTCATTATTATATAAAACTAGATTAATGAGGCTACCCAAAAATGTAATACATATAGTTTTATTTCACAAGGAACCAATTTTACAGCTATTTGCAAAATAGTTATACATTCACTATCCCAAATGATTTGAACTCTACATTACATTATTCCCTTTAAATTTTTTTAATTAAATCTAAATTTATAAATGAAATTAATTGAATCATAAAATGTTATGGATAAATAGTGTAGTGCAGAGTTCAAGTCATTTGTAATAGTGGACGGGTATAGTTTGATTGGTAGGGACCGTCCGCCCACCCCACCTTTGTTCGCATAGTTTTTTCCATAGGATAACACTCTTCTTGGAATAGTTTAAACAATATAAAACATCTATATCTATTGAAAAAACTATGCGAGCGTAGGTGGGATGGGCGGGAGGTCCCCACCAACCAAACTATGCCCGTCCACTATTTCAAATGGCTTGAACTATGAACTAGATGTTTCTTACTTTTTTTGCGAATTAGGCGTAAATTAACAAATGGAATTAATTGAATAGAATGTAAATTAATGGATAACAGTATAGTGCAGAGTTCAAGTCATTTGTGATAGTGAATGTGCATAGTTTGGTTGGTAGAAACCACTCGCCCACCCCACCTTTGTTTGCATAGTTTTTTTCATTAGATACAAACGTTTTATATTATTGAAACCATTCCAGAGAGAGCGTTATCAGATGGAAATATAATGCAAATCACGGTTAAATTGGTTTAACTATTCGAAAAAGTGTGTAAACCTATGAAAAAAACTATGCGAGCATAGGTGGGGTGGGCGGGTGGCCCCTACCAACCAAACTATGCACATTCACTATTACAAATGACTTGAACTCTGCACTATACTGTTATCCATTAATTTATATTTTACGCCTAATTCGCAAAAAAAGTGAGAAACAATGTAGTTCATAGTCCAAGCCATTTGAAATAGTGGACGGGCATAGTTTGGTTGGTGGGGGCCGCCCGCCCACCCCACCTTTGCTCCCATAGTTTTTTTCATTGGATATAGATATTTTATATTGTTTAAACTATTCCAAGAAGAGTGTTATCCTGTGGAAAAAACTATGCGAACAAAGGTGGGGTGGGCGGGCGGTCCCTACCAACCAAACTATGCCCGTCCACTATTTCAAATGGCTTGAACTATGCATTACATTATTTTTCACATATTTATTTTTTAATTAGTTAATTAATTAATAAATGACATTAATTTAATTATAGAAAATTACGGATAAATAGTGTAGTGCATAGTTCAAGTCATTTGAAATAGTGGACGGGCATTGTTTGATTGGTGGGGGCCGCCTGCCCACCACACCTTTGTTTGCCTAGTTTATTCCTTAAGATAACACTCTTCTTGGAATGGTTTAAACAATATAAAACATCTATATCCAATGAAAAAAACTATGCGAGCAAAGGTGGGGTGGGCGGGCGGCCCCCACCAACCAAACTATGCCCGTCCACTATTTCAAATGGCTTGAACTATGTATTACATTATTTTTCACACATTTATTTTTTAATTAGTCTTCAATTAATAAATGACATTAATTTAATCATAGAAGATTATGGATAAATAGTGTAGTGCATAGTTCAAGCCATTTGAAATAGTGGACGGGCATAGTTTGATTGGTGGGGGACGCCCGCCCACCCCACCTTTCTTTGCCTAGTTTATTCCATAGGATAACACTCTTCTTGGAATAGTTTAAACAATATAAAACATCTATATCCAATGAAAAAAACTTTGCCAGCAAAGGTGGAGTGGGCGGGCGGCCCCCACCAACCAAACTATGCCCGTCCGCTATTTCAAACGGTTTGAAGTATGCATTACATTATTTTTCACATATATTTTTTTAATTAGTCTTAAATTGATAAATGACATTAATTTAATCAAAATCAAAATAACGGATAATAGTGTAGTGCATAGTTCAAGTCGTTTGAAATAGTAGACGGGCATAGTTTATGTTTTTGATTTTTAGCTTAAAAGGGATGTATTTTAATATCTTTATGTGTTCGTTTAAGGTGTTGTATTGTTTGACTGTTTCTGTGGTTAGAGTTTGTGTGTACTTTGCTTTTGTAAACTTTTCGGTTCTTATTTCTGATTTTCTTCTTGTTTGGTGATGGTGTATTTCTTTGTTTGTTTTATTTACTTGTT
Organism: Lordithon lunulatus; assembly: GCA_963942505.1. NCBI lineage: Eukaryota > Metazoa > Arthropoda > Insecta > Coleoptera > Staphylinidae > Lordithon > Lordithon lunulatus. The sequence continues at coordinate 54,044,083 of OZ012672.1, read as the reverse complement.
TTGCATTATTATGTTAAAATAAATTAATAATGCTATCCAAAAATATATTAAACATAGGTTTATAATATAAGTAACTAATTTTATAACTTATATATTATTTATATTATTTATAAAGTGAATATTTGTTTGACTAAAAAATATTGAAAATCAAATTTCGTACAATATCTCAATAATTGACACGAATGTTTTTTATTGTTTACACTAACTAATATGATGGCAAAGAAGTTCCAAAAGTAACAATCATTGTTTTTGTAAAAAATGTTTCTTACCCAGGCTCAGTGACCGAGTGGTTAGATATCATATTTGAAATGCTTGTAAAATATCTGGAACCCAGCTCAGTGGCCGAGTTGTTAGCGGCGTCGTCCGTCTCGTACTGAGCATTGGGGAACCTGAAATCGATCCCCAGCGGGGAACGAATTTTCGCGAATCACCTTTCACAGTTTTTCAGAGGTTTTCTGTGAAGTTAAGGTAAATACCGGGTGATTAAACTCCTCTGAGCTTCTCCCTTGACCGGCGGAAAAGCCTCACAGCTGATAGCCCTATAAAGATAGAAGTTTTTTTTTATCTGGTAGAGGCGTAGAGTGGTTAGACGCCTCTAACCACTCTACGCCTCTACCAACTCGTATTGAGCATTGGGGAGCTATTAGGATTAGGGAGCAACTAGATAATGTTATACGGGCTTTATTGTATTGTATGTGTACGTGAGTATTAGGACTTGCTACTTCAGAAAATCATATCCGAGTTTTCTAAAGTGACGTTAATTGTATCCCAACATCAAATGGTACCGACTACCCGGGCCGGGATTCAAATTCGGACCGCACGTTCGTAAAGCGGAGGTGCTAACCACTGCATTACAACTGTGTGTAATTATTTTTGTATTAAATCGTCAATAATGAATCGAGTCGAGAGTTTCGTATTTCCTATTAGGTTTGCAACAACAAAATTGACCCAATTTCGTATATTATTTCAGTGGTGCGTAAGCGGATACTGCGAGGCAGTCGATAAGAACAAGTTCGGCGTGGTGGTGCCTGTACAGCACAACCCGCAGGATGGCGGTTGGGGGGATTGGGGCGCCTGGGGGCCTTGCTCCAGATCTTGTGGAACCGGGGTGGAATTCCGGCTGAGGAAATGCGACAAGCCGGTGTGAGTAATTTTTATTATACGTGCAAAATGCGTGCAACTGCATGAATTTAGGCAGATATATCACTAACGATGCTTGTTAGGCAATGTTTGCGTTGTTGCTTGGAGATAATTGTGCCAAAAAATAATGAGGAATGAATTTACAAATATTGTTACTTGGGAAAATAACAAAGTGTTTTATATTAATTGAGAATTTCCTGTTTATAATCTTATATAATAATATTGGCAAGTAGTACAGTTTACTCGAAATAAAAAAAGCGTTTGATAACTGAACGGGTTTCTAATCTGTTCAATATATATATATATATATATATATATATATATATATATATATTTTGCTGTATAAGTATAATGTGTTTCTAGTTTATTAGGGTAGTGCACCAATAAAACGCTATTTTACTTGAAGTACACTTTACTTCCTTTTGCCAATATTTCGTAGCTTACATAACTACTTCATCAGGGCTCGGAGTATGTGAATTAGATATAGATGTAGATGCAGCATGCAAACGATATTTACAGGAAATTATTATTTAAAAAAAATGGCTGACGATGAACTAATTTACATTTGTTTATATATCAAATGTAAATTAGTTCATCGTCTGCCATTTTTGTTTTTAAAAATAATTTCCTGTAAATATCATTTGTATGCTGCATCTACATCTATAGCTAATTCACATACTCCGATCCCTGATGAAGTAGTTATGTAAGCTACGAAATATTGGCAAAAGGAAGTAAAGTGTACTTCAAGTAAAATAGCGTTTTATTGCTGCACTACCCTAATAAACTAGAAACACAAATATATATATATATATATATATATATATATATATATATATACTTTTAAGATAAGTGCATGGAAATTCAAAGAATGCACTAACAGTACAATGGGGTGAAATAAAATATTATGTTACTTATTCTTCTATATTACGTCTAGATCAATATAGTGTGAATTTCACTCAAAAGAAAACGTTCTCGTAAAATATTGTATTACACGTTGCCAGTTTCGTTGAAAAGATTTTTCTGTGCGTAGGAAAAAAACGTGTATCTTTATAGTTATTAACAGAAACACTTTTCCGCCTGTAACGGGAGAAGCCCAGAGGAGTTTAGGGGCTTAATATTATATGCAAAATATAAATTAAAATAAATTAGCACTAATCTTTATTTGGTCTTAACATTTATTTATAAGACGAACATAAACATGTTCATCGAATAAAACACAAGAATTTATCTGATATTACCCAATATAACAATATATTTCACAATACCAAAATTAATTAAGAAATAGCCTCACTCTAACATATTCCCTCTCTACCCTTCCATTCCCTTACGCATTTCCTCTTTTACAAAATTCCATCCCTATTCCACCCTCTTTTAATAGTTCATCCACCTTTCTACAATTCCTCGCCCACTCTTTATTGCTTCACATTCATTGCCCAGGCGCTACCAGGGTTATATATACGGTCTAATTATAAAACCCTAATATAATTAACTCTTAATTGCTATATGGTTAAGAACTCGAAAATATTAATCGCTGATTTAGACTGAAAAAGTAATCGCTTAATTATATTATAATTTAAAAACATGATACATTTTCTCGAAATGGTTTTAGCAGGTTGATTTTTATCTAGATAATAAATAATCCATTTTTTTTCTCAATTCATAGTTAATCGTAAAATAATTTTAGTTAATACCAGACATTATTTTTTTTAGACAGTTCTATGTATTTAAGGGCACAAAATATATAGAACTGTCTAAAAAAAATACCTTGGCCAGTGGCATTTGCCACATTAACATTTACAGGCCTCTTACTGTGCCTATCCATATGTTAAGGTCGTTTTAGACAAGACAATTTCTTAGCTCAAAAGTTGTTCAAGAAATAAATTCATATATCCTCCTCCCATCCAATTTGTCCTTGACAAATAGAACGCGTTATGTTTTTCCATTCGATCTACCATCCAATTCAATATTTCAAATAATTTGCTGTATGATACGAGACAATTTAGATTGACTAACTTTTGAGTTAAGAAATTGTCTTGTCTAAAACGACCTTTAGCTTCTAATCACTAGATTACATTCTAAAAATTAATATAAGTATTTTAAAGAAAATCCATGCGCAATTTAAAAAAAAAATGGATTTTTGTTTTGTGCGAATAAGCGTAATAATAATTAACAAGACATTTTTTTTTAAATTTAAAAATCCAGGGTTAAAACATTTTGAATATATAGGTAATAGTAAACAAAAAAACTAATCTGGCGCAATCCCTTAAATATTGCCATTCGAGGCACATGCATTTTTTACCTATTGCATCACACAGACTTCGTTACATATATATATATATATATATATATATATATATATATATATATAAATATATGTGTGTGTGTGAACCCACCTCTTAGCAATCTACAGATAGCGTTTAACTTTCCCCCTAGTGGGTTAGTTGTATTATATTTCTTTACATTTCTACCAGTGAGACGTTAAGTTATTTACACCTCAAAATCTCAACTATGTTTTCTTTGATGTGCCTCTTGGTTGACCCACAACAAAGACGATGTGACTACGTGTAAATTGTTTATGTTAAAGACCTGTGTATGGCGGCAGCGACTGCTTCGGTTCAAAAGAGGAATGGCGCATTTGCAATGCAGCGGAGTGTCCGGAACCCATAAGGGATATACGTGCCCAACAGTGCAAAAGATTACCGCGGCTGCTCCAGCTTAAAAGCCCGAGGGATAAAATGACGTGGCTGCCATTTGAAAGCGATCAATGTAAGTTATTGCGACAGGGAGAGTGGAACAATATAAACGTATTTATTATATTATTGCATAAAGAGAAATAGATTAAATAGTAGTATAGTAAATCCTCATTAATCTAGATTAATTGATGCTATAAGTCGCCCGAATTAAAATTATTTACTACTATAATAATTATTGTATTTGTTATAATTTGTTCCTTGCTATCCCCTTCGGCCTTAAGTCCGTATAACTTTATCTAGTTTCCTATATCGTTTTATATATAAGAATTGATATATTCAACTGTATAACTATTTCTAAATGGAAAATTAACATTGTGTTTTACGGTATTGTTATTATTAAGTGAATTTATTATTATTCCGCCGCTATATCATTTTCTACATGTGTGTATGACACTATGTAGTTTGTATCTGCATCGAAAACGATATAAGAAACTAGATTATGTCATACGGGCTTTAAACCAAATAAAAAACTTCTAAAACAGTACAACTTAGCCTCGTAGAGGGAAGTTAAACGCCATCTGAATTCATCCTCACTAGCTGAGCTACACTGACGAGATCTAATAAGATCGAAATCTAGATATGTAGATTGCTAAGAGGTGGGTTCACACTTTTATATAAAAAACTTCTATCTTTATAGCAACTCGAACGTTTTTTGCTGATAAGCCGAGAAGCTCAGTGTAATATTCGGTATTTACCATAACTTCACAGAAAACCTCCTTAAACTGTGAAAGTGATTAGCAAAATTTTGCCCACAATAGGGTTTTAAATCTTGCTTCCTATTGCTCAGTATGAGATGGATGAAGAGTTTAACCACTATGCCACTGAGCTGGGTTAGATCAAATAATTTAATGAAATTATTAATGAACTAGTAAATACAGAATTCATCTTGCAGATGAAATGAAGTGTAAATTGATATGCAGCAGCAAGGAGTCCCAAGAGCTTTACATAACTGGGGAGGATTTAATCGATGGAACGCCATGCTCATACGAGAACAAAAGCGATATCTGTATACAGGTAATATATAATTATATCACTATCCGTCTACCTCTTTAGTTATTAAGACAAAATAGGCGATTTCGAAATGTGACATCGAGATACATTTTTAAAATATCAGGACCAGGGAAAGCATAGTTGAAGGAAAATGATATTCACCACTTAGAATGTCATTTTCCTTCAATAATGTAAAATCTAGCGAGTTTTTCTTCAAATCCCGTTGCTTTTCGTATAGGAATCACCGAACTGAAACAGTCCGCAACCCTCTACCTCTTTAGTTATCAAGATAACTAATTTTCTATACGAAGTTTTTTTTTGGCTATTGTACTTATTATTGAATATTTTTATAAATCATGCCTTTAGTTTCAAAAACATCTACCTTCTGCTGTGTTTTAGTGTATGTGTATGTGAATGTTAGGATTTACTACTTTAAAAATCGTCCCCGAGATTTAGATTTAGTGCCGTTAAACTAATTAATAGTATATGTATAAGTTAAAATTTACTAGCCAGTAAAAATACAATCAGCAATAGTCCATTAAAAATGATTACATAGCTACGCGTTTACTTAATACAGAGTAATGTGCAATCATTTTTAATGGACACTTGCAGTGCTATATAGTTTAAGGGAGATTTTAAGACAACTTCCTGGCTCTACTCGTCTATTTAGATTGTGCTCGCGGGATTTAGTGTCCAATGTACTGCACCAGAGAGACATTTTTGCTTTTGATAACGTTTCATTCTAACAGCCGTTCTAAAGGGAGCGCACCGTATCAAAGGGAGCACGTTCTTTGGTGTAATTAGGGCCAACTCTAAGTAAAGCGACATCAAAGGACACATTTGCAAATGGAGTATTATTTGCAGTTATAATTAAATGCGTCGTATTACTTTTTTTTTGCAGGGAACATGCCAACGGTTGGGGTGTGATATGAAGTTGTTTTCCGTGCAACAGGAAGACGGCTGCGGCGTTTGCGGCGGAAACAACACGGATTGTTCAAGGATTAAACTAACATCGCGGAGACGGCTAAAACGAGGCGAGATGATTTAATCCTGTGGCGTGCAGGCTTTTTAAGTTTTGTTAATGTTTTTAGACGTGAGTCGCGTCGCGGTAATTCCACGGTTCGCGAGAGACATTAAAATCCAGACGAACTTTTCCACGGATGCGACGGGGGTGGCGTTTATGCTGAAGGATAGAAAAAGGAACTCCGTCTCGCTTACCATCCCCAACGCGGGAAATCGAATATTAGAGGGCACGAGATTTTATTACGAGAAAACTAGCGAGAGGCATCTACTGCGGGCGAAGGGCCCGGTGCTGGCTGAAATTATCGTGCTGGTAAACAATTAGGGTTGTAATCGAGTGACGCAGTAATGCAATGGGGGTGTTAATAGGTTTATGCGGCGAGTAGTCAGGTGGACGAGGGCCTTAATGTTTCCGTGCTATCGGAATTCTATCTGCACCGCAATCTCACCGATGCGAAAAGAAAATACCGATGGATTGTTGGCGGGTGGGGGCCGTGCTCGAAAAGCTGCGGGGTTGGTAGACGGTTTAAAACAAAAGGATGCTTTGATGATCATAACAAGAAGATTGTACCGAGGAAATTGTGTGCGCTCGCTAAGAGACCGGAGGCTGAGTTTGAGCATTGCAATACCTTCAGGTAATACAATCAATTTATTTTACTTAAACTAATCAATCTTTTAAAAAAGATATATAATAGAGATTTTTATTGATTATTTATTAAAAATACGGCAGGGTTGTCCAATCAAAAAATATCTTTATTTGGCATATCCGCACCACCTTTAACCAAATTCCCCCCAAAAAATAATATTTTACACTCATAATAGTGATCCCCTATACGTTTAGTCCCACTCTATTTAATGCGTTTATTGAGGACATTGAAATAAAATACAAATATAAAATTTGAAGTCGATTAAAAAATGAAATTTCGATAAAAATCAATATTTTCAGATTTTTTTGAGTAAGCTGTAACTCCTATTTCATAAGAAATAAATGCTAATGTAATAGCATTTTGGATATCCTGATTAATCTATATTCAGATAATCTTATAAATAATTTCATAATTATTGATTTTTTTGATATATCAACTGCAAACTAACACCATGGTTTTAGAAGTTTATTAATCATAACTAAAATTGTAAAAGCCTGAAAGGACTGAAACCTTCAAAGTAATGTTTATTAGATCTGTTATAATGTGTATACATATTTTAAAGCAAATCTAAAATACGCAATATCGTCAAAAACAAAAATGTTTTAAAAAAATTCCCCTGAAAAATATTATCTTCGTAATAAATCTGAAATTTTGCATAATTATTGCAGTTTATATTTTGAACATAAGATGTGATTTTTAACAGATTTAAACCACACATTTTTGAGTTATTAACGAATGAATTCGCATGTAAACGAATTATCATGTTTTTTCAGTAAGCTATAAAACGAGATTCTGATAATAAATAAATATTTGTTATACATATTTAGATAGAATAATTAGTCACCTTTGAGATAATAATGAAAAATATTTAAGTGACTAGTATATTTTTGAGATATCAACTGAAAACCGCGTTTATGGTTTTAGAAGTTTTTTAGGAATTAGAAAAGAACTGGCACAGAAAAAATTGCTAAAAATACTGAAATTACATTAATTTGTATAAATAGAATACAAATATAAAATTTGAAGTCGATTGAAAAAAATTGAAATTACGATCAAAATCAATATTTTTCAGGATTTTTTGACTACGCTGTAACTCCTACTTCATAAGAGATAAAAGCGAATGTAATATGTTTTTGGATAGCCTGATTAATCTATATTTAGATAATCATAGAAATAATTTCATAATTATTGAATTTTTTGATATAACAACTGAAAACTAAGACCATGGTTTTAGAAGTTTTTCAATCATAACTGAAAATGTAAAAGTCTGAAACAACTGAAACCTTCAAAATAATATTTATTATATCCGTTGTAATATTTATACAAATTTTAAAGCAAATCGAAAAAATGCATAATTTTCTCAAAAATCTAACCGAAAATTATGGCCTGAAATATATTGTTTTTGCAATTGATCTGAAATTTTGCATAATTATTACAGTTGTTATAATAAACATTGGAGATGATTTTAAGCCAATTTCAATTACAATTTTTTGAGTTATGGACGAATTAATTCGCCTACACAAAATTTTTAACTGTTTTTCAGCAAGCTATAAGACAAGTTATTGAAAAGAAAAAAACTATTTGGTATAGTTTTTTACATACACAGATTAGTGTATTTTGAAATAATAATGTAAAATATTTAGGTCAGTAATATATCTTTTTGAGATATCAAATGAAAACGTCGTTCGTGATTTTCGACGTTTTGCAGGAATTAGAAAAAAACTGGCTGAAATAAATTGCAGAAATTTTAAAATTACATTTATTTGTATAGGTAGAATACAAATATAAAATTAGAAGTCGATTGAAAAAAAAATTAAATTTCGATCAAAATGAATATTTTTAGGATTTTTTGACTAAGCTGTAACTCCTATTTCATTAAAGATAAAAGCGAATGTAATATTTTTTTAGATAGCCTGATTAATCTATATTTAGATAATCATAGAAATAATTTCATAATTATTGAATTTTTTGATATAACAACTGAAAACTAAGACCATGGTTTTAGAAGTTTTTTAATTATAACTGAAAATGTAAAAGTCTGAAACAACTGATACCTTAAAAAAAATGTTTATTATATCTGTTATAATAGGTATACAAACTTTAAAGCAAATCGAAAAAATGCATAATTTTCTCAAAAATCGAAACCGAAAATTTTGACCTGAAATATATTGTTTTTGCGATTGATCTGAAATTTTGCATAATTATTACAGCTGTTAAAATAAACATCGGAGATGATTTTGAGCCAATTTCAATCACAATTTTTTGAGTTATGGACGAATTAATTCGCCTACACAACATTTTTAACTATTTTTCAGGAAGCTATAAGACATGTTTTTGAAAAGAAAAAAACTATTTGGTATAGTTTTTTACATACACAGATTATGTATTTTGAAATAATAATGTAAAATATTTAGGTCAGTAATATATCTTTTTGAGATATCAAATGAAAACGGCGTCCGTGATTTTCGAAGTTTTTCACGAATTAAAAAATCACTGACTGAAATAAATTGCAGAAATTTTCAAATTACATTTATTTGTATAGATAGAATACAAATATAAAATTAGAAGTCGATTGCAAAAAAAATTAAATTTCGATCAAAAAGAATATTTTCAGGATTTTTTTACTAAGCTGTAACTCCTGTTTCATAAGAGATAATAGCGAATGTAATATGTTTTTGGATAGCCTGATTAATCTGTATTCAGATAATTGTAGAAATAATTTCATAATTATTGAATTTTTTGATATAACAACTGAAAATTAAGACCATGGTTTTAATAATAATAATAATAATAATAGATTTATTGCTCTACAGATTTTAGAAGTTTATTAATCATAATTGAAATTGTAAAAGTCTGAAAGAACTGAAACCTTCAAAATAATGTTTATTAAATCTGTTATAATGTGTATACAAATTTTAAAACAAAACAAATATGCGTAATATCGTCAAAAACAAAAAATTTTAAAATTTTGCCACGTCAAATATTAACTTCGCATTAAATCTGAAATTTTGCATAATTATTGCAGTTTTTAATTTGAACATAAGAGGTGATTTTTAGCAGATTTCAACCACACAAGTTTGAGTTATTGACGAATGAATTCGCATGAAAACAATTTTTTACGTTTTTTCAGTGAGCTATAAAACGAGATTCTACAAATAGTTGAGGTACTATTTCAAACATTACGGCCATTAAATATATCTATTAGTGAATACATTCAAAGAAATTTGATAAAATTTTGATAATTTTAAAAGCATTTAAAATACATTCGTATCTCTAACTACAAACAGTTGAGATACGAAATACAAAAGTTGTAGTTACAAAATATGGTTATTTATAAATATATTCAATACACTTTTATTAAATTCTGTAAATTATAAAGAGAACTAGAGTCCTCTACAAATCTCTTGCATATCTAATTGTTGTTACATGTGTGTTTTTCCCACAAAACAAATTTGATCTAAATTACAATTTTGGTGTTATATGTTTTATCCACTCACCGATTCAATTAATGTTATACGAGTTGTTCGTTTTCACCAAAAATAAAAAACATCAATCACCTACAACTAATTTTATTACAGTGTAATAATGCGGCATACCGTTAGTTATAGTAGATTGTATGTTATTGGCATTTCATGTCATCGCAGAAAATTAATTGTTAATTAATATTGGTGTTAGCTGCAATTTCCACTGGGTGCCCGGCGAGTGGGAGCCATGTAGTACAACATGCGGCACGCACGGGTTTCAATCGCGCGAAATATATTGCATACCGCAATCGATATTCTTGTCGGCGAACCGGACCCTTCCCGATGAAGCGTGGAAATTTATGGTTGCACCGGAAAAGTGCGGGGACATCAGGCCGACTGACACGAGGCCGTGCTTTAGAAGACCGTGTCCTTCTTTATGGAGCTACGGCGAATGGTCACAGGTAATCCTAGACATAATTTACTTTTAAATGCCAAACCAACATCAATATATCTGTTTTATTTCAAATTAAGAAATAAATTAAATAATTTAAGAGATCACATCCTTAAGTTTGCATGTAAATATTTTGTTCTGCCAAACGATATTATTAGTATGAATTATGTTTCCTATATGACATTCTCTAGTTTCTTATATCGTTTTCGATGCAGACACAAACTACATAGTGTCATACACACATGTAGAAAATTATATAGCGGAATAATAATAAATTCGCTTAACACTAACAGCACCGTATACACAATAGAACCATTTAGAAATAGTTATACAGTTTAATATATCAATTCTTATATATAAAACGATATAGAAAACTAGATAATGTCATACGGGCTTTACGATCTGTGAACATAATTAATGTTTCTCCAGTGGGATACAAATCTACATCTTCTGCATTCGTGGCCTTTGCGGTTACCAACTATACATATCGCGCGAATCGATATTATTTAGTACTTTTATATTTAATTTTTATTTAGTGTTCGACATCCTGCGGCCGTGGATTCTCTCTAAGGGACTCATTGTGCACACCATTGCAGAACGAAACATTATATTCCTGCAATGAGCTGCCAGCCAAGCAACGAAAACCGTGCAAGGGGGCATTCAACCATCGCAGCAATTTCGAATGCAAGTCGCGGAAAGTCTGTTGGAGCGATAGCTTTCAACATTGCTCCCTGGCAGTTCTTATGCGGTATTGCGATCTTGGTGCATATCGCAGGATATGCTGCAAGTCGTGTGCGAGACACAGGATAACACCTTTTATACAATAAAGAAAAACTGATCAATATGTACCGGTTGCACATTTATTTTGTATGATGAAACATGGTTTATATAAGAATAAATAAAATTTACAAACGTCGTCGTTGGTTTGAATTGAAAAAAAAACAACTTAATTGAGTTTAAACATATCTTACCTAAAAAATAATAGTATTGTCATGGCTAAATGAAACGTGTACGCAAAAATAGTAACCACAAAAGTAGAGAGACATTGAGAAATGGTAATTCTTAGAAATATATATGAAATTGAGCTATATGGAAAGCTAGACACCCCAACAATCCACAATTATTTTTTTTTTTAAATCGCGTAAGATTGGTACATCATTACGTTTTAGCTTATAACTCTGCTATAGGCATAGATAACCATTCACTATTTAATTCATATCAAGCTAAAATATAGCTAAAACTATTTATGTAAAGAATGATTTTATAAATTACATTTTCGACTTTTAACAATTTTTTGAAACTCGCGAAAGATTGCTACATGAATGCCATTACGTTTTAGCTTATAACTCTGCTATCAGCACAGCTAACCATTCACTATAATTATTCGTATCAAACCGAAATATAGCTAAAACTATTCATGTAAAGAATTATTTTATAAACCACCATTTCGATTTTTAATAATTTTTTGAAAATCGCTAAAGTTTGACATATTAGTGTCTTCACGTTTTAGCTTATAACTTTGCTAAAAGTATAGATATCCATTCAATATTTGATATATATCAAGTCGAAATATAACTAAAATGATTTGTGTGAAGAATTATTTTATAAATTACCAATTCGATTTTTAACAATTTTTTGAAAATCGCTTAAGTTTAATATATTAGTGTGCTTACGTTTAAGGTTATAACTTTTCTTTGGGCATAGCTAACCATTTAATATTTAATATGTATCAAGTCCAAATATAGCTAAAACCTTTTATGTAAAGAATTATTTTTATAAATCACCATTTCGGTTTTTAACAATTTTTGAAAATCGCTAAAGTTTGCTATATTAATGTTATTACGTTTTAGCTTATAACTCTGCTATGGGTATAGCTAACCATTCACTATTTAATTTATATCAAGCCCAAACATAGCTAAAACTATTTATGTGAAGTATTATTTTATAAACCACCATTTCGATTTTTAACAATTTTTTGAAAATCGCTTAAATTTCATATATTACGTTTAAGATTATAACTTTTCTTTGGGCACAGCTAACTATTTAATATTTAATATGTATTAAGTCTAAATATGGCTAAAACCTTTTATGTAAAAAAATATTTTTATAAATTACCATTTCGATTTTTAACAATTTTTGAAAATCGCTAAAGTTTGCTATATTAATGTTATTACGTTTTAGCTTATAACTCTGCTATGGGTATAGCTAACCATTCACTATTTAATTTATATCAAGCCCAAACATAGCTAAAACTATTTATGTGAAGTATTATTTTATAAACCACCATTTCGATTTTTAACAATTTTTTGAAAATCGCTAAAGTATGATATATTAGTGTCTTTACGTTTTAGCTTATAACTTTGCTAAGAGTACAGATAGCTATTCAATATTTGACATATATCAAGCCAAAATAGAACTAAAATGATTTATCTGAAGAGTTATTTTATAAATCACCAATTCGATTTTTAACAATTTTTTGAAAATCGCTTAAGTTTCATATATTAGCGTGCTTACGTTTAAAGTTATAACTTTTCTTTGGGCACAGCTAACCATTTAATATTTAATATGTATCAAGTCCAAATATAGCTAAAACCTTTTATGTTAAGAATTATTTTTATAAATCTCCATTTCAGTTTTTAACAATTTTTGAAAATCGCTAAAGTTTGATATATTAGTGTCTTTATATTTTAGCTTGTAACTTTGCTAAGATTATAGATAGCTATTCAATATTTGATATATATCAAGCCAAAATAGTATTAAAATGATTTATCTAAACAATTATTTTATAAATCACCAATTCGATTTTTTACAATTTTTTGAAAATTGCTTAAGTTTCATATATTAGTGTGCTTACGTTTAAGGTTATAACTTTTCTTTGGGCATAGCTAACCATTCATAATTTAATATATATTAAGCCAAAATATAGCTAAAACTATTTATGTGAAGAATTATTTTATAAATCACCAACTCGATTTTTAAAAATTTATTGAAAATCGCTTAAATTTGCTATATTAATGTCATTACGTTTAAGCTGATAACTCTGCTATGGGCATAGCTAGCCATTCACTATTTAATTAATATCAAGCCCAAACATAGATAAAACTATTTATGTGAAGAATTATTTTATAAACCACCATTTCGATTTTTAACAATTTTTTGAAAATCGCTAAAGTATGATATATTAGTGTCTTTACGTTTTAGCTTATAACTTTGCTAAGAGTACAGATAGCTATTCAATATTTAACAAATATCAAGCCAAAATAGAACTAAAATGATTTATCTAAAGAGTTATTTTATAAATCACCAATTCGATTTTTAACATTTTTTTGAAAATCGCTTAAGTTTCATATATTAGTGTGCTTACGTTTAAAGTTATAACTTTTCTTTGGGCACAGATAACCATTTAATATTTAATATATATCAAGTCCAAATATAGCTAAAACCTTTTATGTTAAGAATTATTTTTACAAATCACCATTTCAGTTTTTAACAATTTTTGAAAATCGCTAAAGATTGCTATATTAATATCATTACGTTTTAGCTTATAACTCTGCTATGGGTATAGCTAACCATTCACTATTTAATTTGTAGTAAGCCCAAACATAGCTAAAACTATTTATGTGAAATATTATTTTATAAATCACTAGTTAGATTTTAAAAAAAATTTTGAATATCGCTAAAGTTTTATTAATTAGTATCTTTACGTTTTACCTTATAATTCTGCTATAAGCATAGCTAACTATTAACTGCTTAATACATATAAAGTTGAAATATATCTAAAATTATTAGCGTGACGATTTTTTTTATAAATCACCATTTTGATTTTAAAATTTTTTTTTTCAAAATTGCTAAGTTTGATATATTAGTGTCTTTACATTTTAGCTTGTAACTTTGCTAAGATTATAGATAGCTATTCAATATTTGATATATATCAAGACAAAATAGTACTAAAATGATTTATCTAAAGAATTATTTTATAAATCACCAATTCGGTTTTTTACAATTTTTTGAAAATTGCTTAAGTTTCATATATTAGTGTGCTTACGTTTAAGGTTATAACTTTTCTTTGGGCATAGCTAACCATTCACAATTTAATATATATTAAGCCAAAATATAGCTAAAACTATTTATGTGAAGAATTATTTTATAAATCACCATGTCGATTTTTAACATTTTTTTTGAAAATTGCTACAGTTTGATATATTCGTGTCTTTGCCTTTTAGCTTATAACTTTGCCATGAGAATAGCTAACCATTCACTTTTTAATACATGTCAAGCCGAGATATAGCTAAAACTATTTGTGTAAAGAATTATTTAATAAATCCCCATTTCGATTATTAACAATTTTTTGAAAATCGCTTAAGTTTAATATATTAATGTGTTTACGTTTTAGCTTATAACTTTGCTATGGGCATAGCTAACCATTCACAATTTAAGTTATATCAAGACGAACCATAGCTAAAACTATTTGTGTGAAGAATTATTATATAAATTACTATTTCGATTTTTAATCATTTTTTGAATATCGCTAAAGTTTAATATATTAGTGTCTTTGCGTTTTAGCTTATAACTTTGCTATAAGTATAGCTAACCATTAACTACTTAATATGTATCTCATACAATTTATATAAATGTAAATCCTAATTCCAACGGGTTTAGCTAAAACGAACTGAACAGGTTGCTGGCCATCACCAGCTAGCGTCAATATATTTACTACAAAAATTATTTTCATATCACACGACGTCATAGATATAAAATATCATATAACAGCCATAAAATCAAATGATCCGTAACGCAAATATATATAATTAATTCCATTATGCAGATGGTTTATATATCATCCTCCGCTCTCTCAGCGTGTGTGCCTGTTCGTGTGTGTATGTGTGTGTGTGTATGTGTGTGTGTGTGTGTGTATGTGTGTGTGTGTATGTGCATGTGTGTGTATGTGTATGTATATGTGTGTGTGTCACACACCAATATACGTATATGTGAGGGTTAATATGACTGTCTGAATTTTGTGTATATGAGCGTTGGTATTTACAAGTGGGTTGTCAAGTGGTGCGTAAATACACTGCTGACAAATTGATAAAATATATCTTTCGCCAATAAATTATAGCATCACAAAAATTTGGTGTGATAACGAAACTTATCTACTTCGCGAATGACGAATTGATAATCTGCTAATCAGCACCTCACAAGTACAATTGTATTGTATGAGTCGCAGCAGAGTTGTTGATTACAATGCGTTGTGTACGGTTAGTGGTTTTATTTGGATTAATATTGATTACTAAAACAGGGGTAAGTAAGTAATTTATTATGATTTTATATAAAATTATATACGTACATTGTACGTATATAATTTTATTATTATTTTTTGGATGCATTATGCCCTCTCAAGCTCGGTAGGATGAAAAAAATAGTGTTTAGCTACGTTACGAAGAAAGGGAGAGTAAACATATACTGGATGAATGATAATCGTAGGATATATAGATTTTGTAGAGGCAAATATAAATGATTTTATGAAAATATACTCGTTTAATATAAAATTTGTCGAAGGCTATTTTGTCAGGTCACGCGTTATTTCATATTTTTCCATTATTTCAATTTGAACTTCAATTTATTCGTGTTAATAACTAAAAGTTTTACACATGTCATTACAAATGGCAATACAAATAATTAACATATAATTTGAACTAGTCCAAAACTGGAGAGGAAAGTACTAAAGTTTAATGTTACAACTAACCCCCTAGGAGGAAAGTTAAACGCTATCTGGTGGTACTACATCAATTAGCAATGCACACTCATATGGTAATAATTGTCAACATGCTTATGTCATCACGATCACCGGGTAGTTGACGGTTATTACCATAGGCATTGCTAATTGATGTGGTGCCGCCATAAGGCGTTTAACTTTCCTCCTAGGGGGTTAGTTGTAACATTAAACTTTGGTACTTTTCCTCTCCAGTTTTGGAGCCCAGTGGAGAGGAAAAGTACCAACCTGGATATCATATAATATTATTTTTTTTACTGGTACTAGTTTAATTTATATGTATATTTCAATTATAGTTAGTTGTAACATTAAATTTTGCTACTTTTCCTCTCCAGTTTTGGAGCCCACTGGAGAGGAAAAGTATCAACCTGGATATCATATATCTTTTTTTTACTCATACTAGATGAGATCTTACAAGATTGAAATCTAGATATGTAGATTGCTAAGAGATGGATTCATACTTATATATGTTTTACCAAAGTTTAGTTTTTTAAGCTTTATACTAATTGTTATATATAATTATTTTAGTCTGAAAAACTCTGCAGAGTTCGAAATGAATCGAATTTGTACGAAGAGACGTATTTCCGGTACAAATCCGGAGGTGATTGTTATATGCATATCAATCCAAATTGGCTAGTTGGTAAACAACTCCATCCAAAACTAGGTATTATTCCATTAACACCAAATGCAACTATACAGTATACATTTGCCTTTTTAAAAGTAATGATAGCAATGTTTTTATTTGTAATCGTAAACTTTCTAGTGTGTTATATTTTTAGTTGGACAAACCCGTTATGTTTGATTACATTAATAAAAATGCAACTAACATCATCAGGTCACTGTTTATAGAAGAAGATTATTACAACAAGTGGCTTTTGTGTGCTGAGACTGCAATGGATTGTTGCCACAATTATTTAAATGAAGAGAATATGACACCAAGTAAGTAATGAGTGTTTTTATATATTTACAATATATATATATATATATATATATATATATATATATATATATATTAAAATATATCTATTATTTCTTTTACTACTAAGCAATGTACACATGTAAACACAAAACAGGCAAAAAGACCCCCAATTGCCCAATAAAGATGGTTTATATATAGAAATAAAAAATATGTTATTTAATTTTTTGTAACTGATACACTTTAAGTCGCTATTAAACATATAACTCCGCCAATGCACGAATGAAAAAAATCGTCTAAAGTTAAGATCGAATTTTTTATTTTTATAAAATATGAATGACTGTAATAGTAAAATGTATGACTAATTTAAAATTATAAACACGTCATGCTATCTTATTATCTTCAAAAATACGCCATTGGAAAGTTATATATATATATTTGGAAGTTTTCTTTTATGTAACCTCGATTTTCTTTAATTTCCGTTGTTCTCTAATTTGTTTGTTTTCATATGTTCTTTGCATTGTTTTTATACTAATAAGATTATAGATCTGATAACCAATTTCTGCGATAAATTTACTTAAACAACATAGATGGGCAGGATGTAAAATAATAACGAGTTGTATATAACCACTCGAGATGTTGTGTGAATTTATCCTCACTAGCTGAGCTACACTGATGAGATCTAATAAGATCGAAATCTAGATATATAGATTGCTAATAGGTGGATTCACACTTATATATGTTTAATAACGAGAATGGTTGAATGTATGAAATACAAATATATATTCTACATCATCGATATTTGTACTTATTTGTATGTGTGTGTATTTTGAAATTATTTGCTCTTCTGTAGAATGATTGCTGAATAATAAAATAAGATTCTATGTGTAAGTAATATTCTGAAAATATTTAGGTATGGAATATCCATGTCCAGCATTATGGGATGGCTTCACCTGTTACCCAAAAACCAAACGTAATACAGCCGCCTCAATGCCATGCCCAGCATTCCTAACATCAGGCGATTCATTCGTTTGTGACTGTAAGCCAAATACAACACTTGAAAATATAATTATATAATTTACATTTCAGTACATTCTAGTGCAAAGTGTTAAATACTGTTTGGATACTGACTGGAATCATGTAACGGATTACGCCCCGTGTGCGTCGTCTCGCGTTTACAGAGAGCGGTATATATTTCACATGTGGATTTTGGTTGCTGCTAGCATTATTATGGTTCCTTCAGTAATAATTTACTTCAGTTTCCGAAAATTACGACAATTACGGTTTGTAATGCACAGGAATTTGATCATCGCTATTTTGGTGAAGAATCTGCTGGTAGTGGTGTCGAAAAATGTGGTTATTTTGGATGCTATTAGTACATCCTCCAATCATGTTATGGAGGAAGATGGTGTGGGATGTAAAATTTTAGCCATTTTGGAGAGTGTGTCCAAAAATACGATTTTCACTTGCATGTCCGCTGATGCTTATTTTCTGCACCGTGTTATT
Organism: Lordithon lunulatus; assembly: GCA_963942505.1. Classification (NCBI taxonomy): domain Eukaryota; kingdom Metazoa; phylum Arthropoda; class Insecta; order Coleoptera; family Staphylinidae; genus Lordithon; species Lordithon lunulatus. The sequence goes on along the minus strand of OZ012672.1, from coordinate 54,025,426 downwards.
GTGAGGTCTTTCAGTGGGGAACCTAATATTTATATTATATATGCAGCTATTTCAAGTAAGTGATTATCGTTGTACTGATACTTTATCCGGTTCATGATAATAAATTAATTTACAAATATATTCAAGATAGATAATACCTGCAACTTCATAGAAATATATTTCATAAACACATGCGCAATATTAACACAGACTGTGAGTCGTTAGTAACTCACAGAGTTTTTATAATAATTAATATTATAGCAGTTACTTAGCACCAATTAAGTTTAGAGTGGTATTCTATTGTAAGCAATGAATTAAAATTCCTTATTATATAGGGCTATCAAGGATAATTGCTCTCTTAAGGCGAATCTCGGAAAATGAAATACGGTTCAATGTTGACCTAATCGCGCGGTCTTTTCTAGTCAACATTTTATAATTTTCTAAAAATATGTTTGGATATTTCTCCAATCTAAGGATGATTTGATACTTTGTTAAGACGAAAATGTTAATTTTTTGTCTTGAAATAGTTGTAAAAAATATGCAAAAGTAGTCAATATTTGCATCGGAAAAGTATATATTTACTCCGATTAGTACTCAAAATTCAACAGAAATTCCTCTAAGAGATTGCAGTTTCATTTTTCAAGTTTTGATAAATACAATCTGATAATGCTTAAGTACAGTAGTATAGTTTATAGACATCCGCGCAATTATCACAAAATGCTTTATTATTTCGAAATAAATTTATTTCTCGGTTCTCCAGTTTTTCCTGGGGCCACGGTTTATACACTCCGCAAAAGAAGTAGCAGCAGTTCCGTTAGTCTCACAACGCGTTTTTCGAATAGATTTTCAGCTCGAATTCTCGAACGAGATTTTCGAAGATTCGCCTTAACAGGAGAAGTTTAAGCCCAGGTTTCCTAGGATAACAGTCGCTCAAAAGTGGCTGCATTGCAGGTCATTTTTACGTCACAAAAATAATTGTACGTGTGTATTAAAGAAAAATAGTTTGCCATAAAGGGTAATACCTAAACGTACTGGAAAATGCAATGAAATACAATGAAAAATTGTTAGTTATTCAATTACATATATTTAAAATGATATGTGGGCCGCTTTTGAGGTCATTTACACACCGTAAATGACTTCAAAAGCGGCCACGTTTAAACGACCGCTCTCCTAAGAAACCAGGGCTTTAGACTTTTTAGCCCTTGAATTTTGTATTCAAATGCCGCCAGCAGGTCTTAGATATAAAAAACACTAATAATGAAAACTTACTTTTATTTGATTATATTAAAATAATAGTTTTGTACATAAACAGTTAGTGATTAAGAGCAAAAATATGGATAGGTACAGTAAATAGAGACTTGGAAATGTTATGGTGGCAAATACCAGAGGCAGGACCGTAAGCGTTAGAGAAGTTTAATCAATCCGTATTTACCGTAACTAGTTAGATATAGATTATTATATTTGAAATTATTTGAATTAATGATAGTAATGTAGTAATATAATTTTAAAATTATTAAATTCTAGTTGCCTCAACCGTGCCAACAATAGTATGGGCAATTTTAATGGGTGTCCACCACAAAACTAACTGTTGGATGGCAGACTCTGAGTCGTGGTTTCAATGGATTACGGATGGATATAAATACACTATGTTAGTAATAAATGTAGTGTTACTCATAGATATAATTAGGGTGCTTTATATGAAGTTGGGGAAGAATACAAATAAAAAACAAACTAGGTAAATAGAAAATTATTGGTATATAATGTTGATACATTTTAATTTTCTTTAAGGAAAGCTTTGAAAGCAACCCTAATACTTTTACCACTATTTGGGGTGCCACTTTTAATCACAGGACAGAGGGATCTTGTTGATTTGTCCGATTGTGTGGCTAGTGATGTTTATTATTATATTACGTATTTTATTGAGGCGGCGCAAGGGGTTTTGCTGTCGCTATTTTTCTGTTATTTTAATGGAGAGGTAAGATATATCTTATATTAAATTGATTTTGGTGATAAAATGCTCGTCGTTTGTAGTTTAGTGGATACATCTATATTTTGATAAAATAAAATAAAGTATAATAGAAAAACTTGATATCAATTCAATAAAATGTAGCCCAAAATAAAGAATTCATTTAAAAAATAAAAGTAAAATAATAGTTTTGTTTATTTGTAATGGTTTGTTGATTCATTTAATACTTAAGTAAATTCTAAATTGTGTAGATCAGTAATAAAAGTACATATAAATATTTATGAATACTACTGGCATAGGAATTTGCATTCGTTTTGGCAAGACAAACATAGATTTTGTCTGAAGAGCAATCTATTCTAATTTTCATCATTTTCAACGGTTGTAATTAGCATTGGGAGAACTATGATCTTCAAAAGTATTAACTTAATATATTATACTATAATTAATTTCTGTCTGAGTACTGGGGAGCGAGAGTTCAAACCTCGTCGTGGGCGAAATTTCGCGAATCACATTGCACAGTTTTTCAGAGGTTTTCTGTGAAGTTAAGGTAAATACTGGGCGATTAAGCTCTTCTGAGCTTTTCCCTTGACCGGCTGATAGCCTTATAAAGATAAAAGTTTTTTTTTAATGCACTACCCTTGACGAGAATTTTTTTTTAATTCTTTTTTTTTCTCCATACATATACAACATAATCATAATTATAATTATATAGAAGGTAACATTAAAATCAATTGTATATCTACAATGAATGGTGGTTTCTTCCCTCGGTCCTTGCCTCGAGGTTTGTTCTTTTGATTCCTCCTCGGGCTGTGGGTATTGAGGGTTTGTGTTTGATATTCTCTATGTTCGTGTCTAAGCAATTTGTTCTTTTTCTACTATTGCATTTAAATTTTGTTGTTCAGCAGTAGGTTTTTATGTTTAAATTTAAACAGAACGTATGCTACTGATTTAATTTTGTTGGGTAGTTCGTTGTATTGCTGTTAAAGAGAAAAAATTGCTGTTAAAGAATAAACATTGTTTACTGTTATTGCAAGACTTTATTCTTGCAATAACAGTAAACAATTTTTTTCTTTCAATTTTTTCTATTTAACAGCAATACTGTTTGGGGCAGATATTTGATCGTAGTATTGCGGGGTGGTGAAATAATGCGCACGACTTAATGCGTTTGTACTCAGCCACGTTTAGAAGAACACTAACTTTATTTTAAATATCTAACAGAAAATTACATAAACATAAACAAACTCCCTCGCAGACGGGGCTCTAAGCAGGCACTTTACCCACCGCAGGTAGGATGTGCGCTGCATATTATCGCAACTTGGCTATCTAAACCCCAAATATGTTACAAATACCACATATTATATTTACAAAAGAATTAAATTATTATTTGTTCCTAATTATGCTATAATAGCGCGAGTGGTGTCGCTGATAAGTCTGCGACAAATACAACAAACTTAAACTTAATTAAATCAGTCAAACAAAAAAATAAATTGCTTTAAAACATTGACTTCGCATTTACATGTAAGGATTATTCATACAATATCCGTAATATTCTAATATTTTATTGTTTTAGGTTATAGCAGAATTAAAAAATGTGTGGAGGAAATTCAATAACAGATTCGGTATAGCCAGTCGACGGCCAACTACAGGTCGAAGAACTACCGGTGTTACGAATATTTCTTCAAGGCTGTAGTTACTTGTATACGACTGATTATTGCTTTAATATGTAAATTAATATGAATTTGAATCTTATTACATACAATTTAATACATTTAATAAATCTAACATGCATATCTGAAACATTGTTATTAGTTTTTAATTTCATTACTGATTTATAAGGAAGGTATTGTTTTAGCTAAAACATCTTCACGTTTTGTAACTAATATTGTGGAAATATACCATAACTTTTCGGGAAAAAAATTACACTATAAGGAAGGTATTGCTGTCGAGAAATTTTTTGAAAAAAATAATATTAATATTCGTTACGTTTTATGTCTAAAATAGTCGACATAAACCCGTACGAGTACGAGTACGAGTACGAGTTATCTTAACAATAAGTACGAGTACGAGTTATGTTAACATAATATGTTAACAATAAATAAAAATTATGATTCAAAAGTAAAATTAAAATATATTTTTCCAAAAATCGTCTTATAAATTTGAGGTGCCACTTATCGTCCGGTGTGTCTTATAGTCCTAAAAATACGGTAAGTTTTTTCTCTACTATCTTAAAGAAAATTAAATTAGCTTGAATAAAATTATTTTTAATTTTTTTTTGCAATTTTTAAAATAGCCCACATAAGTCTGAGAAGTTACTTTTTTACATTTTTATTATTCTGATCTTAATAATTTAGCTATATAAACAATTTATATCTCATTTTGTAGCTAATTTAACACAAGATTGTTATTAACATTTCCAAAAATAATAGCTACGATGATAATAGGTATGTCAATCCAGCTAATGTGTAGTGTAAACTGCCAGTGTTTTTACACTACACAGTAGGGATCTAAGGAAGACCCGACGAATTTACATCAAAACTAGATTTTTTTCTCTATTCTTAAAGAATATTAAATTATCTTCTATTTGTTGTATTAAAAACATAAAATGTCCGCATAGATATGTTCATAGGTACGCCAATCAAGCTAATGTGTATAAACACTGGCATGTCTTGCTTATGCCAGTGTTTATACGACCAATTTACAGTAAAACTAGAAATCAATTATTACATTTTTTTGTCTATTATCTATAATTTACGATAATGAAAGGAAGTACCGATTTAAAATCTATTTAATATGATTATTCATGAATACATTAAGGTAAATTTATAAAACAACTTATTGTTGTAAGTCTATTGTCTATAATGGATTTGTAATTTCGAATTCATCAAACTAAACGCCTTGCAATCTTATTTTGATAAATATTTAAAAAAACCATAATTTATTTTCCAATTATGTAGTTAAGTAGTTTTAGTTTAATTACCATATGGAATTATACATCATTTAACATAAGAGATGTTTACGTCTGATGAGACATTTATTGCACAAAATGCAAATAACATACGAAGTTTGCGGTAATAAATTCAATTTCAGCACGCGGAAAGAATGCATCATATTCAAAAATATACGTGTGTGTTTTATAAATGATTATATCAAGATTACTGACCTTCAAAAACTAGACATAAACACAACAAGCATACTCGAATTCATATCAGTATGGTAATAGTCGTGGGAAGTGTATAATGCTGAAGAATTTTTGGTGAAACAAGTGTAGCAACTGGGATTTTTGTTTGGAAATAATAAATTGGTATGTACAAATAATAATAATAATAAATATATGTTTAGTATAACATATCGCATATAAATAAATCTTGAATTATTTATTTTATGTTTCTACTAAAATTCTTAATTTATATATATATATATATATATATATATATATATATATATATATATATATATATATTATATATATATTATATATATATATATATATATATATATATATATATATTATAAATTATGTTACCCAGCTTAGTATCTAAGTGATTAGGGCGCTTGTAACCCTTTGACCACAGACCTGCGTCAATTTGATTAATGTAAACTTAAATTGGGTAAAAATTGGTTCACATAAAAATAATGTATTATGTTATGTTTAGACATCAAAAATTCATTTCACACAGCTCAAGGGTATACAATTGTTAAAAAATGAAGAGCCTTACAAATTTCAGATTATATAATAAACATAATTAAAAAAGTTAAAATGAAGATGGGTGTTCTGCAAGGTTCAGTTCTTGGTCCTCTTTTTTGAATCATTTTTTATGATGGCGTATTTAATTTAAAGTTATCTTTAGGTGTTAAAATTGTTGGCTATGCTGATGATATTCCAATATTATATAATATCTGGTAAAAATGAATTTGAGCTCAGAAGTTTGGCAATAGAAACTATCAATAAAATTGATCTTTGGATGATTGATAATGGACCAATTTTGGCAAGTGAAAAAACTGAATTAATTATTCTTGAAGGTAGAAGAAAATTAAATAACTTTAATTTAAATATAGGTAACAATGTTATTAAAAGCAAAAATGAAATTAAATATATAGGTGTTATTATATTATCTATAAGTTACGACAAAGAAAGGAAGTACCGATTTAAAATCGATTTAATATGATTATTCATGAATACATTAAGGTAAATTTATAAAAACAACTTATGGTTGTAAGTCTATTGTCTATAATGGATTTGTAATTTCAAATTTATCATCAAACTAAACGCCTTGCAATCTTATTTTGATAAATATTTCAAAAAAACCATAATGTTTACGTCTGACGAGACATTTATTGCACAAAATGCAAATATAAATGCAAATAAATAATTCTATTAAGATTACTGACCTTCAAAAACTAGACATAAACACAACAAGCATACTCGAATTCTTATCAGTATGGTAATAGTCGTCGGAAGTATATAATGCGGAAAATTTTTTGGTGAAACAAGTGTAGCAACTGGGATTTTTGTTTGGAAATAAATTGGTATGTACAAATAAAATATATATGTTATAATATATCGCATATAAATAAATCTTGAATTATTTATATTATGTTTCTACTAAAATTCTTACAATTATATATATATATATATATATATATATATATATATATATATATATATAATTCAAAAATCTTTTCTCTAAAACAAAAGATAAACCAGTCACGAATTTAATTTGAAAAGTGATAAAAATCAGTAAAATTGTCAAAACTATCCTAAATTGCGTCAATACAGGGGTCGTCATAGTAGTGGCATGACACTGAAACTAAGTTATTTGATTGGAAATATGGTCTAGATGGCGAGAAAAGTGTCGAGAGTGTTTCCAATAAAACCGCTAAAGCTACAAAGCTTGGCAAATTTTTCGAACTAGAAAAATTTAATTATATGTTAGGAAGTCGTTGTAGATTTCATTTTATAGATCTTTTAATTCCAACGAAAAATAAGAAAAAATATTGTTATAAAAATTGTATTGTTTTGGCGATAAAACCGAAGAAGTGAAGAAGATTAAAATTAAAATGGTCCAATCAAGATCAACTTTATCCCATTGTATATACAATTGTCAACCAAATCAAAAATCTTAGTACTATTTTTCTCTAAAACAAAAGATAAACCCGTCACGAATTTAATTTGAAAAGTGATAAATATCAGTAAAATTGTCAAAACTATCCTACATTGCGTCAAAACAGGGGTCGTCATAGTAGTGGCATGACACTGAAAGTAAGTCATTTGATTGGAAATATAGTCTAGATGGCGAGAAAAATGTCGAGATTGTTTCAAATGGAACCGGTAAAGCTACAGAGGTTGGCAAATTTTTCTAACTAGGAAAATTTAATTATATGTTAGGAAGTCGTTGTATATTTCATTTTATAGATCTTTTAATTCCAAAGTGAAATAAGAAAAAATGTTGTTATAAAAATTGTATTGTTTTGGCGATAACGCCGAAGAAGTGAAGAAGATTAAAATTAAAATGGTCCAATCAAGATCAACTTTATCCCATTGGATAGACAATTTTCAACCAAATCAAAAATCTTAGTACGATTTTTCTCTAAAACAAAAGATAAACCCGTCACGAATTTAATTTAAAAAGTGATAAAAATCGGTAAAATTGCCAAAACTATCCTACATTGCGTCAAAGCAGGGGTCGTCATAGCAGTGGCATGACACTGAAACTAAGTCATTTGATTGGAAATATAGTTTAGATGGCGGGAAAAATGTCCAGATTATTTCAAATTGAACCTGTAAAGCTACAGAGCTTGGCAAATTTTTCTAACTAGGAAAATTTTATTTTATGTTAGAAAGTCGTTGTGATCTCATTTTATAGATCTTTTAATTCTAAAGAAAAATAACAAAAAACATTGTTATAAAAATTGCACCGTTTTGGCAGTAAAGCCGAACAAGTGAAGAAAATTAAAATGAAAATGGTCCAATCAAGATCAACTATCTCATTAAATAGACAATTTTCAACCAAATCAAAAATCTTAGTACGATTTTTCTCTAAAACAAAAGATAAACTCGTCACGAATTTAATTTGAAAAGTGATAAAAATCAGTAAAATTGTCTAAGGCCTTGGCAAATTTTTGAAACTTTGTAAATTTTATTTCTTGATAGACAGATGGATATTAGTCTTATATTGTAGGTATTTAATTTCCAAAGAGAAAAACCCCAAAATAGTGATAAAAAGTGCAGCATTGCTGTGGTAAAGCAATATATATATATATATATATATATATATATATATATATATATATATATATATACAATATTCATTACTGATATCTTCCAAGCGATGTATAATCCATTCGTTATTTTTAAGTATTTTAAATTACATCCGCTTTCTTCACCTTGTAAAAACTAATCGAATAATACATTAAGCCAGCGGGAAGCTAAGACTAACTTAAAGGTCAAAGTAGACCACATGTAAATATTTCTGGAGGTTAAGATTTGAATATTATTATGCTTAAAAATAATTGCTATTACCACTTTGTGTAATATATGTTTACATGTCTGCTGTTATTAGAGCAGTGTTTATAAACCTATATAATTTTTTTATTGTTGCGGCTGATTAAACTTCATTATGTTTTAAAAAAAAGTAATACACTTAAATAATCATAAATTAATTTATTTATTTATACATTGTTTATAGAAAATTACATATTCGGAACAACCTTCAGATTTTGCTTGAAAAAATTAATTATGTAATAATTTGTATCAGTCGGCTCAGTGGACAGGTGGTTAAGGGTGTCATACTAAGTATTGGAGAGCTAGAGTTCGGACCCACATAGATCTCCCGAAAACTGAGACGAGTGAGTAGCCTGAAAAGGAGGTTTATATTTTGAGGTCTAAGTGTCTGTAGCTATACTACCCTCCAGCCAACTATCCAGAACTATCCAGAAACGCAAACTCATCTTTTTTCAAAACAATTCAAACATGACTTACGCCAATTTCATTCTCACAGGCTCGTATATAAATCAATACGACAAAAATGACTAATATTGAAAATCTCATATCATTGTGTGTTTGAAGCTATGTTACCCTCCAGCCAACTATACAGTTAAGGTGAATCTCGGAAGACGAAATACGGTTCAATATTGACCTAATCGCGCGGACTTTTCTAGTCAACAGTTTATAATTTTCTGAAAATATTGTCTAAAGATGATTTGATACTTTGTTAGGACGAAAATGTTAAATTTTTGTCTCGAAATAGTTGTAAAAATATGCAAAAGTAGTCAATATTTGCTTTAGAATAGTATATATTTACTACGATTTGTAATCAAAATTCAAAAGAAAATCCTCCAAAAAAATTGTAGTTTCATATTTCAAGTTTTGATAAATAAAATTTGATAATGCTTAAGTACAGTAGTATAATGTATAGTCATCCGCGCAATTTATCATAAAATACTCCATTATTTCGAAATAAATTTATTTCTCGGTGCACACCCTTCCGGTTTTTCCTGGGGCTACGGCTTGTACACTCCACAAAAGTAGAAGCAGTTTCGTTAATCTGACTATGCGTTTTTGGGATACATTTTCAGCTGGAATCCTCGAACGACATTCTCGAAGATTCGCCTTAATGAACATGCCACTTTTTATTATTTTTTTAAACATAAGTTAACGAATAATAAACATTTTTAGAATCAAAAAGAGTTTAGTGGTTTAGTAGAGTTTAGTATTACTTACTTTTTTAAAACATTTCTAAATAGTGTATAAATAATAACTAAATAATATATAAGTACAATAATATATGCTACTTTATTAGTTATAGTTAATTAATTAATTTATTTGTTTTATAATTTTATAAATGTCTTTATTAATATCGCTTTTTGAATTGACCATAAATGTTCATTACACATTACGATCACTAATTGCTCCAATTAAAATGTACAAAACAGAAATATTATTTTCCGAGTCATCACAAAATTGATTTTAATTAATTACTTCCTTAATTATAAATATAGCGCGTGAATCTGAATTCAAATATTACTTACGTGTTACAGGTGGTGTGAAATGTATCCAAAACAAATAATTGCGATACTTTTGCTGGCGGCAATTGCAAGTTCTTATGAAAAGAATGAATATAGTATGCTCGATACGTTTGTGAGGCCATTTCGTATTATGCGAAGTTTTGTGGTCAATGTGATTGGAAATTCAATCACAGATGAGTATATTAATAACCTGAGGACTAAAAAGGTGAAGTATATACTACTTGTGCTTTTAAGAGACTTGATTATTGTCGTAATTAAATAACCTATTGTCTTAATTTAAATTTACGAATTTTCATATAATTACATGGTTTAATAATGCTAAAATTATATAAATAAATTCTTCTTTAGTCTGTTGTGTAGACTAGATCTAAATGGTATTATTATTATTATTAATAATAATAATTATATATATATATTTATTTTCCATAAATACGTAAGATATATATATATATATATATATACTAAATGCGTCCTGTGCCTGAGAGATGAAATGCGCCCGATGGAAGGTTAAGATCACTAATATTAATATTGAAGATTTTTTTTAGAAATTGCAAGAAATATTTCCGGATAATATACCATTTCCTTGTGATACAAATGGCACGAGGAGTTCTGAAAGACCAACGTCCGTTCACAAATTACGACCTGGTGATATTGATGTAGTCGGGGGGCTCGGAGATAGCGTTTCTGCGGGTTATGGGCTTTTTGCTACGAACACTGTTCATATGGTATTGGAGAGTCGTGGAGCTGCCTTCAGTATGGGTAATTAAGAAATATGTGTTCACTTTACACGTTTTACATGTGGCTACTATATAGATTAATTAACGTATGCGGAGATTGGTCACAGGAAAATATATTTTAACAACTACGATGTTTTAATTTGTTAAGTGTGACAATTGATAAGATAAATTAAATCAGTAAAAACACAGTTTTATATGTTTAGGTGGTGATGCTAATTGGAGGAAATTCCTAACAGTCCCAAACATTATAAAAGAATTCAATCCAGATTTAATCGGTTATTCTACAGGGCATTCCTTAACAATTGATAGAAGATCACATTTTAATTTAGCTGAAGGTGGCGCGGTTTCCAAAAACATACCATATATGTCCAAAATTCTAGTGCAACGAATTAAAAACGATCCTAATGTCAATCTAAAGAAAGATTGGAAGGTAATTATAGTATATAACTTATTATTGTATTTATTATATATTTTATAGTCAATTCTCACTCGGTAACAAACGATATTTACATCGTGAAATAGGTATTTATTGCCCAAAAGAGGATTATTAAAGGCATAGTAAATATAGCCAGTTTGAGAATTGTAACAAATACAATAACTACTACTACTTTTCAGTACTTTATTTCCAGGATGTAGAAGGATCCTGGAAATATTTTTTTTTAATTTCCCCTATAACGTACCGAAAAGTATTAGTAGTTATTCTATTTGTTACAATTTTCAAACTAGTTATCGACCTTCGGCGCTTTATGTTGTGTTTTAGAGTATGTATATGTATGCTATCTCAGAAAAAAACGTGCTCGTGTTTTCTACATATCGTTAATTGTATCCTAACGACAAATGTACAATAAAAACCTTCTTGCAGACGCTAGTTTTGGGTGAAAATTATTAAAAAATAGTTTATTTTGAGCCCGATTTAATATAGAATGTAAAATATTTATAAATAATAAATTGACTGTCATCGGGAAAAACTTGATAATGCCTAGAGTTTAGGCAAAACTAGTTTCAAACAATTAATCAAGTGGTAAAAAATAGTAGTTTTATTCATTTCCTTCAGTAACATATAATTTTTTTAGTTGATTACCATTTTTATTGGGATGAATGACATTTGCAGCGAAGTATGCTATAGAGAAAACCCAGAAATTGTTCTTAAAGAACACAAAGAACATATGCTGGAAGTTTTACGGACGTTAAGGGATAATCTGCCTAGAACAATAGTAGCACTTATACCACCTATGAGTAAGTTTTTTTAATATAACCACTATATAATTAAAAATGGTACTTATAATAAGATATTTCTAGGTACAACTTTGATGAAGAAAATCAATAAAAAGCCTCTAATGTGTAACATATCACATTCCTTCGAATGTTCCTGTGTTTTTGGCGAGTCATATCAATATATGTTCCATCAGTTGGAGGAAATAGCAGTGCGCTGGCAAGAATTGGATGTAGAGATATCAAAATATGAAGAATTTGAAAAGGACGATTTTGCTGTAGTTGCACAGCCTTTTACTATTAACATGACATTACCGTATGATACTGATAATAACTTTGATCTCAACTACATGTCTGCGGATTGTTTTCATTTGAGCCAACTAGGAAACGCTGCAGGTAAATAAATGAAGTTTTAATAGTTTTTTTTAAAGCTACTATATGTTGCTATAGACAGGGCCGGTCCTAGGTACTCGACTGCCCGTATGCAAACATAATTTGGTCGCCCACATGCTGTACCGAAAAATTTATAATTATCATTATATAGGATATTAGGGTACACCTACCCTAATATATTAGGGTAGGGATACCTACCTACCCTAATATCCTATATAATGCTAATACCTATTTTTTTCTAAAATTGTTTATTCGTGTCTTGATAACTATAAAATAAGAAAAAATCAAATTTAATTTAATTTTGTTAGTTGTTATTGAATAATATTTGGAACAAACCAAATTGGAATTTTTTATAAATTACTGAGCACGATTTTTTTTTAAACTTTCAATAAATTGTTTAGAATTTAATAACAATCATCAGTCATATGTTCGTATATGGTTACGGGCATTAGTTTATTTTTAAATAATTTTTAAACATAAACATGTTACTGAAATATTAATAAAATATTTTTTTATTTATAACAAATGTATGTGTCCATACATCAATGTTTTTATTTAACCATTTTGTTTATAAGACTCTAGTGATTTAATAAAAGTAAAGGTAAAAAAGTTGACAGCAGGTATTTTTTATATATTGTTATTAAATAATATTTAATTTTTATATTATATTTAATATAATTTACTTTTTTGAGACCACTAGAGTATAGAGATCTCTGCCTTCCTCTTTTCCCCGTCACTCTGTGGTGGCGTCATCAATAGTATATTTTTGTTTGTTTTAGTTGCTTACAATATGTGGAATACTTTATTGCTACCCCCTGAACGGAAGAGGAATCCTATGGCCTATAAATTATTATTGAATAAACTTAGATGTCCAACTGAACAATTTCCCTATATATTTACTAATAAAAACAGTTTAAAATAAAATTGTAAAGGCGTCTACTTTGTGATAATTCATTTTAAAGGATAAATAAAACGATTTTTTTATTATATAAAGAGCGATCGGTTACAATTTCTTTAGTCATCGGAGGAGCTCTAAAATGGCTAGAGCTTAGCCGTAACTAGTTGCAAAGTTTAACTGAAGTGTTATTTTTTCAAAATATGTATTTTGCACCATTGCGACAACAGTGATTGAAGTTTTTCGGAAAAAATAAAAATCAGTGGACGGGCATTGTTTTTTATGTAAACAATGCCCGTCCACTATTTCAAACGACTTGAACTATGCTTTACATTATTTTTCACATATATTCATTTAATTAGTCTTAAATTAATAAATGACATTAATTTAATCATAGAAAATAACGGATAATAGTGTAGTGCATAGTTCAAGTCGTTGGAAATAGTGGACGGGTATAGTTTGTTTGGTATTGTCTTTTGGGTTTTATCAAAAATAGCTTATTTTGAGCCCAATTAAATATAGAATGTAAAATAATATAATAAATTAAAATTTCTTAGATTTTTGATTTTGTATCATGTTTTTATAACTTAGTCGATTAAGTAAAAACAGCAGGTACAATAAAAACCTTCTTGCAGACATTATTGTTGGGTGAAAATTATCAAAAAAATATTAGTTTTGAGCTCAATTTAATATAGAATGTAAATTAATATCATAAATTTAAATTTCTTAAATATTTGATTATTGATAATTTTTTATATCTTAGTCGATTAATTAAAAACAGCTCGTACAATAAAAACCTTATTGCAGATTTTATCTGTCGCTAAACTGTATGAAAAATGATTTACTTTGAGCCCAATTAAATATAATATGTAAAATAATATCATAAATGTAAATTTCTTAAATCTTTGATTTTTTATAAAAAAATTTAAAACCTATATAATAAATTTCAAATAGTTGGTTCAATAAAAACCTTCCTACAGACTTTATTTTTGGGTGAAATTTATCAAAAAGTTGTTCATTTTGACCCCAATTAAATATAGATTGTAAACTAATATGATAAATTTAAATTTCTTAAATCTTTGATTTTTTATCATTTTTTATAACACAGTCGATTAATTTCAAGTAGTTGGTGCAATAAAAACAGTCCTGTAGACTTTATTTCTGGGTGAAAATGATCAAAATATGGTTTATTTTGAACCCAATTTAATATAGATTGTAAAATAATGTCGTAAATTTAAATTTCCTAAATCTTTGATTTTTTATAATTTTTTATAACTTAGTCGATTAAGTAAAAACAGCTCGTATAATAAAAACTTTCTTGCAAACTTTATTTTTGGGTGAAAATTGTCAAAAAATGGTTTAATATGAATCCAGTGTAATATAGATTGTAAAATAATATTTTAAATTTAAATTTTTTAAATCTTCGATTTTTTAGAATTTTTTATAACTAAGTCGATTAATTTAAAACAGCTCGTGCAATAAAAACCTTCTTGCAGACTTTATTTTTGGGTGCAAATAATCAAAAAATTGTTTATTTTGAACCCACTTTAATATAGATTGTAAAATAATATCATAAATTTAAATTTCTTGAATCTTTGATTTTTTATTATTTTTAATAACTCAGTCGATTAATTTCAAATAGTTAGTGCAATAAAAACCTTCCTGCAGACTTTATTTTTGGGTGAAAATTATCAAAAAATGGTTTATTTTGAGCCCAATTAAATATAGAATGTAAAATAATATCATAAATTTAAATTCCTGAAAACTTTGATTTTTCATCATTTTTTTATAACTTAGTCCATTCATTAAAAACAACTCGTACAATTAAAACCGTCCTGCAGACTTTATGATGGTATGAAGATTATAAGAAAATAGCTTATTTTGAACCTAATTAAATATATAATGAAAAATAATATCATAAATTTAAATTGACTAAATCTTTGATTTTTTATCATTTTTTTTTAACTTAAGTCGATTAATTCAAAACAGCTCGTACAATAAAAACCTTCCTACAAACTTTATTTGTAGCTGAAATGTATGAAAAAATGGTTTATTTTGAGCTTAATTAAATATAGTATCTAAAATAATATCATAAATGTAAATTTCTTAAATTTTTGATTTTTTTATCATTTTTTATAACTCAGTCGATTAATTTCAAATAGTTGGTGTAATAAAAACCGTCCTGCAGATTTTATTTTTGGGTGAAAATTATCAAAAAAATTGTTTATTTTAAGCCCAATTAAATATAGATTTTAAAATAATAGAATAAATTAAAATTTCTTAAATCTTTGACTTTTATAATTTTTTATAACTTAGTCGATTAATTTAAAACAGCTCGTACAATAAAAACCTTCCTGCAGAGTTTATATTGGCGTGAAAATTATCAAAAAATGTCTTATTTTCATCCCAATTAAATATAGAATGTAGAATATTATTATAAATTTAAATTTACTAAATCTTTGTTTTTTTATGATTTTTTATAACTTTATAGTCGATTAATTTCAAATAGTTGGTGCAATAAAAACCTTCCTGCAGAATTTATTTTTGGGTGAAAATTATCAAAAAATGGTTAATTTTGAGCCCAATTAAATACAGAATGTAAAATAATATCATAAATTTAAATTCCTGAAAACTTTGATTTTTTATCATTTTTTATAACTTAGTCGATTAATTAAAAACAGTTACAATTAAAACCGCCCTGCAGACTTTATGTTTGTATGAAAATGATCAAAAAATGGTTTATTTTGAGCCAAATTAAATATAGAATGTAAAATAATATAATAAATTTAAATTGACTAAATCTTTGATTTTTTATAATTTTTTTATAACTTAGTCGATTAATTAAAAGCAGCTCGTATAATAAAAACCTTCCTGCAGACTTTATTTGTTGCTGCAATTTATGAAAATATGGTTTATTTTGAGCCCAATTAAATATAGTTTGTAAAATAATATCATAAATGTCAATTTCTTAAATCTTTGATTTTTTATCAATTTTTATAACTCAGTCGATTAATTTCAAATAGTTGGGACAATAAAAATCTTCCTGCAGACTTTATTTTTGGGGAAAAATGATCAAACAATTGTTTATTTTGAGCCCAATTAAATATAGATTGTAAAATAATATCATATATTTAAATTCAATTAATCTTTGATTTTTTATCATTTTTTATAACTCAGTCGATTAATTAAAAACAGCTCGTACAATAAAAACATTTAAATTTTCGGAAGTAGCAAGTCCTAATAATAACATTCACATACGCACGACTGAGAGACTTGAAGGTCGATGGCCACTTACAGAGTTTTAACTAATTGCACATCAATGTAATATAAGATCATAGAATAGACCTATTAACTATTGCTAATTAATTAAGTCAAAAAAATTTACATTTCAAGAGTAGTTTAGTGTCTAGAAAAATAATTACAACGGTTTCTAATAATTTTCGTCTACTACCACTAAGTCCGTAAAAAATTGTAATATTAATCAGCCTTAGTTACTTGAATAGTCACAACATTCAAGTAAGTAAGGTTTATTATTTAATAATTTGCATATATAATTTGATATTATGACGAGTTAATTAATGCAATTCTGTAATTAATAACTTGATTTAATGTGCATTACCCTGACATAACGGTATTATTTAGTATTTATTATTATTAATATTAGTACTGGTTTTTCTACAAAGTAATGTAATAATAAACTGATTTTATTTTAATCAGTATACGTTTGCCACCACTTCAAACACATGAACAATAATTTTAACGTACAAAGATGGTAGATTTCCAACATTTAATTTTACTATCAGCTATTTTTATATGTGCCTACTGTGAAAATTTGGAAACAACTGCCTTGGACAGACATATTGGTTCATTAAGAGCGTTTAGGAAAGTTATATTGGGTATAGTTGAACCAACTGTGACCAACGAGACATTAAATGATTTAAAAAGTAAAGGAGTAAGTACTATAATTACAAACGAAATAAATATTAATTAATAATTAACAAAAAGCCAGTTACATATTTGATTATAATATATTCAAGACAAAAACTTTATTGTTTTGTATATGAAATACTTTTAATAATAAATATTCTTCTATTTTCAACTTGTTTTTATCATCTATCTATCTGTGACATTTGTAAAATTGTATTATATTCTAGAAACTGCAAAAAAGTTTTAACAATGATCTACCATTTCCATGCCAATTAAACGGGACCAGAAGTGCACAGCGACCTACTAGCGTGTACAAACTAAGACCTGGTGATATTGATGTTATTGCAGCCATTGGTGACAGTATAACAGCAGGATACGGGCTTTTTAGTTCAAATTTAATGCACATGGTGCTCGAAAGTCGAGGGGCAGCATTCAGTATGGGTATGAATAGAAATACGATTATGATAAATATAAATATAAATAATAAAAAATAATATGAAAAGAATGTAAGTAATAAAATTGTAGGAAATTAAATATACATAAGTCAGATTTTAAATTATAAATTCACACCAGGTTTTTAACGGTAGTTTTATAATGTTAGTAAAGTTAAGTCTAATTTCAGGTGGTGATGCCACATGGAGGGAGTACTTTACAATTCCAAATATATTGAAGGTGTTCAATACAAACTTAATTGGATATTCTTTAGGAAACTCATTTACTATTGATAGAAGGTCGCAGTTTAATGTAGCTGAGGCTGGTGCGGTATCTAAAAACATGCCTTATATGACCAATATTTTGATAAAAAGGATCAGAAACGATCCCAGAGTGGATATCAATAAAGACTGGAAGGTAAAGATATAAATTAATTCTTGTTCCTTTCGTCAAAATCCTTTTTGACCTATCAAAAGCCGATTATATGAATTCTGTCATGACCTCGCAAAAACAGTTTTGAAACCTTTTTATTCTTTTCAAAGCTCACCGAGGAAATGTGAAATGTCATCGGGAAAAACTTGATAATGCCTAGAGCTTAGGCGAAACTAGTTGTTTCAAACAATTAAACAAGTGGTAAAAAACATAGTAGTTTTATTCATCTCCTTTAGTTTAATTATACGTTCTCTTACCTTCTACTATATATGTTAATTGATGTCGTAATATCGTGATAACCGATATATTTTTCTGTTTTTAGTTAATTACAGTTTTCTTTGGTATGAACGATTTTTGCAGCGAGATATGCTATTTTGATAATCCAGAAAACTCCCTTAAAGAACATAAAGAGCATTTAGTAACCATGCTACGAAGATTACGAGACAACTTGCCCAGAACTTTAATTGTTCTCATCCCACCCATAAGTAAGGATATATATATATATATATATATATATATATATATATATATATATATATATATATATTGTAAATTGTTATATCGATAAATGTATGATATAAATAATTGTAGATACAACATTTTTCAAAAAAATTAAAAACAAACCGGCACCCTGCGATTTGCTTCTGTCGTTTTTTTGTCCGTGCGTATCCGGAATACCATACGAATATTTTTTTCACAAACTGGAACAATTAGCGCTACGTTGGCAGGAGATGGACGTGGAAATTGGAGAGTATTCAGAATTTGCAACGGAGGATTTTGCAATCAAAACAGTCCCTCTTACAATTAACATGACGCTACCGCTGGATTCAACAAATAATTTCGATTTGAGATATTTGGCAGCAGATTGTTTTCATCTCAGTCAAATCGGAACTGCTGCGTGTAAGTTTCAGTTAATTATAACAATCAATTTTTTTATTCACAAATTAATTATTAATTTTTTTTTTCAAAAACTATTCCTATTAAATTGTAAATCCTATATTATATAATCCGAGATATTGTGTGAATACATCCTCTCTAGCTGAGCTACACTGACGAGATCTAATAAGATCGAAATCTTGATATGTGAATTGCTAAGAGGTGAATTAACACTTATATATGTATTAACTATTCCTATTGTTTGTTATATAGTGCATTTTAGTCCTTTTAGTTGACCTCATTACACTCATTCCTCTTCCACCCTTATCTAAAAGCCACATTCAACCTTTGTTCACTCTATCACATCCTTGACCATATTATCTTCATGTTCATTTAACCAATGCTTCCATTTACCTTATGTTTAAAAGGCACCTTACACGGCCAATAATACTATCAATCCTAGTACAGTTAGTATTTGTTTGAATCCTCCTTCAATATTTATCAAGTGACCAATTATCTGGATAAACAGCAGTATTCTCTTGATTCCATCATTACTATACCTTACACGATCAGTAATATTGTCAATATCTTCGAATAATGAAAATTTTAAACCTAGCTCAGTAGCCAAGGGGTTAGAGGCGTCGTCCGTCTCATACTTAGCATTGGGGAGCCTGAATTCGATCTCTAGCGCGACTTCACAGTTTTTCAGAGGTTTTCTGTGAAGTTAAGGTAAATACCAGGTGAATAAACTCCTCTGAGCTTTTCCCTTGACCGGAGGAAAAGTCTCACGGCTGATGAGTCCAATAAAGATAGAACTTTTTTTTTAATTTTAAATATATTATTGTACAGTAATACTGTCATTATCTTAAAATATTGACAGCATTATTAACCGTGTAAGGTGCCTTTATGATATAAATTTACTACATATTTATATATCTTTCGCTGACTTGTTTGTAGGAGTATTAATCATATTGTTGTTTTCTTTATCTGTTGTAGTGGCGAATAACGTATGGAACAACTTATTGACACCAAAAAACATCAAACAACCTCAAGTTGAATATAATATATTGACTAATCTTAAGTGTCCAAATTCTGACAGTCCATTTCTTTTTACAAATAAACATAATATGGTTTAAATAAAAAACTGAGTACTTATTTTTATTCCTTAGCAAATTTAAATGCTGTGTTACAAATTTTGGTTTCACGGGAATCTGTTTCAAATAATCACTACCAAACAGTTCATTAAAATAGAATTATATGAATAGTCTGTATAAACAATTTATAATGAAAACTGCGAATTCCAATCCCACGCGTAACTAAATAACAATGCACTAATTAGTGAGAGAATTAATATTCGCTTTATGGAGAATAATTTTCCCATTCGGGGAGTATTAGGACCAAATAGATATATATATATATATATATATATATATATATATATATATATATATATATATATATAGCAATTCATTTAGCCCTATAGGTGATTAATATATAAAGTAATAATTGCACTTTAATAGAAATTAGAGAACATTCCGTATTTTATTATGACAATTAAAAAAAACTAGCTTGATTTGAGATTTGAGTTTCAAATATTTTGTATTCTACTGTGATATATATAAATTATCACAGTAGAATACAAAATATTTGAAACTCAAATCTCAAATCAAGCTAGTTTTTTTTAATTGTCATAATAAAATACGGAATGTTCTCTAATTTCTATTAAAGTGCAATTATTACTTTATATATTAATCACCTATAGGGCTAAATGAATTGCTAATAGAAAAGGAAAGTTAGCGTATTTCTTATTATTCAGTGGCGAAATCGGCCATGTACCTGAACCCCACCACAAATTGACCCTCGTAAATCCAACGACAAATATCTAAAGCCATCAGTCATAACATTCATTTCATACAATTTACTAATGGGCAAGTAAATAAAGAGATATACTAGTTAGTGTGGTTTAAGTTATAAGTAAGTGTGTGTCTTTTATTAAAGTTTTATAGTAAACAACGTTTGCGAATTATAAATATCGTGTACATTTAAATTTGTGTGATTGTGTGGACTAAAGGTGGTTTTATATAATCATAAAATAATAAATAATAAATAAAATAATAAATTAGACATAGCGAATCAGTGAAAATAAAGAATATTTTTAATTTCTTTATTTATAATTTAAATATATAATTATTTAGGGTTAAACTGTTGTGATTTCCCCCCTAAATAGAGTTTTAAAACGTGTTTAATCCTTTTTAACCAAAAAACCTTATATTTGTAAAAATAATGACTTAAACCCTTTTGCCCAAACACCAACTATATGTATCGTCACTTTTTTATTTAAGGCGTTTGCCGTAAATAAAGATTATTATTATTATTATTATTATTATTGACAGTTATTTATTATATTATTTATTATGTCTGATTTGTTACACTTTCTCCAGCTACTGCTGGGAAAAAAATCACTTATCCTGGGGCATTTATGGCCAACAGGATGAAGCTCTTATGTCAGATTTGTTTAAGTATTATTATTATTATTTATTATTATTATTATTATTATTATTATTATTGCCAGTTATTTATTATATTATTTATTATTTTATGTCACCATAAATCCCCCTTATTTGTTTGCTTGAAATAATAATGTGCAAGACTACAAAATGGCCTTGCATGTACACGAAAAAAAAAGTATTAACTGTATATAAATTTTAGGATATCCTGCTATATACTTTATTAATCAAAAATGGGTGTAACGTTAAATAAAATTATATTAATTTTATTCTTGACAACTCTGAAGCAAAGTGTAGTTCATATGCAAAATATATTTACACAAACTTTTACGAATCTGATCGAACAAACACGTCACGTAAGTACATTTCTAATGCAAAGAGTGTTTGCAGAAGAAGTTGAGATATTATATAATTATAATTGAATTTATTTCAGTAATAGAAAGTATTTATATAGTAGAGGGTCCATACATGAAAATGTAATGTATCATTTTAGAGGATTTGCATGTGTACCACACATTGTAAAACTCTAGCACTAGCATGCTAAATATAGAAATAAAAATTTAAAAAATTATAGCAAACGTTTAATAAGAGTATTTTGTAATTTTTGTGTAAAATTTTTTTTTTTTACTTGCAAATGCTGATCCGATGGTTAGCTAACACATTTTTATTGCCGGGTTCACATTTATTATTATTTTTTTGTGTGCTTTTTTCATAATGTGATTATATAATTTAGAGGGTACTGAGAAGTTCAGCCCGCCAAAAAATTATTGTATTGTTACACTGTGATTAAAGATTACTCCGGTTGCCGGCGACACCACGTTGTTTTTCTAGAAATAGTTATAATTTCAAAAAATTGTAATACATTCTACTTATAAACTACAAATAGTCTCAAAGAATTTTTGCATAAAAAGATCCGAAACGTATTTTATTTATTTATATATTTTAGTACGTACATTAATAATTCTTAAAATATTCCCCAATCATTTAGAATTTTAATATTTATAATGATACATTAAAGTATCATCACTCTTGAATTTTGTCGTCGCAAGAATTCTTTAACATTTACCGCATCAGACCTTTATCTGCAATAATACCTGCAACAAACAAAAGAAACAATAAATTAAAAATTCTTGCGTAGACTGCAATAAAACAATAAAATTTCCCTTACGTAAACCATTCGGTAAAAGCAACATAAATTAAAGAGTCGTACAAACGAAAGTGTGTGGTGGTCAAGTGTCTAATACACGTCAAATATGTTCGGAATATTAATATATATCATTACGAATCGAATTGTCGAGCGGATATGAAAGACACGTATTTGCACTAAAATGTGCGAGTGCGTGCGCTTTCATCCACAATAAACATCTAACAGCGTTGATACGCATTTCAGGAAGTCGCCGGAAATTTAGTTATAAAATACCCCCATCGGGATGATGAGGGTACGAGGAAGCAGAAGTTTTATCCGAAAACAATGCCTTTTATGTGCAATGCTACTGGATTGAGATCGAAATTAAAGCCCAATAGCGTGCATAAATTAAGGCCGGGGGACATTGATGTTATTGGTGCGATGGGGGACTCGCTGATTGCTGGAAATGGTGCTATGGAAGACTGGGCGTTGGGGACTATGATTGAGTATCGAGGTGTTTCATGGTGTGCAGGTAATAGTTATATTTTTAATACATTAACCCCCGTATTCACCGACATTCCATAAATCTATCAATAGCTATTAAACCCATAAATATTTGTTGTTATAGCAACAATAAAATAAATTATCTAGGGAATGTAGTTACTTTAGATTCGCTCTATTCGAAACACATATTAGTCTCTATATGAAGGCAATATTGATGAATAAATAAAATATATATATTTTTTTTAACCAAATTTAAAACAATTATCCACAAACATTAGTTTTAGCTACATTAATTATTCTCTTGTAAAATACAGACTTATAACTACTAGCTACTATACAAAAAGTAACGAGAATAATAATACCATTATTCTCGATATTTTTTACAGTAGCTAATAGTTATAGGTTTGTATTTTACAGGAGTATAATTAATGTAGCTAAAACTATCGCATCGCGCTGACAAAGTGAATGGAAAATCAAAATGAATACAACTTAAAAACATTTAAACAAAAAATAAAAGTAAGATGTCTTTTATTTTTTGTTTATTCAAGGTGTTTGACATTTATTTTGGCATATTCTGTCACAATGACGTTGTCAATTTATCGATTCAATAGCTTATAGGTCCTATAAAGTTAATGGGATGTTGGTGAATACGGGCAACAGGAAATTTCAGGACAAACTCTACATAGTATTATACGAAGACCTTTTTAGAAAATTAAATAAAACCCTTTCCGTTAATAGAAAACTACATAATCTTAAGTATCCCACTAGAATATTAAAAAAATAGCCTAAAAAATTATTTGAAATATCTATATTATAGTTTACATTATCAGATTTTTATTTAGATATTTGAAATATATATATATATATATATATATATATATATATATATATATATATATATATATATATATTTGAAATATATAAAGTTGTAAATGCAAATATATATATATCTATATATATATATATATATATATATATATATATATATATATTTGCATTTACAACTTAAACTTAAATTATATTTATAACTATGACCTCTAATAATATTGCCATTTTGCCTGTGGCATACATATTACTTTCTATTAATTGTAGTAGAATTTATGAGCAAACCGTATTATTTTTTAGGTGGTCAGGATACATGGCGCAAATACCTAACGCTCCCTAACATCCTCAAACAATTCAACTCAAACCTAACAGGATATTCAACAGGAACAGGCGAATTCCTATCACACCACTCCAAACTAAACGTAGCCTTTCCAGTCTCAGCCGATGCTGATGCAATGCGCCAGGCTAAAATCCTAGTGAAGAAAATCAAACACGACCCAAATATAAATTTTCAAACAGACTGGAAAATGATTACATTATTTTTCGGAGCGAACGATTTATGTTCAGCGCAATGTTTTGATAAAGAGGAGGCTTCAGCTGAACAGCACGCGCGAAAACTGATGATCGCATTGGATTACCTACAAGAGAACCTGCCCAGGACGTTCGTGAATTTAATTCCGGTGATTGGTAATTTACATAATAGAAAGTTTTGTGTGTGTGTGACTTGAGTAATTTATTAGCTAGAAGCAATATTAGTGTCGCGAAATTGCCGTGCGTTTTGAATAATGGATGATACAATTGCATTGTTTGCTAAAATTTGTAATTGTTTTTTAATTGTATGTTTACAGATGCTACGGTTAGTGTGCGCGTGAAGAGGTCTATGATGTGCCGATTTTTGCATACGATGTTTTGCTCGTGCTTTCATCAGAGCGGACAATCGAATCAGATGGAGGTGATTATGAAGCTGGCGAGAGGTTACCAAAAGGCTGAAGAAGATTTGGTATGTGTTTATTGAGACTAAATATATTTTTACATCCTGTGAGTAGTCGGTACATATACAAGAAATTAGCTACGACACACGGTAATTGTATTTTAGAAATAGGGAATAATATAATGTATATATTATCTATTTGCCTTTTACCTTTCGGTGTAGGCTATAATAAAAAATAAAGGGAATAATATAATGTGTTATATAAATAAATTTATTCCTTATGCTTAAAATCCAACTGCCGCGCGTCGTAGCTAATTTCTCGTAGTTGTGTACCGACTAATCGCAGGATACAAAAATATATTGGTCTCTTAGAAAAATATATCAATTAGTAATGTCTTATGAAAAATAACATTTTTGTAATGTTAATTTATGAATCTACTGTCAGATAACTATATGAGGAACCAATTTTTTTTTTCTCTAAATTTTTTACAATATTATCCCCTGTATTAAATGATTTATAGAACATCGGTGACCATAAATCATTCAATAGCTATTGAACCCATAAGTATTCGTTGTAATAGCAATAATAAATATATTATCTAGAGAATGTAGCTACTTTAGATTCTCTCTATTGGAAACACTGAATAATTAAACAAGAGGTGCCATCAAAACTCCAATTACAAGCGGTGTTTGATATTTGATTTAACAATTTCTGTCACAATAACATTTATACAGTCAATAGTTTATGGGACCTATAAAATTTATGGGATGTTGGTAAATACCGGCTTTAAACCGTTAAATATATGTATACCGGTATGGGACCAATTTCTATTTGTATTTGTTATAATTTGCAGCTGGCTATCGATTTTCGATATTCGGGTTGTCCGTGTGTTATTGTATATGTAAGTAAGTATTACGATCTCAGATTATTCAATATCACTTTTGCAATGATAACATAAAAAATATAGCCGGTTGACTTCAAAATATTAATATAAGGATTACAATTACAATGGTTTTGTTGAATTAAATATATTTATCTCATTTTTTAATTTTTATGTATATAATGTTTGTTTTTTGTTTTTGTTTTTCTTGATGAGCATGGTATATTGGAGGGTTTTGTATTTTGAGTTGTCATGCCAAATAAAGGTCTTTTTTTAAATTTATCTCAGAACATGTATAATATATTACTGAATACGATGCTTTTTCTTCTATAAAAATCATTCAATGGATTTTAATAGATAAAAAGCATCGTATTCAGTAAAATATTATACATGTTCTGAGATACATATATTTAATTCAACAATACCATTGTAATTGTAATTCTTATATCAATGTTTTGAAGCCAACTGGCTATATTTTTTATGTTGTCACTGCGAAATTGATAATAGTGAATAATCTAAGATCCTAATACTTATTTACATAGTTATAGTTGTTTCATTCGGTTTGTCGCCGATATATAATTTATAAAAGCCCGGGCCTACATAAAGCGTTATGTGTGTTGAGTTGCCGATGTTACACCTCTACTAAATATAGTTTCAAACAGTTGATTAGGTTTAAATTAATCTATTTCTATTATTTTTAGATTTCCAGTGGCAGATATGATACTAAAGAGGATTTTACTGTTGTTATTCAACCATTTATGAAATTATTTAATGCCGCTTTGGATCCATTGCACAGATATGATGAAGTTATAGATATTTCATATATTACTCACGACTGCTTTCATTTTTCGCAGAAAGGGCATGCTCTAGGTAAGAAAATAATATTTAATGTATATTTTGTGCCGAAAAAAATTCTAAATAATCTGTAAAATTTAAAAAAAATATAATATATATAATTGTAAAATATTTAAAAAATATTATATAATACATATAATTTGCAAAATATTTTTTTAAAAATTATATAATATATATAATCTGTAAGATATTTAAAAAATATTATATAATATAAGTAGGCCTAAAAATTTAAATAATCTGTAAAATTAAAAAAAAAAAATTTAATGTCTATTTTGTGCCGAAAAAAATTCTAAATAATCTGTAAAATTTAAAAAAAATATAATATATATAATTGTAAAATATTTAAAAAATATTATATAATACATATAATCTGTAAAATATTTAAAAAAAATTATATAATATATATAATCTGTAAGATATTTAAAAAATATTATATAATATAAGTAGGCCTAAAAATTTAAATAATCTGTAAAATTAAAAAAAATTATATAATATATATAATCTGTAAAATATTTAAAAAATATTATATAATATAAGTAGGCCTAAAAATTTAGGCGAAATAAAGTCCTACTTATATTTTTTAAATATTTTACAGATTATATATATTATTTTTATAGAGTATTTACTCTATAAAAATCATCAAAAAACTGTTTTAAACTAATTAAACTATTTCTGGTATATTATATACGCGTGTGCTCATCTTTTAGCAATATACTGATCTAAATTTCGATCTTATTAGATCATGTAAGTGCAGCTCAGCTACTGAGGATGAATTCATTTTTTTTGGTTTGGAGCTAGCCAGGAATTATTTAAAAATCTCTTATAAGACCCCTATCCAGTGAGGAAAGACAGTATCAAATTCTCACTGACTAAAAATCAATTTCTGCTGCAACATAGCGAAAAAAAATTTTTAATTGTAGGTGGGTTAAATTGGTGGCCACATAGGGTGTGGAATGGCCATTTGGCCAGCCCCGGGGGACTTCACGATAGTCTATTCCCGAGTTTTCCAGTGAGAACTAGATTTCAGGCCGAAGGTTCACTCAATGTTTTCGTGTAGAATTTTCCACTTTAAACTCGATAGCGTTTTTATTTGAAATGCTAGAGAGATGGTTTATACATCAACATGTAGAGTATTTCCGGCCCAACAAATTCAGACTTAGGCACTTTTCTCTAGCTCTTATCGTTTTCACACTATATCGACCAGCAAATTAGAAATTCATGAAATTATATGTATTTTTCCAGTTTAAACTCGATAGCATTTTTATTTGAAATGCTAGAGAGATGATTTATATGTTAAAATCTAGAGTATTTCTAGCCCAACAAATTGAGGCTTAGGCACTTTTCTCTAGCTCTTACCGTTTTCAAGCTATATCGGCCAGCAAATGAGAAATTGATGAAATTTTAAACATTTTCCGGTTTAAACTCGATAGCATTTTTATTTGAAACGTTATTGAGATGATTTATATGTCAAAATGTAGAGTATTTCTGTCGCAACAGGCTTGAGGCTCATACACTTTTCTCTAACTCTTACCATTTTCACGCTATATCGGGCAGAAAATGAGAAATAAATGAAATTTTATGTATTTTTCCGGTTTAAACTCAGTAGCATTTGAATTTGAAATGTTAGAGAGATGGTTCATATATCAAAATGAAGAGTATTTCAGGGCTTCAGCTTAAGCACTTTTCTCTAGCTCCTACCGCTTCCACGCATAGACATCACCAAATGTGAATTATATGAAATTTCATAAAATTTTCCATTTTAAACTGGATAGCGTCGTAGCCCTTCTTTAATTGAAGGATTTATGGAGGAAAAAGTTTTCTGAGAAATAAGCTATTTATAATCAATTAATGAAATAATTGATAATGTGTTTTAACATAAATTCAATTAGTTTCATACTGTATGTATAGTTAATTATAGTTAATATGATTAAAATTAAGAGAATATTAAACAGTCTTAGGTCACTAATATAACATTAATAATTACAAACTGACGTTATCTAAAATGTCTGCTGATATAGATTGCACTTTTTTGTTTGTATTAGAGCTTAAAATACACATGGCAACTTGTCGCATGTTTTACTGATACCAGCTAAACTCAAAAAGAATGAGAATGGTTACAAATCTGACCTCCTAAACCTGATAAAGTACAGCAGATATTAGTTAAAAATGATTAAATTTATATATAAAGTGTACAAATAAACAGATATCCGACTGTATTCAAGTTGAAACAAAACAATGACAAAGTTTACAATGCTCGTGTTAAATATTAATTAATTGAAACATAGTTTAGTAATTAGAGGCGTCCTCCGTATCGTCTGGTAGTATTAGGAGCGACAGTTCATTCGCGGATTACCTTTCACAGTTTTCAGAGGGATTTATTTATACGCTCACCTCATATACTTATATATAGTCTACACAGTCTGTTGTGTTGGTATACACAGTCTCTGCCGCTATCCCACCCTTACGACTTACATACTTATATATAAAATAATATATAATAATAATAATAAATAGTCTATATTTTTTATGAAAAACATTTACAACCAAATTTACATTTGAAGAACAGGCGAAGTTTAGGGTTTATACTTTGTGCTCATTCATTACTCCCTCACTTTCAAACATATACCAGATACTTAAGGTAGTTTTGTTCGTTTTTTTTTAGCAGTGCTAACTAAAGGTTTAAATTAATTTTAAAATAACTATTTCCATTTAATTATATTTTGTTTTATGAATATATCTGATATTGTAGGGTTTATAAAGTGACATGTATATTCTCTACCACGTCTTCAACTATATTCCGGTTTACTTTCACCCCTCGATGCAGTGCGAATTTTAGAAAAAGTTGATGTGATTACTTCGTCGTGACTAGCCTTTCGTATTTTAATTTAAAACCAGACGAATTAATAAATTATAATAATTAGTTGTAAAAAGTGATAATCATGGTCTACTAATAAAAATTATTTGCAATCTCACCTACATATATTAATAAACCCAAGACAGGTTTTATATGTTAAATACTGCTGTCATTCAGCTTTAAAATTCGAACGTGAACATTTCTCTATCAGCCCAGATATGCATGAAAGAAATGTTTTATAATAAATTGTGCATCTATAGTTATTGTAACTACAAACTAAAAAAAATTTAAAAAGTCATTTATTTGGCATATTCGCACCACCTTCCCTTTTACAAAATTCCCCCCAATAAACAATACTTTCATAGACACAACTTTCATAGACATAACTTTCATAGACACAACTTTCACAGACACAATTTTCTTAGTCATAACTTTCATAGACACAACTTTCATAGACACAACTTTCGTAGGCACAAAAAAGAAAAAATACAAATTAACATAAAACATAAACATAACACATAAAACATATGTGTACGACACACGTTAGACTCCCTCTGCCCTCGCCAATTTCCCCTCTAACAACAAACTAAATCTCTAATTATTTACAATTGTCTTCTTGGTGCACAATATAAATATCCTATTTTAAAGTTTCATGCACTTAACTTTGAAGTATCTTTGAAGATAATAAAGATATCTCTCTGGGGTTTCTAAATTTGCAATTATCAAACATTTTACTATAAGAAATGATTATATTTCTCAAAAATATTTGCATGTAGTATGTTTTTATCTTACAAAAATGCGTAACTTAAGTATTTCTAACTTTACATCGATATATCTTTGAGGATAATGAAGATATCTCTTTGCGGTTTTTAAATTTGTAATTGTCAAATATTTTTCTATTAGAAATGATTACAATTTTCAAAAATATCTGCATCTAGCATGTTTTTATCTTAGAGAAATGAGTAAGATACGCATTTCTAACTTAACTTTAAAATATCTTAGAAGATAATAAAGATATCTGTTTGCGGTTTTAAAATTTGTAATTGTGAAACATTTTTGTATAAGAAATTATTATATTTCTCAAAAATATCTGCATCTACCTAGTTTTTCATCATAGCGAAATGCGTAATACAAGTATTTATAGCTTAAAATCGATATATCTTTGAAGATAATCAAAATATCTCTTTGCGGTTTTTAAATTTGGAATTGTCAGACATTTTTCTATACGAAATGATTATATTTTTTAAAAACGTCTGCATCTGCCATGTTTTTATCTTACAAAAATGCGCAACTCAAGTATTTATAATTCAACATCTAAATATCTTTGAATATAATAAATATATATCTTTGAGGTTGCAAAATTTGTAATTGTCAAACATTTTTCTATAAAAAATGATTACATTGCTCAAAAATATCTCCATCTAGTATCTTTTTGTCTTACAAAAATGCGTAACACAAGTATTTGTAACTTAACATCAAAATATCTTTGAAAATAATGAAGATATCTGTTTGCGGTTTAAAAATTTGTAATTGTCAAACATGTTTGTATAAGAAATGATTATATTTCTCAAAAATATCTGCATCTAGCTAGTTTTTATCATAGAGAAATGCGTAATACAAGTATTTCTAGCTTAAAATGGTTATATCGTAGAAGATAATCAAGAAAACCCTATGAGGTTTTTAAATTTGGATTTGTCAGACATTTTCCTATAAGAAATGATTATACTTGCATCTGCCATGTTTTTATATTACAAAAATGCGTAACTCAAGTATTTCCAGCTGAACATCTAAATATCTTTGAATATAATAAATATATATCTTTGAAGTTTCAAAATTTGTAATTATCAAAAAATGTTCTATAAAAAAATTATTACATTTCTCAAAAATATCTGCATCTAGTACCTTTTTATCTACCAAAAATACGTAACATAAATATTTATAACTTAACATCAAAATATCTTTGAAGATAATGAAGATATCTCTTTGCCGTTTCTAAATTTGTAATTGTCAAACATTTTTGTATTAGAAAATATTATACTTCTCAAAAATATCTGCATCTAGCATGTTTTTATCTTACAGAAATGCGTAACATACATATTTCTAACTTAACTTTAAAATATCTTAGAAGATAATAAAGATATCTGTTTGCGATTTTAAAATTTGTAATTGTCAAACATTTTTGTATAATAAATGATTATATTTCTCAAAAATATCCGCATTAACTAGTTTTTATCATAGAGAAATGCGTAATACAAGTTTTTCTAGCTTAAGATCGATATATCTTTGAAGATAATCAAGATATCTCTTTGCGGTTTCTAAATTTGGAATTGTCAGACATTTTCCTATAAGAAATGATTTAATTTTTCAAAAAATTCTGCATCTGCCATGTGTTTATCTTACAAAAATGCGTAACTCTAATATTTCTAACTCAACATCTAAATATCTTTGAATATAATAAATATATATCTTTGAGGTTTCAAAATTTGTAATTGTCAAACATTTTTCTATGAAAAAATATTTCATTGCTCAAAAATATCTGCATCTAGTACCTTTTTATCTAACAAAAATCCGTAACACAAGTATTTATAACTTAACATCAAAATATCTTTGAAAATAATGAAGATATCTATTTGTGGTTTTAAAATTAGTAATTGTCCAACATTTTTGTATAAAAAATGATTATATTTCACAAAAATATCTGCATCTAGCTAGTTTTTATCATAAAGAAATGCGTAATACAAGTATTTCTAGCTTAAGATCGATATATCTTTGAAGATAATCAAGATATATCTTTACGGTTTCTAAATTTGGAATTATCAGACAATTTTCTATAAGAAATAATTATATTTTTCAAAAATGTCTGCATCTACCATGTGTTTATCTTACAAAAATGCGTAACTCAAGTATTTCTAACTCAACATCTAAATATTTTTGAATATAATAAAGATATATCTTTGAGATTTCAAAATTTGTAATTGTCAAACATTTTTCTATACAAAATTATTACATTGCTCAAAAATATCTGCATCTAGTATATTTTTATCTTACAAAAATGCATAACACAAGTATTTATAACTTAACATCAAAATATCTTTGAAGATAATAGAGATATCTCTTTGCGGTTTCTAAATTTGTAATTGTCAAACATATTTGTATTAGAAATGATTATATTTCTCAAAAATATCTGCATCTAGCATGTTTTTATTTTACAGAAATGCGTAACACAAGTATCTCTAACTTAACATTATAATATCTTTGAATATAATGAAGATATATATTTGCTGTTTTAAAATTTGTAATTCTCAAACATTTTTGTATACGAAATGATTATATTTCTCAAAAATATCTGCATTTAGCTAGTTTTTGTTGAAGAGAAATGGATAATACAAGTATTTCTAGCTTTAGATCGATATATCTTTGAAGATAATCAAGATATATCTTTGGGGTTTCTAAATTTGTAATTGTCAAATATTTTTGTATTAGAAATGATTATATTTCTCAAAAATTTCTGTATCTAGCATGTTTTTATCTTACAGAAATACGTAACATAAGTATCTCTAAATTAACATTAAAATATCTTTGAAGATAATGAAGATATCTCTTTGCGGTTTCTAAGTTTGCAATTGCCAAACATTTTTCTATAAGAAATAATTACACTTCTCAAAAATATCTGTATCTAGCATGTTTTTATCTTACAAAAATGCGTGACCCAAATAATTCTAATTCAACATCTAAATATTTTTGAATATAATAATGATATATTTTTGAAATTACAAAATTTGCAATTCTCAAAATTTTACTATAAGAAATGATTATTTTTATTAAACATTTCCGCATCTAGTATATTTTTATCTTACAGATATACGTAACTCAAATATTTCTAACTTATCATCGAAATATCTTTGAAAATAAGATATATTTTTCTGGTTGTAATTGACAAACATTTTTCTATAGGAAATTATTACATTGCTCAAAAATATCTGCATCTTGTATATTTTTATCTTACAGAAATAAGTAACTCAAATATTTCTGACTTATCATCGAAATAACATTAAAGATAATGAAGATATCTCTTTGCGGTTTCTAAATTTGTAATTGTCAACCATTTTTGTATTAGAAATGATTATATTTCTCAAAAATATCTGCATCTAGCATGTTTTTATCTTACAAAAATCCGTGACCGAAGTACTTCTAATTCAACATCTAAATATTTTTGAATATAATAAAGATATCTTTTTGATATTTCAAAATTTGTAATTCTCAAATATTTTAATATAAGAAATGATTATATTTATGAAAAATTTCTGAATCTAGTATATTTTCATTTTACAGATATACGTAACTCAAATATTTCTAACTTATCATTGAAATATCTTTGAAAATATCTGCATCTTGTATATTTTATCTTACAAAAATAAGTAACTCAAATATTTCTGACTTATCATTGAAATAACATTAAAGATAATGCAGATATCTCTTTGCGGTTTCAAAATTTGTAATTACAAACATTTTTCTATAGGAAATTATTATATTGCTCAAAATTATCTGCATCTTGTATATTTTTATCTTACAGAAATGAGTAACTCAAGTATTTCTAACTTTACATTGAATCTTTGAGAATAATGAAGATATCTCTTTGCGGTTTCTAAATTTGTAATTATCAACTTTGTGTCTATAAGAAATGATTATATTTCTCAAAAATGTCTGCATCTAGTGTGTTTTTATCTTACAGAAATGCGTAACTCAAATATTTCTAACTTATCATCGAAATATCTTTGAATATAATGAATATATTTGTTTTCGGTTTCTAAATTTGTACTTGTCAAACATTTTTGTATTTAAAATGATTATTTTTCTTATAAATATGTGCATCTAGCATGTTTTTATCTTACAGAAATGCGTAACACAAGTATTTCTAACATAACATTAAAATATCTTTGAAGATAATGAAGATATCTCTTTGCGGTTTCTAAGTTTGCAATCGCCAAACATTTTTCTATAAGAAATAATTAGATTTTTCAAAAATGTCTGTATCTGTAAGCTGAAGAACTGAATAAAAATAAATTAAACATTGTCGTATTAAAATAAGCAGGAATATTGATTTTTTTAACAATCTGTATTACTTTTGTATATATTATCTTATTAAAAAATGATAATAATAATAAAAGAAAAATTTTTTAAAAAAAATTTAAAAAATGAATTAATTTTTTTTAATAAACCTTAAGGGTATTAGATAGACAATATAGAACCAAATAAAAAATCTTCATACAATTCTACCCTGAAACAAAAGGGGCTTTCCTCCAAAAATAAATTTTCTTTTATTTGCAACTATTGCTGCAACAGGATACTACTTTTATATAATTAAATTTATTATTATTACAGCCGCCAACATGCTGTGGAACAACCTACTAGAACCAGTTGGTGCGAAAAGTACGAATCGTTTGAATCACATCCTAGAAAACTTCAAATGTCCATCAGAAAACGCACCATTTTTATTCACAAACAGCAACTCGAAGGTGTTTCTGCAAAGTGGCAGCCAGACAGCACGATAACTGTCACTATTAAAGCTTGATTATTCAAAGGCTATGCAGATTTTATATTGGCTTAGTGATAGAGAGGTTTTTTTTTATTAATACCCGCGAACACAAACAGGAAGAATGCAGTATTGTGATTTAGTATGAACTTGTATGTAAATTCCAGTCGATAAATTATATAAAATTCACACATAAAAAGATTTTAAATGTACATAATTCACACGAAATGGTTAGACTACAATCTATCAGAATTTTTTTTTGTTATAATTTTTCATAAATAATTATTTTATTAATAATAGTACTACATAGCGAGACAAATCTCATGGTGGAATATTCGACTCATCCCCAATGGTATTATTTATTATTTATTTATTTTTTGACCTTAATCTAATGATTATCTCAGTCATCAACTATGTGTTATAATTTATATCATTTATGCACATTTCTGCATCTATACACAAACACACACTGACTATGGACAGACATACCACCCATGGATTAATAGAACCCTAGAAATTCTGAACGGAAAAGAGTCTATTAAAACCGGTGACGGTGTGGACGCAGTGGCTTATCCCCAATGGTAATAAATAAAAAAGTTATGACCGATTGAAAAATTCATTTGAATTTTCCGGAAAAAACGGTTAGGGGGAAAACCTTCATAGGGGCTATAGAATCAGCAGAGTATTTTATTAATATACAGCAGGATTTATAGTTATAGTTCACTCGGTGTCGCAATCAAAATATGAATTTGAATCAAAAAAATAATATGCTTATATTCGGGAGCTGTTGCTGCCTGACCAGCCCAGAAAAGCACTCAAACGATAAACGAAAACGTTTAAAGTTCACACTATTTTCCTATTTGTCATTTTTTAGTTACAAATAGGAATCGGTGTGAACTTTTCTCAAGTGCAGAATACTTTTTCATAATTTACAATTACCAGTTGGACTTCACTTCTTCCTGTTTTTGAATATTTATTTCCTATTTAATGCAATGTATGTACTTGACACTATTTATTTTCTCTAGTCGATTTTAATTACATGTAATAGTTTATACCCGTCACTTAACTATTATAAATCAATATGTTATATGTGTCTAGCTTCAAATAAATATTAATATTTTAATACATTTTACTTGTCTCATTTGCGTAGTTATTAGTTGGAATTTCTTCTTATAATATTATATTTAAAAATTACCATAACTACTTCTTTTCAGGTGCGACATTTCGAATAAAATTAGCGACGAATAAATGTAATACCAATAAATTAGTTTGTTAAACGATGAAATTGATTTTTAATGGGTTTCTGTAAATATATTCATGGATTAATATTCTACCTATAATTATTTTAGAAAATTTCGAGAGTGTTCGATGATGGATGTGTAGAGTTTTTTGATTCGATTTCGTTTATTGTTTACGAGCTGTTCGTCTCGTGTTCGATTATCCGTGCGAACCGCTCCTGAAATGCATGATTTTACGTTCATTCTTTACCGCGGTGATTGGTATTTTTTTCGATTACGAATTGAGGGCCTAGGGCAAGGGTTGAGTGTGTAATGGGTATGACCAGCACTCACATGCATGGTGAGTTCCTTACTCCGAAAAACTTGATTTCATTACAAACATTTCTGATTGATTGGGCGAGTAGTTCTTCTAAAGTATTAGTATTATTTTTTTAACACACAAGTATAGAATAATGATATAATCAAAATTAATTAAACTCATTTAAAGTGGTTAGAACTGGACAATAATAACAAATTCTCGGATGAATTACTTTGTTGCTGCTCGTACAGCACGTCTTTGGAAATATCTCTTAAAATAATTATCATAATGTAATTCGACTAAAACTAATGTTTCTACCTATATAAAAAGTAATATTTCTAATTACTGCGCTGTATTTAAGAAATATTTACATTTCAACATTTAATCGTTGATTGAGAAGTGAGATAAAATTTTATTCAATGATATAATGAATATCTACACAAAAATATATATTTGTTTACATTATTTTATCACTAATATTGGTCCATAATGGCTCCATGAATTCAAATCAAATTATTACATATATATTTATTGATATAGATAATTCTAAAATAAGAATTAATTGAAACGCAATAAATAATCCAATTGAGTTTGTTAACCTTTATTTGTTTATATCCGCGTGGCAGACAACGCTGCATTCATACCAGATGAGATAAAGCAGAAGGAACCTTGCAACTGAGGTCTGTTGTGTGGACAAGCGATAAGATGCGGAAAGTTTAACGGTGTGATTTATTTACTAAATTTGATATCGATTTTTTAGTTGTTAGGAGCGTTGTTGTTATATAGAAGTTACATTTTTTCTTGGCGGCGATAAAGAGGGGTTCATTGAACGTTATTTGCTCTTTATTGTTAAGGAAAATCCACTTGATAAAGCAAATGTCTTACTTTACAACCACCTAATACTAAAGTGAAAAACTCTTTAATAATTATCTTGTACGTTTTGTTTTTATATATATAATATATTTTTAAATAAATAAATAGGTAAGTCAAAATTATATATTCCAACCATTTGTAGACTTTTTGGGTTGTTAAACTCAAAATTTACAATTGTGTCATTTGTTGGGGGACAAAAAGTACCATAACTCTGTTAATAGTTTTCAAGAT
The DNA here is from genome assembly GCA_963942505.1 of Lordithon lunulatus. Taxonomy (NCBI): domain Eukaryota; kingdom Metazoa; phylum Arthropoda; class Insecta; order Coleoptera; family Staphylinidae; genus Lordithon; species Lordithon lunulatus. The sequence continues at coordinate 53,987,896 of OZ012672.1, read as the reverse complement.
TGTATAAAATTGCACTGGCTATAAGTACAAATAGTCATACTTATCTCATATAAAGTATGAAATATGTAGCTCAACTATTCGTGGTCTTTTTGGGATGTTAAACTCAAGAACTACAATTCTGACATTTGTTCAGGGAAGAAAAGTACCATAACTCTGCTTATAGTTTTCTAAATATTATAAAATTCAACTTAATATATTCAAAAATAGTTATACTTAATCCCAACGAAGTATGAAATGAGTATCTTAACTATTTGTAGTTTTTTTGGGTTGTTAAACTAAAATTATAATTCTCACATTTGTTAGGAGACAAAAGTACCATACCTCTGATAAAAGTCTTCAAAATTTTATAAAATTCAAGTAAATATATTTACAAATAGTCATACTTAACTGTTACAAAGTATGAAATATGTATCTCGAATGTTTATATTTCGTAACTTTCATTCTTCCCTGAGAAGTGCTGGATTCAGGGCAGACCTACCAGCTAAACCCCACCTCGATTCTCAAACCATTATATTCCTACATATGAAATCAACATTCAAGCCTATATCTGGGAACGTATTAGCATTGTCTCCAGTTACATATTTATGTACCTGCTTGGTAGCATTACATCACTACGTATCCAATAAATGTTTATCAATACCTAAAGAAAGTTGTATGTTGCAAAAAAAATAATTTAGATGAGTCTGCGACGTACGTGGGGTCTTTGACCAAATTAGAATATTTGGTGATATAATGTTATTTAAAGGAGAAAGCATGATTTTAAATTTCTTTCATTATAGAAACGGAACTAATTGATGCCAAAGAAATTTAAGCGGTTATGCGAAATCTTAATTTCTATCATTACAAAATAATAAATAATAATAATTAACGTGTCTTCGTGTTTAGATAATGTAAAATTTACACTCAACTTATGGTAGATAAATTTTATATAGTATATTCATTGCCATAGGGACATTAGTTAAAAAAGTTAAATAATAATAAATAATAAAAAATTAAATAATAATAAAGTAAAATATGAAAATTAAATGTCTCTATCTACTTCCTTTTGTAATATATAGCCCGCCAAATTTGCTAAAAATATTGCTTTTAATTACTTTTCGATTAGTTTCTTTTGATTCATTTTACAATTCTGACATTGAAGACAAAAATTACCATAACACAATATATAGTACTAAAAATTGTATAAAAATTCACTGAGTATATTTAAAAACAGTTATACTTATCTTTTACAAAGTATGAAATATTTAGCTCAACTAATCGTAATCTTTTTGGGCTGTTAAACTCAAAAATACAATTCAGACATTTGTTAGGGGACAGAAAGTACCATAAATCTGTTAATAGTCTTCAAAATTTTATAAAATTTCACTGACTTTATTTAAAATTTGTTATATTTATCTCCTGTGAAAAGTATGAAATATATATTTCACCCATTCGTAGACTTTTTGGGTTGTTAAACTCAAAACTTACAATTGTGACATTTGTTGGGGGACACAAAGTACCATACCTCATTTAATAGTTTTCAAAATTATATAAAATTACACTGGCTGTAAGTACAAATAGTCATACTTATCTCATATAAAGTATGAAATATGTAGCTAAACTAGTCGTGGTCTTTTTGGGTTGTTAAAATTAAAAATTATAATTCTGACAATTGTTAAGGAAGAAAAGTACTATAACTCTGCTTATAGTTTTCTAAATTTTATAAAATTAAAGTTAATATATTCACAAATAGTCATACTTAATCCCTACGAAGTATGAAATGAGTATCTCAACTATTTGTAATCTTTTTGGGTTGTTAAACTCAAAAATTACAATTCTCACATTTGTTAGGAGACAAAAGTACCATAACTCTGATAATAATCTTCGAAATTTTATAAAATTCAAGAAAATATATTTACAAATAGTCATACTTAGCTGCTACGAAGTATGAAATATATATCTCGACTATTCGTAGTCTTCTTGGGCTGTTAAACTTAAAAATTACAATTTTGACATTTGTTAGGGGACAAAAAGTACCATAACTCTGTTAATAGTCTTCAAAATTTTATAAAATTTCACTAAATTTATTTAAAATTTATTATACTTATCTCCTACAAAGTATGAAATATATATTTCAACCATTCGTAGACTTTTTAGGTTGTTAAACTCAAAATTTATAATTGTGACAATTGTCGAGGGACAAAAAGTACCATAACTCTGTTAATAGTTTTCAAAATTGTATAAAATTACACTAGCTGTAAGTACAAATAGTCATACGTATCTCGTATAAAGTATGAAATATATTGCTCGACTATTCGTGGTCTTTTTAGGTTGTTAAACTCAAGAATTACAATTCTGACATTTCTTAGGGAATAAAAGTACTATAACTCTGCTCATAGTTTTCAAAATTTTATAAAATTCAACTTAATATATTCACAAATAGTCATACTTAATCCCTACGAAGTATGAAATGGGTATCTTAACTATTTGTAATTTTTGTGGGTTGTTAAACTCAAAAATTACAATTCTCACATTTGTTAGGAGACAAAAGTACCATAACTCTGATAATAGTCTTCGAAATGTTACAAAATTCAAGTAAATATATTTAGAAATAGTCATACTTAGCTGCTACACAGTATGAAATATGTATCCCTACTATTCGTAGATTTTTTGGGTTGTTATACTCAAAAATTACAATTCTGACATTGATTAGAGGACAAAAAGTACCATAACATAATTTACAGTTTTCAAAATTTTATGAAAGTTCGCTAAATATATTTATAAATAGTCTTAATTATTTTTTACAAAGTATGAAATATTTAGCTCCACTCTTCGTGTTCTTTTTGGGATGTTAAACTTAAAAATTACAATTCTGACATTTGTTAGGGGACAAAAAGTACCATAAATCTGTTAATAGTCTTCAAAATTTTATATAATTTCACTGAATTTATTTAGAATTTATTATACTTATCTCCTACAAAGTATGAAATATATATTTCAACCATTCGTAGACTTTTTAGGTTGTTAAACTCAAAATTTACAATTGTGACATTTGTTAGGGGACAAAAAGTACCATAACTCTGTTAATAGTATTCAAAATTGTATAAAATTACAATGGCTATAAGAACAAATAGTCATACTTATCTCATGTATAGTATGAAATATGTGGCTCAACTATTCATGGTCTTTTTGGGTTGTTAAACTCAAGAACTACAATTCTGACATTTGTTCAGGGAAGAGAAGTACCATAACTCTGCTTATAGTTTTCTAAATTTTATAAAATTCAACTTAGTATATTCAAAAATAGTCATAATTAATCTCTACGAAGTATGAAATGAGTATCTTAACTATTTGTAGTATTTTTGGGTTGTTAAACTCCAAAATTATAATTCTCACATTTGTTAGGAGACATAAGTACCATAACTTTGATAATAGTCTTCGAAATGTTATAAAATTCAAGTAAATATATTTAGAAATAGTCATACTTAGCTGCTACATAGTATGAAATATGTATCCCTACTATTCGTAGATTGTTTGGGTTGTTATACTCAAAAATTACAATTCTGACATTGATTAGAGAACAAAAAGTACAATAACATAATTTATAGTTTTCAAAATTTTATAAAATTTCGCTAAATATATTTATAAATAGTCTTAATTATCTTTTACAAAGTATGAAATATTTAGCTCCACTCTTCGTGGTCATGTTGGGCTGTTAAACTTAAAAACTACAATTCTGACATTTGTTAGGGAACAAAAAGTACCATAAATCTGTTAATACTATTCAAAATTTTATAAAATTTCACTGAATTTATTTAAAATTTGTTATACTTATCTCCTACAAAGTATGAAATATATATTTCAACCTTTCGTAGACTTGTTGGGTTGTTAAACTCAAAATTTAAAATTGTGACATTTGTTGAGGGACAAAAAGTACCATAACTCTGTTAATAGTTTTCAAAATTGTATAAAATTACACTGACTATAAGAACAACAAATAATCATACTTATCTCATATAAAGTATGAAATATGTTGCTCAACTATTCGTGGTCTTTTTGGGTTGTTAAACTCAAGAATTACAATTCTGACATTTCTTAGGGAAGAAAAGTACTATAACTCTGCTCATAGTTTTCAAAATTTTATAAAATTCAACTTAATATATTCACAAATAGTCATACTTAATCCCTACGAAGTATGAAATGAGTATCTCAACTATTTGTAGTTATTTTGGGTTGTTAAACTCAAAAATTACAATTGTCACATTTGTTAAGGAACAAAAGTACCATAACTCTGATAGTAGTCTTCGAAATTTTGTAAAAATCAAGTAATTATATTTACAAATAGTCATACTTAGCTGCTACAAAGTATGAAATATGTATCTCTACTATTCGTAGTCTTTTTGGGCTACTAAACTTAAAAATTACAATTCAGACATTTGTTAGGGGACAAAAAGTACCATAACTCTGTTAAGAGTCTTTAACTTTTATAAAATTTCACTGACTTTATTTAAAATGTGCTATACTTATCTCCTACAAAGTATAAACTATATATTTCAACCCTTCCTAGACTTTTTGGGTTGTTAAACTCAAAATTTAAAATTGTGACATTTGTTAAGGAACAAAAGTACCATAATTCTGATAATAGTCTTTGTAATTTTGTAAAATTCAAGTAATTATATTTACAAATAGTCATACTTAGCAGCTACAAAGTATGAAATTTGTATCTCGACTATTCGTAGTCTTTTTGGGTTGCTAAACTTAAAAATTATAATTCTGACATTGGTTCGAGGACAAAAAGTACCATAACCCTATTTATAATTTTCAAAATTTTATAAAATTTCGCTAAATATATTTATAAATAGTCATAATTATCTTTTACAAAGTATGAAATATTTAGCTCAAGTATTGGTAGTCATTTTGGGGTGCTAAACTTAAAAAATTACAATTCAGATATTTGTTAGGGGACAAAAAGTACCATAAATCTTTTAATAGTCTTCAAAATTTTATAAAGTTTCATTGAATTTATTTAAAATTTGTTATACTTATCTCCTACAAAGTAAGAAATATATATTTCAACCATTCGTAGACTTTTTGGGTTGTTAAACTCAAAATTTACAATTATGACATTTGTTGGGGACAAAAAATACCATAACTCTATTAATAGTTTTCAAAATTCTATAAAATTACACTGATTATAAGTACAAATAGTCATACTTATCTCGTATAAAGTATGATATAAGTAGCTCAACTATTCGCGGTTTTTTTGGATTGTTAAACTCAAGAATTACAATCCTGACATTTGTTAGGGAACACAGTTTTCGATACATTTATCGAAATTGGCTAGTGATAGCAAGTTCTAGTTTATATGTTTGTCGATTTCTATACTAGTAAAACTGTATAGTCAATTTGGTTGGCTAGTTTTTGTATGGCAGACAAAAAACTGTAAAATCTTAATTGTGTAGGGGTAATTGTATTTTTAATGAACATTCAAACTTTTAAAAATTTAATTTTATTCAGCGTAACCATTCTCATTAGAATACTAATTAAAAATCTGAAAACTAAATATTTCAATCTATTTTCGTTTTAAAGATACAGCCCTTCAATGTTGCTAAAAATTACTTGAAATGCCGCACTTTTCGATCAATTTCTCGTAATTGGTTTGTGATAGCAACTCTTAGTCCAAATTTTTGGATTCAGTCGCTCGATTTCTATACTAGTACAACTGTTTATCATTTTGGATGGCTAGTTTTTGGATGGCAGACAAGAAAACTGTAAAATCATGAAAGGGTAGAGGTAATTTCTTTAAGGAAAATTCAACAAAATAAAATTTAATCTTATTCAGCCTATCAATTATCATTAAGATACGAATAATTAAAAATATGAAAACTAAATATATTTATCTATTTCCGTTTCCAAGATACAGCCCCTCAATGTTGCTTAAAATTACTTGAAATTATGCACATTTCGATCAATTTCTCGAAATTGGTTTGTGATAGCAAATTTTAGCTTACATTTTTGGATTCAGTAGCTCGATGTCTATACTAGTAGAACTGTTTATCTATTTCCGTTTTCAAAATACAGTCCCTCAATGTTGCTTAAAATTACTTGAAATTACGCACATTTCGATAAATTTCTCGAAATTGGTTTGTGATAGCAAATTCTAGCTTACAGTTTTGGATTCAGTAGCTCAATTTCTATACTAGTAGAACTGTTTATCTATTTCGGTTGGCTAGTTTTTGTATGGCAGACAAAAGAAGTATAAAATCATAAAAGATTAAAAACCTTTTTTTTAATGATAATTTAAAATTTTAAAAATTAAATTTTATAATGCCTATTTATTGTCATTAGGATAATAATAAAACTAAATATTTCTATCTATTTCCGTTTTCAAGATATAGTTCCTAAATTTTGCTAAAAATTGCTTGGTAATTGCAAAGTTTTCAATGAATTTCTCGAAATTGGTTTGTGATAGCAATTTCTAGTGTACATTCTTTTTACTGAAATATTTTCTTCTGCCCCTTTTGTGCGGTTACATTTTTTTTGTCATGCAAAAACTAGCTAACCGAAAAGGTTTCAGATTAAGTTTTCGCATGGCATACAAAAAACTGTTTGGGGAAATTGGGAAGAACAAATTAAGGCATGAGAATTCTCATAATCTTGTGTTTATTTATAAAATTCGTTTATATATATATATATATATATATATATATATTCAATATATTTATTAATAGCTACACCAGTTGCTACATAAATTTCATCATTGTATCCTCTAATCACACACGCTTATATATTATTGTGAAGCAAAGTTCATATTTGTATTTTTGTATACACGATTTTTTTTGTGTGTATCAACAAACCGGTAAATGATTGCTATTTCACCTTTTTCGTACGCACATACCGCCGGAATCTGATACTGAAAAAGCGAATTGACGTCAATGCTTCCACCTGACATTGGCCTTCGGCGAGTATCCATCCGTTTGGAATCCCCCGATGCCGAGCTTGCCGGGCGGGCGCGTATATAAAAGCGACCTCGAAATCGAGCGCCAGAACACAACTCGCCTCACTGTAGCCCGAGTCGTATTAATTACCACACGAAAATGTACACCAACCCGTTCAACCGTAAACACAGCACCATCCGGCAAATGATCGACAAGTTCCTTCATCCGGACTACAACAACAATCGAAAATCTAAACAGTCGCTGAGTAGATACGACAGTTCTTCATCATCGAATAGCTCGATATCATCCAGTTCTAGTGGTGCTAGTGTTTCATCAAAAAAGATGTGCAGTGCGTACGGATCGCAGAGAAGAATGATTTCAATTGGAAAGTGAAATGGTTTCTTGAGGAAAGCAGATGAACTGCTACGGATTATAGCTCGAAATTTATGGTATGTATCTTAGTTACAAGACACATTTATTAATTTATTGATAATTTAGTCTATCAAAGTTGATTAGAGAAAACAATCGTTATTGGGCTATCGACCAGTGGCCTCTTCAAGACATTATAAGAACAATCAGCTTTAGTATATTTAATATTAATATTATATAATAATATTATAGCAAAGTATCCTAAAGCAGTTTGCTATTAATGTGTCTTGAAGGTAGTTAAGAAAATGATATTAAACAATCATTATAGAGTTTTAAAATACAATCACAAAGGATATTAAATATTTTGTAAATTTTCAAAATGTTTTAAAAACGTATTGTAGCCATATATACAATGCAACAGCAAAGCAAATGTTTGGAAAATATTTAATATACTTTGCTATTGCATTTTGAAACTCTATAATGATTTTTAATTTTATTTTAATAACAGTCTTCAAGAAATTTAAAGAGAAAACAGTTTTACGATATTTAATAATTTTTAAATTGATTACCTTCATGTCATTATAAAGCCTGAATTCATCATTTATCACTCCACATATCTATATTTCGAACTTGATAGATCTCTAGCGCAACTCAATTAGTCAGCGATGAAATTACAAGATGTCAAGTGGGAGTATACATCGCATGATGTGCTACGCTGAAGAGATCGGCGTTTTAATGAAAATATATCCGTATTTATATATTATTAAGGTAGTGAACATAAATTTACAAGATCTGAAGACAGTTTTACATAGTAAACTCTCCAGTTTAATTGCAACTGGAGAGTTGGCTTTGTAAAACTCTCTTCAGATTCTGTAAATTTATCTGAAGGATCTGAAGAGAGTTTTACAAAGTAAACTCTCCAGTTTAATTGCAACTGGAGAGTTGGCTTTGTAAAACTCTCTTCAGATCCTGTAAATTTATGTTCACTACCTTAATAATATAATTACGAATTTTTTAAATACTTAATATTGCAATGAATTTAACTTACACTAAATAATTATCAATATAATGATATGCTATATTATATATATATATATATATATATATATATATATATATATATATTATATATATATATATATATATATATATATATATATATATATGTATATATTAGATAGATATTATAAAGTGAACATAAGGAATTGTAATAACATTAGTTTGATCAAATGAACAGCCAATTAATATCAATGTTTTTTTGTTGTTACAGATGAGCGGAGTGTTTTTGAAAGGAGTTCGATAAGTCGTGGATGTGCTTATTAGATGTGAGATGCGAATTAAGTGGAACCTCGGATGCTGTGGTTGCTGCATCTCATCGCGTTCAATTAAAGCTTGTTTGATATTGTTGGCGTCAGCGCTCTAATTGTACCAATTGTATTTTTTTGCAACAATTATTTATTGTAATTTATTTGATATTTATGTTTTTACTATTTATTTATATGCAACTAATAAAATGATATGATAATATAATATAATTTAGAAATTTGATTTTATATTTATTTAGGTACCTACGTAAATCATGAGACTTGAAGACATAAAAAATTAAAACAATTATATATATATATATATATATATATATATATATATATATATATATATATATATATTAATTAGAGTTATTTGGATATGCGGTAAAAAATGGTTGATCGACTGGCTATGCAGTTCAAGAAATTTAAATTTATTTTCACTGCTTGATTCATTAAACTGCACAGGAGCAGGATCCGGGATAAGAGTTTGGTTAAAACAAGTCACATGGCTTCCGAATAGAAGAAGAAGAAGATTCATTAAACCGCTCAAAACAATTTTTACAGTAAAAAAAAAGTATAATTTATTCATTTCTCAACAGTAATATACACCCAAACAATATATAAATTTTACCCGCCTACAATTATTTTTTAAATCAAATAAATATAAATATTCGTTGATTTAATTTTGCAATCCTATTAAAATCTATTAATTAAGCTTAATTACATTTTATATGATAATTACTAAATATTCGCGTTTTTTTTAGTCATTCAGAGTTACCTAAAGCAGTAGAATTAATAATGCTTTTCCTGGTGTACTTGATATCGTGCTGTTGCCCTACAAACATACAGACAATACTCGTATTGACCTTCCGAGGACGTTGCGAAGGAATTCCACTGTCTGATTCATATTTAGAATTGCGATACAAATCAACACGTGATTTACCTTTATCAAATTCAGCAGTAATTTGTATTTTAAATAATGTTTATTATTTTTTTTCATTATAAATATGTTGTGGCTTTATTTTATTTGATTTTTAAGGTGAAGAAAGAGGGATGTTCTTCACCTTAAAAATCTAGAAAGTAGTTCCATCTTAGGCTATTGGAATTGAGACATGTTGTATGTATTTTCCAACTAACCTTTCCTTAATAAAATTTCTTTCTTTAAATATTTCCTTATACATAAAACTTTATTTATAACATGAATATATTCGCGTAAGAGAATGTTGAGATTTCTAATCTCAGGGATTAATTGTTTAATTGGCTTTACATTTTTTTAAATTTCACTAGATAGAAAATGAGAGAAGAGCATTAATATGTTAAAAAAGATTAATCCTTAAATGCATGTTGTAGCAGAACTGCAGCATTACATTTTAAAATATTCAGTTAATTATTTATTTAATTTAATTTAATTAGAATTAAAAACGTTATTTTATTTAATCATATACCTTCTACCGTAAGGCGTAGGCGTCAAAACGTTATTTTAAAAGCTGTAATTCTGTATAGATATATATCTACATACATATGATGCATGAGATTGCTAATAAATCGTGATTCTTATTAAATATTTAAATATGTATGTATGTATAGAATCAACAGCAAGGTGTGAATGGATACGGAGGTCTGCCATCAAGTGTCTGTGTTGTACGGGTAATTATATAATTATAATATTATATTTGGCATATGGCCCGCAACAAGGCCTAGGGTAAGGGCTGGGGCATGGTGGAGGACAACACGAATTGCAGCAAACGTGCCATTCATAGGACCCACAACATTCGTTTATTAACCAATCCATGTGTTCCAAGCATTTTTCCATCTTGTTGGCGATGAGTTAACGAAAATGAGCAATGAAAAAGAATACGTGTTTACAATGGGCCCAATTTGAGGCCTAAGTGTCTGTAGCTATGCTACCCTCCAGCCAACTATCCAACTATCCAATTGGATGACTGGCGGTAACTATTATTAATATCAATTTTAAAAAATCATGCATTTAAGGGCTAATCAGGCTATCCAACAATGTATAGTAGTAGTTTAATCTCACGAGGAACTAAATTTATAACTAACTGAAAAAAAAAGTTAACATTTGTATTTGTATGAAAATTATTTAAAATCTTGGTCTTAGTTTTCATACAATATCTCCAAAATTAATACTAGTAACATACATGTTTTCGATTATAATCTGAAAGTAGATTAAAAACGCTATGTAAAACTGTATAATATATATGTAGTCTATTATTTTAAGATCTATTGAAAAATAAGTCAAATTTCATACATACATATTTTGTATTAACAATATATTTCATACATAAAATTAATTACAATATTTGTTGTAAAGGCCTATTGACCCGCGTTCTTTCTGCCCATGATTTGAAATATCAGATTTCATTTTACTATAAAATCATATTCTCGGTTTTCGCTTAATATATCAAAAATATATACTACTGATACAATTATTTTTCATTACTATATCAAACTAAATTAATGAGGCCATCAACCATTTTTAAGCCCTATTGAAACATGAGTGAAATTTCATTTTTCGATAAAATCGTATCCTTGGTTTTCGCCCAATATATCAAAAATATATACTAAATACAAAATTATTTGTTATGACTATATGAAACTAAATTAATGAGGCCATCAAAAAACGAAACGTATATAGTTTTATCTCATGAGAAACTAATTTTACAGCTAACTGCAGAATAGTGAAATTATATTTTCAGCTTATTTAATTAGTCAATAATTCAAGAAGTTTTCAATTGAATTGGCTATACAAATCACATACGATGTTTAAAATATTATATATAATACATTATTACAAAATTTCAGATTAATCGCGGACAAAAAAATTATGCTCAACAATTTTGAAAGTTAATAGTGAAATTTTGTTTTTAACTGACTTAATTAGTCAATATTTCAAGAAGTTCATACACTCGGTTTTTGCCCAATATATCAAAAATATATACTATTATAAAAATTATTTTTGACGACTATATCAAAATAAATTAATGAGGCCATCAAAAAATGTATACGTATATAGTTTTATCTTATGAGGAACAAATTGTACAGCTAACTGCAGAGTAGTGAAATTTTGTTGTCAACTGACTTAATTAGTCAATAATTCAAGAAGTTATCAAATGAATTGGCTACAAATCACATACGATGTTTGAAATATAATAAATAATACATATACAAAATTTCAGATTAATCGCGAACATAAAAAAAATATGTTCAAAAATTTTGGAAATCGACCTCTATTGTCTATTCTCTTCTCGTTAAAAATACTTTTTGAAAACCTGTACGAAAATACTATCCCTCCTCTGCCCTAACAACATAGCAGCTATTAGTATTCGTATATTAGTCGTCAGTCATACAAATTAAATCCTTTAAAATCTTTTTTTGTAAAATTGTGGCGGTAAAGCCGAAGAAGTGAAAAAAATAAAATAAATTGCCCAATCAAAATCAACTTAAACCTGTTGTATGGACAATTTTCAACCAAATAAAAAATATTATTTGATATGGTTGAAAATTGTCTATACAATAGGTATAAGTTAAATTTGATTCGACAATATTTATTTTATTTTTCTTCACGTCTTCGACTTTACCGCAACAACACTATACTTTTTATAACAATATCATTTCGGAATTTTCTTTGGAATTAAAATACCTATAAAATGAGATTAAGCACAACTGTCTAACATGAAATTTTTTTTTCAGAGTTTCAAAAATTTGCCAAGCTCTGTAGGTTTTCCGGTTTAATTTGTCAATGTCGCTATTTTTCTCGCCATCTAGACTATATCTCAAATTCAATGTCATGCCGCTGCTATGACGACCCCTGCTTTGACCCAACGGAGGATAGTTTTGGAAATTTTACCGATTTGTATCAATTTTCAAATTAAATTTGTGACGGGTTTATCTTTTATTTTCGGGAAAAATTGTACAAAGATTTTTTATTTGGTTGAAAATTGTTTATCCTATAGTCTAAAGTCGATTTTGATTGGACAATTTTTATTCTAATTCTCTTCACTTCTTCGGAGTTACCGCCACAACGGTACACTTTTTATAACAATACTTTACCGGAACTCTTTTTGGAATTATAAGACCTACAAAATAAGAGTAAACATAACTTTCTAACATGACATTTATTTTCAGTGTTTCAAAAATGTGTCAAGTCCTATAGGTTTTCTAGTTCAATTTGAAATAATCTACATTTTCCCCGCTATCCAGACTATATTTCAAATAAAATCACTTCGTTTCAGTGTCATGTCGCTGCTATGGCGACTCCTGCTTTGATGCAACAGAGAAAATTACGAAAAAATTGTTATATCGTTATATATATATATATATATATATATCGATATAACAATTTTATAGTTTAAACAATATAAAACATCTATATCCATTGAAAAAACTATGCGAGCGTAGGTGGGGTGGGCGGGTGGCCCCTACCAACCAAGGCTTGAACTATGCATTATATTATTTTTCACATATATTTTTTTAATTAGTCTTAAATTAATAAATTACACTAATTTAATCATAGAAAATAACGGATAATAGTGTAGTGCATAGTTCAAGGCATTTGAAATAGTGGACGGGTATAGATTGGTTGGTAGGGGTGGGGTGGACCCACCTTCGCTTGCAAAGTTTTTTTTATAGGTTTATTTATACACTTTTTCGAATAGTTTAAATAATTTAACCTAGATTTGCGTTATATTTTCATCCGATAACGTTGTCCCTGGAATGGTTTCAATAATATAAATCGTTTATAAAAAAAAAAAAGTTTGTATCTAATGAAAAAACTATGCAAGCAAAGGTGGGGTGGGCGGTTGCCCCTTACCAATCAAACTATGCCCGTCCATTATTTCAAATAGTTTGAACTCTGAACTACACAATTATCCATAACATTTTATGATTCAATTAATTTCATTTATTAATTTAGATTTAATTTTCAAAATATATAGTGAATAATGTAGTGCAGAATTCAAGTCATTTGTAATAGTGGACGGGCATAGTATGATTGGTGGGGAACCCCCACCCACCCCACCTGTGCTTGCATACTTTTTTCATGGGATTACACACTTTCCAAGAAGTTTAATCAATGTAACATTGATGTGCATTATATTTCCATGAGATAACACTCTTGCTGGAATTATTTAAAGATTGTAATACGTCTGTATCCAATGAAAAAAACTATTCGATCAACGAGTGTTATCTCATGGAAATATAATTAACGTCAAGGTTACATTGATTATATATATATATATATATATATATATATACATATCAGTCTAATATCTATAAATTATAAAATTAATTTGAATGCTATCCATATGCCGGTTCGCAACATCTTTCTCTCCTTATATCCGTATGCTCCATTAAATTCTATATTAACGTAATAATCTTGAATGAAAAAAAAATGTCATGAAATTATCATATAAACTACCATATAAATTCCAATTAAAATTCACATAAATTACAGAAGATTCGCCGGCTAGACTAAAATAGAAAGTCGTGCGTTAGCGGTCTCTTCGTTATACATATCCACTTGATGGTGTCTTCCACCCGGCCTTTGAGAGACCTTGACTGTGAAATGTGCACCAGCATCGTTAGCAGATAGCCTGCGTTATTTATAAGCATTGTTGTGCACATTAGAAGCTCGTTACCGGCCATTCTCCATCCTACTGATTAAGACTGGTTTAATTATTTATTTGTTCGGTACATCTTAAACTCGTTTAGTAGGATTAGCAAGACTTTTACGATTATTTTATATAAGTAAAATACAATTAAATTTTAATAACTTCTGTTTTAATTACCACAATCGATAATTCTCAAGATTTTTATAACATAAAAGTTAATAATAATAAGTTAATAATTTTTAGATCAGTAGTATAATAGTTTCTCATAAAAAACAAAAAGTTTTGGATAGCCTTTGATATAATTTTTAGCTCAATGTTGACCAAAAAAAAAACTTCTATCTTTATAGGGCTATCAGCCGTGAGGCTTGTCCGTCGGTCAAGGGAGAAGCTCAGACGACTTTAATCACCCGGTATTTACCTTAACTTCATAGAAAACCTCTGAAAAACTGTGAAAGGTGATTCGTAAAAATTCTCTCCCCGCTGGGAATTGAAATCAGACTCCCCAATGCTCAGTACGAGACGGACGACGCCTCTAACCACTCGGCCACTGAGCTGGGTAATCTTGACCATTTGAGTAATTTTGGTGTTATTACATCAAAATATAAATAAAAAAGGTATTAAAACTTACATGCAAATTAATTTTCACTCTTTATCAATCTAAATAATCAAAAAGATGCATTTTCTCGTATTTTAACAATATGAGAAATTTGTCCCATTTTTGAACTGCTGTATCTCTGTAAGTATTGAATAAAAAATAACGTTGACCAATGAAAATTGAAGGAAATTTAATGTTCTACTACTTTGTATATAGACGTTTTCCTCGAAAACCCCATGGGTTATATATAATCAACAAAAAGAAAAAAAGAAAATTTCGTTTTTTTTGCAATGCGATTTTGTACAAGTAGAATGTACTTGCCGACTTGAAGATTTTTCAATAATCTCTCTCTGGCTAGCTTTTCAGCAAAAAAAACAGTCTTTTATTTAAATTTCTAAAAATTAATATCGTATGAAATATGAAAAACTAATCATATTGTTTCTGCCTGCTGAAACACAAAGGATCATTAACAACAACCAATGGCACGTAGCGACCAACCCTCCAGGTAGATATTACCCTACACTTTTAGACATCAACAAAAAAAAATGAGACGAACAGCATTTCGTTTCCACGAACTATATAATTACGGATCCTTTTATTGTGCAATTTATATGTATGCGAGTTGCTACGTGAGTGCGTTCATTTTAATGCGCTTCTTGCAAACCGGTACGCAATTTTTACAAACGCGTTAGATGTTGATTAAATGAGATTGACCCAACGAGATTTATGCAGGGGAATTACAGCGTTCGCGTGACGAGGGGCTGTGACCGTGGATAATTTAAAAATTAATAACAGCTCATAAATGTCAGCAGTAATCAACGTGTAAATATCTTTATTGGCCTGTGCTTGAATTTATTTTCTTGACTGATTGGTGTAGAATAAAACTTATTTTATTTTTTTATTTCATAGCATGATACACATTGTTTTTTTCTACCCTGTTGTTGATCTCTATGTCTTGTTTTCCGATTGAATGTCTTGTTTGAATGATTGAAGTAAATTATTTAAAAACTACGTAGTACTAAGTAATTTCTGTGTGATACATTATTTAACCGAATGTAGATGCCATTAAAGTTTATAAATGACAACAAATCTAGTATATACAACAAATCTAGTATATACAACTAATATAGTATATACAACAAATATAATATATACAACAAATCTAGTATATACAACAAATCTAGTATATACAACAAATCTAGTATATACAACAAATATAGTATATACAACCAATATAGTATATACAACAAATATAATATATACAACAAATCTAGTATATACAACAAATATAGTATATACAACTAATATAGTATATACAACAAATATAATATATACAACAAATCTAGTATATACAACAAATATAGTATATACAACTAATATAGTATGTACAACAAATATAATATATACAACAAATCTAGTATATACAACAAATCTAGTATATACAACTAATATAGTATATACAACAAATATAATATATACAACAAATCTAGTATATACAACAGTAGTAATAAATACTACAATTCTATAATATTGGCTATGGTCCTTCTACCGTATGTTACTGTATGAGTATATTCCCGACTTCAGAAAATAACTAATGACATTTAGTGGTACATTTTTACTATACAACTCATGCTTCACTTAAAATTCATCATTTCAAAGATATTTACTGTATAAAGTTCGATGGAAGATACTGTAAGTTACGGTCAACCCTGAATTATGTTTATGTTGAGTTATTTATTTATTGATTTTAGTAGAGAAGTAGTGTAATATATGTAGCTATAAATAATCTTCCGGTAAATATTTATATCTGAAAATGTTGCTACATAAATATTTCGAGGTGACATAAACGGTAAACAAAAATTACAAACTGATTTTAATTGCCAAACGTCGCAACTCTATCGACAAGTATCGCACTAATGGCCTTAAAATCAATTTTACAGTGCCATTCAATATTTAATTATGATATTTATAACTTGTTTGGAGTCTTTTATGAAGCAGTCTATTAAAAATAGATGGAATTTGTGGCAAATTAGATTCACGTGTAGTCGGGCGTCTATAAAAATCCTTCTTTTTATTATTATTTACATCCGCCTTGAGTGGCAGAATTACTGTATATATTTTATTTGAAGGTATAGTTTATAGCTATTTACGAGAATTATATTATATCCCAATATTATAATCTGTATAATTAGGATTTATATTATAGCATATAGTATATTTAAAAAAAAAGGATAATTTTTCTCCAATTATCAGTTTTTTTTAAATATACTTATCAATAATATAAATTTCAATTATACAGATTGTAACATTGGGATGCAATATAATTCTCGTAAATAGCTATAAACTTCCACCTTCCAGGCCAGACCAGTGAAAAGTCCAAACCCTACCTATTTTCTTCGTTCGCCTTGTATCAGAAATGCCTCCCCGGCTAGGCACGACGAAAATAAAGCTCCTTTAAAAAAATGTGCAGAGAAGTGTCCTTCGGTGTATATAATAACATCGAGGATCAAACGGGCCAAGAGTGGCTGAATAGTTTGCCAAGGGAGACAGGTCATAGGTGTGAAATAATTCTACTAGGGAGGCTCAGTCACGCAAGGAGTTGTGATGAGCCCCAGAACCTCTTAGCAATACGACGCCATCCTGATTCCTGCTATGTCCTAACTCCATAGCAGGGCGTTTTTCGGATGTCGCCCCATTGGGCCCCCACACCACGACAAGGTGTGTTCCTTCGTGGGGGTACGAACTGTTAGGCTCAGTTGTATAAAGCACATAACTCTTTACTTAATTTCCGTGATTCCAACATCAGTTGTGGAAACTTTGCGACGTTGCAGTAGGTATATTGCTACCTCAGCTGTAGAACCATTCAAATCAACTGCAGACAGCTATTAAACAACTACCTGTTGAAAACAAAACTTCTTATAGGGCTAATAGCCCTATATAAAGATGTGTGTGTCCGTTAATGATAATTTTTTTTAGATATAATATATGTATATATTTTTTATAGACGATATATATATATATATCTATATATATATATATATATATATATATATATATATATATATATATATATATAATATATGTTTTAGAAAACAACATTCTAGAATATTTTGAATTTGCATTAAATCCTGTTGTTAAAAAATTTGTTGACACTACATAAATCTGTATTTGTGGTTACATTAATGGATGGTTTTTTAACAGAAATATTACAATGGGAAACCATAATTATATTTGAAAAATTAAACGTAGTACTGACGTGTTTTATACCCATTATATTGTATAGTATTGATGATTCTTCTATTTTTATTTTAAATAATTAACACCATTGACGTCACGTCGTTTAAAATTGGGTTCATTTCCGAATAAACATATTTTTATATATGATTATTAATACACAATGAATGGTTCGATAATGACTTTGAGTTAATTAAGACACCTGTATCTTTTACGTTACTAATGACGTTAACCAATCTAAAAAATAGGTATCGTATACGTAGATAAATTGTAATTTGATATATGATTACTAGTTAATGATTATTTAATATTGTTCTAATTATAAACTCAATCAAATTGGCAAATTATAAATATCCCACTATCCCACTAGAAAATATCAAATAAATTATTATTTATTATTTTTATACAAAACATTTCTGTTGTCTTTAAAAGTGAAAAAAATAATAAAGAAATATGCAATATAATCCTTTCAGCCCTGGATTTGAAAATTTAAAAATATGATTTTATTTGACTAATTAATATTACGCTGATTCACACACATCAAAATTCAAAAGTTTCTAAAAAACTCGGCATGGATTTTCTTTAAAATACCTTGTTGGTATGACATTCAGTGGATAAAAAACATATACATATGTTACTTAAAAGTGACAACGTAACACAGATAACGAATGAGTATTTTTCATATATATATATATATATATATATATATATATATATATATATATATATATATATATATATATAAACTATAACCAATTTTCTAGTTGGTTCTGGGTCCCATAAAATTGGGAATTTCGCATTTTTTATGTGAGTGAGTTTTTATGTGGAGAATTCGAATAAATCCAAAATTCATGAATCCTATTAGACATTAAATTCTTTTCTGCATAAAAAATGCCAAATTGCTAGTTTTATGGGCCTCGGGTAACTATAAATTTGGTTATAGTTTTAAATAAAACTAAAATTTAATATTACCAATATTTTACTTTATAATAACTGTAATAAAAAACTTATTAATCTTATTTAGTGAGAATTGAATGAAAACGGTGCCTCCGACGAATAAAATTCGGTCAAAATTATGTGGAGCACAACCGTAAATTTTCCAAATTACTTCAACATACTGATAAAAATTAAATATTTTGTTGTTTTATTTTGAATGTATCTATTAATCATCTAATTATGAACATGCTTTTATCGCAATAATTATTTTGTTTATACGAAATTGCCCTAATTTTTAGTAGAGAGTGGGTCACATTGTTAAGAATTAATCATTTTGCAATCATATATTTAAATTTGTTTATTTTATCATACAAACTGTTCATAAACTATTGAAATAGTGCAAAAGGTGTAAAACCTACAGTTATAGTATTGGTTTGATTTTTATGTTAAACGCATTACATTACTTTTCTATTAAAATACATTAAAGTAAATTCAATACAAATATAATTTACAGATTGTAAATTATAAGTTTTCCAATTAATTTACCACAAACGTTTGTTATTAGTGATTCCCAGTTTTACCAGAAGTCGATTACACTTTAAATCGATGGTGTTCATTCATTTATTAAATATATTGTTTACTAGTAGTAAAACTAGACGTAAAAAAGGTCAAAAGAACAACTTCGTCGTGCTACATTTGCCAAAAAAAGATAACCTACCAAATTGGATTGTTCAGTCATATAAGACGCGATTTTTCAAAATATTTGTTAGTAAAATTTTGTAAATTATATTTGGATAGAATAAACGGTATTGTATACACATGTACATGCATATCGGACTACTTTATGATATCCAGTAGGACTATGTTATATATTTCAAAGTATTCGTCAAATATATGGATTTATATATTTATTTAAAAAACTTATTTAAAATAAATAAAGAAAATATATAAAAATATATATATATATTGTAAAAAATTGATTAAAAAAATTACCTTTATTTTAGCATATCCATCATCCTATCAATATAATACAAAAAAAAAACAGTAAACTAGAAATATATTCCCTCATTTCCCTTCTTACTTGCATATTCTATCTCTTTACCTTCCCCTTTGCTTCACCAACTTCCTCTATCACTCCAAACAAACACAAAAATTAGACCTTTATTGAAATAATCCATCACCTCATCAATATTACAACCATAATTAATATTATTGAGTAGAGCATGATAACAATACAATTACTATACAATATTTAAAAAAAATACATTTTCGTGATACAATTGATTTTCACTTGAAAACAACTATTTCATCGCAAAGCCATACATAGAACAAACTATGACTGATTATTACCCTTAGTGCATATAGTAAGTGTATGTTTTGTCTACCATTTATAGTCAATATATTTTCGTTAGAAAATCCTTGAACTATAGACCGCACTTGTAAAATATAAAAGTGCACGCTGCAGCGCTAAATATGGAACTCATGTTTAGTTTAATGCGCTTCAAATTAATTTCAATTGAGTTTTGAATGGCTATTTATATAATAACCTTGCAACATGCACGTTTCTAAAGAGGAGTGATAAGATATGTAGATTTCAAATACGGATATGTTTACATTAGCAAATATCATACGATTGATTACAGAATTATTTCATAATTCATATTTAGGAAGTAGACGGAGATTAATAGTTGGCTGTTTCATTAATTGGATGTTTTATGCGATGTAATCTAATTGATAAGACTGTTAGATTTTATGAGAATCTTTTATTTGTATATAGAAGCCACTCTGGCATTAGCCGTCTCAAATATAAAAATAAAACGTTCCCATAAAATCTAACGCCCGGTTTCTCCAACGAATCTTAAGGTCGTTTTAGATCTACCATCCAATTCAATATTTCAAATAATTTGCTGTATGATACGAGACAATTTAGATTGTCTCGAATCTTGACTAACTTTTGAGTCAAGAAATTGTCTTGCCTAAAATGACCTTAACTTTTGAGTCAAGAAATTGTTTTGTCTAAAACGACCTTGAAAGCTCGTCTTATCCAATTAATGAAATTAATTGGATATTTTATGCAAGTGGCATTAAGCGCCTCATATAGAACTACAGCTATATAGACATACAGATCATTATAGTTATAAGGAAAGTTGATGTAAAAGTTAGAAACAATTATAAGTTTGAATTTTATCGTTTTAAAAATTATAAAGCTGAGTATTTATTTAGCTTTACTTTCGAGAAAATATTTATTTCATTTTATACCTTTATAAATAAAATGTACACACAGGAAGAAAGACCCGGGAAGGGTCGATAGCCCAATAAAGATTGTTTATGTATATATTTAGCTTGAATAACTTGTTAATTGGCTCAATTATAGATGTGGTTTTAGTTGAGAGTTTATACAAAAGTTACTTTTGTTAAATTTGTTAGTTACTATTTGTTTAAATTGTAAAAATAATCCAATTTTAATATTATTACAGCACATTTCCCTCCATGTTTAACTTGTATATGAGTCTATGAGAATGAAAGTGGTGTAAGTCACATAAAAATACAGCCATTTTCTACTAAACAGATTTTGAGGACAGATTTTGATGATGAATTTTTCTTTTAATGCTTCTAATCTGAGATTTATTGGAGTAATTTTGCATTTAAGGTATTAGGATGATTTTTGGGGTGTTTTGCTTTAATATAACTCGAAGACTAACCGTTGTAACTTCCATGTTCTTTAGAGCAGATTTGCAGTTAGCACTAGATTATTTAGAATCATGTTTGTAATCAATTACAAAGGCCGTTAGCCTATCAACCTTATCAATTTATATTTCTATAATTTAATTAACAAATCTGTAGGTTAAAAACACTTTTTGTTCAGTGACTAGCTGGATAGCCAAATAAATGTATTTCTATATAAATGTCTCTTATTGTTATTTTTTATATTTTTTATAATGTTATATTCTTATGTTTTTATGTTTTAATTTGATTTTCCAATTGTTACATGCAGTTTTTGTTGGTGTGTAACTCGCCTAAAATATATTTTTTTATGAGCTTTTTACAATCTGGGTTTTTTAAGGGCAGTCTCGTTTAGGGTTTTTACAAAATTTAATGTTGTACAAATAAGTACATTTTACACCGCTCGTCAGTCATCGGATTAGCATGATAATGGCTAGAGTGTAGCCGAAAATATTTGCAAACAGCAAAAACATGTATTGGATTGTTACGGCGTCTACTTTGTGATAATCATCGGAGGAGCTCGAAAATGGCTAGAGCTTAGCCGAAACTAGTTGCAAAGTGTAACTGAAGTGTGATAAAAAACAAAGTAAAAAATCGTTTTATTTATCCTGCAAAAACATGTGATAAAAAAACAAAGAAAATTTCGTTTCATTTATTTCATAAAAAAATATATTCATATTCTGTGACGCGCTTTACAGTCATAAATCTAAACACATTCCAAGAACCGAATAGAAATTTAAATACAAATATTAAGTATTCAAACTGTATATGTTCAAGAAAATTGATTACACTTCATACGGACAACAGGTAAAAGTTCTGGCAGGATATATATGACATGGTTTTATAACATCGCGAGGGAAAGAGATTTCGTGCAGCGCATTGACGTCAATGAATGTTTTGCTGTATTTTTTTGCATGGCCCGTTTCACGGTAAAGGTCAAGCACTTGAAAAATATATTCGCCTGCGAGGTGTAAACGATTTGGAATTGCGACCACGTCTTGCGTCAGAGATATACAAATGAAGTTAATACGCATATAAATTGCAAAATAACAAACAAAAAATGCATCTGTCATAGTGTTTAATTGATTATACTACTGACTACAGTATGCATGTATCAGGAATAGAAATATATATGCAGGATGAAAAACAATTCAATATGTTTTAGAAAAATGTGGATACAGTAAGACGGGAAGACCCATGAGTCGATAACCAAATAAAGATATATATATGTATATATATATATATATATATATATATATATATATATGTATATATATATATATATATATATATATATATATATATATATATATATCTACACAGTCCCCAAGAGGTAGGTCTAAAACTTCGATGGTTCTTTGTAAAAAACTTTACTAACTTCGTAAAGGATGGATAACTTTCTTAATAATACCCACATTGACCTCTATTAAGTATGTCTCGAAAGATAGTCAAATTATCTTCCCAAAAAGTCATATATTCTTATAAATCTAGACAGTCATTAAGAGATAGGTCTAAAACTTCGATGGTTCTATGTCAAAAACTTTACTAACTTCGTAAAGGATGGATAACTTTCTAAATAATACCCGCATTGACCTCTATTAAGTATGTCTCGAAAGATAGTCAAATTACCTTTCAATAAAGTCATAAAAATTCTTATAAATCTAGATAGTCATGAAGAGATAGCTCTAAAACTTCGATGGTTCTATGTAAAAAACTTTACTAACTTCGTAAAGGATGGATAACTTTCTTAATAATACCCACATTGACCTCTATTAAGTATGTCTCGAAAGATAGTCAAATTATCTTCCCAAAAAGTCATATATTCTTATAAATCTAGACAGTCATTAAGAGATAGGTCTAAAACTTCGATGGTTCTATGTCAAAAACTTTACTAACTTCGTAAAGGATGGATAACTTTCTAAATAATACCCGCATTGACCTCTATTAAGTATGTCTCGAAAGATAGTCAAATTACCTTTCAATAAAGTCATAAAAATTCTTATAAATCTAGATAGTCATGAAGAGATAGCTCTAAAACTTCGATGGTTCTATGTAAAAAACTTTACTAACTTCGTAAAGGATGGATAACTTTCTTAATAATACCCACATTGACCTCTATTAAGTTTGTCTCGAAAGATAGTCAAATTATCTTCTAAAAAAGTCATAAAAATTCTTATAAATCTAGACAGTCATTAAGAGATAGATCTAAAACTTCGATGGTTCTATGTCAAAAACTTTAATAACTTCGTAAAAGATGGATAACTTTCTTAATAATAACCACATTGACATCTATTAAGTATGCCTCGAAAGATAGTCATATTACCTTCAGGAAAAGTCATAAAAATTCTTCTAAATCTGCACAGTCCCCAAGAGCTAGGTCTAAAACTTCGATGGTTCTATGTATAAAACTTTACTAACTTCGTAAAGGATGGATAACTTTCGTAATAATACCCACATTGACCTTTATTAAGTATGTCTCGAAAGATAGTCAAATTACCTTCCAAAAAAATCATAAAAATTCTTATAAATTTAGACAGTCATGAAGAGATAGGTCTAAAACTTTGATAGTTCTATGTAAAAAACTTTATTAACTTCGTAAAGGATGGATAACTTTCGTAATAATACCCACATTGACCTCTATTAAGTATGTCTCGAAAGATAGTCAAATTACCTTCCAAAAAAGTCATAAAAATTCTTATAAATCTAGACAGTCATGAAGAGATAGGTCTAAAACTTCGATGGTTCTATGTCAAAAACTTTACTAACTTCGTAAAGGATGGATAACTTTCTAAATAATACCCGCATTGACCTCTATTAAGTATGTCTCGAAAGATAGTCAAATTACCTTTCAATAAAGTCATAAAAATTCTTATAAATCTAGATAGTCATGAAGAGATAGCTCTAAAACTTCGATGGTTCTATGTAAAAAACTTTACTAACTTCGTAAAGGATGGATAACTTTCTTAATAATACCCACATTGACCTCTATTAAGTTTGTCTCGAAAGATAGTCAAATTATCTTCTAAAAAAGTCATAAAAATTCTTATAAATCTAGACAGTCATTAAGAGATAGATCTAAAACTTCGATGGTTCTATGTCAAAAACTTTAATAACTTCGTAAAAGATGGATAACTTTCTTAATAATAACCACATTGACATCTATTAAGTATGCCTCGAAAGATAGTCATATTACCTTCAGGAAAAGTCATAAAAATTCTTCTAAATCTGCACAGTCCCCAAGAGCTAGGTCTAAAACTTCGATGGTTCTATGTATAAAACTTTACTAACTTCGTAAAGGATGGATAACTTTCGTAATAATACCCACATTGACCTTTATTAAGTATGTCTCGAAAGATAGTCAAATTACCTTCCAAAAAAATCATAAAAATTCTTATAAATTTAGACAGTCATGAAGAGATAGGTCTAAAACTTTGATAGTTCTATGTAAAAAACTTTATTAACTTCGTAAAGGATGGATAACTTTCGTAATAATACCCACATTGACCTCTATTAAGTATGTCTCGAAAGATAGTCAAATTACCTTCCAAAAAAGTCATAAAAATTCTTATAAATCTAGACAGTCATGAAGAGATAGGTCTAAAACTTCGATGGTTCTATGTCAAAAACTTTACTAACTTCGTAAAGGATGGATAAATTTCTTAATAATACCCACATTGACCTGTATTAAGTTTGTCTCGAAAGATAGTCAAATTACCTTCCAATAAAGTCATAAAATATCTTATAAATCTAGACAGTCATCAAGAGATAGGTCTAAAACTTCGATGGTTCTATGTAAAAAACTTTACTAACTTCGTAAAGGATGGATAACTTTCTTAATAATACCCGCATTGGCCTCTATTAAGTATGTCTCGAAAGATAATCAAATTACCTTCCAAAAAAATCATAAAAATTCTTATAAATCTAGACAGTCATGAAGAGATAGGTCTAAAACTACGATGGTTCTATGTCAAAAACTTTACTAACTTCGTAAAGGATGGATAACTTTCTTAATAATACCCACATTGACCTCTATTAAGTTTGTCTCGAAGGATAGTCAAATTACCTTCTAAAAACGTCATAAAAATTCTTATAAATCTAGACAGTCATGAAGAGATAGGTCTAAAACATCGATAGTTCTATGTAAAAAACTTTACTAACTTCGTAAAGGATGGATAACTTTCTTAATAATACCCACATTGACCTTTATTAAGTATGTCTCGAAAGATAGTCAAATTACCTTCCAAAAAAGTCATAAAAATTCTTATAAATCTACACAGTCCCCAAGAGATAGGTCTAAAACTTAGATGGTTCTATGTCAGAAACCTTACTAACTTCGTAAAAGATGGATAACTTTCTTAATAATAACCACATTGACATCTATTAAGTATGCCTCGAAAGATAGTCATATTACCTTCAGGAAAAGTCATAAAAATTCTTATAAATCTGCACAATCCCCAAGAGGTAGGTCTAAAACTTCGATGGTTCTATGTCAGAAACCTTACTAGCTTCGTAAAAGACGGATAACTTTCTTAATAATAACCACATTTACATAAACTAAGTATATTTCGAAAGATGGTCATATTAGCTTCAAAACAAATCATAACCATTCTTATATATCTCCATAGTACCTAAGATGTAGGTCTAAAAGATTGATGGTTATATGTGAAATCCTTGCTAACCTCCTATAACGATGAATAACTTTCTTAATAATAACTACATTTTTATGAATTAAGAACGTTTCGAAAGATAGTCATATTAGTTTCAAAAAAAGTAATAACAACTTTTATATATCTCCACAGTCCCCAAGATATAGGTATAAATGTCCGATGGTTATATATCAAAAACCTTACTACACATCTAAAACATGGATAATATTCTTAATGATGATCACATTAACGTCAAATACATATATCTCGAAAGTCATTTTATCTTTATAAAAAATATAAATTTCAAAACCAGGCAGACAAAAATCAACTGGTTTTGGCATTGCAAATCGCTCAATAAAAAACTGTGTCTGTTCCTGAGTCTATGTATTATAAACTTGTAGTATAAAATATTAATTGGGAATGTTGTTGAAAGTTTTAGCAACATGTTTTTGCTTTATAGCAATAAATATCTATTACAAATTTTAAAATCGCTTTTAAAAACGTCAACTAGTTTTATATAGCGATCTAATCTCTAATAATAATGTACTATTTTTATTTTTTGTTGCACTGTAATTGGGTTTACCTGTTGGGAAATAAACATTATTATTATTATTATTATTATATAACAGTATAGACTCTGTTATTATATAATAATAATAATAATAATAATGTTTATTGTCCAACAGGTAAACCCAATTACAGTGCAACAAAATAAAATCAGTACATTATTATTATTATCTTCTATCTATCTATCTATGTATTATTATCTTCTTCTTATTATATATATATATATATATATATATATATATATATATATATATATATATATATGTCTAACTAATATTGTTTCTCATGCTGTGGAAGTATTGGGAAACGTCAGTTTTTCTGTGAAATTAAGATAAATCCTCTGAGCTTCTCTCTTTACCAGCGGAAAATCCTTGGGCTGATAGCTATAAACATAGAATATTTTTATAAATTAATTCGTAATGTGTTTTCAGTATATATGTTTCTCTGAAATATATTTATAAATAATTATTTGTTTGTAATAAAACTAAATTATAATAATTGATACACATTAAGGAGCTAATTAATATATTCTGATAAATCTTCTGACGCAGATGCGAATACTTACAAGCGCATAAATTTAGTTAGTGGTAACCTGTAAAGGCTTTTACTGTAATTGCCATGCAATATAGATAATTGTGGCAGTAAATGTATGCAATTACTGTTACCACAAATGCTTCTCTAGGGAAATTAAGTAATTAATTTATGTGATTAACTATGCATTTAAATGCACTGAAATATCTTTGTAAACTTCCTATTAACAATTGTACTTTGTGGTTTAAATATTTAGTAAAAAAATAGATTATTTTCTACTAATATTTTAATTAAATATTTGAATGGGAACTACAATTTTCAATTATATATTTGTTACTTATTTATCTGATTGTTATGTTGATCGTGTTCTACAGGGTAAGTGTAATGTATATTATTGGCATGACTTTTAGAGATTTTAAGCAAATAGATTTTTTTAGCTATATAAATTCTTTAAATTAATTATTTTTTAAAAATATCGTAGCCTACACCGAAAAGAAAAAGGCAAATAGATAATATATTCATTAGAATAGCATAGCTACAAACACTTACGCCTCAAAATAGGCCCATTGGAAACCTCCCCTCCTGCTCACTCGTCCCACCAGTCAATTTTGCATGTTATATATTATATGTTATATTTCTTATTTATTTTTTAATATTTATTATTAACTTTTTGCATATTATTATTTTTGTCCTGTAATTGGATTTTGTTTCTGTAAGACAATAAAGCTTATTATTATTTTTACTATTATTGTTATTATTATTATTATTATTACGTATGTGTGTGTGTATGTGTTATCACACGCTATAATTGAAAATAATAACCAATCTTAAGAATTTGAGTGTTTGTTTACAAAAAGTCGCATTATGATTGATTAAGTTTACGGCAAATTTTATGAATGGTTTGGATTTTACGCATAGAAATATTACCGATTGTTTTGAATCAGTTTCAATGGCCTTTCTATTTCGGGAAATTATTTATAATGTTTCTAATTTGAAGTAACAAATAAACATGTTTACCTCTTGTTACCTGTTATTCATCAACAATCAACAACATTACAATTAGATATTTCAAAACAAATATTGAAACTAAAAACTTTATTTGTTCGTGTAATCTTATATTAAAAATTAAGAGCAAATAAATAAATTAATTACGTTTAAGATAGATCATTGCTACGAGCATCCTTTACCAATCAGTTTTGAACTTGAGTGGATTATGCAATTCATGTTTAACGCTCGTCATAATTTGCAACAAAATATGCAAATAACTCATCAGTCTGAAGGTCGCTGACTGAGATAATCCCACACGTTACATTTCCGAGCCAAGCAGGAAGATCAATTCTTGCTTCCTTACTGTTTAGTTATTAATTTTGCGAAGTGTGCGCTGATTCGTTGTTATGCTATAAAAATCGATCCTTGATATATTATTTATGAATAAATAAAATTTAAAAGCGTAATTTTAACTACACATACTATATAGAGACAGGTATCGAGGCTAGGTGCGGGAGGAGGTGGGGTTTAACTACTAGGACGGCCAAAGACGGTCACAATCCAGCACTTTATGGGTGTTTTTTGAAGATTTCCCACCTCCAAGCACATAAAAGTATACATAGACAAGACCAGATCATTATATGGATTTTTTTTCGCTATGTTGCAGGCGGGAGTGCTATTTAGTCAGTAAGAATCTGACACGTAAACGTATATAAGTAATCATCGCCCAAAATGATAAAAAATTTGGCGACCTCTGTCATATAGTATACACGAAGTTGAAGCCAATGCAACAAACGGTAACCTTCTTACTGTTAGAGGGTTGTAACCTTCTAACTGTTAGAGGGTTACGATGATATCCAGAATTGTTAGAGTCTGATTATCGAGGTACAGTTCTAAATGGCGTTTACAAAATGAACCTACTCGAATCTAAATTAAGCAAGTTATCAATTACACGTTGTGTTTAGAATGAAGTTGCTAAACACAACGTGTAATCGATAACTTAGTTAAGAATTTAAAGTCAAATATATTTGTGTGATATATTTGTTATAGGGGGCATACAAGAAAAAAAATATAGACACAGTTATTTTGCCGAATTCTAGTTATTAGCAGTAAAAACTTCGTCTCTGTTAAGGAAACAAATCTATAAAAACGTTTTTTTTTTATAAAATATAACGTTTGATGACGGAAATAGTCAGCTAAAAACCTTCCTTGGCAGTTAATTATAATAGAAAATTGCTAGGAAAAGTGTTTTAAGTTTAAGACAGCACCATGGTCATGTCATGGCAATGTCAAAACATATACAAATATTTTATAGCTTCTTGCAACTGTTAATTGCGAGTAATTGTGAGTGAATCGGTGGAAAATTATATGTCGGACGAATTGCTAATATGTAGCCAATTGTTGGTAATTAAATTTAATTGCATAAGTATGTCGTTGTAAATTCGTTTAAATTGAACATATGGTTTTAATCAGAGTTATTCGTTCAGACTGATTGTAATCTTGAGAAATCTAGCTTCAACTAGAAATATTTGTCATTATAATGTGTTTCAACGCGGGTTTTAACGTAGATTTTTATAATTGTAAACAAAACATGTAGCTTATGCATAAAACCCGTATGACATTATCTAGTTTCCTATATCATTTTATATATAAGAATTGATATATTAAACTATTTCTAAATGGAAAATTAACATTATGTATTACGGTGTTGTTATTGTTAAGTGAATTTAGTATTATTTAGCCACTATATAATTTTCTACATGTGTGTATTACACTATGTAGTTTATGTCTGCATCGAAAACGATATAAGAAACTAGATAATGTCATACGGCCTTAAAAAAAATGTATTTATAACAACTTAAGATAAAACACTTATATGTATACAATAAACTATCTATCTATCTACCTAGATAAAAACAGGTGATTAATTAATTATTGTGAAACTACGCATTCGACTTGTATTACGTTGTACTTACTTATAAGTTTTGTTTATCTTACTGCAAATGACGCCGGAAAGCGCGCAACAGTTTATTATTAAAAACAATGACAAAAAATATTGATGTAATAACGTCCGTGATTTGAATTTGCATTTTATTAAGTGACGCTATTTCGATACTTTTTGTATTCATTAGCGTAATTGAATAATAATGCTGATAATTGATATAAAAAGCCGTCTGGCTATCATAAATTATTGTAAAGTATGTTCTGATTACGTTGGTATTTTTTTTCTGTATCAATAAATAATTATTAATTTGACATTAATTGTTTTAAAAATAATACATTTGAGATGATTTCTATTTAAGGAAATATTATTTTTCTGTGAAGTTAAGGTAAATACGGTGTGATTAAAATCCTTAAAGTTTTTTTAAAATTATTTTTCGCATTCATTCTCGCATTTGTTACATTACTGTGACCCTGAAGCCACAAAAGTTTTAATATTTACAATAATAATCAATATTTCTAAATTGAAATCAATTTGATTGTTATTTAAAAAATAACTGAAGTTTTTCGGCCCTATAAATATTCATTATTATACAATCTACTACTGTATTTGTTACAATTATTTAATTGACAAGAAGAAATCCAAATGATGGGCATCCAAGTCAATGAGCATATGCTGCATACACTTAATTTTGTAGATGATCAAGTCAGTTTTGCACAGGACTACAAAAAGATATAAATAATATGACGAGAAAGTTGAAACAGGGATATTAAGTATGAAGGTGTATATACAGAAAACCAAATATATGTGCATAGGAACCAATTATTCACATGGATAATCGAACGCCAATTATGTAACTTTTTTAGTTTCCTTTGTTGTGTTTCTGTTGTTCTTAATTTTGATGTCCTTCATGGTTGGTGTTCATGGATTTATTTGTTTGATTGTTCTAATGTAACTGTTAAATTGTAATTGAAAAGGAAATAAAGATACTTTATTATTATTATTTTAGTGTAATATTCGTTTTTATATTTGTTGTTATGAATTTTGTATAGCTTGTATTTTTATAATTTGATACACTCATTATCTTATCGTTCGCCCAGAGAATTAAGCAAACAACAATTAAAATAACAAAAACGAAAATACAATTGATACCACAATCTGTATTATGGTTTAATTAAATTTATCACTGGTATTGACTTACAAAACGGGCTGTAATTTACAAATAATCAGAAGCCCATAAAAAATATTATGAATTGAATTCTATACAAATAGTGATTATTTGTTAATTGTGGTGAAACGATACAATACAAGTTGCGAATGCGTGTGTGGGTATGAATGACGCAAATTTTAAGTGCCATCGTCAAATATTCCGGTTTATACAGACTTCTTGGTAGCACCGCGCTTTGTTTACATTTAAATCAAATGTCTATCATTATTCAGTTAGAATTGTGCGTGTATTGGCCTAAATATTTACAAGAATAACCAATATTTCTAAATTGAAATCAATTTGATTATGTTATTTTTTTTAACTGGCTATCAAAATTAAAATTTTGCGTCTATTGTCCTGAAAAACGTAATCATATTAACTAATACAGGGAGTATTAGTTAATATGATTATCCAATTAAAATCGGTGTCGACTTTTGTTTTTTTATATGTAAATTATTGAAATAATGAAATTAAATGTAGTAGTAGTTATTTATTTAAATTAAGCATGAAAATTAATTAGTAGCCGCTTGAATTTTAATATTTTGTAATAATTTTTAGTACCCGCTGATAATTTGTTTAATTATTACAGTTGTCATGGTAAAAATTAACCAATAAGTAAAAACCCCAATTTTAAATAGCAGCTAACAGTAAGGAGATCTTTACTAAAATCCTTTCACACAGGTAAACTATAATATGATACCACAGAACAATAAGTTCTTAACCTTTTTGGAGCCAGGGAGCACTTTTGATCATAAGAAAAACTGGCGAGACACCAAAATGAAAGAGTCAATCACATACAGTAGAGCCAACATTCAATTCCGGCTTTCATAATTTCTTGGAGCACAAGCTCACGGAGATATAGATTTTATTTTTCGGTGAAAATTAGCCCAATCAAATATAGAATATAAAATAATATCAAACATTTCAATTTCTTAAATCTTTGAAGAAGAAGAAGATATATTTTTTTGTAACATACATACATACATGTACAAGAGGCCATCGATCGTGGTCTTTCAGCCTCTTAAATCTTTATAATAACTCAGTCGAACTTATGAATTTAAAACAGTTCGCTTAATAAACACCTTACTGCAGACTTTATTTTTGGGTGAAAAAGATAAAAAATAGCTTATTTTGATCCTAATTAAATGTATAATGTAATATAATGTCAAACATTTCAATTTCTTAAATCTTTGATTTTTTATATATTTTTATATAATTCAGTCGATTAATTTAAAACAGCTCGCGCTATAAAACCGTTCCTGCAGACTTTATTTTTGAATGAAAATTATAAAAAATAGTTTTATTTTGAGCTCACTTAAATATAGCATGTAAAATAATATCATAAATTAATATTTTTGATATATTTGTTTTTTTATATTTTTTTATAACTGAGTTAATTTAAAACAACTAGTACAATCAAAACTTTCTTGTAGACTTTGTTTTTGGGTGAAAATATCAAAAAAATATTTAGTTTAGAACCCAATTAAATATAGAATTTAAAATAATATTATAAATATAAATATCTTAAAATTTTGATTTTTTTAAATTCCTGCAAACTTTATATAATATATATATATATATATATATATATATATATATATATATATATATACATTATTGATTTTTTATAATTTTTTATAAACTCGGTCGATTAACTGAAAACGGCTCGCATACTGGAACTCTTCCTGCAGACTTTATTTTTAGCTCAAAATTACCATACAATGGCTTATATTAAGCCTAAATAAATATAGAATATAAAATAATATCACAAAAATAAATTTCTTATATTTTTTTTTGTTTTTTTTTTATCATTTTTTATAACTCAGTCGATAAATTTAAAACAGCTCGTGCAATAGAAACCTTCGTGCAGACTTTATTTTTGGGTGAAAACGTTCAATAAATACCTTATTGAGATTCTACTTAAATTTAGAATGTAAAATAATATCATAAATTAAAATTTCTTAAATCGTTGATTTATTAACATTTTTTATAACAGTCGATTAATTTATATCAGCTCGTATAATAAAAACCTTCCTGCAGGCTTTATTTTTGGGTGAAAATTATAAAAAAATAGCTTATTTTGATCCTAATTAAATGCAGAATATAAAATAATATCAAAAATTTATATTTCTTAAACCATTGATTTTTTATATTTTTTTATATTTCAGTCGATTAATTTAAAACAGCTGGCGCAATAAAAACGTTCCTGCAGACTTTATTTTTGGATAAAAATGATAAAAAATAGTTTCATTTTGAGTCCAATTAAATATAGCATGTAAAATAAATCATAATAAAATAATAAAAATAATCATAAATTTAAATTTTTTAAATCTTTGATTTATTTTATCAATTTCTATAACTGAGTCAATTTATTTAAAACAACTAGTACAATAAAAACTGTCTTGAAGATTTTATTATTTGATAAGAATAATCATAAAATAGCTTATTTTGAGACTAATTAAATATAGAATTTAAAATAATATAAAAAAATTTAATTTCTTAAACTTTTGATTTTTTATCATTTTTTATATCTCAGTCGATTCATTTAAAACAACTCGTACAATAAAAACTTCTGTGTAGACTTTATTTTTGGGTGAAAATTATCAACAAAAAAAAATGTTTTGAGCCCAATTAAATATAGAATATAAAATAATATCATAAATATAAATATCTTAAATCTTTGATTTTTTTAATAATTTTTTTTAACTCAGTCGATTAATTTAAAACATTTCGTATAATAAAAACATTCCAGAAGACTTTATTTTTAAGTGGAAAAGATCGAAACATAGCTTATTTTTAAATATAAAATGTAAAATGATATAAATAATTTAAATGTCTTAAATCTTTGATTTTTTAAAATCATTTTTTATAACTCAGTCGATTAATTTAAAACAGTTTGTATAATAAAAATCTTCGTGCAGACTTTATTTTTGGATAAAAATTATAAAAAAAATAGTTTATTTTGATTCTAATCATATGTAGAATGTAAAATAGTATTAAAAATTAAAATTTCTTAAATCTTTAATTTTTTTAATATTTTTTTATAATTCAGTAGATTCATTTAAAACAGCTCACGTAATAAAAACGTTCCTCCAGACTTTATTTTTCAGTGAAAATATTTATAAAATAGCTTATTCTGATCCTAATTAAATTTAGCATGTAAGATAATATCATAAATTTAAATTTCTTAAATCTTTGATTTTTTTATTCATTTTTTATAACTGAGTCGATTAATTTAAAACAACTGGTACAATATAAACTTTCTTGTAAGCTTTATTTTTTGATGAAAGTGATCAGAAAAAAGCTTATTTTAAGTCTAATTAAATATAAAATTCAAAATAATATCAAAAATTTAAATTTCTTCAAATTTTTATTTTTTATCATTTTTTCTAACTCAGTCGATTCATTTAAAACAACTCGTACAATATAAACTTTCTTGTAGATTTTATTTGTTGATGAAAATTATAAGAAAATAGCTTATTTTGAGCCTCATTAAATATAAAATTTAAAATAATATCAAAAATTTTAATTTCTTCAAATTTTAATTTTTCAACATTTTTTATAACTTAAAATAACTCGCACAGTAAAAACTTTCTTGTAGACTTTATTATTGGGTAAAAATTATCAAACAAACATTAGTTTTGAGCCCAATTAAATATAGAATGTAAAATAAAATCATAAATATCTTATAAATCTTAAATCTTTGATTTTTTGTAATTTCTTATATAATATTAATATTAATTTAAAACAGTACGTATAATAAAAACATTCCTGCAGACTTTATTTTTTGGTGCAAGTGATAAAAACAAAGCTTATTTTGACCCTAATTAAATGTAGAATGTAAGATAATATCAAAAATTTAAATGTCTTAAATCTTTGATTTTTTATCATTTTTTATAACTTAGTCGATTAATTTAAAACAGCTCGTGCAATAAAAACCTTCTTGCAGACTTTATTTTTGGGTGGAAATGTTGAGAAAATAGCTTATTCTGATCCCAATTAAATGTAGAATGTATAATAATATCATAAATTTAAATTTTTTAAATCTTTGATTTTTTTTTATAATTTTTTATAAATCAGTCGATTAATTTAAAACAACTAGTACAATAAAAACTTTCTTGTAGACTTAATTTTTTGATAAAAATTGTCAGAAAATGGTGTATTTTAAGCCTAACTAAATAATTTATAATAATATCAAAAATAAAAATTTCTTAAATTTTCGATTTTGTATTATTTTGTATAACTCGAATTATTTAAAATAACTCGTACAATAAAAAGTTTCTTGTAGACTTTATTTGTGGGTGAAAATTATCAACAAAAGAGTTAATTTTGAGCCCAATTAAATATAAAATGTCAAATAATATCATAAATTTAAATTTCTTAAATCTTTGATTTTTTATAATTTCTTATAACTATATATCTTCTTATAGTCGATTAATTTAAATCAGTTCGTATAATAAAAATCTTCCAGCAGACTTTTTTTTGGGACGAAATTATCACAAAATAGCTTGTTTTGATCCTAATTAAATGTAGAATATGAAATAATATCATAAATTTAAATTTCTTAAATTTTTGATTTTATATCATTTTTTGTAACTCAGTCGATTAATTTAAAACCGCTCGTGCAATAAAAACCTTGTTGTAGATTTTATTTTTGGGTAAAATGTTAAAAAAATAGCTTATTCTGATCATAATTAAATTTAGAATGTAAAATAATATCATAAATTTAAATTTCTTTAAACTTTGATTTTTTTTAACTCAGTAGATTAATTTAAAACAACTAATACAATAATATCTTTCTTGTAGATTTTATTTTTTGATGAAAATGATCAGAGATTAGCTTATTTTGA
The DNA here is from genome assembly GCA_963942505.1 of Lordithon lunulatus. NCBI lineage: Eukaryota > Metazoa > Arthropoda > Insecta > Coleoptera > Staphylinidae > Lordithon > Lordithon lunulatus. The sequence continues at coordinate 53,951,454 of OZ012672.1, read as the reverse complement.
GAATTATTAAATATACAATTTAAAATAATTTAATTTAAATTTAATTTATAATTTTTTTTATCACTTTTTATATCTCAGTCGATTTATTTAAAACAACTCGTACAATTAAAACTTTCTCGTAGACTTTATTTTTGGGTGAAAATGATCAAAAATGGTTTCATTTTGAGCCTAATTAAATATAGAATGTAAAATAATATCACAAATTTAAATTTCTTAAATCATTGATTTTTTATTATTTTTTTATAATCAGTCGATCAATTTAAAACAGTTCGTATATTAAAAACCTTCCTGTAGACTTTAGTGTATGAGATATAAGCATAAAGCCTTGTAGATATATAGGTGGATTCAGACTTATATTTAAACAAAATCATTACTAAAACTGAATTAATTGGTTTTTACTAATCACTTTAAAGAGATTTAACTGTCTTAATAACAAGAAATTGTAAAATATTACATTATATCTGTTAAATATTACAATTCTTTAACAGCACTCACAGAGGAGAGCCTAGGCTACCTACATAACATGTTTAAATATTAAACACTTAATTATAACAAGAAGTTATACTGTTTTGTTAATTTTGTCTGAGTAGATTTATTTTTATTACCACATAGATCGGAAAATATATGCCTAGTTCATAATGTTTGGACTATTTACCAGAAAATCCTTTTGGGATTAAATAGAAAAAAAGCTGTTTTTAGTTTCAGGCGGGTCCAGAGAAAGAATTTTTCTTTTAAGTTAGGACAGTATATTGTCAATTTATTTGATTTTCTTGTATTTTAATTTAATTCGATGTATTGTATACACTGTGTTATAATTACAATAACATTGCATCGTTGTGATGTGTTACCAACTATTATAGATTATGATCCATTTGTTCAATTTTATTTCTTCTGGTATACTGGTCTAAAATAAACGCTAAGCATGCAAATTAATTAATAAATTATTATTAAACACCGATGTTTCGTAGTATTTTCGATTGTTTTACTTTGCTTTTACTTGCTGGATGAATGTATAAAATGAGAGGGCTCCTTTAAACACCTAGAAACAAACACATGAATTAATTAATCAGCTTTAATTACACCTAAAAGACATACTAATGTTAAAGCTTCTATATTAATAGCAATCATTCCACCCGCGTTGAATTGTAACGACTTTTGCGACCGTTGGACGATTAAAGGAACGTATTTTTGTATCCTCATGGGATTGTTGTACCAATGGAAATTGTAATAAATATCATGACCCACTTGTGTTGCCTAGATTCAATAAAATTATAACAATACATATGAATACTGAAAGTGACTAAAAAGTGATATACATACAGCATCTGCAACAAGATTAGACGGTACGCAATACAGGGAAATCTGCGCAAACATTGCGGCCATATAGAAGACACTTGTGATAAGGGTGGTAGTATCCTGGCTGAAATTCAGGCAAAAATGCTTAACTATGTCTTAAGCCCGTATGACATTCTCTAGTTTCCTATATCGTTTTAAATATATATATATATATATATATATATATATATATAAATTCATATATTAAACCGTATAACTATTTTTAAATGGAAAATTAACATTGTGAATTATGGTGTTTTTTTTATTGTTAAGTGAATTTATTATTATTCCGCCGCTATATCATTTTCTACATGTGTGTATGATACTATGTAGTTTGTGTCTGCATCGAAAACGATATAAGAAAGTAGATAATGTCATACGGACTTTAGTTAATTAGATAATTAAAAGAAACACAGTTAACACTTGACTGTTGTTTACTTACCCTTCTGTAAATATATACAGTTGGGTGCAAATTGAATACATAACTGTAAAGAAATGCAATAACAGTGTGTAGCAATACATTTGTATCACATTATTTCCATATCTGAAAGAAATTAAGAATTAATTTTTATTATAAAACTTAATCAATATAATACTCAATTATATTTTCAATTACATATTCATATTTAATTAATCTAGAGGGTGAAGTGATATCTAATTCGAATGGAATTCTATCCTATTATAAACACTATTTCTACCTAACGTTATTTTAAAACATTTGTAATTATGTTATATGTTAGTGTTAAGGTCGTTTTAGATAAGACAATTTCTTATAACATTCAACAACATTCATATAACCTCCTCCAATACAATTTTTCCTTAACAAATGGAACGCGTTCTATTTTCCATTCGATCTACGATCCAATTCAATATTTCAAATAATTTGCTGTATGATACGAGACAATTTAGATTGTCTTGCATCTTGACTAACTTTTGAGTCAAGAAATTATCTTGTCTAAAACGAGCTTTATAGAATAGAATCGAATCAGTATTTTATAATAATAATAATAATATCCTTTATATTACCTTAATAAGAAAGAATGATGCCCAATACATTCCATAAACACTTGTCTTAATTTAGCCTGATCTTCAATCTCATTAAGACCCTCAAAGCGTTGATTAATCATGCAGAACTGTTGTAGCAACAACGCACAATTGTTGACGAAAAACAGATCTATCGCAATTACATAAAGGATATCAAACGGGAATTGACAGTGTTGTCCAATTAGCATGATTAGAAATGCATACGGAAAATCAGGGATATACATTTCGAAGATTAATGTTTTTGTAAGGATGGATTTAGTCACCAGCAGCAAATATGTGGATATTATTAGGTATTTGTAGACCACTCCGAATTTTACCCAATTTTTATAGTCATTATTATGGTCCGTCCAGAAATGTTTAGTGTCGTTCATTAATTGTTGCATTAGTTTCTTGTAGAGAACTAATGCTACGAGTTTATTTATACCCTAAAAAAATGTAAAAGCAGATTTAAAAAATCTGGTGTAGGCACCAGGATACTACGAATTAATGTACCCGTCACCACCAATAACATACCAAGTGACCTAAGAAAGCGAGCTGGGGCGATCCACTAATACAGAAAAACCTAGATTTTCTATAGTGCGTATTGCATGCTTCAAGAAAGAAACGCGCTGCGCTGTTATGACAATATGGCAATGATAACAGTATTACTGTACGATAATATGTTTAAAATGTTCATTATTCTAAAATATTGCCAGTATTACTCATCGTGTAAAGTATAGTAATGATGTAATGAAGAGAATACTAATCTTTATCCGGATAATTGATTGCTTGATAAATATAAAAGGAGGATTGAAGAAAATATTGACGGTACTAGGATTGACAATATTATTGACGGTGTAAGATGCTTTTATAGCAAATCTATAATTTTCTGTATTAGTGGACATTTACAAAGGATAGTCGCAGCTCGCCATTTCAGCCGATTTCAAAATTTGACCGCGGTTCGTTCGGCCGTTTTGCCGAAATTTTATTCACAGATATACATACATACACATACACATACACATACAGACATTTTTCAAAAATACTATGTATTCAAATGTTCTTATTGTGACTACATGGGGCTCTTTATAAAATATAAGAAACTGGATTGCTGCTCTTTTTGGCCTCATGTGTGTCGACCCCGAGTATATTTGCAATTTAATAAGTTAATAATCGCGTGACTATTTAACTATTTTAAAATAATTAATATGATACAAATGACAAAGTCATGTCCACTAGCCACATCCTAGTTCTTAAAGATTGTAAGAATTACGATTAAATACCTGCATGTAGCTAGCAAAAGATTGCATTGCAATGATTATAACATTAATATCGCCATTGGATTGAAGAGCTAAAATCGGAATCAGCGGCATGTAGATAAAACGGAGGACAGTTAGAAATCCTACAAGATACAATCCCAGGTTGCTTTGCATAGGGTGCACGCCAACAAGTCTCAATGAACTGATGCTGGTTTCTAGTAATTGTGTTTCTCGGTTCATCCTGAAGGAAAGACATGTACATGTACTGATAGGAAACAAATAATAAAATCGGTTTTATAATTGGAAAACTGTTAAATTTTTTAATGAAAACTGTATATAATTATGGAGTAGCAATTATTAGGGAACTCAGATGTATATAATTGTAGGGTTCAATTTGGTAATCGTTTTAATTAATTAGGAGTTGTCATTAAGTTGGACCGAGTAATAATTGATAATCGTAAAGGATGAAGGGCTTATTAAAAACTTATTTGTGCGTTCAAATGTGAGGGGTTCTCATTATTTTTTATATTAACGATGTATTTGCTTTAAGTATCATACACATGGTGGTTCACGAGGTATTATATTGTTTTTCTATTACTAACAGGGCCGGTATGTAATTCATAAAATGCCAAACATCCAAAGAATACGAAAAACGAATACGGAAATAATATAAAAAGGAAAAACAAATCAGGAAAATGTTTCGTTTCAACAGGGATCCAGCTTAAAGAAAAATGAAGGAATATATAATTTTTTATTATTTAACCTCTTCATGGTGCCTGTAAGCAGTACAGAAACTGGTTCTTTATAAGCTGCTTACCAAAACTGCAAGCAATAGTCTCAACAGCAAGTTTTATTTCTATAAGTCCGTTGAAGAGGTCGGATTCCAAAGCAGCTACATTACAATGGACCAAATCCAATCGATACGTACGTTCATTAAATAATATACTGACAACAATAGCCGTATGCTAATAGCAATGAGTAAAGCGAGGATTGACTTGAAGTATACTAATCTGATTAAAGATATCTACATGTCACAATATATAAAAATTGAACAAAGGTCCTAATACAAAAAGGGGTTAGACAGGGCAATCAATTTATCCGATACTATTCACTCTGGACGACATTAGAAGTCGAGTTAACATTCAATATATGTTAACTCCACTTCTAATGTCGTCCAGAGTGAATAGTTTCTACATAATTTTCGAATCGCCGATGACATTGTGATTTTAAACACCAAGGAGCAAGAGTCCAGACAATTTTCATGTCACTATAGTTACAAAATTCGCTGAACAGGAATATCTCGCGAAATGTTGGGAGATGGACAAACATCATTAATATAGCAATACAAATCTCGAGAAAAGTACCGGTAGCTCGCTAGATGGCGTGACGATATATAGAGGTGAGTAGGGAAAGACAGTACAAAGCAGACAAACATGAAGGCGAGTGGAAAAGGCATATGTCCAAGAGTGATTTAATACAAGATTTTTTCTCAGTATAATATGGCTGTTAAAATATCGTGGATTTTTTTAACTTCGGGGTTGTACATTATCGTGTTTGTGAATTTTTAGCTAAAAACAACGCCGTTGTAATGCCCCAGTGTCCGTATTTATCCAAAATGGCCCTCTGTAACTTCATACTATTGCTGAAGCCTAAAAAAAAATCGAAAGCTCGACGTTTTGCAACATTGAAGAGATAAAGACAGACTCCCTGAAACAGAAACCAATTTTCGGTATTGCTATGAAGTTTAGAGAAATCGCTAGTACAAGTATATTATATTTGATGAGGACTACTTTAATATTAAATAACTAAATAGCTTTCGAAATTATCGGCTTTCTAGATCAATATTAATTTTGTTCCCTAAATTAATATTGATCTAGAAACCGATAATTCCGATAATTTTTTTATATGCAAATTATTTGGTTCTTTAATATTAATCTGCAACTTGCAAATTACATAGAATATTATTCGCAATATTCACACATTAATTACTATTATATATGATAACCAGCTGTAATGTGAGCAATTAGCGCTTTAATTATAAGTCATGCAAACAAAACGTGTAATTAATCCCTTTATTTTTAATGTCCGATTGCGATCTACATATATTGTAATAACGCTTGCACGTTCTGTTCATTGCTATCTAGAGAGCTGTGTGTTAAAATGGGGAAAGAATTAAATTTGTTAAATACAAGTCTTGGTATGCTTAAGTATGCCGGATTACATCCTATGCAGAAGAAATTTGGCATATGTCTAGCAGCTTTTGTATGCATTTTGAGGGTGATTTATATGAATCTAATTGTAATCATGGCGTTTAATTCGAAAGGGAATATTAATGAGTTTATGGATGCAATGCATTCATTGGGAACATATATGCAGGTATAAAGGTTTATTCCTCTCAAAGCACACATAAATACACTATACATTTTATATTTTTATTTGGCTGCAATGTTCGCGTTAATTTACTTGCATTTTTATCAAATAAAATAGTGACACAAATTAGATAGTAAAACAGTAAGCAGCAATTTAAAAAAATCCCCCAAAATTCATCGTTGGGGACAACGCAATTAAATATTTAAATATTATCCCTCGATGAATGACGGGAATTTCACTTTCACACATGGTCGAAAAAAAAGCGTTTTTTGTTCAGTTAAGGTAAATACGGAATAATTAAATTTCTTTGAGCTTGACCGGCGAAAGAGCTTCACGGCCCTATAAAGATAGAAGTTTATTTTAAACCAAAAATTAACCGACAGAGCTATTGATAGGTCACAACCACACACAGCAGCATGACGTTCAACTACTAGGTGATGATTAATTAATGATAATAAGTTAATTTAATACTATTATGAATGATGTGAGGAATAATAAATAGCAACACATAAAAACGTATTGCGAATATGTAATAGTCCTGCATTATGTACTTATTATATTATATATTATTAAGTTCTCATTTAATTGTAAGATACGTGAATGGGCAAATTAAATATTAATTAAATGCAAAATAAAATTTGCAATATAACTGTTAATTTTACTTCATATATAAACTTTTATTTTTATTACAAATTCAAAAGTGTTCCGTAGGACTGCCAAGGTTGAAAACTGGGATTTTGCATCTCATGTACATCCATTATTTTACGGTGAATACAACCGCCGTCTGGACCCTGTCTAGGGGCGGCGGCTGTACTCACCGTAAAATAATGGATGTACATGAGATGCAAAATCCCAGTTTTCAACCTTGGCAGTCACACTGAAGACTTTTGAATTTGTAATAAAAATAAAGGTTTATATACGAAGTAAAATTAACAGTTATATTGCAAATTTTATTTTGCGTTTAATTAATATTTAATTTGCCCATTCACGTATCTTACAATTACCTTTTTGGACCTATTGTCCCTCATACAACAATCATGATATGCTAGTCGGATCAAATCGTATGTAAACTTACAAATTTTTTTTTTTTTAGGCTGTATACAAGCTCATCCCATTAGTCTTCTACAAAAAAGAAATGCGCAGTATCATTGCTGACCTAAAACACTTCTGGACCGACCACGATTACGACTACAAGAACTGGCACAAGTTTACCACCACCTACAAGTATCTAGTTGGATTTACATACACGGCTCTTGTTCTAAATTCCTTAGCGACAAAGTCCTTAATATTTGATGTTTGGATTCCGGATTTTCCGCATGCATTTCTCGTTCTACTTTTTTTCCAGCATTTCCAATTTGCTCTAGATATTATCTACGTCGTTGGAACTGATTTATTCTTTGTTACCATTTGTGGGGTCATTTTGCAGCAATTTAATATGTTAAGCAAACGTATTGAGCAACTGAATCAGATTAAAAATCAGAAGAAATTGTATTCGCAATTTTCAAAATGCGTTGAGCATCATGCTTTTATGCTGAGGTACTAATATTAATTTAAACTATATTTTATATTTCAAAAAAATATTCTTATAATTTATTATTGTTTCTATTCAATCCATAAAGGTCGTTTTAGAGAAGACAATTTCTTGACTCAAAAGTTAGTCGAGATGCGAGACAATCTAAATTGTCTCGTATCATACAGCAAATTATTTGAAATATTCAATTAGATAGGTAGATCGAAGGACAAATTGTATGGGAGGAGGATATATGAATTCATTTCTTGGACAAGTTTTGAACTAAGTAATTGCCTTGTCTAAAATGTTTTATCGAATTTATTCTATACTTTAAGGAGACTCGGTATACTTTATATCTGTAATTGGGCAGATTTTGGTTTGTTGAGAATTCATCCATATTTTTTTAGATATGGGCAAAATGTTGTTAACATATATTTCTATACATTACTTCTACAATATGTGTGCACAACAGTTGTAATATGCATCCAATTATATATTTTTACAGAAGGGTGAGTTTTCTAAAATAATAACCTATGCCTGAGTTTACGTACAGCTTTTTAGAAATACATATTATTACACATATTTTTATTATAATCTATACTCAAGTAATGAGTTTAAATAATCGGAATCGAATATAAATAAATAAATCACATATTTTGCATCTCTTGTAATTTTAAACCAAAATCGGCGCTTAATACGCCAATAGAATAGACATAAAAATCAAATTTCGTGTACAATTAAATCACATTGTTTCAATTTGCAGTGAAGAAATAACAACAGTAATAGCGAGTGCATTTTATATGGCTACAATGTTTGCACAAATGTCGCTATACTGTGTTCCTGCAGATATTGTATCTGAAGCGGTGAGTTACTTATAAATTTATTATTTTTTATTTTCTAATATTTTTGAATTTGTTGAATTTTTTAAACCTTTACATTATTTGAATTTTTTGAATTTTTTGAATTTTTTGAATTTTTTGAATTTTTTGAATTTTTTGAATTTTTTGAATTTTTTGAATTTTGTATTTTGAATATTGGATTGTTAAGGCGTCTACTTTGTGATAATTCATTTTAAAGGATAAATAAAACGATTTTTTACTTTGTTTTTTATCACACTTCAGTTACACTTTGCAACAAGTTGCGGCTAAGCTCTAGCCATTTTCGAGCTCCTCCGATGAGTTATCGGAGCAGCTCGAAAATGGCTAGAGCTTAGCCGAAACTTGTTGCAAAGTGTAACTGAAGTGTGATAAAAAACAAAGTAAAAAATCATTTTATTTACCTTTGTATTTTGAATTTTTTGAATTTTTTGTTATTTTTTCAAATTTTTTTTGAATATTATGTTTAGGCAGCGAAAATAGGACAAGATATTTACGGTTTTCAATGGTACGAAAGTTCGTTACCTGTCCAAAAATGTGTTCCATTCGTCATACGACGAGCCCAGCGTCCTTTACGTTTCAGCGCAGGAGGCATGGTCTACATCAATATTGAAACATTGACAATTGTAAGTAATCATATAGCAATTATTGGATATTACTGAAAGACAAAATTAAATTAAAAATAATAAAATAAGAGATAACATAAAGTTAATTTTTTTCAGGTTTTTAATGGTTCTCTTTCTTTTTATACCTTTATAAAGCATGTTAAAGAAAAGTAAATGAATGCAACTTTTGTTCATTTAATTGTGATGTATTTGATCTATATATATATATATATATATATATATATATATATTTATATATATGATTAGTGTTAATACTATAAATGAATATTCTTACTTATATAATAATCCTGCAAGACAATAAATGTCCTCGCGTCGCACCATAATTAGTATTAGTAAATACTGTTATTTTCCTAATCTAAATCTGAATACTAATTATTTCTGAAATAAAAACAAAATAATATCACGTCTGTTATGTAACACCTTCGTGTTTTAATGAACTTCAATTACATAATTACATTTATATGTATATAAATGACGAACAATTACGACGTCTGTATTTTCTTTTATTTTCCTCCTCAAACTTGCAGACCTTGATCGTGATATAGATCAGACAGACTGATTATAAAATTAGAAAAATGTGATGCAGGTATACAATATATTTAATAGTTCCATGCAGAAGGCAGGTATAAAATATGCAACATGATATATTTTTGGATTTTAGTCAAGGTAGTAATAAATGTAGATTTTAGATGCTACACGTGCATCACTAAGGTTGACACGATGCGAATTGACTGGAATGAGTGGACTGGATTGCGTGTGCACTCGCACCGTGCCCTCATATGAATATAAATAACTCTGGAAGACTGTCGATCGTCTTCAAAATATTAGTCAACTCGCATGCCTGTAATTCTAGTCAATTATGTTTTCTATACACCAAATTAAAGATAATTTTATACTCCTTAAGATAGCATTGAAAAAAATGAATAATGTTTCAAAGTTTAGTGTAGAATCGTCACATGTTGGTTTTTTACCGGTATTTTGATTATTTTACTTACCGACATATCTATGGAACATTTTTATGTTTTCTATACACCATATTAAAGATAATTTTATGCTCTTTAAGATAACGTTGAAAAAAGTGAATAATGTTTCAAAGTTTAGTGTAGAATCGTCACATGTTGGTTTTGTCGGTATTTTGATTTTTTTACTTACCGACATATCTATGGAACATTTTTAAGTTTTCTATACAACAAATTAAAGATAATTTTATGCTCTTTAAGATAGCGTTGGAAAAAGTGAATAATGTTTAAAAGTTTAATGTAGAATCGTCACATGTTGGTTTTGTCGGTATTTTGATTTTTTTACTTACCGACATATCTATGGAACATTTTTATGTTTTCTATACACCAAATTAAAGCTAATTTTATGCTCTTTAAGATAAAGTTGAAAAAAGTGAATAATGTTTAAAAGTTTAGTGTAGAATCGTCACATGTTGGTTTTGTCTGTATTTTGATTTCATACTTACCGACATATCTATGGAACATTTTTATGTTTTCTATACACCAAATTAAAGATAATGCTCTTTAAGATAGCGTTGGAAAAAGTGAATAATGTTTCATAGTTTAGTGTAGAATCGTCACATGTTGGTTTTGTCGGTATTTTGATTTTTTTACTTAGCGACATATCTATGAAACATTTTTATGTTTTCTATACACCAAATTAAAGATAATTTTATGCTATTTAAGATAACGTTGAAAAAAGTGAATAATGTTTCAAAGTTTAGTGTAGAATCGTCACATGTTGGTTTTGTCGGTATTTTGATTTTTTTACTTAGCGACATATCTATGGAACATTTTTATGTTTTCTATACACCAAATTAAAGATAATTTTATGCTCTTTAAGATAGCGTAGAAAAAAGTGAATAATGTTTCAAAGTTTAGTGTAGAATCGTCACATGTTGGTTTTGTCGGTATTTTGATTTTTTTACTTACCGACATATCTATGAAACATTTTTATGTTTTCTATACACCAAATTAAAGATAATTTTATGCTCTTAAAGATAACGTTGAAAAAAGTGAATAATGTTTCAAAGTTTAGTGTAGAATCGTCACATGTTGGTTTTGTCGGTATTTTGATTTTTTTACTTACCGACATATCTATGAAACATTTTTATGTTTTCTATACACCAAATTAAAGATAATTTTATGCTCTTTAAGATAGCGTTGAAAACAGTTAATAATGTTTCAAAGTTTAGTGTAGAATCGTCACATGTTGGTTTTGTCGGTATTTTGATTTTTTTACTTACCGACATATCTATGAAACATTTTTATGTTTTCTATACACCAAATTAAAGATAATTTTATGCTCTTTAAGATAGCGTTGAAAAAAGTGAATAATGTTTCAAAGTTTAGTGTAGAATCGTCACATGTTGGTTTTGTCGGTATTTTGATTTTTTTACTTACCGACATATCTATGAAACATTTTTACGTTTTCTATACACCAAATTAAAGATAATTTTATGCTCTTTAAGATAGCGTTGAAAAAAGTGAATAATGTTTCAAAGTTTAGTGTAGAATCGTCACATGTTGGTTTTGTCGGTATTTTGATTTTTTTACTTACCGACATATCTATGAAACATTTTTATGTTTTCTATACACCAAATTAAAGATAATTTTATGCTCTTTAAGATAGCGTTGAAAAAAGTGAATAATGTTTCAAAGTTTAGTGTAGAATCGTCACATGTTGGTTTTGTCGGTATTTTGATTTTTTTACTTACCGACATATCTATGAAACATTTTTATGTTTTCTATACACCAAATTAAAGATAATTTTATGCTCTTTAAGATAGCGTTGAAAAAAGTGTATAATGTTTCAAAGTTTAGTGTAGAATCGTCACATGTTGGTTTTGTCGGTATTTTGATTTTTTTACTTAGCGACATATCTATGGAACATTTTTATGTTTTCTATACACCAAATTAAAGATAATTTTATGCTCTTTAAGATAACGTTGAAAAAAGTGAATAATGTTTCAAAGTTTAGTGTAGAATCGTCACATGTTGGTTTTGTCGGTATTTTGATTTTTTTACTTAGCGACATATCTATGAAACATTTTTATGTTTTCTATACAACAAATTAAAGATAATTTTATGCTCTTTAAGATAACGTTGAAAAAAGTGAATAATGTTTCAAAGTTTAGTGTAGAATCGTCACATGTTGGTTTTGTCGGTATTTTGATTATTTCACTTACCGACATATCTATGGAACATTTTTATGTTTTCTATACACCAAATTAAAGATAATTTTATGCTCTTTAAGATAACGTTGAAAAAAGTGAATAATGTTTCAAAGTTTAGTGTAGAATCGTCACATGTTGGTTTTGTCGGTAGTTTGATTTTTTTACTTAGCGACATATCTATGAAACATTTTTATGTTTTCTATACAACAAATTAAAGATAATTTTATGCTCTTTAAGATAACGTTGAAAAAAGTGAATTATGTTTCAAAGTTTAGTGTAGAATCGTCACATGTTGGTTTTGTCGGTATTTTGATTATTTCACTTACCGACATATCTATGGAACATTTTTATGTTTTCTATACACCAAATTAAAGATAATTTTATGCTCTTTAAGATAACGTTGAAAAAAGTGAATAATGTTTCAAAGTTTAGTGTAGAATCGTCACATGTTGGTTTTGTCGGTAGTTTGATTTTTTTACTTAGCGACATATCTATGAAACATTTTTATGTTTTCTATACAACAAATTAAAGATAATTTTATGCTCTTTAAGATAGCGTTGAAAAAAGTGAATAATGTTTCAAAGTTTAGTGTAGAATCGTCACATGTTGGTTTTGTCGGTATTTTGATTTTTTTACTTAGCGACATATCTATGAAACATTTTTATGTTTTCTATACAACAAATTAAAGTTAATTTTATGCTCTTTATGATAGCGTTGAAAAAAGTAAATAATGTTTCAAAGTTTAGTGTAGAATCGTCACATGTTGGTTTTGTCGGTATTTTGATTTTTTTACTTAGCGACATATCTATGAAACATTTTTATGTTTTCTATACACCAAATTAAAGATAATTTTATGCTCTTTAAGATAACGTTGAAAAAAGTGAATAATGTTTCAAAGTTTAGTGTAGAATCGTCACATGTTGGTTTTGTCGGTATTTTGATTTTTTTACTTAGCGACATATCTATGAAACATTTTTATGTTTTCTATACAACAAATTAAAGATAATTTTATGCTCTTTAAGATAACGTTGAAAAAAGTGAATTATGTTTCAAAGTTTAGTGTAGAATCGTCACATGTTGGTTTTGTCGGTATTTTGATTATTTCACTTACCGACATATCTATGGAACATTTTTATGTTTTCTATACACCAAATTAAAGATAATTTTATGCTCTTTAAGATAACGTTGAAAAAAGTGAATAATGTTTCAAAGTTTAGTGTAGAATCGTCACATGTTGGTTTTGTCGGTAGTTTGATTTTTTTACTTAGCGACATATCTATGAAACATTTTTATGTTTTCTATACAACAAATTAAAGATAATTTTATGCTCTTTAAGATAGCGTTGAAAAAAGTGAATAATGTTTCAAAGTTTAGTGTAGAATCGTCACATGTTGGTTTTGTCGGTATTTTGATTTTTTTACTTAGCGACATATCTATGAAACATTTTTATGTTTTCTATACACCAAATTAAAGTTAATTTTATGCTCTTTAAGATAGCGTTGAAAAAAGTGAATAATGTTTCAAAGTTTAGTGTAGAATCGTCACATGTTGGTTTTGTCGGTATTTTGATTTTTTTACTTAGCGACATATCTATGGAACATTTTTATGTTTTCTATACACCAAATTAAAGATAATTTTATGCTCTTTAAGATAACGTTGAAAAAAGTGAATAATGTTTTAAAGTTTAGTGTAGAATCGTCACATGTTGGTTTTGTCGGTAGTTTGATTTTTTTACTTAGCGACATATCTATGAAACATTTTTATGTTTTCTATACAACAAATTAAAGATAATTTTATGCTCTTTAAGATAGCGTTGAAAAAAGTGAATAATGTTTCAAAGTTTAGTGTAGAATCGTCACATGTTGGTTTTGTCGGTAGTTTGATTTTTTTACTTAGCGACATATCTATGGAACATTTTTATGTTTTCTATACACCAAATTAAAGATAATTTTATGCTCTTTAAGATAACGTTGAAAAAAGTGAATAATGTTTCAAAGTTTAGTGTAGAATCGTCACATGTTGGTTTTGTCGGTATTTTGATTTTTTTACTTAGCGACATATCTATGAAACATTTTTATGTTTTCTATACACCAAATTAAAGTTAATTTTATGCTCTTTAAGATAGCGTTGAAAAAAGTGAATAATGTTTCAAAGTTTAGTGTAGAATCGTCACATGTTGGTTTTGTCGGTATTTTGATTTTTTTACTTAGCGACATATCTATGGAACATTTTTATGTTTTCTATACACCAAATTAAAGATAATTTTATGCTCTTTAAGATAACGTTGAAAAAAGTGAATAATGTTTCAAAGTTTAGTGTAGAATCGTCACATGTTGGTTTTGTCGGTAGTTTGATTTTTTTACTTAGCGACATATCTATGAAACATTTTTATGTTTTCTATACAACAAATTAAAGATAATTTTATGCTCTTTAAGATAGCGTTGAAAAAAGTGAATAATGTTTCAAAGTTTAGTGTAGAATCGTCACATGTTGGTTTTGTCGGTAGTTTGATTTTTTTACTTAGCGACATATCTATGAAACATTTTTATGTTTTCTATACAACAAATTAAAGATAATTTTATGCTCTTTAAGATAGCGTTGAAAAAAGTGAATAATGTTTCAAAGTTTAGTGTAGAATCGTCACATGTTGGTTTTGTCGGTATTTTGATTTTTTTACTTAGCGACATATCTATGAAACATTTTTATGTTTTCTATACAACAAATTAAAGTTAATTTTATGCTCTTTATGATAGCGTTGAAAAAAGTAAATAATGTTTCAAAGTTTAGTGTAGAATCGTCACATGTTGGTTTTGTCGGTATTTTGATTTTTTTACTTAGCGACATATCTATGAAACATTTTTATGTTTTCTATACACCAAATTAAAGATAATTTTATGCTCTTTAAGATAACGTTGAAAAAAGTGAATAATGTTTCAAAGTTTAGTGTAGAATCGTCACATGTTGGTTTTGTCGGTATTTTGATTTTTTTACTTAGCGACATATCTATGAAACATTTTTATGTTTTCTATACAACAAATTAAAGATAATTTTATGCTCTTTAAGATAACGTTGAAAAAAGTGAATTATGTTTCAAAGTTTAGTGTAGAATCGTCACATGTTGGTTTTGTCGGTATTTTGATTATTTCACTTACCGACATATCTATGGAACATTTTTATGTTTTCTATACACCAAATTAAAGATAATTTTATGCTCTTTAAGATAACGTTGAAAAAAGTGAATAATGTTTCAAAGTTTAGTGTAGAATCGTCACATGTTGGTTTTGTCGGTAGTTTGATTTTTTTACTTAGCGACATATCTATGAAACATTTTTATGTTTTCTATACAACAAATTAAAGATAATTTTATGCTCTTTAAGATAGCGTTGAAAAAAGTGAATAATGTTTCAAAGTTTAGTGTAGAATCGTCACATGTTGGTTTTGTCGGTATTTTGATTTTTTTACTTAGCGACATATCTATGAAACATTTTTATGTTTTCTATACACCAAATTAAAGTTAATTTTATGCTCTTTAAGATAGCGTTGAAAAAAGTGAATAATGTTTCAAAGTTTAGTGTAGAATCGTCACATGTTGGTTTTGTCGGTATTTTGATTTTTTTACTTAGCGACATATCTATGGAACATTTTTATGTTTTCTATACACCAAATTAAAGATAATTTTATGCTCTTTAAGATAACGTTGAAAAAAGTGAATAATGTTTTAAAGTTTAGTGTAGAATCGTCACATGTTGGTTTTGTCGGTATTTTGATTTTTTTACTTAGCGACATATCTATGAAACATTTTTATGTTTTCTATACACCAAATTAAAGTTAATTTTATGATCTTTAAGATAGCGTTGAAAAAAGTGTATAATGTTTCAAAGTTTAGTGTAGAATCGTCACATGTTGGTTTTGTCGGTATTTTGATTTTTTTACTTAGCGACATATCTATGGAACATTTTTATGTTTTCTATACACCAAATTAAAGTTAATTTTATGCTCTTTAAGATACCGTTGAAAAAAGTGAATAATGTTTCAAAGTTTAGTGTAGAATCGTCACATGTTGGTTTTGTCGGTATTTTGATTTTTTTACTTAGCGACATATCTATGAAACATTTTTATGTTTTCTATACACCAAATTAAAGTTAATTTTATGCTCTTTAAGATAGCGTTGAAAAAAGTGAATAATGTTTCAAAGTTTAGTGTAGAATCGTCACATGTTGGTTTTGTCGGTATTTTGATTTTTTTACTTAGCGACATATCTATGAAACATTTTTATGTTTTCTATACACCAAATTAAAGTTAATTTTATGCTCTTTAAGATAGCGTTGAAAAAAGTGAATAATGTTTTAAAGTTTAGTGTAGAATCGTCACATGTTGGTTTTGTCGGTATTTTGATTTTTTTACTTAGCGACATATCTATGGAACATTTTTATGTTTTCTATACAACAAATTAAAGATAATTTTATGCTCTTTAAGATAACGTTGAAAAAAGTGAATAATGTTTCAAAGTTTAGTGTAGAATCGTCACATGTTGGTTTTGTCGGTATTTTGATTTTTTTACTTACCGACATATCTATGGAACATTTTTAAGTTTTCTATACACCAAATTAAAGTTAATTGTATGCTCTTTAAGATAACGTTGAAAAAAGTGAATTATGTTTAAAAGTTTAGTGTAGAATCGTCACATGTTGGTTTTGTCGGTATTTTGATTATTTCACTTACCGACATATCTATGGAACATTTTTATGTTTTCTATACACCAAATTAAAGATAATTTTATGCTCTTTAAGATAACGTTGAAAAAAGTGAATAATGTTTCAAAGTTTAGTGTAGAATCGTCACATGTTGGTTTTGTCGGTATTTTGATTTTTTTACTTAGCGACATATCTATGAAACATTTTTATGTTTTCTATACACCAAATTAAAGCTAATTTTATGCTCTTTAAGATAGCGTTGAAAAAAGTGAATAATGTTTCATAGTTTAGTGTAGAATCGTCACATGTTGGTTTTGTCGGTATTTTGATTTTTTTACTTAGCGACATATCTATGGAACATTTTTATGTTTTCTATACACCAAATTAAAGTTAATTTTATGCTCTTTAAGATAGCGTTGAAAAAAGTGAATAATGTTTCAAAGTTTAGTGTAGAATCGTCACATGTTGGTTTTGTCGGTATTTTGATTTTTTTACTTAGCGACATATCTATGAAACATTTTTATGTTTTCTATACACCAAATTAAAGCTAATTTTATGCTCTTTAAGATAACGTTGAAAAAAGTGAATAATGTTTCATAGTTTAGTGTAGAATCGTCACATGTTGGTTTTGTCGGTATTTTGATTTTTTTACTTAGCGACATATCTATGGAACATTTTTATGTTTTCTATACATCAAATTAAAGTTAATTGTATGCTCTTTAAGATAACGTTGAAAAAAGTGAATAATGTTTCATAGTTTAGTGTAGAATCGTCACATGTTGGTTTTGTCGGTATTTTGATTTTTTTACTTAGCGACATATCTATGAAACATTTTTATGTTTTCTATACACCAAATTAAAGTTAATTTTATGCTCTTTAAGATAGCGTTGAAAAAAGTGAATAATGTTTTAAAGTTTAGTGTAGAATCGTCACATGTTGGTTTTGTCGGTATTTTGATTTTTTTACTTAGCGACATATCTATGGAACATTTTTATGTTTTCTATACAACAAATTAAAGATAATTTTATGCTCTTTAAGATAACGTTGAAAAAAGTGAATAATGTTTCAAAGTTTAGTGTAGAATCGTCACATGTTGGTTTTGTCGGTATTTTGATTTTTTTACTTACCGACATATCTATGGAACATTTTTAAGTTTTCTATACACCAAATTAAAGTTAATTGTATGCTCTTTAAGATAACGTTGAAAAAAGTGAATTATGTTTAAAAGTTTAGTGTAGAATCGTCACATGTTGGTTTTGTCGGTATTTTGATTTTTTTACTTAGCGACATATCTATGAAACATTTTTATGTTTTCTATACACCAAATTAAAGTTAATTTTATGCTCTTTAAGATAGCGTTGAAAAAAGTGAATAATGTTTCAAAGTTTAGTGTAGAATCGTCACATGTTGGTTTTGTCGGTATTTTGATTTTTTTACTTAGCGACATATCTATGAAACATTTTTATGTTTTCTATACACCAAATTAAAGTTAATTTTATGCTCTTTAAGATAGCGTTGAAAAAAGTGAATAATGTTTTAAAGTTTAGTGTAGAATCGTCACATGTTGGTTTTGTCGGTATTTTGATTTTTTTACTTAGCGACATATCTATGGAACATTTTTATGTTTTCTATACAACAAATTAAAGATAATTTTATGCTCTTTAAGATAACGTTGAAAAAAGTGAATAATGTTTCAAAGTTTAGTGTAGAATCGTCACATGTTGGTTTTGTCGGTATTTTGATTTTTTTACTTACCGACATATCTATGGAACATTTTTAAGTTTTCTATACACCAAATTAAAGTTAATTGTATGCTCTTTAAGATAACGTTGAAAAAAGTGAATAATGTTTCATAGTTTAGTGTAGAATCGTCACATGTTGGTTTTGTCGGTATTTTGATTTTTTTACTTAGCGACATATCTATGGAACATTTTTATGTTTTCTATACACCAAATTAAAGCTAATTTTATGCTCTTTAAGATAGCGTTGAAAAAAGTGAATAATGTTTCAAAGTTTAGTGTAGAATCGTCACATGTTAGTTTTGTCGGTATTTTGATTTTTTTACTTAGCGACATATCTATGGAACATTTTTATGTTTTCTATACACCAAATTAAAGTTAATTTTATGCTCTTTAAGATAGCGTTGAAAAAAGTGAATAATGTTTCAAAGTTTAGTGTAGAATCGTCACATGTTGGTTTTGTCGGTATTTTGATTTTTTTACTTAGCGACATATCTATGAAACATTTTTATGTTTTCTATACACCAAATTAAAGCTAATTTTATGCTCTTTAAGATAACGTTGAAAAAAGTGAATAATGTTTCATAGTTTAGTGTAGAATCGTCACATGTTGGTTTTGTCGGTATTTTGATTTTTTTACTTAGCGACATATCTATGGAACATTTTTATGTTTTCTATACATCAAATTAAAGTTAATTGTATGCTCTTTAAGATAACGTTGAAAAAAGTGAATAATGTTTCATAGTTTAGTGTAGAATCGTCACATGTTGGTTTTGTCGGTATTTTGATTTTTTTACTTAGCGACATATCTATGAAACATTTTAATGTTTTCTATACACCAAATTAAAGTTAATTTTATGCTCTTTAAGATAGCGTTGAAAAAAGTGTATAATGTTTCAAAGTTTAGTGTAGAATCGTCACATGTTGGTTTTGTCGGTATTTTGATTTTTTTACTTAGCGACATATCTATGGAACATTTTTATGTTTTCTATACACCAAATTAAAGATAATTTTATGCTCTTTAAGATAACGTTGAAAAAAGTGAATAATGTTTCAAAGTTTAGTGTAGAATCGTCACATGTTGGTTTTGTCGGTATTTTGATTTTTTTACTTAGCGACATATCTATGAAACATTTTTATGTTTTCTATACAACAAATTAAAGATAATTTTATGCTCTTTAAGATAACGTTGAAAAAAGTGAATTATGTTTCAAAGTTTAGTGTAGAATCGTCACATGTTGGTTTTGTCGGTATTTTGATTATTTCACTTACCGACATATCTATGGAACATTTTTATGTTTTCTATACACCAAATTAAAGATAATTTTATGCTCTTTAAGATAACGTTGAAAAAAGTGAATAATGTTTCAAAGTTTAGTGTAGAATCGTCACATGTTGGTTTTGTCGGTAGTTTGATTTTTTTACTTAGCGACATATCTATGAAACATTTTTATGTTTTCTATACAACAAATTAAAGATAATTTTATGCTCTTTAAGATAACGTTGAAAAAAGTGAATTATGTTTCAAAGTTTAGTGTAGAATCGTCACATGTTGGTTTTGTCGGTATTTTGATTATTTCACTTACCGACATATCTATGGAACATTTTTATGTTTTCTATACACCAAATTAAAGATAATTTTATGCTCTTTAAGATAACGTTGAAAAAAGTGAATAATGTTTCAAAGTTTAGTGTAGAATCGTCACATGTTGGTTTTGTCGGTATTTTGATTTTTTTACTTAGCGACATATCTATGGAACATTTTTATGTTTTCTATACACCAAATTAAAGTTAATTGTATGCTCTTTAAGATAACGTTGAAAAAAGTGAATAATGTTTCAAAGTTTAGTGTAGAATCGTCACATGTTGGTTTTGTCGGTATTTTGATTTTTTTACTTAGCGACATATCTATGAAACATTTTTATGTTTTCTATACACCAAATTAAAGTTGATTTTATGCTCTTTAAGATAGCGTTGAAAAAAGTGTATAATGTTTCATAGTTTAGTGTAGAATCGTCACATGTTGGTTTTGTCGGTATTTTGATTTTTTTACTTAGCGACATATCTATGAAACATTTTTATGTTTTCTATACAACAAATTAAAGATAATTTTATGCTCTTTAAGATAACGTTGAAAAAAGTGAATAATGTTTCAAAGTTTAGTGTAGAATCGTCACATGTTGGTTTTGTCGGTATTTTGATTTTTTTACTTAGCGACATATCTATGAAACATTTTTATGTTTTCTATACACCAAATTAAAGTTGATTTTATGCTCTTTAAGATAGCGTTGAAAAAAGTGTATAATGTTTCATAGTTTAGTGTAGAATCGTCACATGTTGGTTTTGTCGGTATTTTGATTTTTTTACTTAGCGACATATCTATGGAACATTTTTATGTTTTCTATACACCAAATTAAAGCTAATTTTATGCTCTTTAAGATAACGTTGAAAAAAGTGAATAATGTTTCAAAGTTTAGTGTAGAATCGTCACATGTTGGTTTTGTCGGTATTTTGATTTTTTTACTTAGCGACATATCTATGGAACATTTTTATGTTTTCTATACACCAAATTAAAGCTAATTTTATGCTCTTTAAGATAGCGTTGAAAAAAGTGAATAATGTTTCAAAGTTTAGTGTAGAATCGTCACATGTTAGTTTTGTCGGTATTTTGATTTTTTTACTTAGCGACATATCTATGGAACATTTTTATGTTTTCTATACACCAAATTAAAGTTAATTTTATGCTCTTTAAGATAGCGTTGAAAAAAGTGTATAATGTTTCAAAGTTTAGTGTAGAATCGTCACATGTTGGTTTTGTCGGTATTTTGATTTTTTTACTTAGCGACATATCTATGGAACATTTTTATGTTTTCTATACACCAAATTAAAGTTAATTGTATGCTCTTTAAGATAACGTTGAAAAAAGTGAATAATGTTTCATAGTTTAGTGTAGAATCGTCACATGTTGGTTTTGTCGGTATTTTGATTTTTTTACTTAGCGACATATCTATGAAACATTTTAATGTTTTCTATACACCAAATTAAAGTTAATTTTATGCTCTTTAAGATAGCGTTGAAAAAAGTGTATAATGTTTCAAAGTTTAGTGTAGAATCGTCACATGTTGGTTTTGTCGGTATTTTGATTTTTTTACTTAGCGACATATCTATGGAACATTTTTATGTTTTCTATACACCAAATTAAAGATAATTTTATGCTCTTTATGATAGCGTTGAAAAAAGTAAATAATGTTTCAAAGTTTAGTGTAGAATCGTCACATGTTGGTTTTGTCGGTATTTTGATTTTTTTACTTAGCGACATATCTATGAAACATTTTTATGTTTTCTATACACCAAATTAAAGATAATTTTATGCTCTTTAAGATAACGTTGAAAAAAGTGAATAATGTTTCAAAGTTTAGTGTAGAATCGTCACATGTTGGTTTTGTCGGTATTTTGATTTTTTTACTTACCGACATATCTATGGAACATTTTTATGTTTTCTATACACGAAATTAAAGTTAATTTTATGCTCTTTAAGATAGCGTTGAAAAAAGTAAATAATGTTTCAAAGTTTAGTGTAGAATCGTCACATGTTGATTTTGTCGGTATTTTGATTTTTTTACTTAGCGACATATCTATGGAACATTTTTATGTTTTCTATACACCAAATTAAAGATAATTTTATGCTCTTTAAGATAGCGTTGAAAAAAGTGAATAATGTTTTAAAGTTTAGTGTAGAATCGTCACATGTTGGTTTTGTCGGTATTTTGATTTTTTTACTTAGCGACATATCTATGGAACATTTTTATGTTTTCTATACACCAAATTAAAGATAATTTTATGCTCTTTAAGATAGCGTTGAAAAAAGTGAATAATGTTTCAAAGTTTAGTGTAGAATCGTCACATGTTGATTTTGTCGGTATTTTGATTTTTTTACTTAGCGACGTATCTATGAAACATTTTTATGTTTTCTATACACCAAATTAAAGTTAATTTTATGCTCTTTAAGATAGCGTTGAAAAAAGTGAATAATGTTTCAAAGTTTAGTGTAGAATCGTCACATGTTGATTTTGTCGGAATTTTGATTTTTTTACTTAGCGGCATATCTATGGAACATTTTTATGTTTTCTATATACCAAATTAAAGTTAATTTTATGCTCTTTAAGATAGCGTTGAAAAAAGTGAATAATGTTTCAAAGTTTAGTGTAGAATCGTCACATGTTGGTTTTGTCGGTATTTTGATTTTTTTACTTAGCGACATATCTATGAAACATTTTTATGTTTTCTATACACCAAATTAAAGATAATTTTATGCTCTTTAAGATAGCGTTGAAAAAAGTGAATAATGTTTCAAAGTTTAGTGTAGAATTGTCACATGTTGATTTTGTCGGAATTTTGATTTTTTTACTTAGCGGCATATCTATGGAACATTTTTATGTTTTCTATATACCAAATTAAAGATAATTTTATGGTCTTTAAGATAACGTTGAAAAAAGTGAATAATGTTTCAAAGTTTAGTGTAGAATCGTCACATGTTGGTTTTGTCGGTATTTTGATTTTTTTACTTAGCGGCATATCTATGGAACATTTTTATGTTTTCTATATACCAAATTAAAGATAATTTTATGGTCTTTAAGATAACGTTGAAAAAAGTGAATAATGTTTCAAAATTTAGTGTAGAATCGTCACATGTTGGTTTTGTCGGTATTTTGATTTTTTTACTTAGCGACATATCTATGGAACATTTTTATGTTTTCTATACACCAAATTAAAGATAATTTTATGCTCTTTAAGATAGCGTTGAAAAAAGTGAATAATGTTTCAAAGTTTAGTGTAGAATCGTCACATGTTGGTTTTGTCGGTATTTTGATTTTTTTACTTACCGACATATCTATGAAACATTTTTATGTTTTCTATACACCAAATTAAAGATAATTTTATGCTCTTTATGATAGCGTTGAAAAAAGTAAATAATGTTTCAAAGTTTAGTGTAGAATCGTCACATGTTGGTTTTGTCGGTATTTTGATTTTTTTACTTAGCGACATATCTATGAAACATTTTTATGTTTTCTATACACCAAATTAAAGATAATTTTATGCTCTTTAAGATAACGTTGAAAAAAGTGAATAATGTTTCAAAGTTTAGTGTAGAATCGTCACATGTTGGTTTTGTCGGTATTTTGATTTTTTACTTACCGACATATCTATGGAACATTTTTATGTTTTCTATACACGAAATTAAAGTTAATTTTATGCTCTTTCAGATAGCGTTGAAAAAAGTAAATAATGTTTCAAAGTTTAGTGTAGAATCGTCACATGTTGATTTTGTCGGTATTTTGATTTTTTTACTTAGCGACATATCTATGGAACATTTTTATGTTTTCTATACATCAAATTAAAGATAATTTTATGCTCTTTAAGATAGCGTTGAAAAAAGTGAATAATGTTTTAAAGTTTAGTGTAGAATCGTCACATGTTGGTTTTGTCGGTATTTTGATTTTTTACTTACCGACATATCTATGGAACATTTTTATGTTTTCTATACACGAAATTAAAGTTAATTTTATGCTCTTTCAGATAGCGTTGAAAAAAGTAAATAATGTTTCAAAGTTTAGTGTAGAATCGTCACATGTTGATTTTGTCGGTATTTTGATTTTTTTACTTAGCGACATATCTATGAAACATTTTTATGTTTTCTATACACCAAATTAAAGTTAATTTTATGCTCTTTAAGATAGCGTTGAAAAAAGTGAATAATGTTTCAAAGTTTAGTGTAGAATCGTCACATGTTGATTTTGTCGGTATTTTGATTTTTTTACTTAGCGACATATCTATGAAACATTTTTATGTTTTCTATACACCAAATTAAAGTTAATTTTATGCTCTTTAAGATAGCGTTGAAAAAAGTAAATAATGTTTCAAAGTTTAGTGTAGAATCGTCACATGTTGGTTTTGTCGGTATTTTGATTTTTTTACTTAGCGACATATCTATGGAACATTTTTATGTTTTCTATACACCAAATTAAAGATAATTTTATGCTCTTTAAGATAGCGTTGAAAAAAGTGAATAATGTTTCAAAGTTTAGTGTAGAATCGTCACATGTTGGTTTTGTCGGTATTTTGATTTTTTTACTTAGCGACATATCTATGAAACATTTTTATGTTTTCTATACACCAAATTAAAGATAATTTTATGCTCTTTAAGATAGCGTTGAAAAAAGTGAATAATGTTTTAAAGTTTAGTGTAGAATCGTCACATGTTGGTTTTGTCGGTATTTTGATTTTTTACTTACCGACATATCTATGGAACATTTTTATGTTTTCTATACACGAAATTAAAGTTAATTTTATGCTCTTTCAGATAGCGTTGAAAAAAGTAAATAATGTTTCAAAGTTTAGTGTAGAATCGTCACATGTTGATTTTGTCGGTATTTTGATTTTTTTACTTAGCGACATATCTATGAAACATTTTTATGTTTTCTATACACCAAATTAAAGTTAATTTTATGCTCTTTAAGATAGCGTTGAAAAAAGTGAATAATGTTTCAAAGTTTAGTGTAGAATCGTCACATGTTGGTTTTGTCGGTATTTTGATTTTTTTACTTAGCGACATATCTATGGAACATTTTTATGTTTTCTATACACCAAATTAAAGATAATTTTATGCTCTTTAAGATAGCGTTGAAAAAAGTGAATAATGTTTCAAAGTTTAGTGTAGAATCGTCACATGTTGATTTTGTCGGTATTTTGATTTTTTTACTTAGCGACATATCTATGAAACATTTTTATGTTTTCTATACACCAAATTAAAGTTAATTTTATGCTCTTTAAGATAGCGTTGAAAAAAGTGAATAATGTTTCAAAGTTTAGTGTAGAATCGTCACATGTTGATTTTGTCGGTATTTTGATTTTTTTACTTAGCGACATATCTATGAAACATTTTAATGTTTTCTATACACTAAATTAAAGTTAATTTTATGCTCTTTAAGATAGCGTTGAAAAAAGTGAATAATGTTTCAAAGTTTAGTGTAGAATCGTCACATGTTGGTTTTGTCGGTATTTTGATTTTTTTACTTAGCGACATATCTATGAAACATTTTTATGTTTTCTATACACCAAATTAAAGATAATTTTATGCTCTTTAAGATAGCGTTGAAAAAAGTGAATAATGTTTCAAAGTTTAGTGTAGAATTGTCACATGTTGATTTTGTCGGAATTTTGATTTTTTTACTTAGCGGCATATCTATGGAACATTTTTATGTTTTCTATATACCAAATTAAAGATAATTTTATGGTCTTTAAGATAACGTTGAAAAAAGTGAATAATGTTTCAAAGTTTAGTGTAGAATCGTCACATGTTGGTTTTGTCGGTATTTTGATTTTTTTACTTAGCGACATATCTATGGAACATTTTTATGTTTTCTATACACCAAATTAAAGATAATTTTATGCTCTTTAAGATAGCGTTGAAAAAAGTGAATAATGTTTCAAAGTTTAGTGTAGAATCGTCACATGTTGGTTTTGTCGGTATTTTGATTTTTTTACTTACCGACATATCTATGAAACATTTTTATGTTTTCTATACACCAAATTAAAGATAATGTTATGCTCTTTAAGCTAACGTTGAAAAAAGTGAATAATGTTTCAAAGTTTAGTGTAGAATCGTCACATGTTGGTTTTGTCGGTATTTTGATTTTTTACTTACCGACATATCTATGGAACATTTTTATGTTTTCTATACACCAAATTAAAGATAATTTTATGCTCTTTAAGATAGCGTTGAAAAAAGTGAATAATGTTTCAAAGTTTAGTGTAGAATCGTCACATGTTGGTTTTGTCGGTATTTTGATTTTTTTACTTACCGACATATCTATGAAACATTTTTATGTTTTCTATACACCAAATTAAAGATAATGTTATGCTCTTTAAGCTAACGTTGAAAAAAGTGAATAATGTTTCAAAGTTTAGTGTAGAATCGTCACATGTTGGTTTTGTCGGTATTTTGATTTTTTACTTACCGACATATCTATGGAACATTTTTATGTTTTCTATACACGAAATTAAAGTTAATTTTATGCTCTTTAAGATAGCGTTGAAAAAAGTAAATAATGTTTCAAAGTTTAGTGTAGAATCGTCACATGTTGGTTTTGTCGGTATTTTGATTTTTTTACTTAGCGACATATCTATGAAACATTTTTATGTTTTCTATACACCAAATTAAAGATAATTTTATGCTCTTTAAGATAACGTTGAAAAAAGTGAATAATGTTTCAAAGTTTAGTGTAGAATCGTCACATGTTGGTTTTGTCGGTATTTTGATTTTTTTACTTAGCGACATATCTATGAAACATTTTTATGTTTTCTATACACCAAATTAAAGTTAATTTTATGCTCTTTAAGATAGCGTTGAAAAAAGTGAATAATGTTTCAAAGTTTAGTGTAGAATCGTCACATGTTGGTTTTGTCGGTATTTTGATTTTTTTACTTAGCGACATATCTATGAAACATTTTTATGTTTTCTATACACCAAATTAAAGCTAATTTTATGCTCTTTAAGATAACGTTGAAAAAAGTGAATAATGTTTCATAGTTTAGTGTAGAATCGTCACATGTTGGTTTTGTCGGTATTTTGATTTTTTTACTTAGCGACATATCTATGGAACATTTTTATGTTTTCTATACACCAAATTAAAGTTAATTGTATGCTCTTTAAGATAACGTTGAAAAAAGTGAATAATGTTTCAAAGTTTAGTGTAGAATCGTCACATGTTGGTTTTGTCGGTATTTTGATTATTTCACTTACCGACATATCTATGGAACATTTTTATGTTTTCTATACACCAAATTAAAGATAATTTTATGCTCTTTAAGATAACGTTGAAAAAAGAGAATAATGTTTCAAAGTTTAGTGTAGAATCGTCACATGTTGGTTTTGTCGGTATTTTGATTTTTTTACTTAGCGACATATCTATGAAACATTTTTATGTTTTCTATACAACAAATTAAAGATAATTTTATGCTCTTTAAGATAACGTTGAAAAAAGTGAATTATGTTTCAAAGTTTAGTGTAGAATCGTCACATGTTGGTTTTGTCGGTATTTTGATTATTTCACTTACCGACATATCTATGGAACATTTTTATGTTTTCTATACACCAAATTAAAGATAATTTTATGCTCTTTAAGATAACGTTGAAAAAAGTGAATAATGTTTCAAAGTTTAGTGTAGAATCGTCACATGTTGGTTTTGTCGGTAGTTTGATTTTTTTACTTAGCGACATATCTATGAAACATTTTTATGTTTTCTATACAACAAATTAAAGATAATTTTATGCTCTTTAAGATAACGTTGAAAAAAGTGAATTATGTTTCAAAGTTTAGTGTAGAATCGTCACATGTTGGTTTTGTCGGTATTTTGATTATTTCACTTACCGACATATCTATGGAACATTTTTATGTTTTCTATACACCAAATTAAAGATAATTTTATGCTCTTTAAGATAACGTTGAAAAAAGTGAATAATGTTTCA
Source organism: Lordithon lunulatus (assembly GCA_963942505.1). Taxonomy (NCBI): domain Eukaryota; kingdom Metazoa; phylum Arthropoda; class Insecta; order Coleoptera; family Staphylinidae; genus Lordithon; species Lordithon lunulatus. The sequence continues at coordinate 53,923,319 of OZ012672.1, read as the reverse complement.
AAGTTTAGTGTAGAATCGTCACATGTTGGTTTTGTCGGTATTTTGATTTTTTTACTTAGCGACATATCTATGGAACATTTTTATGTTTTCTATACACCAAATTAAAGTTAATTGTATGCTCTTTAAGATAACGTTGAAAAAAGTGAATAATGTTTCAAAGTTTAGTGTAGAATCGTCACATGTTGGTTTTGTCGGTATTTTGATTTTTTTACTTAGCGACATATCTATGAAACATTTTTATGTTTTCTATACACCAAATTAAAGTTGATTTTATGCTCTTTAAGATAGCGTTGAAAAAAGTGTATAATGTTTCATAGTTTAGTGTAGAATCGTCACATGTTGGTTTTGTCGGTATTTTGATTTTTTTACTTAGCGACATATCTATGGAACATTTTTATGTTTTCTATACACCAAATTAAAGCTAATTTTATGCTCTTTAAGATAGCGTTGAAAAAAGTGAATAATGTTTCAAAGTTTAGTGTAGAATCGTCACATGTTAGTTTTGTCGGTATTTTGATTTTTTTACTTAGCGACATATCTATGGAACATTTTTATGTTTTCTATACACCAAATTAAAGTTAATTTTATGCTCTTTAAGATAGCGTTGAAAAAAGTGTATAATGTTTCAAAGTTTAGTGTAGAATCGTCACATGTTGGTTTTGTCGGTATTTTGATTTTTTTACTTAGCGACATATCTATGGAACATTTTTATGTTTTCTATACACCAAATTAAAGTTAATTGTATGCTCTTTAAGATAACGTTGAAAAAAGTGAATAATGTTTCATAGTTTAGTGTAGAATCGTCACATGTTGGTTTTGTCGGTATTTTGATTTTTTTACTTAGCGACATATCTATGAAACATTTTAATGTTTTCTATACACCAAATTAAAGTTAATTTTATGCTCTTTAAGATAGCGTTGAAAAAAGTGTATAATGTTTCAAAGTTTAGTGTAGAATCGTCACATGTTGGTTTTGTCGGTATTTTGATTTTTTTACTTAGCGACATATCTATGGAACATTTTTATGTTTTCTATACACCAAATTAAATATAATTTTATGCTCTTTAAGATAACGTTGAAAAAAGTGAATAATGTTTCAAAGTTTAGTGTAAAATCGTCACATGTTGGTTTTGTCGGTATTTTGATTTTTTTACTTAGCGACATATCTATGGAACATTTTTATGTTTTCTATACAACAAATTAAAGTTAATTTTATGCTCTTTAAGATAGCGTTCAAAAAAAGTGAATAATGTTTCAAAGTTTAGTGTAGAATCGTCACATGTTGGTTTTGTCGGTATTTTGATTTTTTTACTTAGCGACATATCTATGAAACATTTTTATGTTTTCTATACACCAAATTAAAGTTAATTTTATGCTCTTTATGATAGCGTTGAAAAAAGTAAATAATGTTTCAAAGTTTAGTGTAGAATCGTCACATGTTGGTTTTGTCGGTATTTTGATTTTTTTACTTAGCGACATATCTATGAAACATTTTTATGTTTTCTATACACCAAATTAAAGATAATTTTATGCTCTTTATGATAGCGTTGAAAAAAGTAAATAATGTTTCAAAGTTTAGTGTAGAATCGTCACATGTTGGTTTTGTCGGTATTTTGATTTTTTTACTTAGCGACATATCTATGAAACATTTTTATGTTTTCTATACACCAAATTAAAGATAATTTTATGCTCTTTAAGATAACGTTGAAAAAAGTGAATAATGTTTCAAAGTTTAGTGTAGAATCGTCACATGTTGGTTTTGTCGGTATTTTGATTTTTTTACTTACCGACATATCTATGGAACATTTTTATGTTTTCTATACACGAAATTAAAGTTAATTTTATGCTCTTTAAGATAGCGTTGAAAAAAGTAAATAATGTTTCAAAGTTTAGTGTAGAATCGTCACATGTTGATTTTGTCGGTATTTTGATTTTTTTACTTAGCGACATATCTATGGAACATTTTTATGTTTTCTATACACCAAATTAAAGATAATTTTATGCTCTTTAAGATAGCGTTGAAAAAAGTGAATAATGTTTTAAAGTTTAGTGTAGAATCGTCACATGTTGGTTTTGTCGGTATTTTGATTTTTTTACTTACCGACATATCTATGGAACATTTTTATGTTTTCTATACACCAAATTAAAGATAATTTTATGCTCTTTAAGATAGCGTTGAAAAAAGTGAATAATGTTTCAAAGTTTAGTGTAGAATCGTCACATGTTGATTTTGTCGGTATTTTGATTTTTTTACTTAGCGACATATCTATGAAACATTTTTATGTTTTCTATACACCAAATTAAAGTTAATTTTATGCTCTTTAAGATAGCGTTGAAAAAAGTGAATAATGTTTCAAAGTTTAGTGTAGAATCGTCACATGTTGATTTTGTCGGAATTTTGATTTTTTTACTTAGCGGCATATCTATGGAACATTTTTATGTTTTCTATATACCAAATTAAAGTTAATTTTATGCTCTTTAAGATAGCGTTGAAAAAAGTGAATAATGTTTCAAAGTTTAGTGTAGAATCGTCACATGTTGGTTTTGTCGGTATTTTGATTTTTTTACTTAGCGACATATCTATGAAACATTTTTATGTTTTCTATACACCAAATTAAAGATAATTTTATGCTCTTTAAGATAGCGTTGAAAAAAGTGAATAATGTTTCAAAGTTTAGTGTAGAATTGTCACATGTTGATTTTGTCGGAATTTTGATTTTTTTACTTAGCGGCATATCTATGGAACATTTTTATGTTTTCTATATACCAAATTAAAGATAATTTTATGGTCTTTAAGATAACGTTGAAAAAAGTGAATAATGTTTCAAAGTTTAGTGTAGAATCGTCACATGTTGGTTTTGTCGGTATTTTGATTTTTTTACTTAGCGACATATCTATGGAACATTTTTATGTTTTCTATACACCAAATGAAAGATAATTTTATGCTCTTTAAGATAGCGTTGAAAAAAGTGAATAATGTTTCAAAGTTTAGTGTAGAATCGTCACATGTTGATTTTGTCGGAATTTTGATTTTTTTACTTAGCGGCATATCTATGGAACATTTTTATGTTTTCTATATACCAAATTAAAGATAATTTTATGGTCTTTAAGATAACGTTGAAAAAAGTGAATAATGTTTCAAAGTTTAGTGTAGAATCGTCACATGTTGGTTTTGTCGGTATTTTGATTTTTTTACTTAGCGACATATCTATGGAACATTTTTATGTTTTCTATACACCAAATTAAAGATAATTTTATGCTCTTTAAGATAGCGTTGAAAAAAGTGAATAATGTTTCAAAGTTTAGTGTAGAATCGTCACATGTTGGTTTTGTCGGTATTTTGATTTTTTTACTTACCGACATATCTATGAAACATTTTTATGTTTTCTATACACCAAATTAAAGATAATTTTATGCTCTTTATGATAGCGTTGAAAAAAGTAAATAATGTTTCAAAGTTTAGTGTAGAATCGTCACATGTTGGTTTTGTCGGTATTTTGATTTTTTTACTTAGCGACATATCTATGAAACATTTTTATGTTTTCTATACACCAAATTAAAGATAATTTTATGCTCTTTAAGATAACGTTGAAAAAAGTGAATAATGTTTCAAAGTTTAGTGTAGAATCGTCACATGTTGGTTTTGTCGGTATTTTGATTTTTTTACTTACCGACATATCTATGGAACATTTTTATGTTTTCTATACACGAAATTAAAGTTAATTTTATGCTCTTTAAGATAGCGTTGAAAAAAGTAAATAATGTTTCAAAGTTTAGTGTAGAATCGTCACATGTTGATTTTGTCGGTATTTTGATTTTTTTACTTAGCGACATATCTATGGAACATTTTTATGTTTTGTATACATCAAATTAAAGATAATTTTATGCTCTTTAAGATAGCGTTGAAAAAAGTGAATAATGTTTTAAAGTTTAGTGTAGAATCGTCACATGTTGGTTTTGTCGGTATTTTGATTTTTTTACTTAGCGACATATCTATGGAACATTTTTATGTTTTCTATACACCAAATTAAAGATAATTTTATGCTCTTTAAGATAGCGTTGAAAAAAGTGAATAATGTTTCAAAGTTTAGTGTAGAATCGTCACATGTTGATTTTGTCGGTATTTTGATTTTTTTACTTAGCGACATATCTATGAAACATTTTTATGTTTTCTATACACCAAATTAAAGTTAATTTTATGCTCTTTAAGATAGCGTTGAAAAAAGTGAATAATGTTTCAAAGTTTAGTGTAGAATCGTCACATGTTGATTTTGTCGGAATTTTGATTTTTTTACTTAGCGGCATATCTATGGAACATTTTTATGTTTTCTATATACCAAATTAAAGATAATTTTATGGTCTTTAAGATAACGTTGAAAAAAGTGAATAATGTTTCAAAGTTTAGTGTAGAATCGTCACATGTTGGTTTTGTCGGTATTTTGATTTTTTTACTTAGCGACATATCTATGGAACATTTTTATGTTTTCTATACACCAAATTAAAGATAATTTTATGCTCTTTAAGATAGCGTTGAAAAAAGTGAATAATGTTTTAAAGTTTAGTGTAGAATCGTCACATGTTGGTTTTGTCGGTATTTTGATTTTTTTACTTAGCGACATATCTATGGAACATTTTTATGTTTTGTATACATCAAATTAAAGATAATTTTATGCTCTTTAAGATAGCGTTGAAAAAAGTGAATAATGTTTTAAAGTTTAGTGTAGAATCGTCACATGTTGGTTTTGTCGGTATTTTGATTTTTTTACTTAGCGACATATCTATGGAACATTTTTATGTTTTCTATACACCAAATTAAAGATAATTTTATGCTCTTTAAGATAGCGTTGAAAAAAGTGAATAATGTTTCAAAGTTTAGTGTAGAATCGTCACATGTTGATTTTGTCGGTATTTTGATTTTTTTACTTAGCGACATATCTATGAAACATTTTTATGTTTTCTATACACCAAATTAAAGTTAATTTTATGCTCTTTAAGATAGCGTTGAAAAAAGTGAATAATGTTTCAAAGTTTAGTGTAGAATCGTCACATGTTGATTTTGTCGGAATTTTGATTTTTTTACTTAGCGGCATATCTATGGAACATTTTTATGTTTTCTATATACCAAATTAAAGATAATTTTATGGTCTTTAAGATAACGTTGAAAAAAGTGAATAATGTTTCAAAGTTTAGTGTAGAATCGTCACATGTTGATTTTGTCGGTATTTTGATTTTTTTACTTAGCGACATATCTATGAAACATTTTAATGTTTTCTATACACTAAATTAAAGTTAATTTTATGCTCTTTAAGATAGCGTTGAAAAAAGTGAATAATGTTTCAAAGTTTAGTGTAGAATCGTCACATGTTGGTTTTGTCGGTATTTTGATTTTTTTACTTAGCGACATATCTATGAAACATTTTTATGTTTTCTATACACCAAATTAAAGATAATTTTATGCTCTTTAAGATAGCGTTGAAAAAAGTGAATAATGTTTCAAAGTTTAGTGTAGAATTGTCACATGTTGATTTTGTCGGAATTTTGATTTTTTTACTTAGCGGCATATCTATGGAACATTTTTATGTTTTCTATATACCAAATTAAAGATAATTTTATGGTCTTTAAGATAACGTTGAAAAAAGTGAATAATGTTTCAAAGTTTAGTGTAGAATCGTCACATGTTGGTTTTGTCGGTATTTTGATTTTTTTACTTAGCGACATATCTATGGAACATTTTTATGTTTTCTATACACCAAATTAAAGATAATTTTATGCTCTTTAAGATAGCGTTGAAAAAAGTGAATAATGTTTCAAAGTTTAGTGTAGAATCGTCACATGTTGATTTTGTCGGAATTTTGATTTTTTTACTTAGCGGCATATCTATGGAACATTTTTATGTTTTCTATATACCAAATTAAAGATAATTTTATGGTCTTTAAGATAACGTTGAAAAAAGTGAATAATGTTTCAAAGTTTAGTGTAGAATCGTCACATGTTGGTTTTGTCGGTATTTTGATTTTTTTACTTAGCGACATATCTATGGAACATTTTTATGTTTTCTATACACCAAATTAAAGATAATTTTATGCTCTTTAAGATAGCGTTGAAAAAAGTGAATAATGTTTCAAAGTTTAGTGTAGAATCGTCACATGTTGGTTTTGTCGGTATTTTGATTTTTTTACTTACCGACATATCTATGAAACATTTTTATGTTTTCTATACACCAAATTAAAGATAATGTTATGCTCTTTAAGCTAACGTTGAAAAAAGTGAATAATGTTTCAAAGTTTAGTGTAGAATCGTCACATGTTGGTTTTGTCGGTATTTTGATTTTTTACTTACCGACATATCTATGGAACATTTTTATGTTTTCTATACACCAAATTAAAGATAATTTTATGCTCTTTAAGATAGCGTTGAAAAAAGTGAATAATGTTTCAAAGTTTAGTGTAGAATCGTCACATGTTGGTTTTGTCGGTATTTTGATTTTTTTACTTACCGACATATCTATGAAACATTTTTATGTTTTCTATACACCAAATTAAAGATAATGTTATGCTCTTTAAGCTAACGTTGAAAAAAGTGAATAATGTTTCAAAGTTTAGTGTAGAATCGTCACATGTTGGTTTTGTCGGTATTTTGATTTTTTACTTACCGACATATCTATGGAACATTTTTATGTTTTCTATACACGAAATTAAAGTTAATTTTATGCTCTTTAAGATAGCGTTGAAAAAAGTAAATAATGTTTTAAAGTTTAGTGTAGAATCGTCACATGTTGGTTTTGTCGGTATTTTGATTTTTTTACTTAGCGACATATCTATGAAACATTTTTATGTTTTCTATATTCCAAATTAAAGATAATTTTATGGTCTTTAAGATAACGTTGAAAAAAGTGAATAATGTTTCAAAGTTTAGTGTAGAATCGTCACATGTTGGTTTTGTCGGTATTTTGATTTTTTTACTTAGCGACATATCTATGGAACATTTTTATGTTTTCTATACACCAAATTAAAGATAATTTTATGCTCTTTAAGATAGCGTTGAAAAAAGTGAATAATGTTTCAAAGTTTAGTGTAGAATCGTCACATGTTGGTTTTGTCGGTATTTTGATTTTTTTACTTACCGACATATCTATGAAACATTTTTATGTTTTCTATACACCAAATTAAAGATAATTTTATGCTCTTTATGATAGCGTTGAAAAAAGTAAATAATGTTTCAAAGTTTAGTGTAGAATCGTCACATGTTGGTTTTGTCGGTATTTTGATTTTTTTACTTAGCGACATATCTATGAAACATTTTTATGTTTTCTATACACCAAATTAAAGATAATTTTATGCTCTTTAAGATAACGTTGAAAAAAGTGAATAATGTTTCAAAGTTTAGTGTAGAATCGTCACATGTTGGTTTTGTCGGTATTTTGATTTTTTTACTTAGCGACATATCTATGAAACATTTTTATGTTTTCTATACACCAAATTAAAGATAATTTTATGCTCTTTAAGATAACGTTGAAAAAAGTGAATAATGTTTCAAAGTTTAGTGTAGAATCGTCACATGTTGATTTTGTCGGTATTTTGATTTTTTTACTTAGCGACATATCTATGGAACATTTTTATGTTTTGTATACATCAAATTAAAGATAATTTTATGCTCTTTAAGATAGCGTTGAAAAAAGTGAATAATGTTTTAAAGTTTAGTGTAGAATCGTCACATGTTGGTTTTGTCGGTATTTTGATTTTTTTACTTAGCGACATATCTATGGAACATTTTTATGTTTTCTATACACCAAATTAAAGATAATTTTATGCTCTTTAAGATAGCGTTGAAAAAAGTGAATAATGTTTCAAAGTTTAGTGTAGAATCGTCACATGTTGATTTTGTCGGTATTTTGATTTTTTTACTTAGCGACATATCTATGAAACATTTTTATGTTTTCTATACACCAAATTAAAGTTAATTTTATGCTCTTTAAGATAGCGTTGAAAAAAGTGAATAATGTTTCAAAGTTTAGTGTAGAATCGTCACATGTTGATTTTGTCGGAATTTTGATTTTTTTACTTAGCGGCATATCTATGGAACATTTTTATGTTTTCTATATACCAAATTAAAGATAATTTTATGGTCTTTAAGATAACGTTGAAAAAAGTGAATAATGTTTCAAAGTTTAGTGTAGAATCGTCACATGTTGATTTTGTCGGTATTTTGATTTTTTTACTTAGCGACATATCTATGAAACATTTTAATGTTTTCTATACACTAAATTAAAGTTAATTTTATGCTCTTTAAGATAGCGTTGAAAAAAGTGAATAATGTTTCAAAGTTTAGTGTAGAATCGTCACATGTTGGTTTTGTCGGTATTTTGATTTTTTTACTTAGCGACATATCTATGAAACATTTTTATGTTTTCTATACACCAAATTAAAGATAATTTTATGCTCTTTAAGATAGCGTTGAAAAAAGTGAATAATGTTTCAAAGTTTAGTGTAGAATCGTCACATGTTGGTTTTGTCGGTATTTTGATTTTTTTACTTAGCGACATATCTATGAAACATTTTTATGTTTTCTATACACCAAATTAAAGACAATTTTATGCTCTTTAAGATAACGTTGAAAAAAGTGAATAATGTTTCAAAGTTTAGTGTAGAATCGTCACATGTTGGTTTTGTCGGTATTTTGATTTTTTTACTTAGCGACATATCTATGGAACATTTTTATGTTTTCTATACACCAAATTAAAGGTAGTTTTATGTTTTTCAAGATAGCGTTGAAAAAAGTGAATAATGTTTTAAAGTTTAGTGTAGAATCGTCACATGTTGGTTTTGTCGGTATTTTGATTTTTTTACTTAGCGACATATCTATGGAACATTTTTATGTTTTCTATACACCAAATTAAAGATCATTTTATGCTCTTTAAGATAACTTTGAAAAAAGTGAATAATGTTTCAAAGTTTAGTGTAGAATCGTCACATGTTGGTTTTGTCGGTATTTTGATTATTCTACTTACCGAAATATCTATGAAACATTTTTATGTTTTCTATACACCAAATTAAAGATCATTTTATGCTCTTTAAGATAACTTTGAAAAAAGTGAATAATGTTTCAAAGTTTAGTGTAGAATCGTCACATGTTGGTTTTGTCGGTATTTTGATTATTTTACTTACCGACATATCTATGAAACATTTTTATGTTTTCTATACACCAAATTAAAGATCATTTTATGCTCTTTAAGATAACGTTGAAAAAAGTGAATAATGTTTCAAAGTTTAGTGTAGAATCGTTACATGTTGGTTTTGTCGGTATTTTGATTTTTTTACTTAGCGACATATCTATGGAACATTTTTATGTTTTCTATACACCAAATTAAAGATAATTTTATGCTCTTTAAGATAGCGTTGAAAAAAGTGAATAATGTTTCAAAGTTTAGTGTAGAATCGTCACATGTTGGTTTTGTCGGTATTTTGATTTTTTTACTTACCGACATATCTATGAAACATTTTTATGTTTTCTATACACCAAATTAAAGATAATGTTATGCTCTTTAAGCTAACGTTGAAAAAAGTGAATAATGTTTCAAAGTTTAGTGTAGAATCGTCACATGTTGGTTTTGTCGGTATTTTGATTTTTTTACTTAGCGACATATCTATGAAACATTTTTATGTTTTCTATACACCAAATTAAAGTTAATTTTATGCTCTTTAAGATAGCGTTGAAAAAAGTGAATAATGTTTCAAAGTTTAGTGTAGAATCGTCACATGTTGGTTTTGTCGGTATTTTGATTTTTTTACTTAGCGACATATCTATGAAACATTTTTATGTTTTCTATACACCAAATTAAAGATAATTTTATGCTCTTTAAGATAGCGTTGAAAAAAGTGAATAATGTTTCAAAGTTTAGTGTAGAATTGTCACATGTTGATTTTGTCGGAATTTTGATTTTTTTACTTAGCGGCATATCTATGGAACATTTTTATGTTTTCTATATACCAAATTAAAGATAATTTTATGGTCTTTAAGATAACGTTGAAAAAAGTGAATAATGTTTCAAAGTTTAGTGTAGAATCGTCACATGTTGGTTTTGTCGGTATTTTGATTTTTTTACTTAGCGACATATCTATGGAACATTTTTATGTTTTCTATACACCAAATTAAAGATAATTTTATGCTCTTTAAGATAGCGTTGAAAAAAGTGAATAATGTTTCAAAGTTTAGTGTAGAATCGTCACATGTTGATTTTGTCGGAATTTTGATTTTTTTACTTAGCGGCATATCTATGGAACATTTTTATGTTTTCTATATACCAAATTAAAGATAATTTTATGGTCTTTAAGATAACGTTGAAAAAAGTGAATAATGTTTCAAAGTTTAGTGTAGAATCGTCACATGTTGGTTTTGTCGGTATTTTGATTTTTTTACTTAGCGACATATCTATGGAACATTTTTATGTTTTCTATACACCAAATTAAAGATAATTTTATGCTCTTTAAGATAGCGTTGAAAAAAGTGAATAATGTTTCAAAGTTTAGTGTAGAATCGTCACATGTTGGTTTTGTCGGTATTTTGATTTTTTTACTTACCGACATATCTATGAAACATTTTTATGTTTTCTATACACCAAATTAAAGATAATGTTATGCTCTTTAAGCTAACGTTGAAAAAAGTGAATAATGTTTCAAAGTTTAGTGTAGAATCGTCACATGTTGGTTTTGTCGGTATTTTGATTTTTTACTTACCGACATATCTATGGAACATTTTTATGTTTTCTATACACCAAATTAAAGATAATTTTATGCTCTTTAAGATAGCGTTGAAAAAAGTGAATAATGTTTCAAAGTTTAGTGTAGAATCGTCACATGTTGGTTTTGTCGGTATTTTGATTTTTTTACTTACCGACATATCTATGAAACATTTTTATGTTTTCTATACACCAAATTAAAGATAATGTTATGCTCTTTAAGCTAACGTTGAAAAAAGTGAATAATGTTTCAAAGTTTAGTGTAGAATCGTCACATGTTGGTTTTGTCGGTATTTTGATTTTTTACTTACCGACATATCTATGGAACATTTTTATGTTTTCTATACACGAAATTAAAGTTAATTTTATGCTCTTTAAGATAGCGTTGAAAAAAGTAAATAATGTTTTAAAGTTTAGTGTAGAATCGTCACATGTTGGTTTTGTCGGTATTTTGATTTTTTTACTTAGCGACATATCTATGAAACATTTTTATGTTTTCTATATTCCAAATTAAAGATAATTTTATGGTCTTTAAGATAACGTTGAAAAAAGTGAATAATGTTTCAAAGTTTAGTGTAGAATCGTCACATGTTGGTTTTGTCGGTATTTTGATTTTTTTACTTAGCGACATATCTATGGAACATTTTTATGTTTTCTATACACCAAATTAAAGATAATTTTATGCTCTTTAAGATAGCGTTGAAAAAAGTGAATAATGTTTCAAAGTTTAGTGTAGAATCGTCACATGTTGGTTTTGTCGGTATTTTGATTTTTTTACTTACCGACATATCTATGAAACATTTTTATGTTTTCTATACACCAAATTAAAGATAATTTTATGCTCTTTATGATAGCGTTGAAAAAAGTAAATAATGTTTCAAAGTTTAGTGTAGAATCGTCACATGTTGGTTTTGTCGGTATTTTGATTTTTTTACTTAGCGACATATCTATGAAACATTTTTATGTTTTCTATACACCAAATTAAAGATAATTTTATGCTCTTTAAGATAACGTTGAAAAAAGTGAATAATGTTTCAAAGTTTAGTGTAGAATCGTCACATGTTGGTTTTGTCGGTATTTTGATTTTTTTACTTAGCGACATATCTATGAAACATTTTTATGTTTTCTATACACCAAATTAAAGATAATTTTATGCTCTTTAAGATAACGTTGAAAAAAGTGAATAATGTTTCAAAGTTTAGTGTAGAATCGTCACATGTTGATTTTGTCGGTATTTTGATTTTTTTACTTAGCGACATATCTATGGAACATTTTTATGTTTTGTATACATCAAATTAAAGATAATTTTATGCTCTTTAAGATAGCGTTGAAAAAAGTGAATAATGTTTTAAAGTTTAGTGTAGAATCGTCACATGTTGGTTTTGTCGGTATTTTGATTTTTTTACTTAGCGACATATCTATGGAACATTTTTATGTTTTCTATACACCAAATTAAAGATAATTTTATGCTCTTTAAGATAGCGTTGAAAAAAGTGAATAATGTTTCAAAGTTTAGTGTAGAATCGTCACATGTTGATTTTGTCGGTATTTTGATTTTTTTACTTAGCGACATATCTATGAAACATTTTTATGTTTTCTATACACCAAATTAAAGTTAATTTTATGCTCTTTAAGATAGCGTTGAAAAAAGTGAATAATGTTTCAAAGTTTAGTGTAGAATCGTCACATGTTGATTTTGTCGGAATTTTGATTTTTTTACTTAGCGGCATATCTATGGAACATTTTTATGTTTTCTATATACCAAATTAAAGATAATTTTATGGTCTTTAAGATAACGTTGAAAAAAGTGAATAATGTTTCAAAGTTTAGTGTAGAATCGTCACATGTTGATTTTGTCGGTATTTTGATTTTTTTACTTAGCGACATATCTATGAAACATTTTAATGTTTTCTATACACTAAATTAAAGTTAATTTTATGCTCTTTAAGATAGCGTTGAAAAAAGTGAATAATGTTTCAAAGTTTAGTGTAGAATCGTCACATGTTGGTTTTGTCGGTATTTTGATTTTTTTACTTAGCGACATATCTATGAAACATTTTTATGTTTTCTATACACCAAATTAAAGATAATTTTATGCTCTTTAAGATAGCGTTGAAAAAAGTGAATAATGTTTCAAAGTTTAGTGTAGAATCGTCACATGTTGGTTTTGTCGGTATTTTGATTTTTTTACTTAGCGACATATCTATGAAACATTTTTATGTTTTCTATACACCAAATTAAAGACAATTTTATGCTCTTTAAGATAACGTTGAAAAAAGTGAATAATGTTTCAAAGTTTAGTGTAGAATCGTCACATGTTGGTTTTGTCGGTATTTTGATTTTTTTACTTAGCGACATATCTATGGAACATTTTTATGTTTTCTATACACCAAATTAAAGGTAGTTTTATGTTTTTCAAGATAGCGTTGAAAAAAGTGAATAATGTTTTAAAGTTTAGTGTAGAATCGTCACATGTTGGTTTTGTCGGTATTTTGATTTTTTTACTTAGCGACATATCTATGGAACATTTTTATGTTTTCTATACACCAAATTAAAGATCATTTTATGCTCTTTAAGATAACTTTGAAAAAAGTGAATAATGTTTCAAAGTTTAGTGTAGAATCGTCACATGTTGGTTTTGTCGGTATTTTGATTATTCTACTTACCGAAATATCTATGAAACATTTTTATGTTTTCTATACACCAAATTAAAGATCATTTTATGCTCTTTAAGATAACTTTGAAAAAAGTGAATAATGTTTCAAAGTTTAGTGTAGAATCGTCACATGTTGGTTTTGTCGGTATTTTGATTATTTTACTTACCGACATATCTATGAAACATTTTTATGTTTTCTATACACCAAATTAAAGATCATTTTATGCTCTTTAAGATAACGTTGAAAAAAGTGAATAATGTTTCAAAGTTTAGTGTAGAATCGTTACATGTTGGTTTTGTCGGTATTTTGATTTTTTTACTTAGCGACATATCTATGAAACATTTTTATGTTTTCTATACACCAAATTAAAGATAGTTTTATGTTCTTTAAGATAGCGTTGAAAAAAGTTAATAATGTTTCAAAGTTTAGTGTAGAATCGTCACATGTTGGATTTGTCGGTATTTTGATTTTTTTTACTTACCGACATATCTATGGGGAATTTTAATGCGTTCTATATACCAAATTAAAGATAATTCTATACTCTTTAAGATAACATTGAAAAAAATTAATAATGTTTCAAATTTTAGTGTAGAATCGTCACGGCTTGGTTTTGTCGGTATTTTGATTTTTTTACTTACCGACATATCTATGGAGAATTTTTATGTTTTCTATATACCATATTAAAGATAATTTTTCACTCATTAAGATAGCATTGAAAAATTAGTAATCTTTCAAATATTAGTGTAGAATCGTCACGGATTAATTATATTAAAAGAAGGAGTTTAGGTCTTTTGCCCTCATGCCGCAATCCCAACAGTTCCCCCTAACTAGTTTTTCGACGAAAATATAAATATAGCTATATATATATATATATATATATATATATATATATATATATATATATATACATATATATATATATATATATATATATATATATATATATATATATACATATATATATATATATATATATATATATATATATATACATATTACTTATTTGCTTCTTACCTTTCGGTGTAGGCTTTGTTTTGTTACTTGAAATAAAACAAAATTGCATACCATTTTTTTTAACTTTTTGAATTTATGTCTTTTAATAAATATTTTATTTTCGTACTGTGTTTAATCCCCTACTATATAAATAATGAAACCTATTCAATCACTATTTTGAATTGCAAATTATTTTATCCATGAAACAGCATACAAGTTTTAATTGTTAAAACTTTTCCACAATTAGTAGCCTCAATTATAAGATTGATGTATTTGATAACTAGTTTTAGTATCAGTTTTTGACATCAAGGTTCATTTTTGCATGTCTACGTGCTGAAGGCTGATGGATTGAATGTATTAAAATATTTCCGATTTGTCTAGGAAGTTTTCTGCACTATTCATGTTCCCGCGATAATTCATGTAGTTTAATATTCTTTTAGACAGGCGTACAAATTGCATAACGCTATTTTATTTCCTTGACGGAATATTTATGGCTGATTTAAATCTTAAATGTGTTTTAAATAGAGTGTTAATCATTAATGAAATTTAAATGAGACAGGTGTATAATTAATTTAGTATTCAATCATCTAACTAATAGAGTTAATTGATATTATATTGTACAATGTCGGAAGTATAATGCTATAAATTTCAAATGTATGTACACATTACTGATTTTTTTTGTAATTCTTTTTTGGCATATACACATATATATATATATATATATATATATATATATATATATATATATGTATATATATATATATATATATATATATATATATATATATATAATAATTTCTCAATATATTTTTTAAATGAAGTCTAACTTAATAAATGAAATTGATTGAATTATAAAAAATAAGGGTAACAGTGTAGTGCAGAGTTTAAGCCATTTGAAATAGTGAATGGGCATAGTTTGGTTGGTTATATATATATATATATATATATATATATATATATATATATATATATATATATATATATATATCCCGTGAAGGTGTTATTCATTAATATTCTCAACAAAAAAACTGTTAATAAAAAAAATAATTATAAAAAAATTTACAGTTCAAATTTCAATATCTAAATTAAATCATAAAAAAACTAATTATGTTATATTAGTTTTATTCTTGATTTAAAATACGATCCGTGATTAAGGCAATTTCATTAATAAATTGAACGCTCTTCTACAGAAAGGAACCAATCCACCTAATTTTAGTGAGTTGAAAAAACAGATTTATATAAAGCTTTCTACAAAGATTTATATATATTTAAAATTATCTATTCATCTCAGGTTAATTTTGGCTTCTAGAGCTTTAGAGCTATATTTTATAAAATATATGAAGAGACTAATTATTACCTTTATTGCCAGTATTTGTGTTTTAATCGGATAGTCGCTCTAAAAATTTCACTCTCCACGTAAGATCGTGAAGCATGATTAATATGTTTCACGATTTTACCATTGAGTATAATATTATCTATTTTTTTTAAATAATAATTTGGTTTAACGCAAAAAAGGATTAAAGGATTAAAATACATAAGAATTAATCAAAACCTGAAAGATTTCATTTTGCAAGTTTAAACACAACTTGCAAAATGAAATCTTTCAGGTTTTGATTAATTCTTATGTATTTTAATCCTTTAATCCTTTTTTGCGTTAAACCAAATTATTATTTTAAAAAAATAGATAATAAGAAAAGAATAAATCAAAATTATTATTTAAAAAATATACTTAATACTAAAACTACTAAAACTATTGCAATCTTTTAAATGCATTTATCTCAAAACATTTTTTGGAAGCTACATTTCACATCTCAGTGTGCTTTATATTGTAATATTTAAATAAATATATGTTCTTATATACATTAATCATAGGCAATTTCTGTAGCCTGTAAAATAAACATGGTGCTACCATCTCTGCTCTATTCAACGAACAATTTTATAGTTAAACAGGATTCCTTGCAGTTTTCATTCAAGC
Source organism: Lordithon lunulatus (assembly GCA_963942505.1). Lineage (NCBI taxonomy): Eukaryota > Metazoa > Arthropoda > Insecta > Coleoptera > Staphylinidae > Lordithon > Lordithon lunulatus. Next base: position 53,906,959 of record OZ012672.1, on the reverse strand, counting down.
AAACCTGTTTTAAATATGAATGAACCCATAGAGTGAACCGGTGTGAACTTACAACAAGTTACATTTGTATAATTTAAATGTATAATGCAAATATGTGGCTACTGACATTTGTCAACATGAAGCAAATTGTGTGCTCATTTATGTTATGCCATTTACATCTAAGGAGTGGATAGTGATTCGCATTTGTACATTTGTATGCAAAATTGAGTGCTACAGCACATTATGTAAATCTCAAACTGCAATTTCTTGTGGATCGTCTAATCTAAATTTTTATCACCATGAAATATGTATGAGATGTACTAAACAGATAGAGAAGTTTACAAAAATGTTTTTTGTGTGTGTGTGTGTGTGTATAAATAAAGGTTTAAAAAACGCCGATGTAGTGCTAACCACTGTACCCTCGTTTTACAAACGAGCGTCCCGGATAGTCGATACCATTTGCCATTGGGATACAATTAAACTCGGGGATGATTTTCAGATTTAGAAAGTCCTGTAACAAGATGATGGACATGCATGGATATGGATGGATATGGATGGATATAGATGGAAGTGGTCTGGAAGCAATGAGGTGTATAAATTATATGTAAGAAATGGATTGCAGCCATAGGAGCTCTAGAAAATTTGATGATTGCTCATTTGGTGATTGATAGGGAAAATTTAATTTTTTAATTTTAAGTTTAGTTATGAAATTGAAGAATTTGTTGTTTATTGTATTTTATGGTAATTTTATTAATTTATATATATATATATATATATATATATATATAAATGATACGAATTTCATATCAATGGCAAAGTTCTGCATCTGTTAATTTCTACTATGTCCCTCGCTTCGCTGCGAGGGATCAGCACACATTTTATGTTAAGCACGCTAGGACGAACTTGTTTAGGAACTCCCCTATAACAAGAATTTGTAAATTATTTTTTACTTTGTTTTTTATCACACTTCAGTTACACTTTGCAACTAGTTTCGGCTAAGCTCTAGCCATTTTCGAGCTCCTCCGATGACTCGAAAATGGCTAGAGCTTAGCCGAAACTAGTTGCAAAGTGTAACTGAAGTGTGATAAAAAACAAAGTAAAAAAACGTTTTATTTATCCTTTAAACTGAATTATCACAAAGTAGACGCCTTAACAATCCAAAATTTGTAAATTTGTAACAGTGCCAATAGATTATACGGTTATATACTTTTTGTTTAACTTTGTTGAACTCTGACACATCGCAAATAGCTTTTTATATGTTCTTATTCTCTATATTCTCTATATTCTATTTTTTATTATTTAGTATATAGTAATTATATTATATAATAATAATAATCGGTCGCATTGCACAACACGTTAATGAAATTTCTAACACCGTGGACCTGACAGGGATATCCCTTATGTCTTTTAAGAGTCAATTAAGGCATTACAGTGCATAATCTGATTTGTATATATACATGTATGTTGTAAATGCTAATAATAGCGTTAATAAATAAATAAATAAATATCTTGTTGTTGTCCTGTAATTGGAATTTTATTATTCTGTTGGGCAATAAATACATTTATTTATTTATTTATTTATTTATCTAATTATTTAGACCAAAAATATATAAATTTAAACAATAAAAACTGTGTACTTTTTAATTATGACTATTGAATATTAAAATTGTTCTAGCTCATAAATTTTTGTTTACATAAAATTAATTTTGTTAAGGCTAATATATAAATTTATAATTAATTATATTTAGAATAAAATTATCTCTTTTCCAAGTGATACATGTTTCATTTCTAAAATTTGATTGCACAATTTATATCCCGAAACAGTTTTAATTTTGACGTGGTCAACATGAAATGAATGATTCTGTCTAAACTTTACTGAATGAGTTCGTGAGCCGCGACGGCTACGAGCCAATGGAATACATCAAGCGCACTTTCTAAATACTTGCCCCCCTCACCTAGAATACACCTGAGTTCTTAGTGAGATCGCCGTAGCGCTGCCGCGAGTATGGCGTAGACTGAGCGGATGTGTTAAAATTAAAAATATACCGTGAAACATACATAATAACAAGTGTTGCAGTGTGGTTTCAGCAACCTCTAAAGGGATTTTACTGATTTAAACTGTTGGCAGTGCGTAATGTGATTACATCGCATGTGTGTGTGCTGTTGCGGGGTGTTAACACGGGAGACTTCAATGCGCGAGCAGGCGGGTTACGTTATGTTGCGTTTGAATTATCGCGCGAAAATGTAGCGAAAAATATATAGTGTGATGAAAATCGACTATTGTGGGGTGTAAATGATGTGTACATTGCATGTGAATACACCGTTATAAGTGACAGGTGCGGTGTGGTTTCGGCTGGAAGGGAAAGTAAATGTGCCGGTTTTTGTACACAAACTTTATTCGAGTGGAATTTAACCAACATGTGGAATATACGATGTTTTATTGGTGTCGTTTGGATTATAACACAAGGTAATTTTAATTATTTAAAGCAATATATTAGAATAATGATTGTAAAATGTATTTAGGCTGGATAAATCAAATTTCAATTAAATCATTAACACCCAGTACTGCGTTAATGGAACAACAATTTGTTTTTTCTAGTACATAATGCCAACAAATATTTTTTTGTAGGCAAGGATACATGTCCACAAAAACCGGTTTTTGTAGACAACATATATATTTTCGGAATTTTATTTTGAATTAAAAGAACTACAAAATGATATCAAGAGAAGTTTCTATCATAAAATAAAATTTTTCAAGTTTAAAAACTTTGCCAAGTTCTATAGCTATTTGATTTTGATTGGACAATATTTATTTTATTTTTCTTCACTTTTTCAGCTTTACTTCCACAACGATACATATTTCATATATGTTTTCGGAATTTTCTTTTGAATTAAAAGAACTAGAAAAGATATCAAAAAAAGTTTCTATCATAAAATTAAATTTTTCAAGTTTCAAAACTTTGTCAAGACCTGTAGCTATTTGATTTTGATTGGACAATTTTTATTTTATTTTTTTTCACTTCTTCAGCTTCACTTCCACAACGATACATATTTCATATATATTTTCGGAATTTTCTTTTGAATTAAAAGAACTACAAAATGATATCAAGAGAAGTTTCTATCATAAAATAAAATTTTTCAAGTTTCAAAACTTTACCAAGTTCTAAAGCTATTTGATTTTGATTGGACAATTTTTATTTTATTTTTCTTCACTTTTTCAGCTTTACTTCCACAATGATATTACAAATACGCCAAAAATCTTGCAATGGGCTTCATACTATATTTAAAAAGATTTAAATTTATAGGTACGAATTACACCTATAAATTTAAATATTTTTAAATATACTGTGAAACCCAATGCAAAATCTTTGGTAATTTTATAGTAGTCATTATATTTTTTGAATTAATAACCCTCAAATCGAATGTATCGAACGTATCGTATCGAACTTATGCTAGTGTGAATGTGTCCACTAACATCAATTTGAACACACAATCCAGAAATTTGTCAATAACACCACAAACAATGTAAGTATTTACAAATGTGGGTAGGACGATTTTATCAGTAGAGCTAGAGCTAGTGAAGATGAATTTTACAAGAAGAAATATCAAACTAATTATTAAAATTAAAACAGCCTTCTAAAATTAATTATCCATTATGAATTAATGCGTATTTTCTGTACGTTTGCAAATGACCATCCTTGGCGTTGTGACGAACGAGTAGTGAGAAAAAAATTATATCTTGCTACACCAGTAAAGGTCATATTGTATGCGAATAATTTCGTATCCGCGTCTGTAATTATAGTCGTGTGTTTTAGGTAATTGCATGACTTGTGGATTCCAAACATGAACCGGTTGGGTCCACGTTGAATCAACAGGTTTATGTATGCGATGCGGTTGCGAAATATTAAGACGGGATGAGTCATGTGTGTAAAGACACTTTCTATTTGGATCGTAAAGAAAATAATATCCACAAATTTGTGAAAACTGGTAATAAAATAAAATTAATGAAATAATTATAATAATGGTACCCTTATAATAATTATTTAAAAAAAATATCCTTGCAAATCCTAGTTCGGATAGAAATAATAATAGAAAGAAATAGACGTTACAATGGTTAAACTACTCGAAAAAATTTATATTCCCTGTAATTAGAATATTGTATTCTGTTGGGATGTGGAATAAATAAATAAAAATGTGTAATCCCATGAAAAAACTATGCAAAGAAAGGTTGGGTGGGCGGGTGGCCCCCACCAACCAAACTATACCCATTTACCATTTCAAATGTCTTGAACTCTGCACTACACTATTATCCATAACTTTCTTTAATTTAGTCAATTTCATTTATTAATTGAGACTTCATTCAAAAATATATAGGTAATAATGCACTGTAGAGTTCAAGTAATTTGAGATGAGTGAATGGGCATAGTTTGGCTGGTGAAAGAGGGCGTTTTTGTAGTAGTCACTATATTTGTTGAATTAATAGCGAGTTAACCCTGAGATCGAAAGCGAGTTTTCGATCTCAGGGTTCTTCTGCTGTATGAGAATGGTTAAAACAGGGAAAATCTTTAATAATAATAATAATAATAATAATAGGCTTTATTGTCCTACGGAAAGAAAAAAACAATTACAGGACAACAACAATAATATGCAAAATGTATGAATATATTACAGGTATAAATATAAATGTTAAAAACTAAATAAATTAAAAAATATAACATATTATATATTATATGTTATATTTTTTTAATTTATTTAGTTTTTAACATTTATATTTATACCTGTAATATATTCATACATTTTGCATATTATTGTTGTTGTCCTGTAATTGGTTAAACTCGCTATCAACTATCAATTTTATTAATGTTTTCTGCTTTATATTGAATACATCGATATCTAGAGTTGTGGCACATTTGTGTATATTAAGCGATATTATATTTGTCGGAGCTTTCTGTTGGTAGTTTGTTCGTGTTTTCGCAATATAAAGAGGCGTTTTACATCTACTATTCATTCTTGGAATACGTAAATACAGTCGTGATAGCATGTCTGAGCAGAAGAGGGATCCGTTCAGTAGTTTATGTATAATATATAAGTAATATGATGAAAAATAGATTCTTTCGAATTAAAAAAATAAATATGTTATATTTACAAAGGTGTCTTTAAATATAACATTTTTATACTGTTCGGTATGTTTTTAATTCGAAAGAAAGTATTATATATTATACATGATCAATATTACTGTCATAATGATGCGTGTACTTAAAAAGGTTTTCCTTTGTGAACCATATGTTGATTGTAAATATTTTTAAATACTTTCTTAAAGTTTATAGATGATATATACATATACATGTGTGATAATGTGTGATATGTTGATATGAATGTGTGATAATCCGTTATAATTAAAGTCCGCAACAGTAGATGATGAGAAATAACTGTGTGAAAATTGCGTGCACATAACTGATTCGATTTATCTCAGATACATTGTTGTTAGGTCACATTCTGCATTTCCAAGAAATAACTGTACGATACACCAGTATGGGAAATTGTTTGTGCATTTTTTTGTTGTACTACTGCGAAAGAATATAATATCAGAGATGTCCAATCAACGATCACAATCAAATTATTTTGCTAACGTTCTTGGAGAAACAATAGCTGGATTTTAAACGAGAAATACGTAACGTGATTGTGTATTGCAATACATAAGAAAATGCAATTCCCGACGTTCAATAACATAACGATTTTATCTTTGGTTCGCCAATTGAACAGGAAAATGAAATCTTATTCAGCGAGCTCCGAATAAACGTAGGCGTTTGTGGATAAATGGCTGCAAATCCATATTTCTGCTCTTTTGTTGGAATGATAGATTCTGTCATGCTATACTTTAGGGCTATTCACACATGAGTTGTGCTATATTCGTTTCAAATGAACGTATATCCCTATAATATCACTTATAGATTTTATGTTCTCAGTTCAATTGGCGATCCAAATGTCAACGTCGAACTAGTGGGTGAACTATGATCTTTGTTATTGTATGATCAGCTGATTAGATAAAAAATACAGTTTTGTTGACTTGAACTGAAATGCGTGGTGGGTGTTAATAAACTTTAATATATAACTAGACAAACCAAGTCTTTCAAGTCGTTTAAAATAGTGAATGAATGATTTTTTGCATGTATGTATGTATGATATCATTTTCAAAAGTATATTACCCCATACAAAAAATACTGTGTTGCTTATTTACTATTTCACATGATTTGTAATATATATATATATATATATATATATATATATATATATATATATATATATATATATATATATATATATATATATATATATATATATATATATATATATATATATATTATTTATGGAAAATAAATACAAAATATTATATATATATATATATATATATATATATATATATATATATATAGACTTATTTTGATTTTTGCTGCATATGTATAGCTGAAATTGTTGAATTGTTGCACCACCCCAAAGAGCTAGAAACCACGGTTTTTGTTTTCAATTCAATAGCTTATTGACCTATAAAATTTATGGGATGATAATGAATGCGGGACTTAGTATTTTGTATTAATAGCAATCTAATGAGTAGTTTATCAAATTGTAGAGAATGCTAAGCTTAAAATAATCACCTAGAAATATTTGATTAATAATTCATACGCGGAAATACTTTTGCAGGGTCGAATTTCTAGAAATAAATGAATAATCATATAATCCATCTGGTTATATGATTATTGAGTTATTTCCAGAAATTTCAACATGCAATATAAATTCAAGTATCCAAACATAACACTCCATCAATCTTTTATACAAATCCATGACGGGCACAACACACACGACTTAGTAATGAACGTTAACAATGTCACGGATAAAGTTAGCACGTGCTGAAAGAGCTCGAATCGATAGAATATAATTAATTATTTGTTTCGTTCAAAGAACTGCAACAAAAAAATCATATGAGACTGTGAGAATGAAAGTGGCATAAAGCCTGTATGACATTATCTAGTTTCTTATATCGTTTTCGATGCAGACACAAACTACATAGTGTCATACACACATTAAATTATATAGCGGCGGAATAATAATAAATTCACTTAACAATAACAACACCGTAATTTCATTTAGAAATAGTTATACAGTTTAATATATCAATTCTTATATATATATATATATATATATATATATATATATAAAACAATATAGGAAACTAAATAATATCATAAAGGTTTTAGAGTGTTTTTAAAGACGTAATAATTGCGAACTGAATTCTGAATAAAGCTGAGTTAATAGTAACTGATGTCTATAAAATCACCTCAATTTGAACAGAATTAATTTATTAATTAATGTAGTTAAACAAGTTTTCCTGTATGAACTTTACCATGTTGACTGTAAATATTTTTAAATATATCAATTTTGATATATAAAACGATATAAGAATATATATAATTTTTTTTTAAAAGAAGAGTTTGGGTTTGTTATACATATATATATATATATATATATATATATATATTGATGACATTATACAGTATCTGTATACTATATCTGTATAATGTCGGCGATAAATATTCAAGAGCTTTAATTGCAGCGGATGAAATTGCTGTTAGTGAAATATTCCACGAATAGTTGGAAATTATTTATAGAACACGAATGTGCGCAGGTTTAGTTTGGCAGCAATTTATTTTCTCGTATTGACGGACCCCGAGTTCTATGGGGCTGAAAAAATTGTGTGTCGCCCGCAGCTGCCGGTGGCGAAAGTTGAACGCTTGAGTCATTATTTCTCATCAATTTAAATTGAAAATTATTATCATAATAATATTTTGGAAACTCAATAGATACAAATTATATGAGTATATGTAAATTTGATGAATTATCACCCAGATCTAAACTAAAAAGTGTTAATCTTATTGTACTAGATTCCAGAAGAAATTTAAACACGTTTCTAATTTCAATTATTTATTAATTTTATTAATAATTAATTATTCATGTGCATGTTCAGCTCAAAGCACGCGCTCTAAAGTACTGGACAGTAAAAGGTTATTTCAGGCTGTTGTTCGACTGAAAAATATTGAGAATCATGGTCTTAGTTTTCATCCAATATCTCAAAAAATAATACAAGTGACATAAATATTTTTTATTATAGTCTCAAAACAGATTAAATAATCTATCTAAATCTGTGTAATATATAGATTTATCTCATTAGGATATTTGTTCTATGACATACTGAAAAAGAGTGAAATTTTATTTTACTGTAAAATCTAAGGATATGATTTTATTTTTTATTATAATCTCAAAACTTATTTAATCATCTATCTAAATCTGTATAATACATGGATTTATCTCATTAGGATATTGATATATGGGATACTGAACTGGGTGTCCAATGAATTAAATTTTAGATTATCCCTAAAATACCATAAGAATGCTTGTAAAACCTAATGTATTCGAGATTACAAAAAAATTCATTTAGGACACAAATCGATTTCCTATAGCCTGACTAATATTAACCAGACTTAATAATAATCGCACGTGATACGAATATTATTCGATTGCATAGTTGTTTACCCTCAAATACCTCTCGTACCTACTATAATCCCCAACGTATTTACCTTGCGCGACTAGAATAATTTATTGTAACGTTAGACGCGTTCATGGATGCGAACGCACGAGCTTGGTACGTGTGTGTGTTTGCGTGCATGTGGTCTTTTACAGACAGTTGTTTGAACTTCACACTGTTTACTGTTAAATCATAGCAACACCGTGACAAATGTCAAGATTTCCCGGGGTCTGCTACGAAGATAGATTCGGTCATAAATCGCTGCACGTCAGATAAGGAGGTTGGAAGTGATAAATTCGCACTTCTGTTTTATGCAGCCCCATAAGATTCGAGCTAGCAAAGATTGGGAGTGTGCGGGCTTAGAATAATTTATTTTGCTTTATTTTGCTTTATTTTGCTTTATTTTGCTTTATTTTGCTTTATTTTGCTTTATTTTGCTTTATTTTGCTTTATTTTGCTTTATGTTGCTTTATTTTGCTCTATTTTGCTTTATTTTACTTAATTTTGCTTAATTTTGCTGCTTTATTTTGCTTTATTTTTCTTTATTTTGCTTTATTTTGCTTTATTTTGCTTTATTTTGCTTTATTTTGCTTTATTTTGCTTTATTTTGCTTTATTTTGCTTTATTTTGCTTTATTTTGCTTTATTTTGCTTTATTTTGCTTTATTTTGCTTTATTTTGCTTTATTTTGCTTTATTTTGCTTTATTTTGCTCTATTTTGCTCTATTTTGCTTTATTTTGCTTTATTTTGGTTTATTTTACTTAATTTTGCTTAATTTTGCTGCTTTATTTTGCTTTATTTTGCTTTATTTTGCTTTATTTTACTTTATTTTACTTTATTTTGCTTTATTTTACTTTATTTTACTTTATTTTACTTTATTTTACTTTATTTTACTTTATTTTACTTTATTTTACTTTATTTTACTTTATTTTACTTTATTTTACTTTATTTTACTTTATTTTACTTTATTTTACTTTATTTTACTTTATTTTACTTTATTTTACTTTATTTTACTTTATTTTACTTTATTTTACTTTATTTTACTTTATTTTACTTTATTTTACTTTATTTTACTTTATTTTACTTTATTTTACTTTATTTTACTTTATTTTACTTTATTTTACTTTATTTTACTTTATTCTACTTAATTTTGCTTTATATTACTCCATTTTAATTTATTTTACTACTCTATTTTTCTTTATTTTATTTTACTTAATTTTACTGTATTTTATTTTATTACTGTCGACTTTTGGGTTTGTGAATCGTAATAATTATAATGTAAATATCTGATCAGGATTTTGTGTGTGTGTGTGTGTGTATAAAAAAAACTTAAAAAAAAAGAAAATTAAAGTAAAATAAAGTCAAATTAAGTCAAATTAAGTCAAATTAAGTCAAAATTAGTAAAATAAAGTAAAATAAAGTAGAACAAAGTAAAATAAAGTAGAACAAAGTAAAATAAAGTAAAATAAAGTAAAATAAAGTAAAATAAAGCAAAATAAAATTAAAATAGAATAAAATTAAATAATATACAGTAATATTTACTTTATATTACTGTATATTACTTTATTTTACTCTATTTTACTATTATTTTTCTTTATTTTCCTTTTATTAATGCATTTTATTTTATTTTACTAGTCTATTTTAATTTTTTTTTTACTTTATTCCATATTCCAAACAAATTTTCAGCAAAGTATTCTCCCTAGACCAAAAAGTTGATTCCTCCCTTTTAAAACCACCCTTGATATAATCGAAGAACAAATACGATTTCAATATTTTCAATAATATCTGGACATCTATATCTTTGTAACAAAATAACTGTGCAATGTATACTTTTTTGTGTGTATTGTCTAACATAATATTCCATATTCCAAACAAATTTTCAAAAAATTATCCCCTCTAGACCAAAACGACTCTAGATTATCACATTGTCACACTGTAAATGCACAGTTTAAGCATTTATTTTAGTTTTTTTTATTATAATCGATTTTAGGAACACCCGTTATAAACCGTGATTTAAATTTCAACAATATAATAGCCCCCAATAGTAATCACTTAACTAATTGTATAGTATTGTTCGTTCCGAATTTCAAGCTGTTTTATCTCGCCGCTCTTTTGTAGGACGAAAAGTGAAAGCGGTCTAGTTGGACGTCATCAGCTTCAGCCAGTTCCACGAAATCCGGTTATTTATTTATTTATTAGCACTGAGCCGGAGCTATTTAATAACTTCGGATATTATTAATCGCAACATTAACTTGCCGGAATGTGATGTTGCGTCGTGAGTGCTATTTTATAAAATAACCCGAGATGTGGACATATTTTCATTAAACGTGTTGACGTTAAATTTGCAAGATTGAGCGGTGTTGTATGCAGGATGCTGAGCACAAAAAAATGTATATTAAAACTTGTCAATCAGGCGCGTATACTACCCACATGCAGGCAACTGTAAAGGGTTAGATCCAATTAAATTTGTATAGAGAAGGTTTTTGTGATTTTCTTATTACTTGGCAGCCAATTCATTATCAGAATTAAGTAATAAGAAAATTACTAGCTAGTCAATTAAAGTGGGTTTATGCTGGCATAATATTGAAAATAATTGATTATCAGAATTAAGGATTTAATTCAAACGGTTATTTTCCATAATATTGTTTATAGCAACAACATAAGTAATAAGAACTAAATTGTAGGGAATATTCTTATTTTCTGATCATTAGTTATCTAAAATCATAATTTCTTTTATCTTTTTGTTGTGTCTACTGTCTTACTGTGTTACGATTTGTTTTGCAATTCTGTTAGTTGTGGCAATTATTCATGATGGACGCCCAATTTAGCTGCTCTATGAAATAATAAGTAGTTTACAATAAAATTCATAATTACTAAACTACTTAAGGTACACAATCAAAATCTCAGAAAAATGCTATCAAATCATTGAAAAAATTACTCAAAATATGTGAAACCCAGGAAATAATTCTTGTATTAATTATTACTATCAGAGCAAATTGTTATATTCTTAAAGTTTTAAAAAGCTGAAGATACTTTGAATAGAACTTAGACTTTTGTTATACATTATATAAAGTATTAGCAACGTATTTGCAAATTAAGAGAGGTTTAGTTTAATAATTTCGCAAGTTATGATTTTTTTTCTGTCGCGTCCAAGTTGCATACATAAAAACAAATACAAATATTTAGTAAATAATTCATATCTCGATAATTAATTAAGCTATACTAATAAAATTTAGCTGTGTTATTTCTATTATATTAGACAATATCCACAAAAAAAATCATATATTGCACAGTTAGTTTGTTACAAAGATATAATGCTTGAACTATTATTTATTCCGACACTTGTATCTTGTGCTGGAAAAACAATTGACGGTTGTTATTTTTTTCATACATTCTATATAGTATTGACAATATTTACGCAGTGTTTGCGATTTATAGCTTCAGTATATCACGAGTTACGATTTTTTTTTGTAATTCTGTTATGTTGTTGCAATTATTCATGATGGCCGCCCAATATGGCTGCTCGATGATATAATAAATAATTTACAATAAAATTCATAATTACTAAAATACTTAGGGTACATACTCAAAATCTCACAGCAATTCTATGAAATCATTGAAAAAATTACTAAAAATATCTGAAACCCGGCAAATAATTCTTGTATTAATTATTCCTATCAGAGCAAATTGTTATATTCTTGTAGTTTTGAGTAGCTGAAGATACTTTAAATTCGATTAAAGATTTGTTATAAATTATATAAAGTATTTGCAACGTATTTGCCTAATAAGAGAGGATTAGTTTAATAATTTTACAAGTTATGAATTTTTTTCTGTCGCGTCCAAGTTGCATACATAAAAACAAATACAAATATTTAGTAAATAATTCATATCTCGATAATTAAGTAAGCAATACTAATAAAATTTGGCTGTGTTATTTATATTATATTAGATAATATCCAGAAAAAATCATATATTGCACAGTTAGTTTTTACAAAGATATAATGCTTGAACTATTATCATTTATTCGTACACTTGTATCTTGTGTTGGAAAAACAATTGACAATTGTCAATTTTTTCGTACATTCTATATAGTATTGATAATATTTACGCAATGTTTGCGATTTATAGCTTCAGTATATCGCAAGTTACGATTTTTTTTGTATTTCTATTATGTTGTGGCAATTATTCATGATGGCCGCCCAATATGGCTGCTCGATAAAATAATAAATAGTTTACAATCAAATTCATAACTACTAAACTACTTAGGGTACATACTCAAAATCTCACAGAAACACTAACAAATCATTGAAAAAATTACTAAAAATATCTGAAACCCGGAAAATAATTCTTGTATTAATTATTACTATCAGAACAAATTGTTAAATGCTTGAAGTTTTAAGAAGCTTAAGATACTTTCAATAGAATTTAGACTTTTGTTATACATTAGATAAAGTATAAGCAACATATTTGCAAAATGAGAGAGGTTTAGCTTAATAATTTCGCAAGTTATGAATATTTTTCTGTCGCCTTTAATATTTGTATTTATTTTTATGTATGTATAAAAACAAATACAAATATTTGGTAAATAATTCATATCTCGATAATTAATTAAGCTACACTAATAAAATTTGGCTGTGTTATTTCTATTATATTAAACAATATCCACAAAAAATGATATATTGCACATTTAGTTTGTTGCAAAGATATAATGCTTTAACTATTATTTATTCCGACACTTGTATCTTGGGTTGGAAAAATAATTGACGATTGTCAATTTTTTCATACATTCTATATAGTATTGGCAATATTTACGCAATGTTTGCAATTTATAGCTTCAGTATATCACAAGTTACGATTTTTTTTGTAATTCTGTTATGTTGTGGAAATTATTCATGATGGCCGCCCAAGATGACTGCTCGATGAAATAATAAATAGTTTATAATAAAATTCATTATTACTAAACTACTTAGGGTACATACTCAAAATCTCACAAAAATTCATGTTTGGGGTAGATTTTCAGCTTGAATCCTCGAACGGAATTTTCAAAGATTCAACTTATTAACCCTCTACCTGGAGAACCGGGTATTCAACTTCTCATTACATTTTAGTAACAAAAAGTTTCTAGTGATACCTCGTACTATTTTTGTTGTTGTAAAGTCCCCTTTTAAATATTGTATCGAATATACACTACAATACAATTTTATGTAAAAAATACAATTGTAATTCCACATATTTTGTATATCACTAACTAAATAAATTGGATTTTAACTGCAAATATTATTCAACAAAGAGAAATACCCCGCATTGTCCCATCCGGCTAGTTTCAATTCAACAACAAACATCACCACTGCAGAGTTTTATTTGAATGTGTTCGTCGCTGGAATAATAATAAATCTCGTTGGCGTGGCGCGTCGATTATGAGGGGCACGTGAATGTTACTTTCCAAGAGAAAACCGTCCAATCACCAAAGTGTGTTAAATGACCGACAGCACTGTTTGAGCGGAGACGACCTACTTGCTGCATAGAAACCAACAAACCACAGCAAAATGCTCTCTAATTAGAAGCTCGCTCATAATGGGACACCACTTGCTGATACAGTACAACGTTTGGGAACATTCAAATGGAAAATTAAAATCCCTGCATTATTCGAACGAAATGATATTACGACTGTTTATTTTGATATTGCTAATATAATATAATGATAGGATAGGTTATGGCATTGCTAATCGCTTTGTAAAGCTTTATAAATATAAATAGAACACAATTAGACAAAATCTTCCACTAAATATTTCAAAAACTGATTTGAGAAGTCTTGTAAACGATTCATTTATTGGAAATAAAGATTATTAGTATTATTATTATTGTTATTATAATTTACTATATTAGTGGATAGCCTATGCCATCGGTCATCCGTTTCCAAACAGATAACATTATCTTAAGCTCACGGATATTTCTGTCTTTATCAAATATATCATATATATGTGCTTTATTTTGAATATAAATTCTTTGTTTTTATCTGTATTTATTTATTAGAATCATATCGTATATTAAACGTGTATTTTTAAATTGTATATATATATTAAATTATACTTTAAATTTTAAGTGTATCGTAATATTAAATTTTTAAATTGCATCATCACTGGTATAAATATGAATATTAGCACCAATAAATTATGATTATGATTATGATTATTATTTCTAAACATTAATAAATATATATTCCCACATTATCCCACATTTTCCTATATTTTCCAGCATTTTTTCATATTTTCCCCACATATTCACACATTTTTTACATGTTCTCATCTTTTATCACATGTTTGCATATGTTCCCATATGAAAAACTATGGGAAAATGTGGGAACTAATGTCAAAATGTCAAATGTCCCCATATTTTCCCGCATTTTCACGTGTTCTCATTTTTTTTATTATCTCAATTTTCCAACATTTACATACAGTTTTCCATATTTTCTCATATTTACCCACATTTTGTATCATTTTCTCATATTTCCTCACATTTTCACATAACTTCCCACATTTTCAGAAATGTTTCACATATTCTCACATTTTTACAATTTTAATCCGAAATCTGTTTGTATAAACATAAATAATTTTGAACTACATTGTAAAAACCTCACATAATTCGCAGTTATCACGTAAAACATTTTTCTTGAGAAAATCTGAGATGTATGCAAATTTATAATTGAGTTCTGCAAGAATTATGTTGCATAATACAACAATAGCATTGAAAATAATAATGCGAAAGGTTGGTTTTCGCTAATTATAGATCCCAACTAGTTAGTTAGATTTTCCAGGAAGGTAAACATATAAAGTTTTACGCTGCTTAAAATTTGAGTGCGGTTATGGATGCGCACGTGCACCACACTGCGGAAATTGTTTCCTTACTACTAACTTTTAATTATAAAGTTCAACTGAGGGGATGGCATGAGAGTCGTATTAAATATAATTTGGTTCGTTAGATATTTATCATATTAAAATAACAAAATGAGAACTAATACACTTATAAAGTTTACAATGTTCCTGTTTTGGGGTGATAATATGAACTGTATGGAAACACTTTTAGCTATTTTCTTCGTTTATTTTATTGTGTAGTTTATTGTAATATAAATGAGATATTGGATGAATACTAAGACTGAATGATTCTCAATATATTCTTAATATATTTCAGTGGAACAATTGTTCACTATTTTTCAGTAAGTTATAAAGTTAGTTCTTCAATAGACAACGCCAAGTTTTAAATACCTTTATATAGCCTGTTTAATCTATTTTAATATAGAAGTACTAAAAACTAATATCGTTAGTATATTTTTTTAGATATCAGATGAAAACTGAGGGCATGATTTTTCAAGTTTTTTTAGTCATTACTAAAAAACGAACAAAAACTGAAACTGTTAAAATACATTCATTTGTATATATATATATATATATATATATATATATATATATATATATATAATATATATATATATATATATATATATATATATATATATATATGTATATATATATAATATAAATATAATGTTGAAGCCGATTGATTTTATTTATGACAATTTTGAAAAAAAATTCCAAGATGCAAATTTTCAGGATAATTCAGAGAGCTCTAACTCTGATTTCATATGAGGTAATACTAAAATGTAAACTGTTTTTCATGGATACATTCATATATTTATTGAAAATAATAAAAATATCCTTATGTTTTATGTATTTTTCGAAATATTGGGTGCAATCCAGGGCCGTCATTTATGAAGTTTTTTAGTCATAACAGAAAAATTAAAAGCCCGAATCCAATGAAACTCTCTAAAATACGTGTATCTAGTCGGTTGTAATAAATCTGCAAAATTTCAAGAAAATCGAAAAAATAATATAAAATTGACAAAAATCGTGAGGGATAAATAAGTAATAAATAAATTTTTGAGTCCAATTTTGGTTTGTTCGCGATTGATATGAAATTTTGCATAAGTATTATATATGTTATTTTGAATATCGGAAGTGATTTTCAGCCAATTCCGTTCGAAAATTCTTGAGTTATTCACTAATTAAGTCAGCTGTAAACAAAATTTAACTATTTTACTGTTAGCTGTAATACTTGTTCCTCATGAGATAAAACTATGTGCATAACTTTTTTGAATAGCCTCATTAATCTTGTTTGATATAATGATAGAAAATAATTATGTCAATTCTATATAATTTTTATATATGGAGTGAAAATTAATCATATAATTTTACAGTAAAATAATATTTCAATCTTTTTTAGTATCCCATAGAACAATATCCTAATGAGATAAATACATGTATTATACAGATTTAGATAGCTTATTTAATTTATTTTAATATTATAATAAAAAACATATATGTCACTTGTATTAATTTTTGAGATATTGGATGAAAACTAAGACCATGATTCTCAATATATATCAGTCAAACAATTGTTCACTCTTTTTCAGTTATAAAGTTAGTTCCTCAATAGATAAAACCAAGTTTTATATATTTTTGTATAGCCTGTTTAATCTACTATAACATTGCAATACAAAACATAATATCGATAGAATATTTTTTCAGATATTGGATGAAAACTGAGGTTCAAGTTTTTTAGTCATTACCATAAAGCGAACAGATTTTTGTTTCTGAAACTGTCAAAATACATTCATTTGTACACTCGACCACCGTAATGTATTACTATTTTATTGTGTTTTGTATAATAGCATAAAGAAACTTTCCTTTTAGTTAATTCATTCTTTTGCTGTATGTAAAAGCCACATAACTCTATATCATCATATCATCATAGATGGTCAGGTATGACTATGTAGCGACGTACATACATACCTCTATATAGAAATATGTATTTCATATTTTATATCACCCAGCACGTTCAACATTAAAATAATAAACACTGGTATCCAAGCGATAACACGCCTTATCTCGCCCCCTATTCAAACCCTTCAGTAAAAGCCTGAAATATCCTTTTACCGTCCAGCTCTTTAGAGCGCGTGCTTTGAATGCCTGTTTATTAACAAACGGTTTTTCATCTTTTTTTTTCTAGCGCGATGCCAATTAAGCGACAACACGCCGCCGACGATGTGGTTAGATAGGAACTGGCGGATACCGGAAACGGAAGAAATTGGCAGCGTTATTATTCGTGTACATGGGAGCGATAACGAGAACGACGACTTGGAGTATGGGCTGGAGCCGAAAAATTCGGGCGACCACATCCCGTTTCGGATCGACAACAGAACGGGAGTTGTTTACTTACAGGATTCGTTAAAAGGCAGGGTGAGTGGGTGGACACTTTTTTTTGTCTGTTCGCACTAATTGTTTTCCTTTGATGGGATGAAGACCTTCATTAGGATGTTTATGATCATTTTTTTTATACAGTATTTAGCGGGGACTGCAATGCTTTCATTTAAACAAACAAATGTTAAAAAAAACATAAATAAAATGATGAATAAACTCTTGAGCTAATAGTTGCATAAAGATGTTTTTATGTTACATAATAAACGACTTTATGTTGATGAATTACATACGAGTGAGTTTTATATCATATAAGTATATAATCTGCTACAGGAATTATAATGTAATTTATTATCGGAATGATTTTTATTGAGGAGTTTTATTTTAATATACATTTCAATAAATTTTCAGACTTCTTATGCAGGGGCATGCATAAGCATGTATATTGTGTTCAATCAAACAAGCTCGTGAAACCTATAATTGAATCCGTTCTTGGAAATCAGTGTACATTGCTATACAGACATAACCACTTTTATATTACGTATAATTTTATAAATCAGATATAATTCCCTCATTTCACGTCATATCTATAACCGAAGATTATTTTATTTGAAGTAGATATCGTCGTTGAAGGCGCAACATAACATAACTGCATTTTTAACCCTATAAAAATACTTATAAATGTAACCACAAATTTGTTAATATTTCCAAAAACCCTAGATGGATTTTTTTCAAATTTCGCTAATGTATTAGCAATATATATAGTCTACTTATTGAAGTCATTACAAAAATTTACCTAAAGTAAAGTATGATAGTTTTCACGATATATAATTTTAAAGTTTGAAGTTAATAGGATCATTAAACCGTAATTTTTTATATTATATAAAATACTGAGTTTCACATTAAATAGCACGAAAAGTAACATACTATATTTTCTGCTTATTGCTTTTATAAATAGACTAATATATTGCTAACGTATTGGCGAAGTTTGAAAAATATTCATTGAGGATTTTATGAAATATTTTCAAATTTGCATGTATAACATACAAAATCGTATTTTTATAACATACTGACTTTGTTATTAAATAACATGGAAACTAGCAACATTGTAATTTATGATTATATGTCATGTATATAGACTAATATATTGTTATAATATTATCGACATTTCAAAGATATCGAATGAGGATTTTTTGTATAAAACACATTTATCACAGTTAAATCCATCGTTAAAAACAAAACGATTAATAATCATTTACTTGCCATTAATTTCAGTTATATTTGCAGAGCGGAGAGAATATGTTCTTATACGTAACGGTGTCAGATGGTCAGCTGGCCGCAAAAACGGAAGTATGGGTAAACGTAGTGAACTCATCAGGGTCCGGAGCGACAAGCCGAAAATCCTTCACCCCGCATCAAGGCATAATCCACCCACCCGGCTTCCTTTCCTTTCCCGGTTTCAACCCAGTCAACCCTTCCCATCCCATACGTCCACCCATACCAGTTACCCAACAAAAAACCTACCCGGAACCAATAAGCAACCTCAAACCCCACAGCATCGAAACAAACAGCACTCATCTATTACCAGTCAACAATTACCTAACAACCACTCCCAAAATTAACATCGTACTACCTACTAAAATCGTCTACAAACAACCGGATGCGGATGAGAATGAACTACGCCCAATAGACCAACCTGTAAAATCAGTACCTGATCTAGCAGTCACATTAGTGCCTGTAATTTCAGTATGCGCAATTTTTATTGCTGTAGGGGCCATCGCGCTCGTGTTCCGGAAGAAGATTTGTTTCGGCCGCACGAAGGCGGTTAAGGAGGATATGGTAGGTTCAATAAAATGTAATGTATGTGCGCTATAATCTTGTGAAATTGCACAGAGAAAGGATTCCGGTGGTGGAGGCGGCGGGATTGTGGTGCAAGAGGATCTAGCTATGCAGCAGTGGCGCGGCCCGAGAGCCTTCAGCAATAGATACGAGCCCTGGGATGCGAATGCCAACCCCACACAGGTCTGTTTACTACCCGTATGAGTGCCAACTCATGTAATGCACTGAGAGTTATATTTTGGAGTATGTTTCTTTTTAATACAATAAAAAATTGTGAGGATATTGACTTTAAATAATTTTAAATAGTAGTAAAGTAATCGTCGCTAGTAGAGGGAAATAAAATGCTATAATTCACTTGATAGCTTATAGAATTTTATAAAATTATATTAGAATTAT
This sequence comes from Lordithon lunulatus, assembly GCA_963942505.1. Classification (NCBI taxonomy): domain Eukaryota; kingdom Metazoa; phylum Arthropoda; class Insecta; order Coleoptera; family Staphylinidae; genus Lordithon; species Lordithon lunulatus. The sequence continues at coordinate 53,886,916 of OZ012672.1, read as the reverse complement.
TCAAGATTAATTGTGTTTAATGAATATAACCGTTGAAAGTCGTATAACAACTATTTGTAGAATTTTTAGAATGTTAAACTTGAAAATTAAAAATCACACACTAGTAGTCGGAAATAAAATGCTTTAATTAATTTTGTGGCTTACAGAATTTTATCAAATTGTATTTAAATTATTCATAATTAACTATGTTTAATTAATTTAAAGTTTGAAAGTCGTATGTCAATTGTTTGCAGACTTTTCAGGATGTTAAATTTGAAAATCGCAAATCCTATACTAGAGGGAGATAAAATGCTACAAATAATTGTGCAGCTTACTGAAGTTTATCAAATTGTGCTTGGATTATTTATAATTAATTTTGTTTAATGAATGTAAAGTTTGAAAGGCGTATGTCAACTGTTTATTGAGTTTTTAGGATGTTTATGTTGAAAATCAAATCCCACACTAGTGTAGGGAGATAAATTCCTATAATTCACTTTATAGTTTACAGAATTTTATCAAATTACGTTTGAATTATTCATAATTAGTTGTGTTTAATTAATATAAAGCTTGAAAGTCGTATATCAACTATTTGTAGAATTATTAGGATGTTAAACTTGAAAATTAAAAATCACACACAAGTAGTTGGAGATAAAATGATTTAATTAATTTTGTGGTTTATAAAATTTTATCAAATTGTATTTAAATTATTTATAATTAATTATATTTAATTAATTTAAAGATTGAAAATCATATGTTAACTGTTTGTAGACTTTTTAGGATGTTAAACTTGAAAATCGCACAATCCAATTTAGTAGTCTGATATAAAATGCTATAATTCAGTTAACAGCTTATAGAATTTTATCAAATTACATTTAAATAATTCATAAGTAATCATGTTTAATGAATACAAAATTTGAAAGTCGTATGTCAACTGTTTGTAGACTTTTCAGGATGTTCAACTTGAAGATCACAAATACCACACTACCAAACGGAGATAAAATGCTATAATTCACTTTGTAGCTTACATAATTTTATCAAATTACTTTTGAATTATTCATAATTAATTATGTTTAATGAATATAAAGCTTGAAACTCGCTGTCAACTGTTTGTAGACTTTTCTGGATGTTGAACTTGAAAATCGCAAATACCTACACTAGCAGAGAGAAATAAAATTCTATATTTCACTTTATAGCTTACAGAATTATATCAAATTATATTTGAATTATTCACAATTAATTATTTTTAATGAATATAAAGTTTGAAAGTCGTATATCAACTTTTTGTAGAATTTTTAGGATGTTAAACTTGAAAATTAAAAATCACACTCTAGTAGTCGCAGATAAAATGCTTTAATTAATTTTGTGGCTTACAGAATTTTATCAAATTGTATTTAAATTATTTTTAATTAATTATATTTCATTAATTTAAAGTTTCATAGTCGTATGTCAACTGTTTGTAGACTTTTTAGGATGTGAAACTTAAAAATCGCATATACCAATTTAGTAGTCTGATATAAAATGCTATAATTCACTTAATAATTTGCAGAATTTTATCAAATTATATTTGACTATTTATATATCATTATATTTAATGAATATAAAATTTGAAAGTCGTATGTCAATTGTTTGCAGACTTTTCAGGATGTTAAACTTGAAAATCGCAAATAGTACACTAGTACAGGGAGATAAATTGCTACAAATAATTGTGCAGCTTACAGAAGTTTATCAAATTGTGTTTGAATTATTCATAATTAATTCTGTTTAATGAATATAAAGTTTGAAATTCGTATGTCAACTGTTTGTAAACTTTTCAGGATGTTAAACTTGAAAATCGCAAACACCTACACTAGCAGAGAGAAATAAAAATGCTATATTTCACTTTATAGCTTACAGAATTATTTCAAATTATATTTAAATTATTCATAATTAAGTCTTTTTTATGAACATAAAGTTTGAAAGTCGTATGTCAACTGTTTGTAGACTTTTTAGGATGTTAAACTTGAAAATCGCATATATCACTTTAGTAGTCTGATATGAATTACTACAATTCACATAATAGCTAGCAGATTTTTTTGGTGATTCATCATAAATTATATTTAATGAATATCAATTTTGAAAGTCGTATGTCAACTGTTTGCAGACTTTTAGGATGTTGAAGTTGAAAATTACAAATCTCACAATAGTAGAGGGAGATAAAATGCTATAATTAACTTTGTAGCTTACAGAAATTTATTAAATTATATTTGAATTATTTAAAATTAACCATTTTTAACGAATATAAAGTTTGAAAGTTGTAGGTCAACTATTTGTAGACTTTTTAGGATGTTAAACTTGAAAATTGCATATACCAATTTAGTAATCTGATATAAATTGCTCGAATTCAGTTAATAGCTTGCACATTTTTTTGTAATTATATTTCGGCGATTCATCAATAATTATATTTAATGAATATCAATTTTGAAAGTCGTATGTCAACTGTTTCCAGACTTTTAGAATCTTAAATTTGAATATCACAAATCTCACACTAGTAGAGGGAGATAAAATGCTATAATTAACTTTGTAGTCTACAGAATTTTATTAAATTATATTAGAATTATTCATAATTAATTATATTTTATGCATTTAAAGTTTCATAATCGTATGTCGTCTGTTTGTAGACTTTTTAGGACGTTAAACCTAAAAATTGCATATACAAATTAGTAGAAGTCTGTTATAAATGCTATAATTCACTTAATAGTTTTCAAAATTTTATCAAATTATATTTGAACGATTCACTAATAATTATTTTTAATGAGTATAAAATTTGAAAGTCGTATGTCAACTGTTTGCAGATTTTTTATGATGTTAAAGTTGAAAATCGCCAATCCGACACAAGTTAAGTGAGATAGAATGCTATAATTCACTTTGTAGCTTACAGAATTTTATCAAATTGTAACTGAATTATTAATTTAATTATGATTAATCAATATAAAGTTTGAAACTCATATGTCATCTGTTTGTAGACTTTTAAGGATGTTAAACTTGAAAATCGCATGTACCAATTTATTAATATATTAATTCCAAGTTGGTGATTCACTTTATAAGGAATAGAACGATATAAAAAAGTATAAGGGCAAAAATATAGCTAGTTAAAATTACTAAACAGTAGATTTTTTTATACATATAACTTTGTTCATTACTTCTAAACTAAGATTACAGTTTAACTCGACTTTGCACTAATTACAGTCATTAATTATGTTTTCCAGTGGAATATTAACGAGTTAATTAAGTTTATTAACATCCGCCGGGGAGATTAATTAAAATAATTACGACGATTTTTACTTTATATTTATTTTGTATCAAGAATCATCGTAAAAGCTCACACACATACACACACGGCCTTCAAGATGGCTTAAAAGGACATATGGCTCGCTTGCTACGTGATCAGAATCTATCGCGGGAACTTTCTAAAGGAAGTTCCTCGAACCCTGCACGTCTACAGTCTGATAAATACGGTTGATTTATAATAATTGCTGACCGGAACAACTGGAGCTCGTGTTTTTATTCGTGTAAATTTGATCGTGAAAATTGTGTTATAACTAGTATTATATTTTAAAACACAATTACTGTTGCTTTACCTCAGACGATAGGAGAAGCTTAATCATCCTTAACTTCACATAAAATATCTTTAAATCTGTTATTCGTGCATTATAGCAGTGGTTGGCAATCTATGGCAGGCGTGGCCCTCGAGTCTTTTCTAGGTGGCAGTTTTCAAATTACATAAAAACACCCATAATATAATATAATGTTTTTTGTTGATAATATTTCAGTGAATGATATATATATATATATATATATATATATATATATATATATATATATTGTATGCATCTGAAATAAATAAATTTCTATTTTATTCTAAAAGAAATTTCTATTCCATGCACACAAAAAATCCGGGGTCGTGGCACGCGAAGAGATGCCTTATTTTTCTCTTTCATATGAAGAGGCACGCAGATTCATGATAATTGCCGACCACTATATTATTGTCTAAAAGTTTCTACGAATCATTCTTTAACAATAAAAATAAAATGAAGGGAACAGTGAAATTCAATTATAATCCTGAATGCATTACGCTGTAATATAAAATACTTTTTGATTTAATAGCGAGAATTTATTAGACTTGTAGACAGAGCGGTTCGTTCTCAAAGTAATTAACACGAAGTTCCACTCGACGCAGCTTAAAAACTTGTCTCAAACTTTTCCGCTACTTACGAAAACTTGCAATCTCATCGACGATTTATTCGTTTTCTAAGAATCACTTACAACAAACACCGACTTGAAATTACCGGGACATCCATGTGAAACAGAAATGGTACCTGCTTTTTCATGAGGATACTTGTTAATCTTAGTTATATTTATTTAACCGTAGTGTAGTACTATAATATTCCTTTAAACCCAGCGCAGTGGCCTAGAGGTAAACACTGGCTGATTACACTCTGAGCTTCTCCCTTCACCGGCAGCAAGCTCATCAATCGTAAAACTGTTCCGCTGGTAAAGGGAGAAGCTCGGGGGAGTGTAATCACCAGGTATTTACCTTAACTTCACATAAAACCTCTGAAAACTGTATAAGATGATTCGCGAAAATTCGCGCCTATGAGGTTTCAACTCAACTCGGCAAGTCTCCAATGCTCAGTACAAAAAGGTAGGTGCGTCTACCAGAGGCTAGGAGCACCTTCCTTTTTGTACTGAGCATAGTTGTGCCAGAAGGTTGGAATGTAAAGAAACATTCTCCAAAATTTTTAATTATTATTCATAATAGGCGACTTTCAGAACTTTTTTACATTATTTATTATGTAACGTGTATAATATGTGTAATTATTTTTTAATAGTTCAATATAGACAACTAAATCCACATTATAATATAAAAATAATACGAAATGTTTATTTTAAACAAAACATTTGAATTAATTAACTTTCATATTTAGATCGGTAATCAATTATCATCGGTACCAAGTGTGAATGATCGTTGGGAGTTCCCCCGACATCGCCTCAAAGTTTTCAATATATTAGGCGAGGGTGCATTCGGACAGGTGTGGAAATGCGAAGCACTAGACATGGATGGTAAGACTAACTGCTCTATTTCATGATTAAGACTTCCTTGCTGTTTGTTTTCTTAACTAATTAATTATTGTGGATTATCTAAGGGCAATATGGTTGTATGAAATTTACATACATTACATTCAAATGCATACAAATATCACATGCTGCTACAATATAGTAGTATATAATTGCAGCCTTTACAACGAATTAATTTATGTGGATTATCTAAGGGCAATATGATTGTATGAAATCATATAAAATAAATATATTAGCATCCTTCAAAATATATGTGGTAATACTATTTTATTCTACTTTAAATTAAATTTATTTTATTTGATTTCATACAATCATGTTGCATTTAGATAATCCACATAAATTAATTCGTTGTAAAAGCTGCAATCATATACTACCATATTCTAGCAGCATGTGATATTTGTATGCATTTGAATGTAATGTCTATAAGTGATTGATTTGATTTGATTAAGCCCAAAAATAGACTAATTCTAAAATTTTAAAAATCAAATTTTATATTATTGCTAATAATTATAATAATAATAATAATTATCCGTGTGGCTTATACTCACCAACATCCACGGCGGTAAAGGCCTTCAAAACATGGATTACATTTCTAGAAATTCCCCTGAAAAAGATAAAGATCCATATTAGAGATTATTTTCACAGCAAAAACTCGCCTGTGGTGCAGATACTGTGTACTTTGATAAGAATATGTTGGTTGTGAATGTGGAAAGGACAAAGTTGTTGTTTAGGTATAAGGGAAGATGGGTAGAGTAAAAGAGTTGAAATGGAAGAGTGTAAAAGAGTGTGAGGGTGTGAAAGCAGATTGGGTCTGATTGCAGAAAGGCGAATCTGCAGAAGATTGTCGTGAGAGATAAAGTGGGTTACTCTAAATACTTTCTATATCTTTATGAAAAACGATAATTGTTTAATAATTTTAGAAGATTATATATATATATATTAATCATTATAAGTTGCTCTTTGTTGCTTCCAAAAAATTGTTGCTCCTTAAATTAATTATATATGTATATATATATATATATATATATATATATATATATATATATATATATATATATATTGTCATTGTTATAATTCTCAGGCAAAGAAGGTGTTTCGGTTGTCGCTGTCAAGACACTAAAAGAGAACGCGACTGAAAAGGAACGATCGGATTTAGTTTCCGAGCTGCAGGTGATGAAAATGCTCGACACACACCCAAATGTGGTCCGTCTGCTCGGATGCTGCACAGAGAAAGATCCGCTTTTTGTAATAATGGAGTTTGTCAGCAAAGGCAAATTGCAGAGTTTCTTACGGAATTCCAGAGCGGAGCGGTACTACAATAACATGCACGGACAGAGCAAATCGCTCACGTCGCGCGATCTCACTTCGTTTGTATACCAAGTGGCCAAGGGGATGGAATTTCTTTCCGCCAACGGGGTGAGTGTAATGTATACGCAGATGTTACTTGTCTTTTCTTACATTAAACTCTAATTATGCCAATTAAATATCCATGAAGCTTGATCAATAAGAAGATATGTTTATAAATAAAATTATTTAACTTGGTATTATTGTATGCTAAATTGATTTTTTGACGATGATACAAATCATACAAAATTTTTGGAAAAATCATAAATGTTTTATTGAATGTATTCGCTACTTAATTTCCACCATGTATATAGATAGAGAAATATTCATGAGACTTTGTAAATATATGAAAAATAGGTTCATCAATATATTTGCGCAAGTTGATGGTGTTATCCAGGAAATTGAGTTTGTAATGAATTTTCTAATTATGACTTGCATTTTCTTATAGTTTCTCTAAAATCACCCTAAATTTAATTATAATAATGAAATATGCATGAAACTTTGAAAATTCATCAATAAATGTCTGCAACTTGGTATTGTTATATGCTAAAATGAATTTGTTTCACTAAAATCACTCTAACTCTAATAATACCGACTAAATATTCATGCAGCTTTGTTAGTATATGAAAAACATAGTCACAAATAAATGTGTTCAAGTTATTGTATTCATGTCTTGAATAATAACGATTGTAACAACCTATATATTTTATAAGATGGACAATTGTATACATAGTCCTTTTCAAACACACATAACAATATATGTGCCGCATTCAATAAAACTTTCTATCCCCAGTTCCCAATAGTCGTACAATTGTATCTCTTTCAATTTTAGATAATCCATCGCGATTTGGCCGCACGTAATGTATTAATCAACGACGAGCACACGTGCAAGGTAGCGGACTTCGGGTTTGCGAGGGACGTAATAGATTCGCATGTCTACGAAAGGAAGAGCGAGGGCCGGCTTCCAATTCGGTGGATGGCCCCCGAGTCTTTGTACGATAATTTATTTTGCTCCAAGTCCGACGTGTGGAGTTTCGGCGTCTTAATGTGGGAGGTGGTCACGCTGGGCAGTACACCGTATCCCGGATTATCCGCAGCGGAAGTAATGAGAAAGGTAAATGTTTACAACAGATAATTAATTCTTCTAGTCTATACTATTACCAGTGATTCTCAACAATCGTCCCGCGGCACTTCGATATGCTACAAAGTGTAGCGCCAAATTTTACAAATACATACAATACAAATAATGTTAAATAAATGAAAAGCGAAAATTTTTAATTATTGAAAATGTACCGTGAAGAATATAGCTGAATACTGGTATACATAGAATAATTGGGTGCAATGATCCTCCGCACCCGATTATTAACTACTAATTGGCAATACGATCCCCAATTTAAAAATTCAAACCGATTTGTCTCCGGCTTCTCGCCATACGACGCTACGCCGGGTGCATGTATCCGTCGTATATTTCAGTAGGGGCAGACGCGGACACTGACCCTCCGTTTCGCAGTATTAAATTAGGAAAGTTCAGAAGTTTCATACCACCATATGCACGTAATATTTTCCTTCTGCAAATACAACCCTTTGCAAGTCCCGTAACTTTATAAAAGTGGTAACTTTATTGTAGTCGCATATTGTCGGGATGGGTCCCTTAATTGGAAATCCACTGCGTAAGTTTATCCCTTTATAGGAGGTAGTGTGGGCGTTTTCATATCGTTTTTATTGGAGTGTCTAGACTGAATCATTTGAATTTATTAATTTAGTTCATATACTTCTTATTTTATGATCATATTTATTAAAACCCTTCTTACTCGAGTTTTATTTCATGAAAATTCAAGTAAAATTCACGGTGAATTTTATTTGAATTCATATTTACTAATGATACAATAATTTTAATGCAAATTATATTATGAGAAGATATTTATTTATTTATTTCGAGTATATAACAGTTACAGCATAATACAGACCCTAGGTAGTCCACCACCCGCATGCAAACATAATTTGGCCGCCCACTGCTGTAGTTAAAAATTTATAATTACTATGATATATGATAGCTTTGATCGAGTTTTCTTCGCTGTTAGAGGACCGATTCTGCTCAACACAGAATGGGGATCTCAGGTAACATACGTTGTGACGTTTTCCCGGAGTTTTCTTCACAAACAGACAGACAGATATCCAGACAGACGGATATATATACACACAAACATCGAAAATATCGGATTTATTTCGACTATTTTAGGCATAAAACGTAAAGAAAATTATTTTTTTTCTCCTAAATTGTTCACGACAATATAAACACAATACCTTCCTTATAGTGTAGTTTTTATTTCCGGAAAGGTATCGCATATTTCGACAATGTTATTTAGAAAATATTGTCGCTATAACAATACCCTTCCTTATACATCAGTGATGTATTCGTAAAGTAAAAACATGAAAGTTATCAGTGAAAAATCGTCCCTGGTCGGATTGAAACTGTACCTTACCTATATTAACTATAAAACGTTCTAAATATACAGCCCATTTCAAATTTAACACCCAACAAATAATCAATTAAGCAAGGTCTTTTTACTATAATATTTCTTTCTAGGTGAGAGATGGCCATAGACTGGACAAACCTGAACACTGCAGGCGGGAGCTGTACAACATAATGTACTACTGCTGGGACAAGGATCCCAAACAGCGGCCGTCATTCACAGAGTGCATAGAATTGCTCGAGAAATTACTCATGACGGAAACGGACTACATCGAGCTGGAACGCTTTCCGGACCACTCGTATTACAATATGCTGAACTTGAGTGATGAAAAGTTGTAAGGCAAAGAGTGGCCCGGACGACAATCATGCGCTTTTCCGCAGGACTGAATCTAATTTAAAGTTGCGGCTATTTTAAAATGCGCGAATGTATTTATTGTAATTAGATTAGAATTTTAGAACGTTTTTTTTTATAAATTAATTAGTATATGCTATGCTGTAGAGATGTAATAGAGACAAATATTGCGCCTACAAAACAAACTTCTATCTCTATAGAGCTATCAGCCGTGAGACCGATCAAGGGAGAAGCTCAGAGGTGTTTAATCACCCGATATTTACCTAAACTTCACAGAAAACATATAGTAAAACTGTGAAGGGTGATTTGCGAAATAAATTTCGCACAAATATATAGGTCACAATTTTATTTCAAAATATAAATACTCTATATGCATCTCTGTCATGCATAAGCTCACTCTTATAGGTTGTTTTTATGTTACATGTAACCAAAGTTATAATATTTACACATAATTTACTCGTGAAAATATTGTATGATATATTTGTGCAAACATACAAAAAAAATAAATATATGTCCCAAAGGATTGAATCAATCAACAATAATTTTATGTAAATATTAGAGTTTAGTTTAGTAGCGCCTGTATTCATAAATGTTTTATAAATGCATATCAAAAATTATTGAATATATTATTAGTTTTTTATATATAATAAAAAATATATATATATAACTTCCGCGTGAAAAAAAAAACTAAAGCAAAGTAAAATAATTCATTTTATAAAGTACTGTATGTTTGTTTTTTAATGTTTTAGTTTAATGTGCAATTGTATATATGGTTAAGTCCCATCCAAAGTGTGTATAATTTATGTGATTCAATTATTAAAAGAAAAAGTAATTAAAGAACTCATTTAATTTCCACAGGGTTTTAAAAAATGTCGGTGTAAATTAAAACGTTCACAGACAAACGAGCGCGCCATTTATTTAATTCGCGCTATCAATGTGTTGCGGGGAAATTTGCGCACAATAGAGGGAAATAATATACTGGACATATTGATTTAAAAACCGGAATGATTGCAATACAATAATAGAAAGCATGATATCTGGTGATATTGGTATTTTTCTATAAGTTAAAAGGTTTTTTTGTGCTGACTTTTTCAATCTTAAATTAAAAATATCTGGTGTGGGCACCACACGATTTTCTGAGTTACATGACCTATTTAATCTTGTATAACATTTTCAACATTTTCAACATTTTCAACATTTTCAACATTTTCAACATTTTCCACTTTTTTTTTACTTGTTACTATGTGTGTTACTGACAAACGTAGCTAAAATTGAAAAAAATCATCATCCCTTACTCGAGTTATAGCAATATTTTGAAATACGTAATTATTCTATATATTAAAAAATCATAAAAAATTCAGTTTTTTGAAATTTATATTTTTGACTATAACTACATTTATATATATGTGTTACTAACAAACGTAGCTAAAATTAAAAAAATTCATCATCTCTTATTCGAGTTATAGCAATATTTTGAAATACGTAATTATTTTATATATTAAAAATCATAAAAAAATTCAATTTTTTTAAATTTATATTTTTGACTATAGCTACATTTATATATGTGTGTTACTGACAAACGTAGTTAAAATTGAAAAAATAGATCATCCCTTACTCAAGTTATAGCAATATTTTGAAGTACGTAATTATTTTATATATTAAAAAATCATAAAAAATTCAATTTTTTGAAATTTATATTTTTGACTATAGCTACATTTATAAATGTGTGTTACTGACAAAAGTAGCTAAAATTGAAAAAAATCATCATCCCTTACTCGAGTTATAGCAATATTTTGAAGTACGTAATTATTTTAGATATTAAAAAATCATAAAAAATTCGATTTTTTGAAATATATATTTTTGACTATAGCTACATTTATATATGTATGTTACTGACAAACGTAGCTAAAATAAATAAAAATTTATCATCCCTTATTCGAGTTATAGCAATATTTTGAAATACGTAATTATTTTATAAATTAAAAAATCATAAAAAATTCAATTTTTTCAAATTTATATTTTTGACTATAGCTACATTTATATATGTGTGTTACTGATAAACGTAGTTAAAATTGAAAAAATTCATCATCCCTTACTCAAGTTATAGCAATATTTTGAAGTACGTAATTATTTTATATATTAAAAAATCATAAAAAATTGAATTTTTTGAAATTTATATTTTTGACTATAGCTACATTTATAAATGTGTGTTACTGACAAAAGTAGCTAAAATTGAAAAAAATCATCATCCCTTACTCGAGTTATAGCAATATTTTGAAGTACGTAATTATTTTAGATATTAAAAAATCATAAAAAATTCGATTTTTTGAAATATATATTTTTGACTATAGCTACATTTATATATGTATGTTACTGACAAACGTAGCTAAAATAAATAAAAATTCATCATCGCTTATTCGAGTTATAGCAATATTTTGAAATACGTAATTATTTTATAAATTAAAAAATCATAAAAAATTCAATTTTTTCAAATTTATATTTTTGACTATAGCTACATTTATATATGTGTGTTACTGACAAACGTAGATAAAATTGAAAAAATTCATCATCCCTTACTCGAGTTATATCAATATTTTGAAATACGTAATTATTCTATATATTAAAAAATCATAAAAAATTCAATTTTTTGAAATTTATATTTTTGACTATAGCTACATTTATATATGTATATTACTGACAAACGTAGCTAAAATTGAAAAAAATCATCATCCCTTACTCGAGTTATAGCAATATTTTGAAATACGTAATTATTCTATATATTAAAAAATCATAAAAAAATCAATTTTTTTAAATTTATATATTTGACTATAGCTACATTTATATATGTGTGTTACTGATAAACGTAGCTAAAATTGAAAAAATTCATCATCCCTTACTCGAGTTATAGCAATATTTTGAAATACGTAATTATTCTATATATTAAAAAATCATAAAAAATTCAATTTTTTTAAATTTATATTTTTGACTATAGCTACATTTATATATGTGTGTTACTGATAAACGTAGTTAAAATTGAAAAAATTCATCATCCCTTACTCAAGTTATAGCAATATTTTGAAGTACGTAATTATTTTATATATTAAAAAATCATAAAAAATTGAATTTTTTGAAATTTATATTTTTGACTATAGCTACATTTATAAATGTGTGTTACTGACAAAAGTAGCTAAAATTGAAAAAAATCATCATCCCTTACTCGAGTTATAGCAATATTTTGAAGTACGTAATTATTTTAGATATTAAAAAATCATAAAAAATTCGATTTTTTGAAATATATATTTTTGACTGTAGCTACATTTATATATGTATGTTACTGACAAATGTAGCTAAAATAAATAAAAATTCATCATCCCTTATTCGAGTTATAGCAATATTTTGAAATACGTAATTATTTTATAAATTAAAAAATCATAAAAAATTCAATTTTTTCAAATTTATATTTTTGACTATAGCTACATTTATATATGTGTGTTACTGACAAACGTAGATAAAATTGAAAAAATTCATCATCCCTTACTCGAGTTATATCAATATTTTGAAATACGTAATTATTCTATATATTAAAAAATCATAAAAAATTCAATTTTTTGAAATTTATATTTTTGACTATAGCTACATTTATATATGTATATTACTGACAAACGTAGCTAAAATTGAAAAAAATCATCATCCCTTACTCGAGTTATAGCAATATTTTGAAATACGTAATTATTCTATATATTAAAAAATCATAAAAAAATCAATTTTTTTAAATTTATATATTTGACTATAGCTACATTTATATATGTGTGTTACTGATAAACGTAGCTAAAATTGAAAAAATTCATCATCCCTTACTCGAGTTATAGCAATATTTTGAAATACGTAATTATTCTATATATTAAAAAATCATAAAAAATTCAATTTTTTTAAATTTATATTTTTGACTATAGCTACATTTATATATGTGTGTTACTGATAAACGTAGTTAAAATTGAAAAAATTCATCATCCCTTACTCAAGTTATAGCAATATTTTGAAGTACGTAATTATTTTATATATTAAAAAATCATAAAAAATTGAATTTTTTGAAATTTATATTTTTGACTATAGCTACATTTATAAATGTGTGTTACTGACAAAAGTAGCTAAAATTGAAAAAAATCATCATCCCTTACTCGAGTTATAGCAATATTTTGAAGTACGTAATTATTTTAGATATTAAAAAATCATAAAAAATTCGATTTTTTGAAATATATATTTTTGACTGTAGCTACATTTATATATGTATGTTACTGACAAATGTAGCTAAAATAAATAAAAATTCATCATCCCTTATTCGAGTTATAGCAATATTTTGAAATACGTAATTATTTTATAAATTAAAAAATCATAAAAAATTCAATTTTTTCAATTTTATATTTTTGACTATAGCTACATTTATATATGTGTGTTACTGACAAACGTAGATAAAATTGAAAAAATTCATCATCCCTTACTCGAGTTATATCAATATTTTGAAATACGTAATTATTCTATATATATTAAAAAATCATAAAAAATTCAATTTTTTGAAATTTATATTTTTGACTATAGCTACATTTATATATGTGTATTACTGACAAACGTAGCTAAAATTGAAAAAAATCATCATCCCTTACTCGAGTTATAGCAATATTTTGAAATACGTAATTATTCTATATATTAAAAATCATAAAAAAATCAATTTTTTGAAATTTATATATTTGACTATAGCTACATTTATATATGTGTGTTACTGATAAACGTAGCTAAAATTGAAAAAATTCATCATCCCTTACTCGAGTTATAGCAATATTTTGAAATACGTAATTATTCTATATATTAAAAAATCATAAAAAATTCAATTTTTTGAAATTTATATTTTTGACTATAGCTACATTTATATATGTGTGTTACTGACAAACATAGCTAAAATTGAAAAAAATCATCATCGCTTACTCGAGTTATAGCAATATTTTTAAATACGTAATTATTCTATATATTAAAAAATCATAAAAAATTCAATTTTTTTGAAATTTATATTTTTGACTATAGCTACATTTATATATGTGTGTTACTGACAAACGTAGCTACAACTGAAAAAATTCATCATCCCTTACTCGAGTTATAGCAATATTTTAAAATACGTAATTATTCTATATATTAAAAAATCATAAAAAATTCAATTTTTTGAAATTTATATTTTTGACTATAGCTGCATTTATATTTGTATGTTACTGAGAAACGTAGCTAAAATTGAAAAACTTCATCATCCCTTACGCGAATTATAGCGATATTTTAAAGTACGTAATTATTTTATATATTAAAAAATCATAAAAAATTAATTTTTTTGAAATTTATATTTTTGACTATAGCTACATTTATATATGTGTGTTACTGACAAATGTAGCTAAAATTGAAAAATTTCATCATCCCTTACTCGAGTTATAGCAATATTTTGAAATACGTAATTATTCTATATATTAAAAAATCATAAGAGATTCAATTTTTTTAAATTTATATTTTTGACTATAGCTACATCTATATATGTGTGTTACTGACAGACGTAGCTAAAACTGAAAAAATTCATCATCCCTTACTCGAGTTATAGCAATATTTTGAAATACGTAATTATTTTATATATTAAAAAATCATAAAAAATTCAATATTCTGAAATTTGTATTTTTGACTATAGTTGCATTTATATATGTGTGTTACTGACAAACGTAGCTAAAATTGAAAAATTTTATCATCCCTTACTCGAGTTATAGCTATATTTTGAAATACGTAATTATTTTATATATTAAAAATCATAAAAAATACAATTTTTCGAAATTTTAATTTTGACTATAGCTACATTTATATATGTGTGTTACTGACAAACGTAGCTAAAATTGAAAAATTTCATCATCCCTTACTCGAGTTATAGCAATATTTTGAAATACGTAATTATTTTATATATTAAAAAATCATAAAAAAAGCAATTTTTTGAAATTTGTATTTTTGACTACAGCTACATTTATATATGTGTGTTACTGACAAACGTAGCTAAAATTGAAAAAAATCATCATCCCTTACTCGAGTTATAGCAATATTTTGAAATACGTAATTATTCTATATATTAAAAAATCATAAAAAATTCAGTTATTCACAAATTTATATTTTTGACTATATGTACATTTATATATGTGTGTAACTGACAAACGTAGTTAAAATTGCAAAATTTCATCATCCCTTATATAAAAAAAATAATATTTTCCTTGGAAACTTTACAACTGTCGCATTGTATTATTTATGTAAGTCAAATTATTCAACTGAAATCTAACTTAAGGAAACAAATTGATTTAATTTCGACAATTTATTCGCCCTAGCTACTTTCGGTTTCCCCGTAAAATTCTACAATAATTCATCACTGATGATTAATTGTACGCCGTCAGGGATATGCGTGCGTTTGAAATGCAATTAAATTATCGTTAATATATAACGCAATTTAGTGAAATGGCTGGGGAATAATATTATTTTTTTGTTTAGCAGTATGAATAAAAATAAATAAACTTTACACGCATCATTACACAATGAATCATTTGTAGATGCTACTAACCTCAGTACAGTTTTAAACAATTCGATTAATATAAAACAAGATATGAATATAAATGTTATAAATACATTCGTTTGGTGTTAAATATGACAATAATAATAAAATATATAATATTTAAATTAAAAATATCGTTACAGAATTAGTGATATATAAACTCTAGTTGGCTAGATTAAACAACATAAGTGCAGTTAAGATTTTACTGATGAAGAATATAAGAGCGTTATTTGTATTGTTTCTTCTAATAGATAAATAAGTGAATCAAATATTGTTTTATCCTTTAATCCTTTCGAGACAACGTTTTATTTGGGAGATATGCTAATAATTCTGTTTTTTATGTTTGTATAACTTATACTTTCATTAAAAAATGGCAATTTAAAATTAAAAATCGTCATGCGACAATGATTTTTGCAAAAATTGCTCGGAGTTTTTGCAAACATCATAAATTAAGGTTTTATCGAATTTATTGCATACTTTAGGGACACCCTGAATAACTTTACTGAAATACATAAATTAAGTTAGTAAAAACCAAAGTAATTTTCAAAAGAAATCCTAGAGTATAATAAAATCATATAATGCCCCAAGTTATAAATTCCAAATCACATTTTCTACATGAATTACTTTAAGGACATTCAAACACATAAACAAAAAAACTTTATATAGGTTACCACCCAAATGAAATTTTACGTCTGCGAGTAATTGAGCAATATCTTTTCAGTTGAACCGAACTAATCCTTTCACAGCGCACCGTGTGCCTTCGAATTATTTCCAATCTTAGGACAATCGGATTACACTGCCTGCGACTCGCATCCCTTTCCGTTTCCGCAGCACAAAACACACGAATTGGGGCATATTCATTAGATTTATAAAATTTATCTGCAATCCCTTATATTAACGAGGATCGCACAAAATAAATAAAAGGTCGTCGATGAGATTTGACAAGAAATGCAAACGATCTATTGGAATCGGATATCATAACCGGATTTCTTACACCTAAATGAGAGTTTGATGTAACTTGATCGGATCAATGGCTATTTCTATTACACGGTGAACCGAGTTTCTTTGCCCGTTTCTTTGCCGCCCAATATTCATTTTCTGTTATAATAAAAATTCCCTGGGATTTCCAGTTCAGTGCCAATGCCGAGTCAGCCAAACGGATCCATACCTACTACCCTATTTTTCCCCTCGGAATGGTGAAAAGTTATAATGTAGACATAACAATTTAAATAATAAAAGGTGTGATGAATTAAATTTATTCGCATATTTTTATCTAAACCCTTAAATGCATGATTTTTTAAAATTGATATTAAATATAGTTCCAAATGTATGATTAGCGATTTATTAGCAAAATCATGAATCATATTTATGCAGATATCTATACAGAATTACAGTTTTTAAAATAATGTTATTAATTAACAACAATCAAACATGTTCACTGTCAAATTAGGTGAACATTTTAAAAGGTAATGTTGCAGTTATGCATTTGTTATATGCATTGTGTTTGCATTTAATTTGCAATTTATATATTAGCCATATAAATTACGTTACGATTAAAATTAATTTCAATGCAATTTTAAATTTAGATTTTAACACGTATAACTGAAATAATAATTAATACCAAATATAGTGAACATTTTAAAAGGCAATGTTGTAATTCTGCAACAAATACATTTAAGGGTTAATATATAAATTATGTTACGAATAAAACTTATTTGAATTTAATTTAGCTGAAAAAACATATAACTGAAAAATCAATTATTACCAAATACAAATACAAAATTATCAATGCAATAGAATTCACCCACGGATGCCAAATGCACATTTGTGTTTTTAATTGTAAATTATTAATCTCCTCTCGATAGTTCAATTGGTTTTTATAACTCTCTATTTGTCTCATTATAAAATACTACCTACTATTAATAAGGAGCTGCTCTGTTATAAAATACTATAAGATGTGACATAAAATACGCTGCGAAATGATTATAGACTCTACACAAAACGATGTAAATCTCAGCGTTTCCCTTTAAAACTTACTTCAGAAAATTCATATTCATTTTGAACCAGCGACGGCATTTTTAAATTACACTATTCGCATGAAATATTGCTGAGGAACGCTACTGGCAGCGATTTATTTTATGAATACATCTTTATTAAACGAGAATATTTTTTTTAGAAAGTGTTCATGATTTTATGTATATTAGTAGAAATTGAGGAACAATTTTTTATGATGATTATATATCTTTCCTATGTTTTAAAATTCGTGAAGGCTTTGTTTATATTCGTTAAGTGGCGGCCATTGCTTTTAATGGCTGTCGTTACCCTAAGGAGTAATTTATTGATATCAAATTAATTACATTTTTGTTTTTTTTTTTATAATATATTTGATATATTTGAATGAAACGGACTTTTTTTCCTTTCAGCGGGCATTTGCTACTTTTACTTGTATCTCCCCTTGCAGGCTGATATTGTACTTTCCACCAGGGCACCAAGATGTAAACAAACAATTCCGATGCAGTTATGCGTAAACATTATTTCAAAAATAAATTTAGGATAATAAACATTCTATACCAATCCTAAATAAAATCAGTTAACCCTATTTAAATCTCTAATCTCCCTCATTCCAGCTCATTCAACCGAGATCCATTTCCGGCAAACAGTTTCGCTCCCGCTAAGTGCTAAATATTGTACCCTCCCTTCAAAGTAATGAATTCTAATTAAGCTGGAAATATTGCACGCGGTTTAAGTTCGCTCGCATGAAAAGTTACTTTAACCCTGAAAGAATGCCCACCTCTAATTAACTCCTGCTGTGGGTCTATTTACTTTCATTTGTTCGGGAGAACGGATGATTACTTTTTCCACGGGGGGTTAAATTAGTAATTCAACAACAATGCTGCGCGCCGCTGTTGCGGTTTAAGGAGGTTCGCCTCGCCGGAAGAAACTTACTTTATTAAAGGTTTTGATAAGAGTTTTGTTGCGTGCTGAGCATATTAAGTTGTTTGTGTTATTCGATATCTGGCTTATATTTTTATTCAGTTAATAACATTCCCGGTAATTTTGTGTTGTAACTGCATATGTACATAATTTAGCTTCTTGGTGGATGAGTAAGCAATAATATACTTATGCAATCTATATAAAGTAGACATATTTAGGTTACATTTATTATTTATAAACCCACATACAAGTAGTAATCTTGTATTTACAAAATATGGAAATATTATTTTTGTACGGCGGAAAAGCCTCACGGCTGATAGCCCTATAAAGATAGAAGTTTATTTTTATTTTTGTACAATAAACTCAATAAAAATACTCAATGATACAATTTTTAAATATAGCTATTACTCTAATACTAAATTATAGACATTTTGGTAACAATAGGAAATTAACCTGATTTAAAAAAAAATCGTAATTCATCATTTTTTCCCGCCCCTCATTCTTATCACCATAACTTTTTTGTTCATTACATTACATCACATAAATAATTCTATAATAAATCATCTAACGTACGCTGTTGATGTAATTTATATCGATTAAAATCATGGAAAATTGCAATGGATATAACAAGATTATTAATTACTATTATATAAGGATATTCTAGTTAAAATGTACAACAATTTAGTGCCAATAAATTGCATGTATTTAGAATTTTCGGGAGGGCTATAATTTACAGCTTATTGTCCGGCCCACCCCGTTACTTATTTATAGCTCTTAACAACCTATGCGATGTGTACACACCATTTGTCTTGGAGAATTGCGATGGTTTTAAGGGACAATGTTTCTTTTATATATAACCATTAGAGATATATTATGGAATGAATCACTAGATTAAACTTTTATTTATGATGGTAATAATGGAATTACTTATCTAATTTGTTAGGTCAAATTGAATTGAGAATTATTTATTACTTCTAGCTTTCTACAGATATTATTTACTGATCAGACTGTATACAGTTAGAAGTTTAATTGTAAACATTAATTTTAATTAAAATAAACAACTACTAGTGGTATAAAAAAATATATAAAAAATCAAAAATTTAAGAAATTTAAATTGTTGATATTATTTCATATTCTATATTTAATTAGGCTCAAAATAAGTAATTTCTTGGAAATTATTACCCAAAATTAAATTTTGCAACAAGGTTTTTATCGCAGGAGCTGTTTTAAATTAATCGAGAGTTATAAAAAATTATAAAAAATCAAAGATTCAAAAAAATTTATGATACTGTTTTATATTCTATATTTAATTTGGCTCAAAATAAATAATTTTTTGATATTTTTCACCCAAAAAACTTTGCAGGAAGGTTTTTATTGCACGAGATATTTTACATTGATCCACCGAGATATAACAATTCTAAAAAAAATCAAAGATTTAAAAAAATTAAATATATGACACTATTTTATATTGTATATTTAATTTGGTTAAAAATAAATTATTTTTTGATAAATTTCACCCAAAAATAAAATCTGTAGAAAGGTTTCTATTGCACGAGCTGTTTTAAATTAATCGACTGAGTTATAAAAGTTTATAAAAAATCAAAAATTTAAGAAATTTAAATTGTTGATAATATTTTATATTCTATGTTTAATTGGGCTCAAAATAAGTTATTTCTTGGTAATTTTTATCGAAAAATAAAGTCTGCAAGAAGATTTTTATTGCAGGAGCTGTTTTAAATTAATCGACTGAGATATAAAAATTATTAAAAAAATTAAAGATTATGAAAAATTAAATTTATGATACTATTTTATATTCTATATTTAATTTGGATCAAAATAAATAATTTTTTGATATTTTTCACCCAAAAATAAAGTCTGCAGGAAGGTTTTTATTGCACGAGTTATTTTAAATTAATGGACCGAAATATAAAAATTCCAAATCAAATTAAATATTTAAAAAATTTGAATTTATGATACTATTTTATATTCTATATTTAATTTGGTTCAAAATAAACCATTTTTGTTAAATTTCATCCAAAAATAAAGTATCTAGGAAAATGTTTATCGCAGGAGCTGCTTTAAATTAATCGACTGAGTTATAAAAAATTATGAAAAATTAAAGATTTAAAACAATTAAATGTATAATACTATTTTATATTCTATATTTAATTTTGCCCAAAATAAATAATTTTTTCATAATTTTCACTCAAAAATAAAGTCTGTATGAAGGTTTCTATTGCACGAGTTGTTTTAAATCAAACAACCGAGATATAAAAAATTGCAAAACAAATTTAAAATTTAAAAAACTAAATTTGTTATACTATTTTATATTCTATATTTAATTTGGTTCAAAATAAACCATTTTTTGATAAATTTCACCCAAAAATAAAGTCTGTAGGAAGGTTTTTATTGCACGAGTTGTTTTAAATTTATTCACTGTGTTATAAAAATTTATACAACATAAAAAATTTAAGAAATTTAAATTGTTGATATCATTCTATAGTTTATATTTAATTGGACTTAAAATAAGTTATTTCTTGGTAACTTTTACCCAAAAATAAAGTCTGCAAGAAGGTTTTTATGGCAGGAGCTGTTAAATTAACCGACTGAGTTATAAAAAATTATAAAAAATCAAAGATTTAAAAAAATGAAATTTAAGACAGTATTCTATATTTTATATTTTATTGGCCTCAAAATAAGCTGTCTTCTAATAATTTTCACCCAAAAATTAAGTTTGCAGAAAGGTTTTTATTGCACAAGTTGTTTTAAATTAATCGACTCAGATATAGCAATTTTTAAAAATTAAGATTAAAAAAATATAATTTGTTATACTATTTTATATTCTATATTTAATTTGGTTCAAAATAACCCATTTTTGATAAATTTCACGCAAAAATAAAGTATGCAAGAGCTGTTTTAAAGTAATCGACTGAGTTATAAAAAATTATGAAAAATTAAAGATTTAAAACAATTAAATTTATAATACTATTTTATTTTCTTTATTTAATTTTGCCCAAAATAAATAGTTTTCTCATAATTTTCACTCAAAAATAAAGTCTGTATGAAGGTTTTTATTGCACGAGTTGTTTTAAATTAAACAACCGAGATATAAAAAATCCCAAAAGAAATTTAAAATTTAAAAAACTTAAATTTGTTATACTATTTTATATTCTCTATTTAATTTCGTTCAAAATAAACCATTTCTTGATAAATTTCGCCCAAAAATAAAGTCTGTAGGAAGGTATTTATTGCACAAGTTGTTTTAAATTAATCGACTGACATAAAAATTTATAAAATATCAAAAATTTAAGAAATGTAAATTGTTGATATTTTTTTATAGTTTATATTTAATTGTGCTCAAAATAATTCACAAGAAATTAATAATCAAAAATAAAATCTGCTAGAAGCTTTTTATTGTAATAGTAGTATTTAAATTAACCGTAAATTAGCTGAGTTATAATAAATTATAAAAAATCAAGGATTTAAAAATGTATGATACTATTTTATATTCTCTATTTAATTAGGTTCAAAATAATCTGTCTTTTAATAATTTTCATCCAAAAATAAAGTTTTCATGAAGGTTTTTATTAAACGAGTTGTTTTAAATTAATTGACCGAGATATAACTATTCTAAAAAAATCAAAGATTAAAAAAAAACAAATGTATGATACTATTTTATATTCTATATTTAATTTTGTTCAAAATAATTCGTTTTTTTGATAAATTTCACCCAAAAATGAAGTCTGTAGGAAGGTTTTTATTGCCGGAGTTGTATTAAATTAATCGACCGAATTATAAAAATGTATATAAAAACAAAAAATTAAGAAATTTAAATTGTTCATATTATTTCATATTCTATATTTAATTGGGCTTAAAATAAGTAATTTCTTGGTAATTTTGACCCAAAAATAAAGTCTGCAAGAAGATTTTTATTGCAGGAGCTGTTTTAAATTAATCGAGTGAGTTATAAAAAATTATAAAAAATCATAGATTTAAAAAATAATAAATGTATGATACTATTTTATATTTTATATTTCGTTGGGCTCAAAATAAGCTATTTTTAAATCATTTTCACCCAATAATAAAGTTGCAGGAAGGTTTCTCTTGCCGACCTGTTTTAAATCAACCGCCTGAGTTATTATAAAATATAAAAAATCAAGGATTTAAAAAAATTAAATTTATAACACTATTTTATATTCTCTATTTACTTAGACTCAAAATAAGCGGTTTTTTAATTATTTTCAACAAAAAATAAAGTTTGTAGGAAGGTTGTTATTGCACGAGTTGTTTTAAATTAATCGATCGAGATATAACAATTCTAAAAAAAATTAAAGATTAAAAAAAATATGATTTGTGATACTATTTTATATTTTATATTTAATTTGGTTCAAAATAAACCATTTTTTAATAAATTTCACCCGAAAATAAAGTCTGTAGGAAGGTTTTTATTGCACGAGTTATTTTAAATTAATCGACCGAGATATAACAATTCTAAAAAAATCAAAGATTAAAAAAAATAAAATTTGTAATACTATTTTATATTCTATATTTAATTTGGTTCAAAATAAACCATTTGTTGATCAATTTCACCCAAAAATAAAGCCTGTATGAAGACTTGTATTGCACAAGTTGTTTTAAATTAATCGTCAGTGTTAAAAAAAAATATATAAAAAATAAAAAATTTAAGAAATTTAAATTATTGATATTATTTTATATTCTATATTTAATTGGACTCAAAATAATTCATTTCTTGTTAATTTTTACCCAAAAATAAAGTTTGCAAGAAAGTTTTTATTGTAGGAGCTGTTTTAAATTAATCAACAGTTATACAAAATTTAAAAAAAAATAAAAGATTTAAAAAATAATATTTATGATACTATTTTATATTCTATATTTTATTGGGCTCAAACTAAGCCATTTTTAAATAATTTACACCCAATAATAAAGTTTGCAGGTAGGTTTTTATTGCATGAGCTATTTTAAATTAATCGACTGAGATATAAAAATGATAAAAGAAATAAAAGATTAAAATGAATAAAATATATGATAATATTTTATATTATAGATTTAATTTGACTCAAAATAAACCATGTTTTGATAAGTTTCACCCAAAAATAAAGTTTGTAGGAAGCTTTTTATTGCACGAGTTGTTTGAATTTAATCGAGCAAGTTATAAAAATGGATAAAAAAATCAAACATTTAAGAAATATTAATTTGTGATATTATTTTATATTCTATATTTAATTGGGCTCAAAATAAGTCATTTATTGGTAATTTTCACCCAAAAATAAAGCCTGCAGGATATTTTTTATTGTACGAGCTGTTTTTAATTAATCGTCTGAGTAATAAAAAATTATAAAAAATCAAAGATTATAAAAAAGAAATAAAAATAATTAAATTTGTCATACTATTTTATTATATAAATTTAATTGGGCTAAAAATAAGCTATTTTTAAATAATTTTAACCCAAAAATAAAGTGTGCAGAAAGATTTTTATTGCACGAGCTGTTTTAAATTAATCGACTGAGATATAAAAAATGATAAAAAAAATATTTAAGAAATTTAAATTGCTACTGAAATGAGTTCAGAAGGGGACGAAGAAGCAAATTTTCACGCTATCGAGAATGGTGGAGGAAGCGCTGGAATGATTAGATATTTTTTATAAATTCTCCTTTTACTTAATTATAAATGAACATTGAGGCTCGATTGTATAAAGCAGATAACTCCCGAGTTAATTTCCAATTCGTCATTCCATACAGACTTTTGATAACTTTGACATATAATACGACGTTGCCTTATAAGGCAGGTTATAAAAAATTATAAAAAATAATAAATGTATGATACTATTTTATATTCTATATTTAATTGGGCTCAAAATAATTCATTCATTCAATTTATAAAAAATCAGAAATTTAAATTGTTGATATTATTTTATATTCTATGTTTAATTGGGCTCAAAATAAATAATTTCTTGGTAATTTTCAGCCAAAAATAAAGTCTGCAAGAAGATTTTTATTGCAGGAGCTTTTTTAAATTAATCGACTGAGATAAAAATTTAAAAAAAAATAAATTTGTGATACTATTTTATTTTCTATATTTAATTGGACTCAAAATAAACCATTTTTAAATAATTTTCACCGAAAATTAAAGTCTGCAGGAAGATTTTTATTGCACGAGCTATTTTAAATTAATCGACTAAGATATAAAAATGATAAAAGAAATAAAAGATTTAAATGAATAAAATATATGATACTATTTTATATTATAGATTTAATTTGACTCAAAATAAACCATGTTTTGATAATTTTCATATAAAAAGTCCGTAGGAAGGTTTTTATTGCATGAGCTGTTTGAAAGCCTCATGTGCCTCTGTGTATATATAAACAGAGGCACCTTAAAAACCTTCCTACAGACTTAATTTTTATATGAAAATTATCAAAACTTGGTTTATTTTGAGTCAAATTAAATCTATAATATAAAATAAGGCTTTGAAATGGACCGTTAGCAACAATTTATGCAATATCTAATAAAAAAAAGTATCATAACCTATAGCTTGGCATTGTAAAATCGAGCCTGAGAGTATTAAATTGTTTGCAGCAATATTATTTCAAATCTAAAAGTAAATAGATGACAAACATCACACAACCACGGGGTGGCATGCGCCCCGCTGCTGAACTGCATGAAAACTGTTAGTACGCCCGCGTCGGTCTCAATGAAAAGTCCGTTCCCGTTACGTCTCACCGGAAAGTGCGCTTTCTAAACGCAATAAACTGGCAATATTTTAATAAACTTGTTCCTACAAATGTGATAATCCTTTCATCATCAAACGTATATAAATCAATAAACATACAATGTAAGTTTCTTTTTTAATCAATTAACACTTACTATATTAATAAGATTTCTATAAAAAAAATATTTAGAGAAATTATTCATAATATAATACATTTTTTAAACATAATCTCGTAGGAAATTTTATCGAACATAACGAGTGTTCGTTATAATTAGCGTATATTTTAATTGCGGGCAAACTAAATTATAATTAAAATAAAAATAATCCAATTACTTTTTGTTATGTCTACCATAAAGGCCTACTATTCCTGAAAATTTGATGTTAATTGGTCATCTATTTTTGTTCTTACATAGGTTTTAATGGAACTCTAGTTTTGTAAGAAAATTGAAAAATATATTTGTCTACTATGCCTTAAAATTTAATGTTAATTGGTCATCTATTTTTGTTCGTACATCGGTTTTAATGGAACTCTAGTTTTATAAGAACATTTACAAATCTATTTGTGTACTAAGCCTGAAAATTTGATGTTAATTGGTCATCTATTTTTGTTCATACATCGCTTTTACTGAAACTCTAGTTTTGTAAGAAAATTTACAAATATATTTGCCTACTAAAATTTGATGTTAATTGGTCATTTGTTTTTATTTGCGAGTATGATACTAAAGGTTTTTTTAGACAAGACAATTTCTTAGCTCAAAAGTTGTTCAAGAAATTAATTATATATTTTTATATTTTTCCAGTCGATCTACCATCAAGGACAAATTGTATGGGAGGAGGATATATAATTTCATTTCATGAACAACTTTTGAGCTAAGAAATTGTCTTGTCTAAAACGACCTTTACATTTCGTACGTACAAATACAGATATTTTTAAATATTAATTCACTTATAAAATACAATCAATCATCATGACATTTTTCATTAAAACATTCTACAGCTCAACACAATACAATAAATCACAGTAATTAAATCACTTTCATATTAAAATATCTGCTACAACTGCCCGAACACCCCTTGCCATTTAAATGAATATTAATGTGACAGTAATTAAATCATAACTCACTTATAAAATGTGTTTGATGTAATTATGTAAATTCTGCGTTTTCTATTATTAACATCCCCCCGGCACCTTTTTGTGCATGATTTCGCCATTGTGTGGTTTTTCTTTCATATGCTATTCCTCCCATAAACTTGGCTTCCAAAGTTTTATGAAGGCACGCGAGTATATATAGAATAGCATAATGGCGAGTATCATCTGCTAGACTTTAAAGGGAGAATGTTCGCCCGATATTGGAAATTTAATACCCTCGAAATTCCAAAGCGATTTATGTGTGATATCGTGGATTTCGTCGTACAGCGTTATACGGCCGGAATTATGGGATAGATTACACAAATAACGCTCATTATATTATGAAATAATTAGCAATATTTAATGTAGAAATCATTTTATGCGTTATATACTGGCTAATATTTGATTAATTATTGATCGATATCTGTACGTTATTACCATAATAATATATCGGACACATTCACTATTTCAAACGACTTGAAATTTGTTTTCAGCTTTCAGCCCCACTTGTGTTACTCGCTACGATTAATTAGATTTAATTGATTAATTCAAGCTTAATATAAATTTAAACCTGATTGTTGAAAAAATCTATATATAGAAACCTGAATTAATCAATTAGATCTAATTAAACGTAACGAATAAACGAAATAGAACAGTGTTCAATACGATTGAAATAAAAAAAATAACACATCCATTAGAAATTGGATATAAATTTCGACGTTAGAGTAATTTTTGCAAAAATGATATATAAAGCTTTTATCAAATTTATTTCATGCTTTAGAGACATCCTCTATACATTTACATACACATATGAAGAGTGCAAGGCAGAAAGGGGAAATATCAGTGTAACTCTAGAAAACCAAATTTCTTGTTTACAGCACATTTATATACACAAACCCCCATATATATATATATATATATATATATATATATATATATATATATATATAAATATATTGGTGTATATAAATCTGCTGTAAACAAGAAATTTGGTTTTCTAGAGTTACACTGACATTTC
This sequence comes from Lordithon lunulatus, assembly GCA_963942505.1. Classification (NCBI taxonomy): domain Eukaryota; kingdom Metazoa; phylum Arthropoda; class Insecta; order Coleoptera; family Staphylinidae; genus Lordithon; species Lordithon lunulatus. Next base: position 53,859,229 of record OZ012672.1, on the reverse strand, counting down.
CCCTTTCTGCCTTGCACTCTTCATATGTGTATGTAAATGTATAGAGGATGTCTCTAAAGTATGAAATAAATTTGATAAAAGCTTTAATTATTATTATTCTATATATATATATATATATATATATATATATAAAGGGGAAATGTCAGTGTAACTCTAGAAAACCAAATTTCATGTTTAGAGCACATTTTGTGTGTACATTTCCCCTTTCTGCCTTGTACTCTTCATATATAAGTAATGCATTGGTACAGTTTAAAAATCACACAAATTAGTGTTATAATTATTACATATTATGTTTTATCACCTATTTATTGATTCACAGTAAAACCTAATATGTAATAATTATAAAATTATTGTTAACCATTTATAGGAAAGTGGTTGATATTTCAAACAAGCAAAAATACATATTCCGTAAGAGATAACCCTTTATATGATAGTGGTTGATATTTTAACGAAGCAAAAACAAATATAAGAGATACAAAGCTAAAAATCTACATCAATACATACTTACTACATCAATCATACACAAAGAAAATGATACTGGTGAAATAAATAATCTCAAATTTATAAAAAAAAATACTATTTAAATCATTACGATATTCTGCCCTATAAAGAATTAAATTCCTTCGGAAATTACATACTAGTGTATGTAATTATACCATTATATAATCAATACTACTGTTTACATTAATATATACTATGTTGTCACACTAAATAGCCTTGTAACACCCCTTCAAACAGCATAAGTTAAGTAATGTTTCGATTACGTGCAACCAACATAATCAGCCCAAGCATTACTCGCGGCATTCACGTACACTCAGCCACCTGATGGTGTGTAATTTAAACCAGCGTCGCGACGCCTGTTTACCAATACATACACCGCGCATCGCATGAAACTAAACATTTTTCAACAGCGAAAGGAATATTTTATCTCGACATGTTTGCCCTTTGTCAGTCCCATCCTACACAAGATCAAAACATTTATATGTCTGTGTTTGTTCTTTCAGGCGGAGCTCATTAACCTTCTGAGAGGATCACAGGAACAACAAGCTCTTTTTAATCAACTTAATTATGTAGATGTCGCGTGTTTGGTGGTGTGGGGTGTGTGCTGCGGTTATAAAAAAAAATATGAAGACGGATTGATGTTTTTAAACGTGAACATGCTCGTGTCGGTGATCAATTTTCGCGGCTGCCAATGATGGAAACTTATATGAATAAAACATATGGGTTGGAATGGAGAAATGATTCGGTGAGTGTGTTTTTGATTTATCTTGTGTCAATACTAAATTGTACGTTCAATATAAATGCATGCAGGCTAATGAACCACACCTGGTGGTACTTTCATTAAATAATGTAATTCAGTTTTATACATAAAATATTAAGGCGTGGTTGTATATAGGCGAGTTAAGTATAGTTAGTGATTATATTATTAAATTTTACCATCATGATGGTAATTTGTAATTTTTGGCTGAGTACTACATTAATTCTATTTGTATTTTTATTTTTATATGTTTTTGTTGTGGTTGGTGATATTGAAGATCAGTTTTTTGTGAGGGTAATGCTAATTTTTATTGTTAAATTTTTATTTGCTAAAGGAGCCCTTTGTCAGTGTGTTGCACACTCTTTAGCCCTCTGCCACATTCCTGAAACTGCTGAATCTCTGTCGCTGTGACTAACTAAATATAAATCCCGCAATAACTTTTACTAGTCACTTTGCAGAATAATATTCTCCACACTAACCAAATAGTTGTCAGATTCAATACATCCAAGATATGTTATTATTTTTCACAGACAGCCCTGAATGGACAGTTATTAGATCGTGTGATATAGTCCGAGATATATTGTCGCGTGTATGAACTCCGCCATAACGTAAAGCGGGGTATTGGGAACAAATGTAGATTTTAGGTAGCATCGCATACTACACTATCTGTTACTTGCAGCTTGTTAACGTTTATACTCCTAGTACACTAGTGGTAACTGATCAATCAACCGATACATACAGATCGATATTAATCAGCTATTTATCGAAGACTGATCCTCTTACAATCTTAACCGTAGCTAATAAACTAAATTAATCTGTCGTCCCTGCAAACCGTGACGTCTCGTCGCCAAGCGAAATGCTATGCATCGAATCGGCGTACACTAGCTCCCTGGCGAAACACCTAACGTACCAGAATGTATGGTTGTTTCCTAGTTCGAGTTTTTAAGTCGCGTTTTATGAAAAAAACTGGGTTGTTTGCAGAGTCCAATTGTCGCGAATAGGGTTACAATTATCCAACTTAATGAATATCCGGATATCGAAAAAAATATTCGCATATATCCGGATAAAAAATAAGAAATTATAGATAATAGATTGAATTCAATATTCATGGTATTTTATAACTCATTTAGGGCCGGTTTTACAATTAGCATTTAACTGGAGAATAAGGCTATTCGTAGAATAAGTTTGAAATATTGGTATTAGGGCCGGTTCTACATATGATATTTAACCGGAGAATAAGGCTATTCGTGGAATAAGTTTGAGATATTAACGCCAATATGTCAATCTTATTCCACGAATATCCTTATTCTCCCAGTTATATATTAATTGTAGAACGGGCCCTTAATATCTAAAACTTATTCCACGAATAGTCTTATTCTAGGGTTAAATATCAATTGTAAATAAATATTTTAATTATATATTAATAACTTTAAAACTGACTCCATTAACACGCATAATTTCATTTCTATTCCCAACTTTTATAACTTATAAGCAAATAAAAGTGTATAAAAGCTCTCTGATAAGTTTGAAACTCGCAATCATCTCTACATTCATGTGGCGACATAGTATGTAAATATGAAGAGTCTAGTTACAAAGGAATATCCTTAGATTTCTACTACTCGACGTGAAGGGCAACGTATGTGTAGCATCTGAAAATCGATCATGTTAGTAAATATTACACACCCAACATAATATAAAGTCAAATATTGTAGTGTGTATTAGTATTTTCAAATATATTATCCGTATTTCGAGCTCAAGCGTTGTGACCCATCGGTAAAAAAATGGTGGAGGCGCCGGGTTCAATAATTTCAAAGAAGTTAAAATTTTTATTAAATTCATTTATATATATATATATATATATATATATATATATATATGTATATATATATATATGTATATATATATATATATATATATATATATATATATGTATATATATATATATATATATATATATATATATATATATTATTGTATTGTATTTTTTTGCCGAAAGTTAGTTCTGTATAAGTTATTTTTGGGAAACAGCGAGGGTAGTGAAACTCCTTTTATAGTATATCAATATTTCGCTGGTTTAATTTCGAGCATCTTCAGGATAATTAAGCAGAGTTAATGAACATAGAAACTGGCAATTAACATCATTTACAAAAAAAAAATTATTATTATTAAAATTCAGCGCCAAATCTGAATTGAAATGTTTTATTTTTTATGTAAATGATGTCGGTCGATAAAATTTAAAACAACTCGTACAATAAAAGCCTTCCTGCAAACTTTATTTTTGGGTGAAAATTATCAAAAAATAGTTTATAAAGTTTGTAAAGGTTTTTATTAAACGAGTTGTTTTCAATTAATCGACAGAGTTATAAAAATTGATACAAAAAAATCAAACTTTAAGAAATATAAATTTTTGATACTGCTTTACATTCTATAATTTAATTGGGCTCAAAATAAGTCATCTCTTTGTAATGTTCAACTAAAAATAAAGTCTGCAATTTACGGCAGGAGCTTTTTTAGATTAATCGGTTTAGTTATAAAAAATTATAAAAAATCAAAAATTAATTTAAAAAAAAAATTGTAATACTTTTTTATATTATGTATTTAATTGGGCTCAAAATATACCATTTTTAACATTTTGATCAAAAAATAAAGTTTGCAGTATGGATTTCATTGCACGAGTTGTCATACATTAATGGACTGACATATAAAAATAATTAAAAAAATCAAAGATAAAAATAAATTAAATTCATGATACTATTTTGTATTTTATATTGAATTTTTCTCAAAATAAAGTATTTATTGATAATTTTCACCCAATAATAAAGTTTGCAGGAATATTTTTATTGCACAAGTTGATTTAAATTAATCGACTGAGTTATAAAAATTCATAAAAACTCAAACATTTAAGAAATTTAAATTTTTGATATTGTTTTACATTCTATATTTAATTGGGCTCAAAATAAGTCGTGCCTTGGTAATTTTTACCTAAAAATTAAGTCTGCAGAAAGGTTTTAATGGCAGTAGCTTTTTTAAATTAATCAGCTGAATTATAAAAAATTATAAAAAAATCAAAAATTAATGAAAACATTATTTATGATACTTTTTTGTATTCTATATTTAATTCGGCTCAAAATATACCAGTTTTAATAATTTTCACCGAAAAATATAGTTTGCAGGAAGAATTTTATTGCACGAGTTGTTTTACATTAATCGACTGAGATATAAAAATGATAAAAAAATCAAAGATAGAAAAAAATTAAATTCATCAATTTTGTATTCTATATTTAATTTGGATCAAAATAAACAATTTTTTGATCATTTTCACCCAAAAATAAAGTTTACAGGAAAATTTTAATTGCATGAGTTGATTTAAATTAATCGACTGAGTTATAAAAATTCATAAAAATTCAAACATTTAAGGAATTTAAATTTTTGATATTGTTTTTCCATTTTACATTTAATTGGGCTCAAAATAAGTCGTGTCTTGGTAATTTTCACCAAAAACTTAAGTCTGCAGGAAGGTTTTTATGACACAAGATTTTTAAATTAATCGACTCAGTTTTAAAAAATTTAAAAAAAATCAAAGAATAAAAAAACATTATTATACTATTTTATTTTCTATATTTAACTGCGTTCAAAATAAACCATTTTTTATAATTTTCATCCAAAAATTAAGTTTGCAGGAAGGATTTATTGCACGAGTTGTTTTACATTAATCGACTCAGATATAAAAAATATAAAAAATCAAAGATTAAAAAAAATTCAATTCATGATACTATTTTGTATTTTATATTTAATTTGGCTCAAAATAAACTATTTTTGATAATTTTCACCCACAAATAAAGTTTGCTGGAAAGATTTTATTGTACGAGTTGATTTAAATTTATCAACCGAGTTATAAAAATTAATAAAAAATCAAAGATTTAAGAAATTAATATTTTTCATATTGCTTTACATTTTATATTTAATTGGCTTCAAAATAAATCATGTCTTGGTAATTTTCACCCAAAAATAAAGTCTGCAGGAAGGTTTTGATAGCAGGAACTTTTTTAAATTAATTGACTGAGTTATAAAAAATTATAAAAAATCAAAGATTAAAATAATAATAATTATAATACTATTTTACATTCTATATTTAATTGGGCTCGAAATACGCCATATTTTATCATTTTCACCAAAAAAATAAAGTTTGCAGGAAGGATTTTATTGCACGAGTTGTTTTACATTAATCGACTGAGATATAGAAATAATAAAAAAAATCAAGATAAAAGAAAAAATTTATTATACTATTATATATTTAATTTGGCTTAAAATAAACTATTTTTAGATAATTTCACCCAAAAATAAACTTTGCAAGAAGGTTTTTATAGTGCGAGTTGATTTAAATTTATCGACCGAGTTATAAAAATTGATCAAAAATCAAAGTATTAAGAAATTAATATTTTTGATATTGTTTTGCATTCTATATTTAAATGGCCTCTAAATAAATCATTTCTTAGTTATTTTCACCCAAAAATAAAGTCTGCAGGTAGGTTTTTATAGCAGGAGCTTTTTTAAATTAATCGACTAGTTATAATAAAATATATTATAAAATTATAAACAATCAAAGATTAAAATAATTATAACTATAAATCTATTTTACATTTTATATTTAATTGGGCTCAAAATACGACATTTTTAATAAAGTCTGTATGAAGGATTTTATTACACGAGTTGTTTTACAAATTGATTGAAATATAAAAATAATAAAAAAAAGATTAAAAAAATAAATTCATGAGACTATTTTGTAATCTATATTTAATTTGGCTCAAAATAAAATATTTTTTGATAATTTTCACCCAAAAATAAAGTTTGCAGGAAAATTTTTAATGCATGACTCGATTTAAATTAATCAACGAGTTATAAAAAATAATAAAAATTCAAATATTTAAAAAAATTTAAATTTTGATATTGTTTCGCACTCTATATTTAATTGGGCTCAAAATAAAATATGTATTGGTAATTTTTACCCAAAAATAAAGTCTGTAAGAAAGTTTTAATGGCAGGAGCTTTTTTAAATTAATCGACCGAGTTATAAAAAATTATAAAAAATCAAAAATTAATAAAAATATTATTTATGATACTTTTTTATGTTCTATATTTCATTGGACTCAAAATAAACCATTTTTAATAATTTTCTAAGATAAATAAAGTTTACAGTAAGGATTTTATTACACCAGTTGTTTTACATTAATCGACTGAGTTATAAAAATAATTAAAAAATCAAAGATAGAAATAAAAAATTAAGTTCATGATACTATTTTGTATACTATAATTAATTTAGCTCAAAATAAACTATTTTTAGATTATTTTCACGCAAAAATAAAGTCTGTATGAAGGATTTTATCGCACGAGCTGTTTTACATTAATCGACTGAAATATAAAAAAAATTAAAAAAATCAAAGATAAAAAAAATAAATTCATGAGACTATTTTGTATTCTATATTTAATTTGGCTCAAAATAAACTATTTTTTGATAATTTTCACCCAAAAATAATGTTTGCAGAAAAGTTTTTAATGCATGAGTTAATTTAAATTAAATTCAAACAATTCTAAAAATTGATAAAAATGCAAGTATTTAAGAAATTTAAATTTTGATATTCTTTTGCATTCTATATTTAGTTGGGCTCAAAATAAGATATTTCTTGGTAATTTTTACCCAAAAATAAAGTCCGCATGAAGCTTTAAATGGCAGGAGCTTTTTAAATTAATCGACCGAGTTATAAAAAATTATAAAAAATCAAAAATTAATAAAAATATTATTTATGATACATTTTTATATTCTATATTTTATTGGGATCAAAATATGCCATTTTAAATCATTTTCACCGAAAAATAAAGCCTACAGTAAGAATATTATTGCACAAATTGTTTTACATTAATCGACCGAGATATAAAAATGATAAAAAAAAATTAAAGATAAAAAACATTAGATTCATGATACTATTTTGTATACTATAATTAATTTGGCTTAAAACAAACTATTTTTTGATAATTTTCATCCAAAAATAAAGTTTGCAGGAAGGTTTTTGAGTTGATTTAAATTTATCGACCGAGTTATTATAAAAATTGATACAAAATCAAAGATTTAAGAAATTAATAGTTTCGATATTGTTTTGCATTCTATATTTAATTGGGCTCAACATTAATTATGTCTTGAAAGTTTTTATAGCAGCAGCTTTTTTAAATTAATCGAAATTATAAAAAATCAAAGATAAAAAAATAATAATTATAATACTATTTAACATTCTATATTTAATTGGGCTCAAAATACGCCATTCTAAATAATTTTTACCCTAAAATAAAGTTTGCAGGAAGGATTTTATTGCATGAGTTGTTTTACATTAATCGACTGAGATATAAAAATGATAAAAAAAATCAAGGATGTTATAAAAATTTATAAAAAATTAAACATTTAAGAAATTTAAATTCTTGATAAAATTTTACATTCTATATTTAATTAGACTCAAAATAAATCATTCCTTGGTCATTTTTGTTCAAAAATAAAGTCTGCATGAAGGTTTTTATTGCACGAGTTGTTTTAAATTAATCGACCGAGATATAAAACTGATAAAAAAGTCAAAGAAACAAAATTTAATTTATGATACTATTTATTATATTATTTATTTTTTTTTTTTAATTTAGTTTCGGTCAAAACAAAACTTTTTTTGATCATTTTCACTCAATAACAAAGTCTGCAGGTGAGTTTTTATTGCACGAGCTGTTTTAAATTAATGAAACAGTTATTAAAAATGATAAAAAATCAAAGATTTAAAGAATTAAATTTTTTGATATTATTTCACATTCTATTTTTAATTGGGCCACAAATAAGTCATTTCTTGGAAATTTTCACCCAAAAATAAAGTCTGCCGGAAGGTTTTTATTGCACGAGTTGTTTTAAATTAATCGACCGAGATATAAAACTGATAAAAAAGTCAAAGAAACAAAATTTAATTTATGATACTATTTATTATATTATTTATTTATTTATTTTTTATTTAGTTTCGGTCAAAACAAAACTTTTTTTGATCATTTTTACTCAATAACAAAGTCTGCAGGTCAGTTTTTATTGCACGAGCTGTTTTAAATTAATGAAAACAGTTATTAAAAATGATGATTAAGATTTAAGAAATAAAATTTTTTGATATTATTTCACATTCTATATTTAATTGGGTTACAAATAAGTCATTTCTTGGAAATTATCACCCAAAAATAAAGTCTGCAGGAAGGTTTTTATTGCACGAGCTGTTTTTTAATTAATCGACTGAATTATAAAAATTGATAAAAAATTAAAAATTCAAGAAATTCAAATTTGTGATATTATTTTACATTTTACATTTAATTGGGCTCAAAATAAGTCATTCCTTGGTAATTTTTGCTCAAAAATAACGTCTGCAGAAAGGTTTTTATTGGAAGAGCTAATTTAAATTAATTAATGCGTTATAAAAAATTATAAAAAATCAATGATTTAAACAAAATATATTTATGAAACTGACATCTATTCTATATTTAATTGGGCTCAAAATAAGCTATTTTTCAAAAAAGTTCACCCAAAAATAAATTTTTGGAGGAAGGTATTTATTGCACGAGTTGTTTTAAATTAATCGACTAAAATATAAAAATTGATACAAAATTTAAGTTTTAAGATATTTAAATTTATGATACTATTTTACATTTTATTTTTAATTGGGCTTAAAATAAACCATTTTTGATCTTTTTCGCATAAAAATAAAGTCTGCAGGAACGTTTTTATTGCACGAGCTGTTTTAAATTAATCGAACGAGATATAAAAATTAATAAAAATTCAAAGATTTAAAAAATTTAATTTTTTGATATTATTTCACATTCTATATTTAATTGGGTTAAAAATAAGTGATTTCTTGATAAATTTAATCCAAAAATAAAGCCTGCAAGAAGGTTTTTATTTCACAAGCACTTTTAAATTTATCGACTGAAATAAACAAAATTGATAAAAAATTAAAGATTTCAGAAATTTAATTTTGTGATATTATGTTACATTATATGTTTAATTGAGCTTAATTTAAGTTATTTCTCGGTAATTTTGACCCAAAAATAAAGTCTGCAGGAAGGATTTTGTTGCACGCGATGTTTTAAATGAATCGACTGAATTATAAAAATGGATACAAAAATTAAAGATTTAAGAAATTTAAATTTATAATAATGTTTTACATTATGTTTTTAATTGGGCTCATAATAAGTTCTTTCTTGGTAATTTTCATTCAAAATTAAAGTCTGGAGGAACATTTTTATTGCTCGAGCTGTTTTAAATTAATCGACTGAGTCGATTATTAAAAATAAATAAATTTATTATCCTATTCTATATTCCATATTTAATTGGGCTTGAAATAAGCCACTTTTTGTAACTTTTTGCCCAAAATAATGTCAGCAGGAAGGTTTTTATTACACGAGCTGTTTTACATTAATCGATTGAGATGTACAAAATCATAAAATATCAAAGATTAAAAAAGTAAAATTAATGACACTATTTTATATTCAATATTTAATTTGCCTCAAAATTAATCGTTTTTTGATCACTTTCACCTAAAAATAAAGTCTGTAGGAAGGTTTTTATTGCAGGAGCTGTTTTAAATTAATCTACTGAGTTATAAAAAATTATAAATAAGATTATTTAAAAAAAATTATGATACTATTCTATATTTAATTGTCAAAAATAGATATCTTTTTATAAATAAAAACCAAGCGAATAATAGTGTTGTGGTTAGATAGGTCCTGGGTTTGTTTTAATCAAGACTGCCTTAACGTCCCTTTTTATGATGATATTCTATAGACAAATAAATAAAATACGAAATCATGAGACAAACTTCAATACTAATTATGTTATGCAAATGTCATTAAGGCTTTGAAATTCACGGGACATGTTTCTTGTGCAAAACAGTCGAGCTATAATAATTGGGCTTTTAGATAACTTGTGAATTAAATAACTCTGGACATCATTGTATATCACTGGAGTTTGGGCAAAAGGGCTTAAGTCAGGAAATGTAAAGTTTACAAGCCGTTTGTACCGATGCAAAGATTTTTTTGGTTAAAAAGACATAAACACCTTATTCGAGTAAAAATTATGACTAAGCCTTTTTGCCCAAACAGAAGTGATATTATAAAACAAATACAAAGCAGAATTGGTGTTATACAGAGTCGAAATAATACGGCTAATGGTGTACAAACTAAATTGTCGTATTTTCTTTTTGTCAAGCAACTATACAATAAAACATATCTCCCTCTTTTATCAAATTGAACGTAGAAACCAAACCCATTTCTGATAGCCTTTATTAATTAACATAAATAAATCACACGCGCCCCTCCAAGCTTATTAAAATTCCGTCCGCCACAAGCAGCCCCAAATACAAAACGACTTTTAAAATTACACGCAATAAATTCGCCTGTCGATCTAAAGCGATGCAATTTTTCTGAGGGTTACGCGTCAAAGCGCCGATATGAATTCTCGGATAATTCGTGTATGTCACACGGAAAATATTGCGAATTCGCGCAATAAAGTCACCCATGCAGCAATATAATATCAATGTTGCAAAATCATCTGTGGCAGCTCGCGATGTGAATTTAAAAGCGAGTGATTGTTTATTTATTATAATGCGATGGAAAACCTATTTCGGGCACGTCCGCTCGATTTACTCTCCTACGACGGAAACTTTTATGGAAATTCTATCGGTGGCCACCGACCCCTAAACATAAAGGATGTCCTTGTGCTGAAGATTTTAATAAGAAATTTCATTGAAAATTTTATATGTAATTTGATAAAATATTTTATATATTTCTTTACTTATTTGATGCTATTTTATGTATGTTTATTTTGTAACTTTCGAGAGAATATTTGTTTCACTTTATACCTTTATAACTAAAATGTACACACAGCTGGAATTATTGGGCTATCGACCCTTCCAGGGATGGGTCGATAGCCCAATAAAGATTGTTTATATATATTTTATATATAATTTTTCGTTAAAATATTGAACGAACTAAATTTTCCCTGCAATTAGTACACAATTTAAAGAAAAAACTGTATGATACTAGATAATTTAGAGGATGCATACAGAAAATACCCGATAAATGTGAATTTCTCTAAAATTGTTTATTATAACGGTCCTGTCATATATATCCGCTGGCCTTTTCTACCACAGTGTGGTGTAAAGGTTCGTCATAATAAGCAATATTAGAGAAACTCACATTTATCGGGTATTTTCAGTATGCGCCCCCTAAATTGTCTAGTATCATACAGATGATTGTTTAAATATTGTATTAATTACAGGGATAATTAAGTGCGTTCAATATTTTAAGGAAAAATTATATATAAAATATATTATTCAATTTTTTGCAGTAAATTTTCTCAGTCTTGCCTTTCGACAATAAAGGTGGTTAAATAATTGAGTGTGTTTCTTTACTCCGGCATCTAAACAACGTGAGGTGTTAACAATCCTCACACCAGAACGTTATAATGTTGTATATAGTACCACCGGATCAATTAATAAATTTGATAATAAATACGTTATGATATAAACCATTATAACATTCATATATTATATTACGAAATATTTTCGAATGTTAAAATATGATAATAACCCCACAAATTACATTTTAATGTACGTTTCAACAATAAATATCCTTGTTGAAACAATTTGCATTCATTATTATCAAATCATCGATTTCAATTTAATCCTGAACAATAATCCCCTGCACGTATTATGCAACTATTCAAAATGTTTTAATTTTAATATTTAATGTCCGATAATTGCTGTCCAATCAACTTCATATTCAGTAATAGACATGATTAATACCGGGCAATTATCTATTTGCAGATTGAATTCGATTACAACGGCACATTCGAGGGTGTGGATTATGGCCCACTGTTCCCATTGACAACAAAGCCACCAAGTGACACCGATAGTCTGTCCATGGCCTGGTGGGTTCAGCTCGCCTGGACGACCGTGTTTGCATCAATGATTCTGGTCGCCCTCGGAGGAAATTGTATTGTTATGTGGATAGTTATCGGTAAGGCATCAAATAACTCAGTTCAAGAATTGTAGTGAGATTGAATAGACGTAATTAGGACGAGTAATTGGTGATGGCATTGAGTCTTATATTACAATTAATAGAATAAGTAATCCTCTTAGCAATTGAATTGCAACGTATATAGGTTGATTTGTTTATACGATGATATTCTATAGACAAATAAATAAAATACGAAATGATGAGACAAACTTCAATACTAATTATGTTATGCAAATGTCACTAAGGCTTTGAAATTCACGGGACATGTTTCATGTGCAAAACAGTCGAGCTATAATAATTGGGCTGCTTTGTAAGGGCTCGCTATATGCCTGACCCTCATTCCGCTTTTACATAACTTCGCGAGCAAAACAGACATGAAGATTGTATAAATGTGGGCTGCGATTCATTGAAATTTATTCCTTGAATCAGTAGAGCGTAATACATTAATTGCATTTTATCGTTTGTAATTTAATCTGAAGTTACAGGGGGATAGTTGTTTGATGAAATTCCATGGAAAATTAAAGTCTATTTTAAAGAAGTGAATAACAATAGTTATTTTAATTGTCGTAAATAACTTGTATTAACAATTCTGCATGTTATTTACGACAATTTTCGCAAAATAACTTTATAACTATTATTATTCAATTCTTTAAAATCTGTATGAGTATGTAAGAATGGTGAATAATGTTAACGTTATTAATTTTCAGACTATATCTCAAAAAAATATAAGACTGAATTAATATTTTTTGCAGTATTATCTCAAAAACTATTATATTAATAAGACTATCCAAAACTGTGTTTTTTTTTCAAAAATCGCTATCAATAACGTACCAGCTGTTTATTAAATAATAAAACGTCTTATTCAGCACCCGTAATAACAAACCCAATCCAATTATCACCCTCTGTTTCAGCACACAAACGGATGCGAACGGTGACGAATTATTTCCTAGTGAACCTGAGCACAGCAGATTTACTACTCTCAACATTAAATTGCTCCTTCAATTTCATATACATGCTGCAAAGGTAAGAGTGCTTACATGTTAAGATTATACGTTCTGTACAACGTTCTGTCTCACAATTTAGGGTCGGCTAAATACTCGGGAATAAATTTTAGCGAATCGTGCGTGTGGAGTTGCGAAATTTACGAGTTACTCGTCCATGCAGGGTGTAATTTGTTCCGCCAAACAGATTGCTTTCGTCTTTATCAAGATAACACATCGAAATGTTTCTGCCACAACAGAATGTTTAATTTAATTTAACAGCACTTGGTTTAATTCCTTTATTATTTTGTGGTGAATGCAATTTAAATGGGTTTGTTTTAGAAGTGTATTAACAGGGATAAATAATAAATAAAATATATTCAGTTTCACAGTTAGTACTCAGCGTAGTGATCGGGTCGTCCTTCTCCTACTGAGCATTCAGGACTGGTGTGAAATCCATTTCTGATAATTCCGGCGTCCGCGAGGGGTCGCGACGCGGGTTACTATTCTCCAATAGTGGAGCATTAAAAAAAATTGATTTTTGGTACAATTGTTTACTAATATCTTGGCAACTATAATATAAGAATAAAAAAATAATAATTTGATTTAGTTAGTTGTTATTGAATAATATTTGCAACAAAACATTTTGCAGTTTTTATCAACTTTCCCCATGGATTTTTTTCTCTAAATTTTCATGTTTTGTTTAGAATTTAATAGTAATCATCAAACATATTTTTTTTAAATGGAACTGGCCATAGTTTTTTTTTTAAATTAATTTTAAAATTAAACTTTACTAATATCTTGGTAACTATAATATAAGAATAAACAAAAATTAATTTGATTTAGTTAGTTGTTATTGAATAATATTTGCAAGAAACCATTTTGCAGTTTTTATCAACTTTCCCCATGGATTTTTTAAAATTTAATTTTCATGTTTTGTTTAGAATTTAATAGTAATCATCAAAAATATTTCTTTTAAATGGCACTGGCCTTAGTTTTTTTTTTAATTAATTTTAAACGTATACGACGTGGTAAAAAATCAATAAAATCGATTAGAAACTAAGTAATGTATTTATATTTTCTGTAATTATTAACACTTACAAGGTCAGCATAGGTTGAAACAAAAAATAAAAAAATTACGCCCTACTATTTTTTTGGCGGCAGTCAAAGTCAAAATTATTTAATTTTCCATATTGCCCACGGAGCTTTTTTTTCAAATTTTCACCATTTGTTGCTAACACAATAGTGGTTACAAAAAGTTTTTTTCTAGATTGACACGGGGCCTTTTTTCTGTGATATAGATTTTTAATTAATGAAACCATATATGTGGATGCTTAGTATTTCAAACTACTTTTAGTTAATGTAAATTCTAGGTGATTAAACTCCTCCAAGTATCTCCGTTGACCGGTGGATAGCCCTATAAAGATAGAAGTTTTTACTGAAAAGGAATTCCATGATTTCAGAAAAAGCCCCATTTAGCTCCGTATATGTTGAGAGTAGTCCATTGGGATGCATGATTTCGTCAGTATAAAATATTGTACATATTGCTCTAGCCTGGAATTCAGTTTACATCGAGATACAAATAAATAATACACAAGGAACACTATACCAGTAATATTTACACTTCAATATTCCTCGAAAACGAAGCAATACGCTCGCATGCAATATCTGAAATTCAACAAGTTTAATCAGACGTAGTACTCTATTATTTATAAGTGTAGAGTACGGCTGGGACAATTAAAGCGTTATGAGTTTATTTTTGGTGTATAGTGGAGATGCTTTTAATTAATTTATTAGTGTAACTGATACAATATTAGATTTGTTACCATTAAAAATACGTAATATAGTATTTTACAACGTTCCTAATTCGGTGTGTTTCGATGATTATGGTCGTTAAACATTACAATTAAAAATTCAATTGTAATATTCAATCACCGATTGAAATATGAAAACAACAATTAAAACCGGAAACAACACAATTATTTATATATATATATATATATATATATATATATATATATATATATATATATATATATATATCTTCTATTTGCCTTTCACCTTTTGGAGTAGGCCACAACACAATTATAATTGTATAAAATGTAAAATTAAAATGATTTGTATATCTACAAACAAAAAATCAGTATTTAATTTTCGACTACACAAATTACACAAAACTTTTGCTCGACACATATTTAAGTAGGAAATTAAACACTCTACTGTGATAATTCCTATTAATATTAACAGATCATCTTTGGAGAGAATTTTCTAGAGGTGTTTGCTAGACACCTCTAGAAAATTCTCTCTCTATTTTTCAGTATGGAAAGTGACAAAAAAATAGTCGGTTTTCTTTGACCCACCCTAATGTCCCCATATAAAAAACTACTTCCACAACATGGCTGGTATCACCTAACAAATATCTAAAATAACGGAAATTCTACGTTAAAATATGTTTTATTTGTATGCAGGAAACAAAACAATGTAAATCAATACTTGTAAAACCCCATATTTATTTCAGTTATTATTCATAATGAGTTAATTCATAATATCATTTACTTGCCTTTGTTCCCGACATTCATGTCAAACGCATATAAAATTATATAGTCGCATGACAGAAGATAATCCTGTGTAAATGGCGGTAATTCAATTACGACTCGTGCATGGGTTCATAAACTGAAATTAATGGATCCGCAGGATAAATTGACGCGATGTTATTTGTTTTACAACAAGCGCTTAAAATCGTGCGAACTTAAAAGAGAAACCATGTGTATTAGTTCCATTTGAATATTCATAGATGCGAGCAAATAAACTGAAATTAACTGCAAATTGCAATTTGCTTCCAGTCATAAAACGTCTTGAAAGCACTACGGGCGGTACGTAAGGGTGGGAACGACTTCAAAAGATTTTATATTATTTAACGTGAATTATATAGTACTGCGACGGCATAAAACGTATGTTTTATTTATTACTGTTCATGTGAGGGTGGTGGCGAGATGTTAGGAAATGGAAATGTAAGAATATACGCGGGACATTCAGACTGAATGCAGGCCCTTTTTGACTATTAATCTTGCATATTACTTTTTTTTGTGGAGACTGGAATGAAAAATTGTTTTTTATTGAGAGACATTGATAGCATCATATAATCGAATCGCGTAAATATTTTTTCCAGTACTATTGGGATTTGGTTTGTTATGGCCAATAGGGATTTAAAACGCTATAAACTTATTTCGTTATATCATTGTAGGATCATTTATTATCTTCTTTTATTTAAACGAATGCCTATCTACAGTATTATGATCGTAAGGCTCTAATTACTTTCGAAATATAGCACTATTATATAAGGAAAGTATATTTATCGCGAAAAATTTGAGTTTTATTTACGTTTCATGACTAATATGGGCGAAATAGACTATTTTTGGAAAATGTCTGAGTGTATGTGTGTATGTATGTCTACGTGTGTATATCTGTTAACAAAATTCTGGGGAAACGGCCCAACAGATTTTGACCAAATTTTGGAAATAGGCCGAATACTCGACATTTATGTTTATATATATATATATATATATATATATATATATATATATATATATATATATAATCTTTTAAATCTCTTTATACCCTTCCGGGTGTCGAGATTGTTTAAACGTATTTTAAATCAATCTAAAACAAACATAAATCTATTGAATTTTCTGTAGGAATTCCTTCCAGTCCTTCCTGTTTGCCGCCATTCTCTTTGCTTCCTGCCATCTAATGCCATTCCTCGTTAATCGTTTTTTCGAAGTTTTATCATGTTTTACATGTTTTTCATATTTCAAATGGTGTTTTTCGATGTTTTAAATCCTGCAAAACATCTATAAACACAGTTTGCAGCATGAAAACATCAATTAGAACCTAAAAATACCACTTGAAATATGAAAAAATTTTAAGAACACAGTTTATGATATAAAAACATCAATTTTGGTTTTATTTTTTTCCCTCAATACCTACAGCCTGTGAAGGAATTCCAACCGTAAACCTCTCGACCGAGGGAAGAAGCACCATTTTTTGTTTGTAGATATACAATTAATTTTAATTTTACATTTTATACAATTATAATTAATAAATACCAAACGCAAAATCTTCTCCTTTTTAAAACAATTCAAATGTGACTTACACCACGCTCATTCCTACAGGCTCATATCGCATTGTGAGATGACAAATGTAACTTTGTAATGATTGTATTTTTATGATTAATAAATATATAATTAAATTTAAAAAGAGACCGTTTTTGAAAGAAATGCATTTTAAAGATCGCAACAGTTTTACAATTGAGTATAATGTTATCAATTTTTTTAAAATAATATTTTGGTTTATTCTACTCGAAATTAACAGTCATGGTTGTTTTATTTAGAATACTTAAAACGTAAACAGATAGGAACTGAATATTTGTACTAGTGGTTTTAGTTTTTTTAAGTTAATTATCAGCGAAATTATGGAAACTTATATTATTATAAGATTGTTGGAATAACTTTCCATTAATAACCGTCTGCTGTTGAATATTCAAATTCCTTCATGCTAAACTGTCGGCAAGTCGCGGTATTGCAATTAAACCGGGTGATGCAGGGACAAAGCTAAACTTTATGTGGTCAACTGAAAGCCAGTTAAGTGGACCCAAAATAACCACCCAGCATGGTTCACGCAGCAGCTTGTCTGCATAACTAAACTGCTGCAATTGCGCTACTTTTTAATAGGTTTTTATTTTTATTTCCCCCCGCCAGATTACTACTGTAGAGCAAACACGGCTGATGGGATGTAATAAAATTACTTGTCGAGCAAAAGTTTTGTGTAATTTGTGTAGTTGAAACTTAAATACTGAAGTAATTAGAAATAAGTTAGCATTTGCGGCTGGAAACAACGGGAATTAAATGCGTCACTACCTTATAAACATATACAAAAACTTCTATCTTTATAGAATTCACCTTGTATTGAGCATTAGGGTGTGAGATTTTTAACCCCGCTATTGATATTGTATATATGTGGACGTATGGGGATCAAATCAGCTGCTCTTAATTTAAACCCCGCTATTGGCGAAATTTCGCGAAATACCTCTCACTGTTTTTTTGTTTGTAAAAAAGAAAATACAAGGTGGAATATATTTACCCTTTTTCACACACAAAAAAAAAAGACTGAAAGGTATTTCGCGAAATTTCGCCAACAGCGGGGTTTAAATTAAGAGCAGCTGATGATGTTTTATATATATATGTTTTATGTTTACATGTGTACATTGCTTACTAGTAAAAGATATAAAAAAAGGATAAAAATAAGTTGACTTAGAATAAAATAAATGTAATAATATAAATAAACTCAAAGTATCCCAAATTATTTTTATTTCTATACTTTTTTTACGTAATTAAGGCCGAAATTTAATTCTTTTAAAGATTTATGGTCACCGTACTCCCCCCTTCTTACCATAAATCTTAAAAATTCTTAAATTTTGGACGATTTGCGTGAAATTTGTTAACACTTTCGCATCTCGGGTTGTAATATTTACAACATTTTCACTTTCTGGTCGAAATTTCATGGAATTTCGGTCAAAATTTAAGAATTTTTATGATTTATAATCACCGTACTTACCCCTTCTTAACATAAATCTTAAAAATTCTTAAATTTTGGACGATTTCGTTTGAAATTCGCTAAAATTTTCGCATCTCGGCTTGGAATATTTACAACATTTTCACATTCTAGTCGAAATTTCACGGAATTTCGGACAAAATTTAAGAATTTTTAAGATTTATAGTCACCGTGCTCCCCCTTATTACCATAAATCTTAAAAATTCTTAAATTTTCGACCGATTTGCGTGAAATTCGCTAACACTTTCGCATCTCGGGTTGTAATATTTACAACATTTTCACTTTCTGGTCGAAATTTCATGGAATTTCGGTCAAAATTTAAGAATTTTTATGATTTATAATCACCGTACTCCCCCCTTCTTAACATAAATCTTAAACATTCTTAAATTTTCGACCGATTTGTGTGAAATTCGATAACATTTCGCATCTCGGGTTGAATTATTTACAACATTTTCACCTTCTAGTCGAAATTTCATGGAATGTCGGCCAAAATTTAAGAATTTTTAAAATTTATTGTCACCGTACTCCCCCCTTCTTACCATAAATCTTAAAAATTCTTAAATTTTGGACCGATTTGCGTGAAATTCGCTAACACTTTCGCATCTCGGGTTGTAATATTTACAACATTTTCACTTTCTGGTCAAAATTTCACGGAATTTCGGTCAAAATTTAAGAATTTTTAAGATTTATAGTCACCGTACTCCCCTCTTCTTACCATCAATCTTAAATATTCTTAAATTTTGGACCGATTTGCGTGAAGTTCCCCTACACTTTCGCACCTCGGGTTAAAATATTTACAACATTTTCACTTTCTGGTCGAAATTTCACAGTATTTCGGCCAAATTTAAGAAAAATTTAAGATTTATGGTCACTGTACTCCCCCTTTCTTACCATAAATTTTAAAAATTCTTAAATTTTGGACGATTTGCGTGAAATTTGCTAACACTTTCGCATCTCGGGTTGAAATATTTACAACATTTTCACATTCTAGTCAAAATTTCACGGAATTTCGACCAAAATTTAAGAATTTTTAAGATTTATAATCACCGTACTCCCCCTTCTTACCATAAATCTTAAAAATACTTAAATTTTCGACCGATTTGCGTGAAATTCACTAACACTTTCGCATCTCGGGTTGTAATATTTACAACATTTTCACTTTCTGGTCGAAATTTCATGGAATTTCGGTCAAAATTTAAGAATTTTTATGATTTATAATCACCGTACTTACCCCTTCTTAACATAAATCTTAAAAATTCTTAAATTTTGGACGATTTCGTTTGAAATTCGCTAAAATTTTCGCATCTCGGCTTGGAATATTTACAACATTTTCACATTCTAGTCGAAATTTCACGGAATTTCGGACAAAATTTAAGAATTTTTAAGATTTATAGTCACCGTGCTCCCCCTTATTACCATAAATCTTAAAAATTCTTAAATTTTCGACCGATTTGCGTGAAATTCGCTAACACTTTCGCATCTCGGGTTGTAATATTTACAACATTTTCACTTTCTGGTCGAAATTTCATGGAATTTCGGTCAAAATTTAAGAATTTTTATGATTTATAATCACCGTACTCCCCCCTTCTTAACATAAATCTTAAACATTCTTAAATTTTCGACCGATTTGTGTGAAATTCGATAACATTTCGCATCTCGGGTTGAATTATTTACAACATTTTCACCTTCTAGTCGAAATTTCATGGAATGTCGGCCAAAATTTAAGAATTTTTAAAATTTATTGTCACCGTACTCCCCCCTTCTTACCATAAATCTTAAAAATTCTTAAATTTTGGACCGATTTGCGTGAAATTCGCTAACACTTTCGCATCTCGGGTTGTAATATTTACAACATTTTCACTTTCTGGTCAAAATTTCACGGAATTTCGGTCAAAATTTAAGAATTTTTAAGATTTATAGTCACCGTACTCCCCTCTTCTTACCATCAATCTTAAATATTCTTAAATTTTGGACCGATTTGCGTGAAGTTCCCCTACACTTTCGCACCTCGGGTTAAAATATTTACAACATTTTCACTTTCTGGTCGAAATTTCACAGTATTTCGGCCAAATTTAAGAAAAATTTAAGATTTATGGTCACTGTACTCCCCCTTTCTTACCATAAATTTTAAAAATTCTTAAATTTTGGACGATTTGCGTGAAATTTGCTAACACTTTCGCATCTCGGGTTGAAATATTTACAACATTTTCACATTCTAGTCAAAATTTCACGGAATTTCGACCAAAATTTAAGAATTTTTAAGATTTATAATCACCGTACTCCCCCTTCTTACCATAAATCTTAAAAATACTTAAATTTTCGACCGATTTGCGTGAAATTCACTAACACTTTCGCATCTCGGGTTGTAATATTTACAACATTTTCACTTTCTGGTCGAAATTTCACGGAATTTCGGCCAAAATTTAAGAATTTTTAAGATTTATAGTCACCATACTCCCCCCTTCTTACCATAAATCTTAAAAATTCTTAAATTTTGGACCGATTTGCGTGAAATTCGCTAACACTTTCGCATCTCGGGTTGTAATATTTACAACATTTTCACTTTCTGGTCAAAATTTCACGGAATTTCGGTCAAAATTTAAGAATTTTTAAGATTTATAGTCACCGTACTCCCCTCTTCTTACCATCAATCTTAAATATTCTTAAATTTTGGACCGATTTGCGTGAAGTTCCCCTACACTTTCGCACCTCGGGTTAAAATATTTACAACATTTTCACTTTCTGGTCGAAATTTCACAGTATTTCGGCCAAATTTAAGAAAAATTTAAGATTTATGGTCACTGTACTCCCCCTTTCTTACCATAAATTTTAAAAATTCTTAAATTTTGGACGATTTGCGTGAAATTTGCTAACACTTTCGCATCTCGGGTTGAAATATTTACAACATTTTCACATTCTAGTCAAAATTTCACGGAATTTCGACCAAAATTTAAGAATTTTTAAGATTTATAATCACCGTACTCCCCCTTCTTACCATAAATCTTAATAATTCTTAAATTTTCGACCGATTTGCGTGAAATTCACTAACACTTTCGCATCTCGGGTTGTAATATTTACAACATTTTCACTTTCTGGTCGAAATTTCACGGAATTTCGGCCAAAATTTAAGAATTTTTAAGATTTATAGTCACCATACTCCCCCCTTCTTACCATAAATCTTAAAAATTCTTAAATTTTGGACCGATTTGCGTGAAATTCGCTAACACTTTCGCATCTCGGGTTGTAATATTTACAACATTTTCACTTTCTGGTCAAAATTTCACGGAATTTCGGTCAAAATTTAAGAATTTTTAAGATTTATAGTCACCGTACTCCCCTCTTCTTACCATCAATCTTAAATATTCTTAAATTTTGGACCGATTTGCGTGAAGTTCCCCTACACTTTCGCACCTCGGGTTAAAATATTTACAACATTTTCACTTTCTGGTCGAAATTTCACAGTATTTCGGCCAAATTTAAGAAAAATTTAAGATTTATGGTCACTGTACTCCCCCTTTCTTACCATAAATTTTAAAAATTCTTAAATTTTGGACGATTTGCGTGAAATTTGCTAACACTTTCGCATCTCGGGTTGAAATATTTACAACATTTTCACATTCTAGTCAAAATTTCACGGAATTTCGACCAAAATTTAAGAATTTTTAAGATTTATAATCACCGTACTCCCCCTTCTTACCATAAATCTTAATAATTCTTAAATTTTCGACCGATTTGCGTGAATTTCACTAACACTTTCGCATCTCGGGTTGTAATATTTACAACATTTTCACTTTCTGGTCGAAATTTCATGGAATTTCGGTCAAAATTTAAGAATTTTTATGATTTATAATCACCGTACTCCCCCCTTCTTAACATAAATCTTAAACATTCTTAAATTTTCGACCGATTTGTGTGAAATTCGATAACATTTCGCATCTCGGGTTGAATTATTTACAACATTTTCACCTTCTAGTCGAAATTTCATGGAATGTCGGCCAAAATTTAAGAATTTTTAAAATTTATTGTCACCGTACTCCCCCCTTCTTACCATAAATCTTAAAAATTCTTAAATTTTGGACCGATTTGCGTGAAATTCGCTAACACTTTCGCATCTCGGGTTGTAATATTTACAACATTTTCACTTTCTGTTCGAAATTTCACGGAATTTCGACCAAATTTAAGAAGAATTTAAGATTTATGGTCACCGTACACCTTCTTACCATAAATCTTAAAAATTCTTAAATTTTAGACCGATTTGCGTGAAATTCGCCAACACTTTCGCACCTCGGGTTGAAATATTTACAACATTTTCACTTTCTGCTCGAAATTTCACGGAATTTCGGCCAACATTTAAGAATTTGTTATTATAAATAATAATACGGTTTCTATTTGAATAAAATTACTGGATGTGCAGTGCTTTATTATTTCAAACGATCAATATAAGCGTTGTATAAACGTATTGAACATTTTGATTCTATTGTTGTTGACTTTTAGTGATATTTTTTCCAATGTCCTATACAATTGTATCGATTTACTGTAATACTGTTTGAAATCGTTTTCGTTTGCAGACTGCATTGGTCGCTACACAATATAAACTAATTTTATACCCGTACAGTGTACTTTCATTCATGTTTACACAAATAGGAACGCTATAAAATTTACCTGCGCACTTCTGTAAAATTGCTAAGAATTCAATGAAGGAGATTCATCAATCTACTATGCATTTTATCACTTAATGGGTAATAACCATAGTAGTTTGGTACTATAATGTTATAAACAATATATATATATATATATATATATATATATATATATATATATATTTATTAATTCCCTGTTATTGAAATGCCTTTCAAAAAAATCGTTATCTCTATGAAATTGATAACAAAATAAATTGGTATTTTCTGTGAATGTTATATTTATTTCATGAATTAGAATAATGTTATAAGCAATTGCTATTTTTGTTTAACATGTTGTCCTTTATAAAACTATAGAAAGAAAATTGTTTTATTTACGGTCCCAAAAAAAAATACTTATATTCAAAATTTTCCAAAATTACTTTGACTGCCATCTAAAGTAATTTGTTATAAACAATATTTAGTTATAAAAACAAAGAATTTGTATCACATACGTATTTTATCGCTAGTAGAGTAAATGGTGATTATTTAGATTTAAGTATGAATACAATAAAATCGAAACTGATTTCAACAAATTAACTATATATGTCACTATATTTTTATGAATTAGTATAATGTATTAAAGAATTTATAATTTCCTCTATTTGAAACAGTTTAATTACACGTAATTGTGGCCAAGTTAATTAAGATAAAAATTATCTGTTATGGCCATATTGTTGCTAACAATAAACTGTAAGATGTATGAAATTTATTTTATTATTTAAAGTTAGGCATGCACTGTGTGCTTTTAGATGCGCTTGGGTAATTTAAAAATATGCCATTTAAGCCTTAAAATCAGATAAAAAGATAAATTGAATTTTGGTGCGGTAAATATTTCTATCAGAACATTGTTGTTGATTAAATGAGCAACAACAATGTTCATGTGCAGTTTGAGAAATGTGTAAAAAAAGAACCTTTATTGGCATTTCCCTCACTGCCCTTCCACATCACAAACCACAACAAAAATGTGTAATATCGTGTATTTTGTATGATTTCGACTATAATTATTGCTATTTACTTTCAGAAACTGGCAATTTGGAAGTTTGTACTGTACCATCAACAATTTCCTAGCAAACGTTACTGTAGCGGCAAGCGTTTTCACCCTCACTGCTATTTCATGTGATAGGTAAATATAATACATAATTATTTCTATAAATTTCGAACTGAATTATAATGAAATTACCGGATATTATTTATACCTACGGCGGAAAAGCCTGACGGCTTTGTATATAACCACTCGAGATATTGTGTGAATTCATCCTCACTAGCAGAGCTACACTGATGAAATCTAATATAATCGAAATCTAGATATGTAGATTACTAAGAGGTGGATTCACACTTATATATGTTCTATAAGGATAGAAGTTTTTTTTATTTATATTTATAACTATTTTATTGCCACATGCATTATCTCGGCCAAACTACTTAGAGAGTAATTATATCCGTTTTATAACAGTTTTTTTTTAAATTTAATTTGTAGCAATTAACACTGGTGGGAAATTATGTATGCTCGGGACGTGTTTTAGCTAAAAAACACCTTTCATCATATAAATAAAAGTCTGTTTATGTCTGTTTATGTCTGTTTATGTCTGTTTATGTCTGTTTATGTCTGTTTATGTCTGTTTATGTCTGTTTATGTCTGTTTATGTCTGTTTATGTCTGTTTATGTCTGTTTATGTCTGTTTATGTCTGTTTATGTCTGTTTATGTCTGTTTATGTCTGTTCATGTCTGTTTATGTCTGTTTACTTATTTTTTATGTTACAGATATCTTGCAATTGTTCATCCATTGCAACCGAGAATGTCACGACTATCTTCTGTGGTTGCAATAATCCTAATATGGATGCTTAGTATGCTGAGTGGATTGCCTTGTCTATTATATTCGACAACTATAACTTATCGGTAAGAAGATTTCATGCTACACATAAATTTAAGATACGAAAGTATTAGATATAAAATTGTATACAGCTTTGACTAATTGGGGCGGGAATAACCAAGAAACTGAACATGCCGCTAAATTGACGTTTGAAATAGCGATATGGGATTGGGATTTTCTTTTATTTCCGTTCCTTATGGACGAACTGAAGGAAATATCGTATATAAAGTGCTATGCTAAATTGTAAATGTGGTGCTATTTGTTGGCTCCTAACTCTAAATTACGTTTATCTTTGTGGGTAAAAATAAAGATATTCATGATAGTATTTGGAAATTTGAATAATATATAAGATAATATTTATTTTAGGCCTAAAAGGGTTCAAGCGGGAATGCTAATGTAACGATAAGCAATGTTTTACAATTCTATAAAAATCCAGTCATTCAAAATTGGGCAGTAATGGTGTGAGATAATTAAGGTAGAAGTAATTATGTTA
The DNA here is from genome assembly GCA_963942505.1 of Lordithon lunulatus. NCBI lineage: Eukaryota > Metazoa > Arthropoda > Insecta > Coleoptera > Staphylinidae > Lordithon > Lordithon lunulatus. The sequence continues at coordinate 53,833,259 of OZ012672.1, read as the reverse complement.
GTAATATGCCTTGGTATCCCTAAAATAAGAAAAAACAAATTTTATTTTATTTTATTAGCTGTTATTGAATAATATTTGTAACACACGGGCTGCCCGGAATTATTAGAATTGTTTAACTTCAGACCGGTACATATTTGGGTCCTATCCATTATATATTGCACTGTGAGAATAACTGTCGTAATTTCCAAGAACAGTTTTTGAGATAAATGCATTTTAAAGATTGCAGTAGTTTCACCATTGAGTATAATCTTACCTAATTGTTTTAGATAATAATTTGGTTTATGTAACCGTGAAAAAAGATTAACAGAGCATTAAAATATCCATAAGAATCTTAAAAACAAAAATCAAAATCTTAAAATTCATTTTAGAAGTTACGACTATTATAATCTCAGTGCGATATATAATTTTATATTTTTATATTGTTTTATTCGTTTGAAATATTGAGACACATTTGAATAAAACAGATAACTCTCGAGTTAATTTTACATCAGTGATTCTATCCTCTTGTTTGCCAACTTTAGCACATAATGCGACGTTGCTACATATAAACAGAGATACATGACGCTATGAAATGAAAAGTTAAAAACAATGTATGCAACAACTAACAATATAATCACGGGTTATAGTTAGCTAGCCTTTATAAAACCGAGCCTGTGTGTAGTATGAACCCTAAAAAAAAGTTACTAAAATTACGTTCACGAAACATAACGGTAATGTTCGGCAATATCACGAACCGGAACTGCGTTCCATTTCGAACCTATATGATGTAATGTCGCATCCAGGAAAGAATATTTTATATTTGTCGCAGCAGAGTGGCCTCAGGCTCAAAAGGTTAATCTAGTCAGAATCGTGAAACTAATCTGACAATCGTAGCTGGCTACATTAGTCTGTCTCTCATAAGAATTCTCCTATTGTGCACTAATTTTATTACGTATGTAAATATGACACTGGAAATTATTCGCAAAAATAATTATAATTTTTCATTGCATTTAAAATTTAAAATAGTTTCTTCGTTCTTTTCAAACTGATTTAGAAATCAAAGATGCGTTTTACATGGAGATTTATTCGAGCATTTCAATCTAAAGGCTAATTGATACAAATAGATCGTAATGGGATTCAAATGTATTCCGCAATTATATTCTTTATTAATGAACGAGAAATCCATCCAAACATTCTAAAGCAATGTAATTATTTTGAAGCAGATTAATTACCTATTTAAATTAGATGGAAATATAGAATGTATCAGCGTGGTACATAATTGATTTTAATTCAACGATAGGATTTAGTGCATGTTTAATTAAATTTATTTATTTATATAAGTATGAATTCAACTCGTAGCAATCTACATATCTGGATTTAGAGTAGCTCAGCTAGTGAGGATAAATTGGTTGATCTACTCTGTATACTTTTACTCATGTAAATGGCAAATTTTAAAACCTAATTTTTATTATCTTCAAATTCGTTACATTACATTAAGTGAATATCAAACATCCGAGCCTTCTGCCAGGGATCGTATGCTGTGTTTTATATGTGTATGACTATGAAAATGACTTTGAAAATGACTGTAAAAATGCGAGAAAAAATATAAAACAAATTAATTAATAAATGACATTAATTTAATCATAGAAAATAACAGATAATAGTGTAGTGCATAGTTCAAGTCGTTTGAAATAGTGGACGGGCATAGTCAGGTAGGTAGGGGCCACCCGCCCACCTCACCTTTGTTCGCATAGTTTTTCTATAGGATACCACTCTTCTTGGAATAGTTTAATATATAAAACGTTTGTATCCATTACAAAAAGTATGCGAGCGAAGGTGGGGTGGGCGGGTGGCCCCTACCAACCTGCCTATGCCCGTCCTCTATTTCAAACGACTTGAACTATGCAGTACACTATTATTCGTTATTTTCTATGATTAAATTAATGTCATTTACTAATTTAAGACTAATTAAAAAATATATGTGAAAAATAATGTAATGTTCAATTCGTTTGAAATAGTGGACGGGCATAGGCAGGTTGCTAGGGGACACCCGCCCACCCCACCTTTGCTCGCATACTTTTTGTAATGGATATAAATGTTTTATATTGTTTAAACTATTCCAAGAAGAGTGTTATGCTATGGAAAAACTATGCGAACAAAGGTGGGGTGGGCGGGTGGCCCCTACCTACCTGACTATGCCCGTCCACTATTTCAAATGACTTGAACTATGCATTACATTATTTTCACATATATTTTTTAATTAGTCTTCAATTAATAAATGACATTAATTTAATCATAGAAAATAACAGATAATAGTGTAGTGCATAGTTCAAGTCGTTTGAAATAGTGGACGGGCATAGTTTGGTTGGTAGGGGACACCCGCCCACCCCACATTTGCTCGTATAGTTTTTTCATTGGATATAGATGTTTTGTATTGTTTAAACTATTCCAAGAAGAGTGTTATCGTACGAAAAAACTATTCGAGCAAAGGTGGGGTGGGCTGGTGGCCCCTACCAACCAAACTATGCCCGTCCACTATTTCAAACGACTTGAACTCTGCACTACATGATTTCTCACATGTTTTTACGAATTAGTCTTAAATTAATAAATGACATTAATTTAACCGTGGAAAGTAACGGATAACAGTGTAGTGCAGAGTTCAAGTCGTTAGAAATAGTGTACGAGCATAGTTTTTTCCTTGGATATAGATATTTTATATTGTTTAAACTATTCCAAGAAGAGTGTTATCCTATGGAAAAACTATACGAACAAAGGTAGGGTGGGCGGGCGGCCCCTACCAATCAAACTATGCCCGTTTACTATTTCAAACGGCTTGAACTATGCACTACACTATTATCCGTTATTTTCTATGATTAAATTAATATCATTTATTAACTTAAGACTAATTAAAAAATATATGTGAAAATAATGTAATGCATAGTTCAAGTCGTTTGAAATAGTGGACGGGCATAGTCAGGTTGGTAGGGGCCGCCCGCCCACCCCACCTTTATTCGCATAGTTTTTCCATAGGATAACACTCTTCTTGGAATAGTTTAAACTATATACATATATATATATATATATATATATATATATATATATATATATATATATATATGTATATTTATATAACCGTGAGATTCACCACTATGTTGGCCAGCAGATGGCGATAATCGTTTCCTACAGAGAGAAAATTGCATTACTTTCTATATAAACCACTTGGGATTCTAGATCTCTAAATTACTGTTTAACAAAAAAAATTCGAATACCCTTTTAGGAAATTGAAGCATTTCTTATGGAAACATGTTTGGCAATTCGGAAATTTCCAAACCCAATCTTCATTACCATCATATTCATTACATTAGTAACTGGATATTAACCCTGCGAGCTTTTGCTGGGTATTATATGTGTATATGACTGTTACCACTGAGGACAGAATTTGCTAAGTTGTTCGCATTTATTTACAGATATCGTGGAAATGTGAGAACTGCATGCATTCTGATCTGGCCCGACGGTCAACCCACAGACTCAAGAATGGATTTTATGTGAGTATACAATAGCATAAATACACTAATGGGACTTGATAAATGTTTCAATATGTGTAGTCGTTCAAGAATTATTAACATAAATTGTTTTCTCCTGGCTGGCATCTGGCTTAATTGTAGCATCACACTACATTGTAGCTTCGGCTGGCCTATAGTGCTCCCACATTTCGTATCACTCAAACATGAGCTATGTATTTTAGATGAAATTCAGAAATATCATCAATGGGCGGGCTTGATTTATTCGCGTTGAACCAAAAAGATTTCTCCTGCATGCATTGAATGCTTCGCAGCTAGCCATTTCATGTAGTGGGGATTCTTTCTTTCCCCACAACTTTTACACGTTGGTTATTTGATTATCCTCACAGTGTGCATATGTTTATTTCATGTGTAAAGATTCTACAATATTCCTTAATTATTTTCTATTTAGTTTTAGGATTTCTCCTCCTTTCGCCTTTCGGATTTCGCCTCCTTTCTGGGAGCCTTAATAAACATCTTTGAGTATTTCATTCCTGTTTGGGTTTCCCAGTATCGGTGGTGGTTCTATCGTACTTTCTCAAGATATTCCCAATGAAAGACCGTTGGGAATATCTTGTCTAGTAAAGCTATTAAATAAATATATAAGAACATGGTATCGGGATACCATACAGCCCTGAACCAACTTGCGGGCAAGTTTTGTTTAGGGCTAATGAAATAAAATTCATTAGTGCGAAAGGCGAAAGTAGGAGAAATCCTAAAACTAAATAGAAAAACTAATTAAGAAATATTGTAGAATCATTACACATTAAATAAACATATGCACACTGTGGGGATAATCAAATAACCAACGTGTAAAAACTGTGGGGAAAAAAAAGAATCCCCACTACATGAAATAGCTAGCTGCGAAGCATTTAATGCATGCAGGAAAAAGCTTTTTGCCATTTTCAATCCTTTTGGTGTCTTTAATTCCCTGTGCCCATACACATGATTCTCTATTTTTATTTTGAGCTCCCAGTATCATTAGGTCTTCAATATATTATATGATAACTCTAGAGTTATTCATGTTGGAGTATTGTACTCTTAGCACTGCTTGAGTGAGTATCTATCACAATATTAATGTCCATCTTTGTATAGTGTCTTTTCAATAAAGTTTTAATTGCCAGGGTTTCTGCTTGGAATACGGAGGTATACTTCGCCCAGCTGGTGACTTGTGCCTCCTATCGAGCAGTTCTCATATACTCCTACACCTGTTTCTTTGTTAGTTTTAAATTTATTGGGGAACCAGAATGATCCTATGAGTTTTTGCATTTATTTCCATTTTATCCTATCAGGTATTTTTACGTTGTAAAGGTTTCATCATGAGGAGTGGTTTTATTATCTTGTCGGGAAACATGTGTTGTTCTGTTTTCTCGAAAGCTAGTTGGGCATAATCTGTGGGTAATTTTTTTTCTACGGGAGAATATAAATATCTCTATTTCGCATGCGACAGTATGAAACTGCTTCATATTGTCGCATGCGAATTCGAGATATTCATATTCTGATGTTCTCATATATTTTTCATTTTCGCCACCTTAGTTGAATCTAGATTTTCTTAAAGCATCCCTCGAAATAGAGATATTAATATTCTGCTGTTCTCAAACATTTTTCATTCTCGGCACCTTAGTTGAATCTAGATTTTCTTAAGGTGTCCATTGTATAATTATATTAAGTATATTTTGTGAAGAGAAACAACAAATAACACTGGGAACCTATAAGATCGAAAGGGTAATCAGGTACAAATAACTCGTGCAAATCATAATCATATAGAAAGGCAATCAAGTATTGGAAATAAATTAACGAATAAGATAAACATAGGCAGCACTTGAGGTAATACAGAAATGCTGATATCATATGTAGGAATATATTGGTTTGAGAATCGAGGTGGGGTTTACTACCAGTTAAACCCCACCTCGATTGTCAAACCAATATATTCCTACATATGAAATCAACATTTCTGTATTACCTCAAGTGCTGCCTATGTTTATCTTATTTATTTGGCCCTGAATGGATCGGAATCCAGCACTTCCCGGGGGAGAATGTCTTATTGACCTTCCAGTATCATTAGGTCTTCACTATATTATATGATGACTCTAGAGTATCTATTGTAGGCGTCTTTGAAGATTCCCTACCTCAAGCCAAAAAAAGGCAGCACTTAATATAATAACTTATACTAAAAGATATCTTAATTCTGAACATTCCCATGAAATTAACTAATGAACTATACAACCAGTGTATCTTACCTATGAATCACAAACTTGAACATTCACAAAATAATTCTAAAAAATTAAAAACAAATTAAGGAGCTGAAAAAAGATGAATACTAGGCATATCTCTAAAAGATTGTAAAATAAATACCTGGATCATGGAGAAGTCACAAGTCCAAGATGTGGTCAAACCTATTGTCATCACGAAATGGAACTAATAGGGACATGCAGCAAGAGACTAGGATACATGTAGCGGGAAGCTCATTAGATGAAGGCCATGGTCGAAGAAAATAAACACACGTCGGCCCCAGATGAGGTGAAGTGACAACCTGAAAGACACCGCAGGGCTAAATTAGTATCAAAACCGAGATAGACTTAATGAAGTCTTGTATGCATAGGGTAGAAAACAGTTAAAAAAATACTTTGTGAAATAATAAATAATTACAGGTATTTTGATATGGCGCCGCGGCTGACACTGATACAGAGCATTAATCCTCCTCTGCCCCATATGTGTATATGATCGATTTTCGTAATTCAGGACGACTACAAACGTTAAAGCATTCATCAATTCCCGTTAGTGCATAAAAACGTATAAAAAGCATTTTCTTGTAATATTTTACATATTCTCTTCGCAATCGGAATATATATATATATATATATATATATATATATATATATATATAATATCATTTAAGAATTTAAAACTTCCGATATCGTTTAGTCAGTATCTCAAGCATTTTAACATAAATATCGTACAGTTTTACTGCGTTTTTCATCGATTGTAATATGTTCCCTGCAAACAGCTACATGCCCTAGCTCGTGCCATCCAAAATTACGAGCAACACAATAACGGAAACATCTGCGAGTAAGAAATGAAATTGCCAATTTAATTCACAAGCCACATATTATATGTATATGTATGTATGTATATTAATACTTTTGATTGAGATATATTTCATTTAAATATTTAAATCTAATATAATAGTGACACAAAAGTCTTTGAGAGATAGATAATTGATATGCAAATATCCAATAGTCGTAAATTGAAGTAATAAGTGTCTAGAAATAATACAAATGTTTTAAGTAAAATTTTTATTTTTTTAAATAAAAATAAAATATTGGATACTAACATTTTCAAAAAAATATTGGATTGAATCGACGTCTACTTTGTGATAATTCATTATAATAATAAATAAAACAAAGAAAAATTCGATTTATTTATTATTAAAAATAAAATAATAATTCATATCATGACAAATAAGATTGAAAATATCGGTATGTTTAATTTCGTTGTCCCAAACAATGAATTTTCGGTAGATTTTTGTAATTGCAGCTTAAATTACAAAAATCTACTGAAAATTCATTGTTTGGGACAACGAAATTAAAAATACCGGAATTTCACTTAGTAATTATTTTAAAAATACAATAAATATTGATTATTGTTTAAAAATACAATAATCAATATTGATTGTACATATTTTTAAAATAATTACTAAGTAAAATTCCGGTATTTTTAATGTCGTTGTCCCAAACAATGAATTTTCAGTAGATTTTTGTAATTTAAGCTGCAATTACAAAACCAGCAAATGGTTACTAATCAAAACCAATCCTCCAGATAACCCTGAAAAAACTCGAAAATAAATAAAGACATATTGATTGATTATAAAACTAGTTTCATTGCGCTTTGCTGGTTTACTTCTTCTTAACAGAACCAATACCTTAAATAAAAGCATACTAATAGCAGATACAATAGCATATAACAAAATATTAAAAGTTACAAAGAGATTCAGTAAAATAAAAAAATTCAGAGAAAATCCGAGGAAAGATATAATAAAAGATAGAGATTATTTATCTCTGTACTAATAGCAGATACTAATGTTGCAGCAAAAAAAACTACTCAAATTTCAACATAAAATTGACACTCGTCATAATGTATTAGTTTATTTATTTTTTTATTTATTAAATAACTAAATCAACGTCATACATAAAATACTCATCAACCCAAGATTCTTTTTATCAGCTTCGCCACTCGACACTCTTCTTACATAACGTAAATAATATAAAAGGGGAGAGGAGGCTATTGTAAGCCAAACCACGCGTATATAATATGAAAAAATCGTCATATATATCATGTCACAAACAACTTCAATTTAAACTTACTAAAAGAAATCCTGCTTAAATCTCTACACATTTTCCTTAATAATTTCCTCGCTTTCTCTCCGGCGTGTATATCAATGTCAGAAACATGATGCGACTCAAGTTCAGAGACGCGACAGATAGATATATTTGCGTACTATGTACAGTTCTCATTAAAATATATAGCATATATTGTTGGAAAATAATTTAAATGTATCATCATATTTTTCGTAAAAAGACACATATTTAAAAAATATTTAGTATAACTATACAAATATACATTTAGAACATAATACCAGGGATATAATACTACACATAAGATCACAAGAACAATCACTTAACAAAGGATCTCTCATTCACAAGTATAACAAGCGGAATAAAGAACAACTCAGGCACATTTTAATTGTGATCATGTTTATATGTGAATCCTGTTACAGAAAATGACAAATATATATTTTATTTTACACTTTACTTTACACTTTACTCTACACTTTACTTTACACTTTACTTTACACTTTACTTTACACTTTACTTTACACTTTACTTTACACTTTACTTTACACTTTACTTTACACTTTACTTTACACTTTACTTTACACTTTACTTTACACTTTACTTTACACTTTACTTTACACTTTACTTTACACTTTACTTTACACTTTACTTTACACTTTACTTTACACTTTACTTTACACTTTACTTTACACTTTACTTTACACTTTACTTTACACTTTACTTTACACTTTACTTTACACTTTACTTTACACTTTACTTTACACTTTACTTTACACTTTACTTTACACTTTACTTTACACTTTACTTTACACTTTACTTTACACTTTACTTTACACTTTACTTTACACTTTACTTTACACTTTACTTTACACTTTACTTTACACTTTACTTTACACTTTACTTTACACTTTAATTTACACTTTACTTTACACTTTACTTTACACTTTACTTTACACTTTACTTTACACTTTACTTTACACTTTACTTTACACTTTACTTTACACTTTACTTTACACTTTACTTTACACTTTACTTTACACTTTACTTTACACTTTACTTTACACTTTACTTTACACTTTACTTTACACTTTACTTTACACTTTACTTTACTTTCTACCAAATGGCTTATATTAAATTTGATGAATATATAGGGTTTTTAAAATTTTGACATTTTGAATATTTTGATATTTTTACATCCCGATCCGGTGCCGCTTCTCCCACCACGAGTAATTGTTTTGCTGTGGCCCTGCCCTATTATGCGCAGTACATCGTTTTAATCGAATTTTCTTCTCTATTGGTAGACGGATTTTGGTCAAATTTTCACCTATCTTCCCAGATAGCGTTTCCAAATAAATTGCCAAAGTTCTGTCCAAATTTGTTACGCCGTTCTTCCGGAATTTTGTTCAAGTTGTTAAATGGCTTATATTAATATATATGAGTCATACATGGAATATATATATATATATATATATATATATATATATATATATATATATATATATATGGATATATATATATATATATATATATATATATGTATATATAATGAAAACGAAATGTATCTCTATCATAAAAGACACTTTTATGTTTTCAGATATCAAACGTTGTTTTTGGTAATTACGTACGTCGTCCCTATGATACTGATGACTGCCTGCTATACCGGAATGGGTCGACTCCTCTGGGGATCACAGTCAATTGGGGAGAAGACGCAAAGGCAGCAGGAGGCAATCAAATCCAAACGGAAAGTGAGTGGTATTTAAATGTTTGATTATTATTGATGTTAATGGAGGAGAGTGCCTTTATTATTGAAATAATAAATTTATTTGTAAATTATTGTTATTTTCTGAAGCCGAATTGTGTGTCGTCCAAGTCGATTTCTCATTTTTGTTTTATGCAGGCGTGAATTACGCGAAGTAACGTCTTTAGCATATAAGACGAATTAGGCGGTAGCCTCTGCATTTTTTTAGGATATTGATAGATCCTCAACAAAAAATTGAAACTGGATGAAGTACAGTTTTTGAAAGAGCAACTTTATAATACAGAAAAAAACAATCTATATTCGGCTATCGGCCGGTGGCTTTTCCGTCCACTTTATAATATATCCCCGAAAAGATTTTGAGTCATACTGACATACATGACAGTAGTTATCTGTAGATATTAAGTCATAACATGAGTTATAGTTGTCAGAACAAGTTAAAACTTGCCAGGTATATTCAAAACATATCCTCATTTTTATACTGTTTGAAAATGATAAAGTGAAAATTGTATATGTGGCAGATGATATTGAGTCATACTAATATTATTTCAAGTAGTTATCCGTAGATATTGAGTCATAACATGAGTTATAGTTATCAGAACAAGTTGAAACTTACTAGATATGTTCAAAACATATTCTTATTTTCATATTGTAAGCTTGAAAATGATAAAGTAAAAATTGTCTATGTGGCAGATGATTTTGTATCATACTGATATTATTTCAAGTAGTTATCTGTATATAATAAGTCATAACATGAGTTATAGTAGCCAGAACAAGTTAAAACTTGCTAGATATATTTAAAAATATTCTTATTTTCATATTGCAAGTGTAAAAATTATAAAGTCAAAAGTGTCTATGTGGCAGATGATTTTGGGTCATACTGATATTATTTCAAGTAATTATCCGTAGATATTAAGTCATAACAGGAGTTATAGTCATCAGAACAAGTTAAAACTTGCTAGCTATATTCAAAATATATTCTTATTTTCATACTATAAGTTTGAAAATGATAAAGACAAAATTGTCTATGTGCAAATTAATTTTGAGTCATACTGATACTATTTCAAGTAGTTATCGGTAGATATTAAGTCATAACATGAGTTATAACAATCAGAACATGTTAAAACTTACTAGATATATTCAAAACATATTCTTATTTTCATATTGTAAGTTTGAAAGTGATAACGTCAAAATTTTCTATGTGGCAGACGATTTTAAGTTATACTGATATTATTTCAAGTAGTCATCAGTAGATATTAAGTCATAACATGAATTATAGTAGTCAGAACAAGTTAAAACGTGCTAGCTGTATTTAAAACATATTCTTATTTTCATACTGTAAGTTTGAAAATGAATAAGTCAAAATTGTTTATGTGGCAGATAATTTTGAGTCATATTGATATTATTTCAAGTAGTTATCCGTAGATATTAAGTCATAACATGAGATACAGTAGTGAGAACAAGTTAAAACTTGCTAGATATATTCAAAATATATTCTTATTTTCATACTGTAAGTTTGAAAATGATAAAGTCAAAATTGTCTATGTGGCAGATGATTTTGAGTGATATTGATATTATTTCAAGTAGTTATCTGTAGGTAATAAGTCATAATATGAGTTATAGTCGTCAAAACAAGTTAAAATTTGCTTAACGTATTCAAAACATATTCTTATTTTCATAGTGTAAGTTCAAAAATGATAAAGTCAAAATTGTTTATGTGGCAGATGTTTTTGAGTCATACTGATATTAATTCGAGTAGTTATCCGTAGATATTAAGGCATAACATGAGTAATAGTCATCAGAACAAGTTAAAACTTGCTAGATATATTCAAAACATATTCTCATTTTTATACTGTAAGTTTGAAAATGATAAATTCAAAATTGTCTATGTGGCAGATGATTTTGAGTCATACTGATATTATTTAAAGTAGTTATATGTAGAAAATAAGTTATAACATGAGTTATAGTAGTCAGAACAAGTTAAAACTTGTTAGATATATTTGAAACATATTCTCATTTTCATTCTGTATATTTGAAAATGATAAAGTCAAAATTCTTTATGTGGCAGATGATTTTGAGTCATACTGATATTATTACAAGTAGTTATCCGTAGATATTAAGTCATAACATGAGTTCTAGTCGTCAGAACAAGTTAAAACTTGCTATATATATATATTAAATACATATTCTCATTTTCATACTGGAAGTTTGAAAGTAATAAAGTCAAAATTTACTATGTGGCAGGTGATTTTGAGCCCCACTGATATAATTCCAAGTAGTTATCCCTAGATATTGAGTTATAACATGAGTTTTAGTAATCAGAATTTTTGAATTTTTGAATTTTCAAAAGTGTTGAATATGTCAAAAATGTTTAAAAAATTAAATAGGTCATGTAATACGGGAAGTGGTGTGGTGCCCGAACCCAAGGACTGTATACATGTTCACTGTAGGTAATTATTTTGGTGTGGCCCTGCCCTATTATGCACAGTACATGGTTTTAAACGATTTTTCTTCCCTGTTGGTAGACGGATTTTGGTCCAATTTTCACTGGATTGTTCTAGATAGTATTCTCAAATAAATTGCCAAATTTCGTCTCAATCTGTTATGCCGTTTTTTCAGAATTTTGTTCATAGACAAACAGACGTACATACATACACATAGATATCGCAAAAATCGAGTTTATTTCGACTATTTTAGGCATAAAACGTAAAGAAAATTGTTTTATTTTTCTAAATTGTTCACGACAACAATACCTGCCGTTAAGGTCGTTTTAGACTAGACAATTTCTCACCTCAAAAGTTGTTCAAGAAATGAATTCATATATCCTCCTCCCATACAATTGTCTTGTCTAAAACGACCTTTAGCGTAGTTTTTCCCGGAAAATTATCGCATATTTCTACAATCTTAGTTAGAAAACGTTTTCGATTAAACAATACCTTCCTTTACATCATTGATGTATTCGGAAAGTAATAAATGAACGAATAAATAATTCTCAATGGCTACAAAAATAATTGCCATAAACTTTTATGTAATAGAATTTAATTATTTATATGACATGATGTACATTATATTTAATTTTATTAGCAATGCTGTTAAATATTACAATGAAACGTAATTAAATACTTTGTCAATATTAAATGTACAACCACTCAACTCGCAAATATTGTAAAATTTAATGTCTATTTGACGGTTAATATTTATACGCGTTTCCGAAGCTTCCACTGCAATCACTATACGTTTCTAGGAGGAACATAATTAAATTCCCTTTTATACCCGGCTAGGTTTCCTAATTGCGCCCAGTGAAAGCGCCGAATTCGTGGATTTATTGCTATGGCCATAAACACGAAAATTGCTTGAATGGCGCGCGATTTGCCACCACACACATTTTCAAATTATACGGGAAATTACGTTGCGCACATATTTCATTCCGGGCGGCAAACTCTGATGGAAATGATATATATTTTTGTGATTCTGTTAGTGAAATGGCTGTTTTATATAATTATGAATTTTGGTTTATAAAAATTATATATTAAATTCATGTGATATATAATTATAGTTACGCCCGGCACAAAGTAAAGCCATTATCTAGTTTCTTATATCGTTTTCGATGCAGACACAAACTACATAGTGTATTACACACATGTAGAAAATGATATAGTGGCGGAATAATAATAAATTCACTTAACAATAACAACACCGTAATACACAATATAACCATGTAGAAATAGTTATACAGTTTAATATATCAATTCTTATATATATAAAACGATATAGGAAACTAGATAATGTCAAACGGGTTTAAGAGAATGAGGAACATAGTGACCACACCAGAGCGAGAGAGCGTGTTTTTATTTTAAAATATTGTGGATACCGGCACAGATTAGGAGTACCACACTTAAGTGATCTGAGAGCGGGATGGTTACATAATTATATTATATATAATGTAACGTAATAATATTATTTGATTTGTCATGCGGTCACAAAATATATAATTTCTCTGCCAGTAAAGGAAAATAATAATATGATTTTAATTAAATGCACTCAAAAGCTTATACATTATAATCTTCTGTTACAATAATTGCAAATAATTTCAGATATTATTTCTTGCTGAGACGATTATACCGCAGAATAAAATATATTACTTCAGTGAGAGTTAATCCCAGTAGTTTCTAAATTGTTAACGGAAGTGGCACGTGCGATAAATAATCAGTTGCGGTTTCTATATCAAATAATTTACGTGTGAATGAAATAAAAGTACAATGAACTTATATGTTGAAATATTCAGAATAATAAAAAAAATCTTTTAGACGTGAGGCTTTTTCTGTCTTTTAGGAAATCACCTTTCACAGTTTTTTCAGAGATTTTCTGCGAAGTTAAATGTGGGGTGATCAAACTTGCGATCACCCGACACTAAAGTTCGCAAAAAATTCCGAAAATTCGAACTCACGTTAACCATTAGGCCACTAATCTAGGTTGAAAATCACAAAAAAAATCTATCTTTATAAGGCTATGAGTGAGGTCACACAAATTATAATATCTCTTCTTGATATAGTTAATTTAACATCTTTATTTAAAGAAAATAAAAAATAAAATAATTCGTATTTTTTCCTTTAAACGAGCTATCAATACGAAATCTTTCGGCCCAGTAATATTACAAATATGAATATGTCCATTAAATTGTCATAATTTTGCATGTTAGAGAGATATCAGTCGGTGAAGTTGTTGAATATGAGGAGTTCATACAGGGTGGTGGAGGGTTATTTGTATTTAGAGGGCATGTCTGGGTTGCGTTTAAAGATATCTGTAGCATATTAATCCTATTTCCTATTAAGTACATTAATATTGATTACTAAAACAACGCAATATTTTATAGGGTAAATTAATTAGTTTTTACGGAGTGTTACTTTTATTTCTATTTGTATGTTTATTTGTATGTATTTTTTGTCGTTGGTGATGTTGAAGAGCAGTTTTTTGTGAGGGAAATGCCAATAAAGGTCTTTTTTTATGAGTTAATGTTCATGGGGAACTAATTATGTGTTAAAGAGGTATATAATTCAATATCTCATATTAATTATTTCTATTTACAAGCATTCAATTTAATTCCATACTGTTAATTTATTTTGCAAGATGCTTTTTGCTCGCTAATTACAGTAAATCACACTCATAACGCTACTAATTGGCCCCTCCACCAAATACAGCTTACATAAATCAATGATTTCACTAATATCTTCATTAATAATATACTTGCGCACCGATGTAAGTACCATACCACTGAACCATATACACAGAATACAGCAATAACTTAGATAAGAACTGTCACCAGACCCCAATTCATTAGGGACAATTAGTGGCCCGCCTAAATTTCATAATAACCCCAGCCCACGCTTATGCAAGTTCAAGCCACTGGCTGGGAACTTGCAAATTAAACCCTCATTCATGAGGTACATATTAACAAGGTTGCAGCTCCCCGGACTTTGGTGGAGCGCCAAGAAGAGTTCATTTTAAACTAATTAAATTCTTTTCGAAGCTCGGCTACAACTGCTAAATCATTTGCGATAACGATGCACTAAATCACTCGTTTCAAATGGCGATCATTATAAATCACTGTGCTATTTCTAACTACATTGGATGGATATTTTTAAACTACACTTTTTTTGTACAGTTAGTTAAATTAGATTAGCTGCACAGTATAATTAATATGTTAGATACGATTTTCTAGTGCTCATGCAATTAAAAAGGATAATGCTACTAATATTACATGAAATTAGGCATTATTTAGTGTGTGTGCATGTTGTTCTAAAGCAAGGGGACCAGCATGGAAGTTAAGGTATAACATTTAATTCTAAAATGAAAAAATCTTACAAGATATTGAATAAGCTTCCACCGAATAGACATATAAATTAATTAACTTTTTTTTTGTAATAACCCAATCGCCTCACTATACAGCTATCCATATAAATTAGTGCACACCCCAATATCCATTATAAAATCAGGCCTCTGGGTTTATCCTATAAATCAGGCCGTTAATTAATTTACCAGTAGCGCTATTACAGCACGCCACTCGCGCCTATTGAGCAGGAAAATTAAACATGCATATTGTGTTGTTTAATTAATGTTTGCTAATTACCTTGCAGGTGGTGCGAATGTTCATATTCATCGTGTTTGTTTTCGGGCTCTGCTGGCTGCCCTACCACGCTTATTTCATCTACACGCATTTCGACAGACAGATATTGTACAGCAAGTATGTGCAGCACGTCTATTTAGCATTCTATTGGTTTGCGATGGCGAATGCGATGGTGAATCCTTTGATCTACTACTGGATGAACGCTAGGTGAGTGAATGCTTTATTTTCAGCGAGACAAGTTTATTACTTGGATTATTAAATTTATTTCAAATACGAGGGAAATAGGTTTTCAAAGTTTTATGCTCGTTTTCTAAGTACGTATATAAAATATAATATCATTTTGACGTTACTTTGAGTAAATGTGGGAATATCTATAAATATATTGAATAAAACTAAACTACCTTCGTCATCATGAAATATATATATATATATATATATATATATATATATATATATATATATATATACCTAGCATTGTTCCACTACGCTTAAGTGTTTCCTACTCTTTCGTACATTAGCTTTGTCTCTAGCTATAGATAATATAATCCTGCTGTCATTCCATGAGGGAATCTTGGGCTCATACTCCTATGAGGGCGATTCGTTTTTATAATTTTAAATTCCTGGCTGACAGAATCACAATTGTGGCATCACATCTTGTATATATGATATGTATATATATATATATATATATATATATATATATATATATATATAGGACGTCCCTAAAGTATGGAATAAATTCGATCAATTCTTCATATATGATTTGTAAAAATTGCTGGGACTATAATTTTAAATTGCCAAGTTTTGTAATTTTTTTCGACCGTTTTTGAATGAGCAATGACGTCACCGACTATTCTTTCAAATGACAACCCCATTTTTAGCCTCAAGAGCAGTTTAAATCAGTGATTTTCGGATGCATTTTTACTAGTTAAAATTCGCACTTATCTCTTATATATAATTTTTATTATTGCTCTACGCACATTTTTGTTTATTGTAGATTTCGACAGTACTTTAAGACTGCAATATGCGGCTGGACGTTCCTCTGCGCGCGTCCAAATCAAGATAGTGAAACGGACTCGCCGCCACTAAACGGAAACTCCTACACGAAATCCGGTAAGATCACTGAAAACCCCCCCTATCTTAATTTTATTTCTTGGATATCCGCCAACGCATGAAACTTTAGGGTCGGCGCTGCTGATGAAACAAAACTTTGTCCGGTCTATTTCTTCTTCCGCTTATGTTTTTGTGTGTCTACCTTTTTGTTATCCAAATAAAGTCTGTCACAAACGCGAAAGTAATATTACAATCTATAAGTATTTGATAGGGGATAACGTATGCTATTTAAAGTTTTGAGGACTTATATTGCTTGTTTTTGATTACATTTATATTGGTGTCATAAATCTTACAAAAAAAGGGGAGATATGCAATTTAGATTGTACCACTATATTTCATTTTTTGTTTGGATACATTTCAGCAAATTTTAATTGGGAAGGGCTCATATATAATGTTGTTTATTTGCTTCTTTAAATTCGTGGTGTCCTACTACGAATGCGTCGGCGGATTGTCTTTTTAACTATCATTCCGAATGTTTCAATTCATCGAAATCTAGATATATAGATTGCTAAGAGATAGATTCACACTTATATATGAAACTTTAGTGATTTTAAAAAAATGGTTAAAACCATTTCGATTGTAATTTATAAAAAAATTCTTTATAAAAATAATTTTAGCTATATTTCGGCTTGATATAAATTTAATAGTGAATGGTTAGCTATTCTCATAGCAGAGTTATAAAAGTTATAAAGTTATTATACTAAAACGTAAAAACATTTATATAGCAAACTTTAGCGATTTTTAAAAAATTGTTCAAAATCGAGATGGTGATTTATAAAATAATTTTTCACACAAATCTTTTTAGCTATATTTCGGCTTGATATGAATTTAGTAGTGAATGGTTAGCTATGCCCGTAGCAGAGTTATAAGCTAAAGCGTAATGACATTAATATAGAAAACTTTAGCGATTTTCAATAAATTTAAAAAAATAGAATTGGAGATTTATAAAATAATTCTTCACAAAAATGGTTTAAGCTATATATTTACTTGATATATATTAAATAGTGAATGGTTAGCTATGCCCATAGCAAAGTTATAAGCTAAAACGTAAAGATACTAATATATCAAACTTAAGCGATATTGAAAAAATTGTAAAAAATCGAAATAGTGATTTATAAATCAGTTTTTCAAAGAAATGGTTTTAGCTATATGTTGGCTTGATATGTATTATACAGTGAATGATTAGCTATGTTTATAGAACAGTTATAAACTAAAATGCAAAGACACTAATATATCAAACTTTATTGATTTTCAATTTTTTAAAAAAAAGTGAAATAGTGATTTATAAAATAATTCTTTACATAAATAGTATTATCTATGTTTCGGCTTGATATGAATTAAATAGTGAATGGTTAGCTATGCCCCTAACAGAGATATAAGCTAAAACGTAATGACATTAATATAGAAAACTCTTGCGATTTTCAATAAATTAAAAAAAATATAATTGGTGATTTATAAAATAATTCTTCACAAAAATGGTTTAAGCTATATATTTACTTGATATATATTAAATAGTGAATGGTTAGCTATGTTTATATCAAAGTTATAAGCTAAAACGTAAAGTCACTAATATAACAAACTTAAGCGATATTGACAAAATTATTAAAAATCTAAATGGTGATTTATAAAACAATTTTTCACAGAAATGGTTTTAGCTATATTTTGACTTGATATGTGTTAAACAGTAAATCATTAGCTATGTTTATAGAAAAGTTATGAGCTAAAATGCAACGACACTAATATATCAAAATTTAGTGATTTTCAAAAAATTGTTAAAAATCGAAATAGTGATTTATAAAATAATTCTTCACATAAATAGTTTTAGTTATATTTCGGCTTGATACGAATTAAATAGAGAATTATTAGCTATGCCCGTAGCAGAGATATAAGCTAAAACGTAATGACATTAATATAGAAAACTCTTGCGATTTTCAATAAATTAAAAAAATATATAATTGGTGATTTATAAAATAATTTTTTACAAAAATGGTTTAAGCTATATATTTGCTTGATATATATTAAATAGTGAATGGTTATCTATGTTTATAGCAAAGTTATAAGCTAAAACGTAAAGTCACTAATATAACAAACTTAAGCGATATTAAAAAAATTGTTAAAAATGTAAATGGTGATTTATAAAACAATTTTTCACAGAAATGGTTTTAACTATATTTTGGCTTGATATGTTTTAAACAGTGAATCATTAGCTATGTTTATAGAAAAGTTATGAGCTAAAATGCAACGACACTAATATATCAAAATTGAGTGATTTTCAAAAAATTGTTAAAAATTGAAATAGTGATTTATTAAATAATTCTTCACATAAATAGTTTTAGCTATGTTTCGGCTTGCTATGAATTAAATAGAGAATGATTAGCTATGCCCGTAGCGGAGATATAAGCTAAAACATAATGACATTAATATAGAACTCTTGCGATTTTCAATAAATTAAAAAAAAAAAATTGGTGATTTATAAAATAATTCTTTACAAAAATGGTTTAAGCTATATATTTACTTGATATATATTGAATAGTAGATGGTTAGCTATGCCCATAGCAAAGTTATAAGCTAAAACGTAAAGCTACTAATATAACAAACTTAAGCAATATTGAAAAAATTGTTAAAAATCGAAATGGTGATTTATAAAACAATTTTTCACATAAATGGTTTTAGCAATATATTGACTTGATATATATTAAATAGTGAATGGTTAGCTATACCCATAGCAAAGTTATAAGCTAAAACGTAAAGACACTAATATATCAAACTTTAGCGATATTCAAAATTTTTTTAAAAATCCAAATAGTGATTTATAAAATAATTTTTCACAGAAATGATTTTAGCTATATTTCGGCTTTATATGAATTACACAGTGAATGGTTAGCTATGATTATAGAAAAGTTATAAGCTAAAACGCAAAAACACTAATATATCATACTTTAGTGATTTTCAAAGAAATTAAAAAATCGAATAGGTGATTTATAAAATAATTCTTCACATAAATAGTTTTATCTATGTTTTGGCTTAATATAAATTAAGTAGTCAATGGTTAGCTATGCCCGTAGCAGAGTTATAAGCTAAAACGTAATGATATTAATATAGAAAAACTATAGCGATTTTCAATAAATTTAAAAAAATAGAATTGGTGATTTTTAAATCAATTCTTCACGTAAGTGGTATAAGCTATATATTTACTTGATATATATTAAATAGTGAATGGTTCACTATGCCCATAGCAAAGTTATAAGCTAAAACGTAAAGATACTAATATATCAAACTTTAGTGATTTTCAAAA
Source organism: Lordithon lunulatus (assembly GCA_963942505.1). NCBI lineage: Eukaryota > Metazoa > Arthropoda > Insecta > Coleoptera > Staphylinidae > Lordithon > Lordithon lunulatus. The sequence continues at coordinate 53,813,077 of OZ012672.1, read as the reverse complement.
AATTGTTAAAAATCGAAATAGTGATGTATATAATAATTCTTTACATAAATAGTTTTATCTATGTTTCGGCTTGATATAAATTAAATAGTGAATGGTTAGCTATTCCCATAGCAGAGTTATAATCTAAAGAGTAATGACATTAATATAGAAAACTTTAGACAATGCTGTTTTCAAGAAAATAATTATTGAAGGTACTCCTTATTAGTCTAAATATACCTGAAAAGAGTTGTAACATTTCGAATGATAGTTAAAGCACAATCCACCGACGCGTTTGTTGTGAGACCCCTTGTATATAACATTTCTGAAAATATTAGTGATAGCTTTAGGATTCATCATGAAAATTTATAAAGCCCTATGTTGTAAGTTTTTAAAGTTAAAGCAGTTAAAAATGCAGTGATCTTAAAAAAAATATGTAATTCATGTTTAAGGGTGGCATAACTTTGATAGGAACATTTGAAAATATCAGAAAACAATAATAATAGATTTTCATATAATGATAGATAAATAAACAAGCCCTTTTATATTTTGAATTACTTTTTCAAGCAATGTAATAGAACTAATCATTGAACGAAATGCTTAGTTCAATTACATTACTTGAAAAACTAATTCAAAACATAAGCTTAAATAAGCTTAATTGTTAAATAAGTTAATAAAAGTTTTTTTTAACACATTTTAATAGTTTAATTTCATTATATGCTTTTAATGTGATTAGCACAAACAATATTAGTATTTTTTAGTTTAGTCATTTATTAAAATTGTAGCTGACCAATATGAAATAATCGTATCATTGGCTTACTTTTCTTTTACAAGTAACTGAGATATGGTCGCTAACATTTTATTTAGGGGTAGTTTTCGATCAGAAGCTTATCTTTGATGATCATATCGCCAAGGTAGCTAATGAATGTTACAAAATATTAGGTTTCATTATTCGGTCCTGTAAAAAGTTTAGTAATATCAATACAATTATAGCTTTATATAATTCATTAGTCAGATCAAAAATGGAATATGCATGCGTTATATGGTCGCCATATTATGATAAATATAAAATTCAATTAGAACAATTACAAAGAAAATTTTTGAAATTTCTCTACTTTAAAACACACCGTGTATATCCGTGTAGGGGTTTTCCACATGATGAACTACTGTTAATGTTCAGTATAAAATCTCTTGAAAAAATGAGAATAATAAATATGATATTGTATTTATATAAATTATTTACTAACAAGATAGATGATAAACTGTTCTTGTCATTACTTAATATAAGAGTTCCTTCGCTAAATACTAGGTGCAATGATTTATTTTATGAGACCACTGTGAAAACAAATATATATAAGAACTGTCCTTTGTATAGATTGTCACATGTTTTTAACACATATATTGACATTGATATTTTTAATATGCCGAACGCCTCTGTGGTAAGTGCTATTAAAAATATATAATTTGAATGTTCATTATATATCTTTGTGTTATGTTTTTTTCTTTCTTTTATTTGTTATGTTGCTATTATATCATCTGTAATTGGTTTCTGTTAAACTGTAGATGTCTATATTAAATAAATAAATAAATAAATAAATAAATAAACATCAGTCTGCAGTATAGTGGACCCAGGTAACAAATATAGCTTGCACCATCATCAGATATGATACAGATAATATATTGGTTAGATACTTATTTCATATTCATATTGAAAGTTGTAAAGAAGTAGTAGAAATTTATTAATAAAATAATGATGATACAACTTACCTCCTAGGAGGTAAGTTTAACACCATCTGGCGAATTAACAATGCACACCCATATGGCAATAACCGTCAACATGCTCATGTCATTAAGATTATCGAGTAGTACCTCCTATTGAATTCACACTTATATGCTTAACAAAATAATATAGTTTGAATTTGATACAACTAACCCCCTATGAGGAAAGTTAAACATTAAAAAAGTATTTTGAATTATTTTTATTTCCGAATATTGATTCTGATGATATATTCTTCATAATTCTGGTGGTTTTTGTATAAGAACTAGTTAGAAAGATACAACTATTATTAATGCAAGTCAAATTGATCCCCAATTATTTCAACACCCGAAATAATATTTAAATATACCTTGATACATAAATATAAAAAGGTTATATGACAACATAATTGTTTTTATTAATTCATTTATTTGTTTCAATCACGCTTCCTGAACAGTAGAGAAGATACCGCTTAAAATGGTATGTTATTTTATTTCATAATTTATATACATAAACGCACCATTATTTATAATCATGTTCACCAGTAGGATTGAAATCGAAATGAATATGATTCTAGTTAAAACTCGTTCCATGTGAACACCGAATTGAATGCGAATCGAATTTCATGGTCGATTCCCCTATTTCTGGGATAGTGACGTATCGAACGTACATGCAAATAGGTACAAATATTAAACCGACAGTTTTATCACTTGTGCTGCTACAAGCTTATTGTTTCTTGTTCTATTTGCCGCTGCCGATGAACACAATTCTACCTCAGCCCTTACAACCGGAGGCAAGATACAGCACACCACGGGGCGACTAGTAATGCTAAACAATACGCCTTAAGATAGTATAGAATCATGTGTCCTGAATATAAGTTACAAAATGTTGTCAAAAGGAAAATAAACTGCATGAATCCCCATACTTTTCAATAATATTGTTAAATCAAGAAAATATCCTGGAAAAGGGCACGTAAAGTAGCTTAACCTGTAGAAAATAGGCGATAGTTTTTATACTCGTCCATGTGAACAAGCGATAGATACACCGAATTTAAAGCGAATTGAATTTAGAAATCGATTACCCTATTTCTGGGATATTATCGTATCGAACGTACATGCATTTTATTTTTATTTATTTAATTATATGCATTCTACCGTGAGGTGTAGGCGTGTAAACGTACATGTAAAATATTGATATCGTATCGAAGCAAGTGCGATGCGCACTGCACTACTACCAAACTAGTCAATCCACATGTTGGACTACTTTAGGTGCTCTTTTGGAGAAGGAGTTCTTAATTTAGCAACATTAACGAAAAGTATGAGACGCTATTCAGTTTATTGTCCTTTTGACACAACTTATATTTATGGATGTATTTTAACAATCCTAAATAAACCTCATATAAAACTTGCTACGTAAATCATTGAACATCTGGCAGTATTTGAAATACAGACTTTGCTTCAATGACAGATTTTCGTTGATCGAAATAATTTGTTTTAACATCATATGGTTATTGTACAATATAACACCAGGTTAATTAGGCTCTCAATTTATTTCTGTTATGATGGCAGTGTGTATGTCGTATTGAAATCCAATTCAGTTCATGTGAACGGGCCATCACTAATTTTATATCGTATTCAGTATGATCGCAATCCTACATGTGAACATGGTAAATATAGAATATTAAATTCTAATTTTATCTTCTCTGCTTAAGTTCCTGCATAATGCAAATATTTGTAAATGTTAACTATATTATCCAACATATTTGATATGCATAAATTTTCTTAGAACTCCACACGTATGTTAATTGTATGCATTTTTTATGTGGTCAGTTTATATGTTATTAGTCGTACACGTTCTTGCATCTTAATGAGTATACCAATTTATAATTCTTCATACCAGGCCATTTTCTTTATGTCACTGCTCAAAATAAAATAAAAAATCACCACTCTAGTCTAGCACAATAATTTCGGTACAGGAAAGTGTTTCAGTTTATTTTTGCAGCTAACGGCACCCGTGTGCAGACCATAAGACGCGCCGACCGCAGGAACACAATGTCCACGAAAATTCAGTTGGAAACCCGACCCGGTGCGAACGAGGGTGGACACATGCCATTTCTAAATGCATCATTGAAACAGAAGAATGTACAAGGAACGGCGCTGTGAGAAAATAAAATGTAATAAACCAACGACCGGCATCGGAAATGTGATATTGAACGTAAATTACTTTCATGTACATAAGTTAGATTTTAAATGAAAGTTATTTTATGTAAATGTTGTTAATAAAATTACAATAAGTTTATGTTTGGCCTAAATAATAGAGTTTTTAATTATCACAAAACCTTCCAAAGTTGTTTTAGCGGGAAAACATTATTGCCCCGTAGGGATAATTCCGGTAAACCGGTGCACTTTCCAAATTAAAACTGCGCGAATTGGAATTGAAATGAAAAAGTATGCAAATATTGACGCACATATATACACATAAAGTGTAATAACTCGAATTGCATACAAGCTGTACTATTCAGAAAGTAACAACTGTTATTTTATATTGAAGCTTATTAAATTTGTAAAAAATTCACTAATATGATCTACAGTCTCATATTTTTTTTAATTAGTTATTTAATTTTCACTCCATATTCTTGTTCAGAAATAAAATTACTCACTAGATATTTCTCAATAAAAATTGTAATAACAGTTAAAAAAAAAACTTCTTTATAGGGCTATCAGACTTGAGGCTTTTCCGCCGGCCAAGGGAGAAGCTAAGAGCACGGTCTTTACCTTAACTTCACAAAAAACCTCTGAAAAACTGTGAAAGGTGATTCGCAAAACTTCGTTCCCCGCTGGGGGTCGTACTCAAGCTCCCCAATACTCAGTACGAGACGGACGACGTCTCTAACCACTCGGCCACTGAGCTGGGTACCAAAATTACTCACTCTAATTATTTCGATATTCTAAATCAGTCGTTCTTAAAATAAATCGCTTTTTGATGATTTTTACCCAAAAATAAAGTCACAGGAAGATTTTTATTATACGGCCTGTTAAATTAATCTACCGAGTAATAAAAAATGGATAAAAAATCAAAGATATAAGAAATTTAAATTTATAACATTATTTTACATTCTTCTCTATTTAATTGGGCTCAAAATAAACTATTTTTTGATAATTTTTACCCATAAATAAAGTCTACAGGAAGGTTTTTAGTGTACAACCTGTTTTAAATTAATCGACTAAGTTATACAAAACCGATCAAAAATCACAACATTTTTGAGAATTTAAATGTATGATATTATTTTACATTTTCTATTTAATTGGGCTCAAAATTAATTTTTTTTTTTCAGAATTTTCAGCCAGAAATAATGCTTGTAGGAACTTTTTTTATTGTACGAGCTGTTTTAAATTAATCGACTCAGTTATAAAAAATATTTAAAAAATCAAGAATTTAAGAAATTTAAATTTATGATAATATTTTACATTCTATATTGAATTGGGCTCAATACAAGCTACTTTTTAATTATTTTCATCCAAAAATAAAGTCTGCAGGAAGGTTTTCATTGTACGAGCTGTTTTAAATTAATCGACTAAGTTATAATTATAAAAAATCAAAAATATAAGAAATTTAAATTCTTGATATTACTTTACATTTTATATTTAATTGGGCTCAAAATAAGGTGTTTTTTTTATTAATTTGTACCCAAAAATAAAGTCTGCAGGAAGGTTTTCAATGTACGAGCTATTTTAAATGAATCGACCGAGCTATAAAAAACTATAAAAAAAATCTAGTTATAAAAAATAATAAATATATAAATAAAAAAATAATAAATAATAAATATATTTTGATACTATTTTATATTCTATATTTGATTGGGCTTAAAACAAGCCTACACGTAATTTTGACCCAAAAATAAAGTTTGCAGGAAGATTTTTATTATGCGAGCCGTTTTAAATTAATCGACTAAGATATAAAAAATGATAAAAAATCAAAAATGTAAGAAATTTATTTCTTTGATATTATTTGATATTCTATATTTAATTAGGCTTAATATAAGCTATTTTTTGATAATTTTGACCCAAAAATAAAGTCTGCACGAAGATTTTTAGTATGGGAGCCGTTTTAAGTTAATCGACTGAGTTATAAAAAATGATAAAAAATCAATAATATAATAAATTTATTTTTTTGATATTATTTTATATTTCATATCTAATTAGTCTTAATGTAAGCCATGTTCTGGTAACTTTTACACGAAAATAAAGTTTGCAGGAAGGTTTTTATTATGCGAGCCGTTTTAAAATAATCGACTAAGTTATAAAAAATGATAAAAAATAAAAAATGTAAGAAATTTATTTTTTGATACTATTTTATATTCTATATTTAATTAGGCCTAATATAAGCCCTCTTTTGATAATTTTGATTCAAAAATAAAGTCTGCAGGAAGATTTTTAGTATGCGAGCCGTTTTAAATTAATCGACTAAGATATAAAAAATGATAAAAAATCAAAAATGTAAGAAATTTATTTCTTTGATATTATTTTATATTATATATTTAATTAGGCTTAATATAAGCTATTTTTTGATAATTTTCATCCAAAAATAAAGTCTGCACGAAGATTTTTAGTATGCGAGCCGTTTTAGGTTAATCGACTGAGTTATAAAAAATGATAAAAAATCAAAAAGGTAAGAAATGTATGTCTTTGATATTATTTTATATTCTATAGTTAATTAGGCTTAATATAAGCTATTTTTGATAATTTTGACCCAAAAATAAAGTCTGCAGGAAGAGTTTTAGTATGCGAGCCGTTTTAAGTTAATCGACCGAGTTATAAAAAATTATAAAAAAACAAAAATATAGGAAATTTATTTATTTGATATTATTTCATATTCTTTATTTATTTAAGCTTAATATAAGTGATTGTTTGGTAATTTTGATCCAAAAATAAAGTCTGCAGGAAGATTTTTATTATGCGAGTCGTTTTAAGTTAATCGACCGAGTTATAATAAATAAAGAAAAATAAATAATGTCAAGATTTTTTTTTTAATATTTTTTATATTCTATATTTATTTAGGCTTAATATAAGCTTTTTTGGTAAGTTTGACCGAAAAATAAAGTCTCCAGGAAGATTTTTAGTATGCGAGCCGTTTTAAATTTATCGACTAAGTTATAAAAAATTATAAAAATCTAAGATTTAAAAAATTTTAATTTGTAATATTATTTTACATTCTATATTTAATTCTACTCAAAATAAGTCAGTTTTTGATCATTTTCATCGAAAAGCAAAGACCACAGGAAGGCTTTAATTATACGAGCTGTTTGAAATTAATTGACTAAGTTATAAAAAATTATAAAAAATCAAAGATTTAATAAATTTAAATTTTTGATATTATTTTACATTCTATATTGCATTGGTCTTAAAATAAGCTGTTTTATAATTATTTCTACACGAAAATAAAGTCTGCAGGAAGGTTTTTAATGTACGAGCTGTTTTAAATAAATCGACTGAGTTATAGAAAATGATAAACAATCAAAGATTTAAGAAATTTAATATTTTGATATTATTTTATATTCTATATTTAATTAGGCTTAATATAAGCCACTTTTTGGTAATTTTGATTCAAAAATAAAGTCTGCAGGAAGATTTTTATTATGTGAGCCGTTTTAAATTAATCGACTAAGTTATAAAAAATGATAAAAAAACAAAAATATCAGAAATTAATTTTTTTGATATTATTTTATATTCTATATTTGTTTAGGTTTAATACTAGCCATTTTTTAGTAATTTTGACCAAAAATAAAGTCTGCAGGAAGATTTTTAGTATGCGAGCCGTTTTAAGTTAATTGACCGAGTTATAATAAATTATAAAAAATCAATAATGTAAATAAATTTCTTTTTTTATATTGTTTTATATTCTATATTTAATTAGGCTTAATATAAGCTTTTTTTGCTAATTTTGACTGAAAAATAAAGTCTCCATGAAGGTTTTAAGTATGCGAGCCGTTTTAAATTAATTGACTAAGTTATAAAAAATTATACTAAAAATCAAAGATTTTAAAAATTTAAATTTGTAATATTATTTTACATTCTATATTTAATTCTACTCAAAATAAGTAGTTTTTTGATCATTTTCATCCAAAAGCAAAGACCGCAGGAAGGTTTTAAATATACGAGCTGTATATTAATTGAGTTATAAAAAATGATAAAAAATCAAAGATTTAAGAAATTTAAATTTTTGATATTGTATTACATTCTATGTTGAATTGGTCTTAAAATAAGCTGTTTTTTAATGATTTCTACCCAGAAATAATGTCTGCAGGAAGGTTTTCAATGTACGAACAGTTTTAAATAAATCGACGGAGTAATAGAAAATGATAAAAAATCAAAAATTGTTATAAATTTAATTTTTTGATATCTTATTATATTCTATATTTAATTAGGCTCAATATAAGCAGTTTTTATTTTAATTTTCATCCAAAAATTAAGTCTGCAGGAATGTTTTAGTGTAGGAGCTGTTTTAAATTAATCGACTGAATTATAATTTTTTTTAAAAAATTAAAAATATAACAAATTTAATTTTTTGATATTGTTTTATATTATATATTTGATTAGGCGCAATATAAGCCATTTTTTGATAATTTGGACCCACAAATAAGATCCGCAGGAAGGTTTTTACTGTGCGAGCCGTTTTAAATTAATCGACAGTTCTAAAAAATGATAAAAAATCAAAACTATAAGAAATTAATTTTTTTGATATTATTTTATATTCTATATTTAATTAGGCTCAGTATAAGCCATTTTTTGATAATTTTGGTCCAAAAATAAAGTGTGCAGGAAGGTTTTTAGTGTAAGAGCTGTTTTAATCAAACGAGCTATAAAAAATGATAAAAAATTCAAAATTTTAAACAATTTAATTTTGTGATATTGTTCTAAATTCTATATTTAATTGGGCTTAAAATTAGCCTATTTTTGATAATTTTCACACAAAAATAAAGTCATATCAATGATTCTTAACCGGTGCTCTGTGGAACACTGGTGGTAAGCCTGTTGCAAGTACTCCGCGAAATTATTAAAGCCAAGCAGAAATGGAATGTTGGCTCATCTTCTGTATGCGATTGACTCTTTTTGATTTTGGTGCTCCGTGAGTTCTTCTTATGATCAAGTGCTCCCCGATTTCAAAAAGGTTAAGAATCACTCTTCTAAACCAATAATATCTATTTTTGACGGTACTAAATGCTCAACAGTAGTTTAGCCCATGCTAAAGAATAATAATTAATAATTAAAAAGCTCCCAATGAATAATTATCAAACTTCACTTATATATTAGAAATATCTACTAATTTTATAATCAAAACTGCAAATTTGTAAATATTTTAGAAATTCCCTGATGAATATTTATAGTAAATAAAAGTTATATTGTTTATGTACTCGAAAAGTGTGAACAATATTCATCAGAGAATTTCTAAAATATTTACAAATCTGCAGTTTTGATTATAAAATTAGTAGATATTTCTAATATATAAGTGAAGTTTGAAAAATATTCATTGAGAACTTTTTAATTATTAATTATTTAGAACAGTGATTCTAGCTATCAAATAAAGTCATAAGTATAAGGAAGGTATTGTTATCGCTAAAAAAGAAAGAATAGCTATTTATAACTTTTCATTTCATGACTAATGTAGTCGAAATAACTATTTTTTAACTATTATTTTATATTACTATAAAATTTCTTATCATTCGAATTAGTCTGAATTTATAACGCATCAAAATTCCCAGCATCATGTTACTGTTATTAGATTTCTTTCTGAAACAAATGTGAAGCCAACCACGTCCGTCCCCCTGTTCATCGAATTTATCAAAACCATACAATCGAAACGTGTTCACAGCAACCGCTGCGGTTTTCCGTCTTGATACAAAGCAACAAATTAAATTACTTGCTAGTCGATAAGTTCATTCACAAAAAGGCAGTTCGTGGTAGCAATTTATAATGAACCATCAGCTCGCCACACTCGTGCTGCTATTAATTTGCACGGCATGCATCTTGGGGCAATATCGCCGCAAGCAGGGCGACTGTCCACCGCCTGTTGAGATGGGGATTTGTGCAGTTACGTGCCGGATGGACGAGCACTGCAATGGGGCGGCCAAGTGTTGCAGGACGACCTGTGGCGGGACCGTGTGTACCCGACCCGTCACGCAGAGACAACCCAAATTATTAACAGGTGACTGATATTATATGATATATTATTATATGTTATGCTAATTTTGTGTAGATCCTGGTTGTTAATTAACTTGTATAACATTGTCTCGATGTCTTCAAGGTTATAAATTATCTATTATTAAATTATTAATCATACTAATATGGAGATTAAATTGTAGTACTAATTACATCATCGAAGACGAATTGAGTTTTATAATAATATCTAGTATATATTATTATAAAACTCAATTCGTCTTCGATTATGTAATTAGTACTACAGTACTTTTGACTAAATAACAAGGGAAACTACCAAATATATAAAATGTTACATCTGTATAAGCCATATCGTCGCTGCCATCAAAATTTGCATGTCAAAATAACAAAACAAAAATTAAAAACATCGTTCAAAAAGGAATTTATTAAATTAAAACCATAACCTGCATGATGTAATAAGTTTAAAATTATGATTAAGATGATTAAGTAATGCAAATAAAAACAAGTTTTTTTCGTTTAATGAAAAGTGTCGATATTTATATACAACAGCGACAATATGTCTCTCATAAGGTAGGGAAACTAGCATTAATTGGACGCCTTTTTGCATAAAGGAATCAAATCACCTAATTTTAAAGTTGAGAAAACAGATTTATATAATGATTTATATAAATTAACTTCTAGAGCTTTAGAGCTATATTTTATTATAAGTTAAATTGTTTACCTTGAGTATACAGGTAAGAGAAACAAACATATTTTGTGGGTTGGTTCCTTTCTGCAGATAGGCGTCTACTTGCATCATTTGCGGTCGATACAGGGGTGGTGGAAAGATAGGACAGCTTACAATGGAAATATTCATCTTTCTAGACGCAAGATTTTCTTTAAAATACCTTGTTGCAATGAAATTTAGTTATTAAAAACAAACTTATGGATAGGCACAGCAAGTAGAGACCTATAAATTTTATGGTGGCAAACGGAGGGCCGAAAGGATTATTATAATAATAGAAGCTTTCTCGCCCTCCCTTTCTCTAGGCGAAAAATAAAATCTTGTACTACCCGTATAAAAACGAATTCCATTATTTTTTTCAGTAGAAATGTTAACAGAAAGATATTACATTCATGTTTATATGTTCACAGAAAAATCAGGCCATTGTCCCGCCCGCCCCACAGGACCTTGGGTGTGCTCAAGTAGATGCGCTTTCGACGGTGATTGCAGAGGCACGAAAAAGTGCTGCAAAAACAGATGCGGTGCGATGGCGTGTGTAAAACCGTAATCTTGCATAAAAACCCCCTATTAATTTAACATATATGTATTTGTACCAAATAAAAACTAGTTTCATTTACATATGCTAATTTCATTTCATTGCGAAGGTCGTGATAAACGCACGCCACTTAATCCAGATTTAAATTGCATAATAGTCAGTTTGCATAATAAGTAAAATACTACCGGAGGCGCGTGATTGGTAATTAAGCAGGTCGTTACGGTTTCTTATAAATTGCCACACGGTTTGTGGAGCACGCTCATTATAAAACGATCGCGTTCGGGTCGAGGATAATTGTATAGTTGCGCGCTGATTTAATTCAATCCACGATGGGTGAGTGTTGGAGCTGTTGCGCGGCTGTGTTAAGTTTTAGTTTTGCGTTTTTTTATAGCTAAGTTTGCGGTTGTTTGCTGTGTCGTATTGGTCCTGATTGCCTGCATTGAGGCAGCAAGTCGTAAGTACACATGGATACATGTATTAAGTGTTAATTCGAGCAAATTAAAACTCTAGGTCGTAAGATTAAATACGTACTAGTAGCTTTTAGTGCCTAGCTCTAGTAAACACTAGGCATGTAATACTAGGGGATTGCTGGCCTAATATGACCAGCATTAGCAACTCACCCGCTAGAGTTTTATAGCTCGCACGCAAAATTGACTGGTGGGACGAGTGACTAACCTTAAAGGGAGCTTTCACAATGGGCCCATTTTGAGGCCTAAGTGTTTGTAGTCATGCTACCCTCCAGCCAACTATCCAGAATTATGCATAACTATGCAGAACTATCCAGAACTATCCAGAACCTTCCAGAACTATCCAGAACTATTCAGAACTATCCAGAACTATTCAGAACTATCCAGAACTATCCAGAACTATCCAGAACCATCCAGAACTATCTAGAACTATCCTGAAGTATCCAGAACTATCCAGAACTATCCAGCTTTTAGTGCTATTTGTAAACGGGGTGCTACTTGCTCAGGGGACTTTCTTGACAGAGGAACTTACAGTCTCCCAAAGATCTACATGTACCATTTTGTATTGCATATGAGAATTATACTCGCAAAAAATATATAAATCGTGAATTAATGTAGATATACATTTAAAATATTGTCTAGATGTAGTTTATATCATAAGTAATAAGAAAAAAAACAACAGACTTGTTAAATTTTAACTTCGGAAATTGCAGCCTCTCATAGGAACATGTAATATTTTTATTGATTAAGATAATTATACTCGCAAATAAAAATTCATAAATTGCTCATTAATGCAAATTTAAATTTTATATATTGTATAAACATGGCTAATATAATAAGAAATAAGAAAAAAAATCTGCAGGCTTGTAATTAAGATTTTCGAAAATTACAGCCTCTCAAACATGGACATGTACTATTTATGTTGGTTATGATAATTATGCTCGCAAATAAAAATTCATTAATCACGAAATAATATGGATGCAATTTTGTAATCTTGTACACACGTAGCTCATATATTTAGAAATAAGAAAAAAAAATCAAGATGCTTGCCAAGTTTAATTTTCGAAAATTACTGCCTACTAAATAATAATATTATAATATAATTATTCTCGCAAAAAAATTCATAAATCGAAAAATAATATAGAACCAAATTTATGGTATTGTCTACATGTACCTAATACAATTATAGATAGAAAAAAAAATTAAAAGACTTCTAACTTTCAGTTTTAAAAATTACTCCCACCTAAATATTGATATGTTATATTTTTATTGGTTATGATAATTATACTCGCAAATAAAAATTCATAAATTGCTAATTAATGCGAATGCAAACTTTACATATTGTATAGTCGTAGCTAATATAGTACGAAATATGCAAAAAAAACAACAGGCTGAAAAAAGTTCATTTTCAAAAATTACAGCCTCTAAAAATATATATAATATATATATAATATAATAATGTGCTATTTATGTTGGTTATGATAATTACTCTCGCAAAGATAAATTCATAAATCACGAATTAATGCAGATTCAAATTTTAAATACTACACGGAAGTAGCTAATATAATAAGAAATAAGTAAAATAATCTACAGGTTTGTTAATTTACATTTTCGAAAATTACAGGCTACCAAAGGGAGACATACTATTTATGTTGGGTATAAGAAATATTTTTGCAAATAAAAATTCATGTGTCGTAAAATAATATAGATAAAAATATGTAATATTGTTCAGACGTAGCTAATACAATTTTAGATTAGAAAAGAAATCGACAAACTTGCTAACTTTTATTTTCGAAAATTACTGCCTACCAAATTAGACATGTTATCCTTTTTATTGGTTATGATAATTGTACTCACAAATAAAAATTCATATCTCGCCAATTAATAAGGATCCAAATTTCAAATATTGAATAGTTATAGCTAATATAATACGAAATACGCAAAAAATCCACAGGCTTACCAATTTTAAGTTTCAAAAATTACAGCCTCCTAAAAATAGACATACTATTTATGTTGATTATGATAAATACTCTCGCAAAGAAAAAATCATAAATTGCGAATTAATGCAGATTCAAATTTTAAATACTGTACAGAAGTAGCTAATATAATAAGAAATAAGCAAAAAAATTCTACAGGTTTGCAAATTTATATTTCCGAAAATTACAGGCTACCAAAAATAGACATTTTTTTTATCCAAAATTATATTAGCTACGTCTAAACAATTCTACAAATTTGGATCTATATTATTTTACGATTTATGAATTTTTATATTTATCGAAATCAACATAAATAGGATATTTATGTTGATTTCGATAAATATTGTCGTAAATAAAAATTCATAAATCGTAAAATAATATAGATCCAAATTTGTAGAATTGTTTAGACGTAGCTAATATAATTTTGGATAAAAAAAAATATCAACAGGTTGGCTAACTTCCAGTTTCGAAAATTACTGCCTCCCAAAAATAGACATGTGATATTTTTATTGGTTATAATAATTATACTCGCATTTAAAAATTCATAATTATCTAATTAATGGGGGGTGCAAATTTTAAATATAGAATAGTCGTAGGTAATATAATTAGAAATAAGGAAAAAAAAATCTACAGGTTTACAAAAATTCATTTTCGAAAATTACAGCCTCCTAAAGATAGACATGTGCTATTTATGTTGGAGATGGTAATCATACTCGCAAAGAAAAATTCATAAATCGCGAATTAATATAGATCCAACTTTGCAATCTTGCAAATATATAGCTAATATAATTTTAAATAAGAAAAAAATTAACGGGCTTGCTAAGTTTTAGTTTAAAATATTACTGCCTCCTAAGAATAAAGATGTAATATTTTTTATGGTTATGATGATTATACTCCCAAATAAAATTTCAAAAAATCGCTAATTAATGCAGATTCAAATTTTAAATTTTGCATAGACGTAGCTAATATAATAAGAAATAAGTAAACAAACCCACAGGATTGCATACTTTCATTTTCGAAAATAACAGGCTACCAAAGATAGACATATATTATTTATTTTGTAGATAAGAAATATTCTCGCAAATAAAAAATCATATATCGTAAAATAATATAGATCCAAATATGTAATATTTTTCAGATGTAGCTAATACAATTATAGTTAAGGGAAAAAATGGGCACGCTTTGATAGCTTTTATTTCCAAAATTACTGCCTCCCAAAATTAGACATGCAATTTTATTGGTTATGATAATTGTACTCGTAAATACAAATTCATAACTTGCTAATTAATGCGGACCCAAATTTCAAATATTGAATAGTTGTAGATAATATAATGTGAAATAAGCAACAAAAATCACAGGCTTACCAATTTTCATTTTCGAAAATTACAGCCTCCTAAAGATAGACATGTATTATTTATGTTGATTATGATAATTTCTCTCGCAAAGAAAAATTCATAAATCGCGAATTTACGAAGATTCAAATTTGAAATACTGCATAGAAGTAGCTAATATAATAAAAAATAAGTTAAAAAATCTGCAAGTTTGTACATTTTCATGTTCGAAAATTACAGGCTACCAAAGATAGACATATACTATTTATGCTGGGTATAAGAAATATTCTCGCAAATAAAAATTCATATATCGTAAAATAATATAGATCCAAATTTATAGCATTGTTTAGACGTAGCTAATACAATTTTAGATCAGAAAAAAAATCGATGGGCTTGCTAACTTCCAGTTTCAAAAATTACTGCCTCCCAAATATTGACATGTAATATGTTTATTGGTTATATTAATTATATTTGCATATAAAAATTCATAAATAGCTCATTAATGGGGATGCAAATTTTAAATATTGAATAGTCGTAGCTAATATAATTATAAATAAGGAAAAAAATCTACAGGCTTACAAAGCTTTATATTAGAAAATTACAGCCTCCTAAAAATATACATGTACTATTTATGTTGGATATGGTAATTATACTCGCAAAGAAAAAATCATAAATCTCGAATTAATATAGATCCAAATTTGTAATCTTGCACATATGTAGCTAATATAATTGTAAATAAGAAAAAAAATTAACAGGCTTGCTAAGTTTTGGTTTAAAATATTAATGGCTGCTAACAATAAACATGAAATATTTTTATTTGATTATGATGATTATACTTCCAAATAAAAATTCATAAATCGCTAATTAATGCAGATTCAAAGTTTAAATATTGCATAGACATATCTAATATAATAAAAAATAAGTAAACAAATCCACAGGTTTGCAAACTTTCATTTTCGAAAATTACAGGATAAATAGACATATACTATTTATGTTGGGTATAAGAAATATTCTCGCAAATAAAAAATTATATATCGTAAAATAATTTAGATCCAAATACGTAATATTGTTCAAACGTAGCTAATACAATTATTGTTAAGGGACATAATCGACAGGTTTGTTAAATATTCTTTTTTGGAAAATTACTGCCTCCCAAAATTAGACATGTGATTTTATTGGTTATGATAATTGTACTCGCAAATAAAAATTCATATCTGGCTAATTGATGTGGATCCAAAATTTAAATATTGAATGGTCGTAGCTAATATAATATGAAATAAGCAAAAAAAAGTCACAAGCTTACCAATTTTCATTTGTGAAAATTACAGCCTCCTAAAAATAGACATGTACTATTTATGTCCCTTGGACGACCTCCCGAAAGATGGAAAGATAGCTGGACGTCTATATCACAGGAGGCACAATAGTTGGCAATTAACAGGACTAGTCCTACATTAAGAAGAAGAAGAAGAAGAAGAAGAAGAAGAAGAAGAAGAAGAAGAAGAAGAAGAAGATGAAAAAGAAGAAGACTATTTATGTTGATTACGATCATTATTCTCGCAAAGAAAAATTCATAAATGGCAATATAATGCAGATGCAAATTTTAAATATTGCCATAATTAATATAATGGCTAATAAGAAAAAAAGTACAACAGACTTCTACGTTTTATTTTGGTAAAAACTAACCTCCCAAATAAAAACATGTAATATATTTCTTACTTCTGATAATTAAAACCACAAAAGATCATAAATCACATAAAAGTGCAGATACAAATTTTAAATTTTGTATAAACGTAGTCAATATAATAGGTAACATGAGATAAAATAAACAGACTTGCAAGTTTCAAATTTTTTGTATGTATTATTATTGTTTGTTTACTACAACCTTTATATTAAGATACCGAAAAAAATAGATTAACAATACACACTCTACATAAATTATTACATTGACTGCCAACTATTAGATAACTTGTAGTTATTGTCTAAGATGCCAGTTACGTATTACCTCGTAGTTTGTTTACTTGTTATATATGTGCAGCTACGGTAAAATTCCTAGTATATCAGTGTAAATATGAACAGATAGCCCCAGGGAGGATAACAACAAATCAAAGTTGGCTTACATGAACAGATAATTTATTATTAAAACAACAACACATATAATCATACAGTTTATTTAAAATCAACAAGCCAAAGAATATTTATATTGTTTGTGGTGATTTTTAAAACAATCTTCCACGGACACGAGTTTTTTTTGAGAGATGGGACATAAACAACGCGTTTCTTGGTGATTTTATAATTTAATTTTAATTTTTAGTCTTTTAGCTGAAAAGTACCGTGGCAGTTTTATTTAATTAATTAATTAATTGTATTTATTTATTATATTGTTTAAACATTAATCATACCTCAGATATTAATAAGCAGAAACATTTAATATGTTTAAAGAGACAAATACCAAATTAATTCAATCCCAAATGTTCTGCTGTAATCGTTTCATAGAATAGTCGTATAATACATATATAAGTGTGAACCCACTTAGCAATCTACATATCTAGATTTCGATCTTATTAGATCTCGTTAGTGTAGCTCAGCTAGTGAGGATGCATTCCTATATTACGTATTACTGGTGTAAGGTTGTTAACGTATCAAATTCACAATGATTACTAGTGTTAGTATAATAACTAAAATCACCGCACAATAACTAAAGCATAAGCTAAAAAGTGAATTACGTAAGTGAAATGAATCATAGCAATATAAATCGCGCGCACACATAAAAACATGCCCATAAAAACGCTCAGATTCTTATCATAACAATACAAAGCGGTACTTACATAACGTCTCACGTGGTGCACCATTGACATTATAATTCACAGTTAAAACCAATCATCTAGTTTAATTTCACTTCACACAAACGAGATCGCACTAGCACAGACCACACTTAACTCGCCACTGACTAGCTTAACCTGCGCGCAGCATCGACTCGTCCAGATAAGAAATGCAAGTTTTTGCTCGCTATTTTAGTCGTAAACATATAAAAAGCATGAATCGTTTTAAATAGATTCGTATTTCGGGACTACGAGCAGTATTTTATTTCAATTGAAAGTGAATTGTAAATTCGTTTATATACCATACAATATGTACGAATATTTCATGTGCATAAGATGCTATTTATTAATTTAGGAGATTAAAAAAGTCCCAAAATGCAATACACTTTTTTGCGATAAAATTTTATATAACACTTTACCAAGTTATATTAAAGGTTTTATTGATTTAACAACTTTTAAACAAAAAACTAAGGCTTTGCTAGTGGAGCGCGTGCTTTGATGAATTTCTTTATCTGAAATTGTAACAGTTGTTTTATACTAAGTACCATGTTTCTCGTGAATATTTCACTATTCACATATCTAGTTGTAGTAAAAGTATATTCTTGTTTCAATTTAACAAAGTAAATCCATCTCCAATCCAAGCAACCACCGAGTTTATCGATTATGTAATAATAAACTCAATTTAACTGCTTGAAATATTATGGTTATGGTAATCAGTTTGCATAAAGCCTTCAAGAAATTTATAACATATTGCAGATTATACCGAATAAATTTCATTATAATAATGCAGTCAAGAATAATTTGAGCACTTGGCCAAGTGCCGTTGGCAGCGTTCTATCACCCTTAACTTACGGGTAACATCAATGTGAATTAATTTGTGAAACTGTGCTTAGTTATAGCAACTATGCTGGTAGTAAATGCTAAATTATGTATCTCTTTAATACATTTAGACCTGAGTCTCATACTTAGTTTGAATACTGCAATTAATTAATGGCGCAATGAAAACTTGAAATCTAATTGTGTTTATTTTTAGTAATATTTATATATTATATTATATGTTTGATGTATAAACATATTGCAATTATTCTTAAATATCAAATTAATGTTTCTCTATATTTCTATAGACAATTAAGAAAAAACGCTATAAATTCAATATTTGAAATTTAGAGATTCTTTTGCCCAAACACTAGTGATATAATATATTTTGTTATGATATCTATAGTTCCAATCCCCCTACTAGCATAAATCACTCATATATTCTCTAATTTGCCGATATAACAAATACAGTTTTTTAAATTATAAAATGGAAACTTGATAGCATTACGTTTATAACATTATACGTATAAAATTAAAATATGTGAGTATATAAGTTTTGTGTCTCATTCATATTGGTATGAGTTTATTACAACCTTGAAAACATATATTGCTTATTAATAGCTCTTGTCAATAATATGTGGGATTTTCTATAGAAATGATTAAGTTTGTTTTCAAATCTATTTTAGCATTCATAAACGAAATTAACGAACATGTAGATAAAAAATATAATTAATTCGAGTGATAAAAAGTTAACTTTATTATATAAATATATAAATTTATATAAACATATATAAACATATATAAACATATATAAACATATATAAACATATATAAACATATATAAACATATATAAACATATATAAACATATATAAACGTATATAAATGTATATAAACGTATATAAACGTATATAAACGTATGTAAACGTATATAAACGTATATAAACGTATATAAACGTATATAAACGTATATAAACGTATATAAACGTATATAAACATATATAAAAATATATAAACGTATATAAACGTATATAAACGTATATAAACGTATATAAACGTATATAAACATATATAAACATATACAAACAAATATAAACGTTTATATACGTATATAAACGTATATAAACGTATATAAACGTATATAAACGTATATAAACGTATATAAACGTATATAAACGTATATAAACGTATATAAACATATATAAAAATATATAAACGTATATAAACGTATATAAAAGTATATAAACATATATAAACATATACAAACATATATAAACATATACAAACATATACAAACAAATATAAACGTATATAAACAGATATAAACATATATAAACCTCAAATAAATTTCATTGTATTTTTTTTAATTCATATTATTTTTTAACTGTGATGTAACATGTAACAATCAGTTATATTTTTAATAAAAGTTGTCTGAATGTTTTTTGACTCTGACTGTGGTGCTCCGCGAATTTTTCTCGTGATCCAAAGTGCTCACTGACCTCAAAAAAGTTAAGAATCACCGCTCTACATTTTCACATATAAAAATCTCTCTAGCATTTGAAATAGAGAGTTTAAACTGGGGAGGAATATGAAATTTCATTATGTAAACATAATATAAACGTATATAAATATATATAACCATTTATAAACATATATAAACATATATAAACATATATAAACATATATAAACATATATAAACATATATAAACATATATAAACATATATAAACATATATAAACGTATATAAACGTATATAAAAGTATTTAAACATATATAAACATATATACACACATTTATTTTAGAAAAATAGTAAATAAAGCCTGAATATATTATATAAAAAATTATTATTATATATTACACAATATGGGCAGAAAGACCGCAGGTCAATAGAATTATTACTGTTATAATTAATATTAACTATTGTATTTTGTATACCAATAGATACAATTGTATACGATTGTATAAGATATAAAATTGTTTAGAAATACTACTCAGCTTTAATAAATTTGATGATTATTATTAAAATAAATGTGTCTATCAAAAATGTCTTTTGAAAATTCGTCAAAAATACAATTTATCAAATACTAATGTTATATCGTGTATAGTAAACATATTACTTATTACACAATATTTTTACTTACGACCAACTTCACAGATCCATATTCCACGTTAATATTAAAAATTCTCTCTCTTGTGAAATACATTACTTTCAGCGCTCGTACTAATACATCACAGTTTGGGAACGACCAATTCAGTGTAATCGTTACAATTCAGTCAATATATTTACAGCAAGTTTCGTTGTAATCTCGTGATTTATACCCGTTATCATAAACGATATCGTTACAATTTTAAGATATTGCATTAGCCACTGCCCCTTGAAACTTGAAAGTTGCCCCGTATATTAGAAACTCTCTGGCAGTTTCAATTAAAATGATGCAATTACGTTTCATTATCCCAAAATGTTAATAGCGCTTGTTTTAATGAAGTTGACTTTTATCGCCAATTCGCATGATAAACGTTCCGCGTACATATGAAACAGGTTTACTGTTTTTCTTGTAATTCCCCCGCAATTATTTTCACATTTGGAAATACAATATGAGTTTAAGAGCGTTGATTAGTTTGTATTGTAGTTTTATATGCTGCGCATATAGAGCACATTAAAAAGAACGAATAATTTTATATGGGATTTATAATTTATATGGTTGAATATGTAACTAAACTCCATATTAATAAATATAACAACAATTCGAGAGACAGTGGTAAGACATTATAGTGCTGCGCTGAAGTCGTGAGATCAAATCTCACAAAGAGAAATACTTTTCAGCTTACACACACTAGCAGATTCTTCAGAAACCAACCTTGCTCCCTTTCGATTATTTCCCAATCACGCATTCCCCACACTTTTTTTTCACATCACACACCAATCTTGACTTTACACACGTATATCAGATATATATATATATATATATATATATATATATATATGTATTGTATGTGATTGACTTACTAATTTAGACGAAGTATTGAGAGGTATAGTAGGTCTAATATTTGATATAGTTATCCAATATTAGATCTAATATCGTTGAAATCTGCAAAAGCTGACAAGCTCAGGTATCACATTAAATGATTCTCGCCTCAAATAAATTTCATTCTATTTTTTTTTTAATTCATGTTATTTTTTATGTTACGTAACAATCAGTTACTTTTTTAATAAAAGTTGTCTGTATGCTTTTTAACTCTGATTTTGATGCTCCGCGAGTTTTTCTCGTAATAAAGTGCTCACTGACCTCAAAAAAGGTTAAGAATCACTGCTCTACATTTTCATATATAAAAATCTCTCTAGTATTTGAAATAGAGATGGTACAGAGTTTAAATTGGGGAAAACATGAAATTTCATCATATTCACATATTCTCAGCGTTACAGCGCTAACACTAAGAACTAAGAGAAAAGCGTCGATCATCAATGTGTAGGGCTGGGAATACTCTACATTTTCTCATATAAGCCAATCTCTCTAGCGTTTGAAATAGAAACACTACAGAATTTAGACAGGAAGAAAAACATGAAATTTCATCATATTCACATATTCTCACCGCGAAAACGGTATCAGCTACAGAGACACGTCTGATCTTATTCTGTAGGGCGAGAACTGCACTAAATTTTGACATATAAACCATCTCTCTAGAGATTTTACAGAGTTTAAACTGGGGAAAATATGTATTTCATTACAATCACATATTCTCACCCCTTCACCGCGAAAACTGTGACAGCTGCAGAAAATAGTCTCACTCTGTAGGGCGAGAAATATACAACATTTTGAGATATAAATCATCTCTTTAGCATTTGAAATAGATATTCTATAGAGTTTAAACTATGGAAAAAATGTATTTCATCATAATCACATTTTCTCACCGCTACAACGCAAAAACGGTAAGAGCTATATAAGTAATTTGACAAAATAAGTTTTATACACTAAGTTCACACAAATATTTTGTATTTTCTTTAATGATATAAAGCTTGAATCGCATCGAAAGTGATAAACCGATTAAAATTAATACAAAATCTGCATGCTGATGTAAAAAGCTATACTAGGAAAAGGTCAAAGTTGTAATAAATTTGACATTTAAATTGATTTTCGACCAGCGAATTGTTTATGTTGGAGTCAAGGTTAATGTCAATCAATATTCACAATGTACAGAATACAATATGAAGCATTTGAAATGCATATGTAATTAATATTGAATTACAAAAGGTGGTTCATTACAAAATTAATAAATTCCCTATATGTTCATAAATTATTATTATTTAAATTATTTGCCGATTAGTGGGGCTTTAAATTTATGTTTAACAATAAATATTATTTCACATTCATAAAATATTACAAATAAATTTAATAATACAGCAGATTCAAATTTGTCGATAATTTACTGCCCAATTATTACAATTACAGAATTACCTCAAATAATTGTAACTTTACAACTTAAAATGAATTCTGTACCATTTTAAGTTGTAAAGTTATGCCCTTACATATATGGTAGAATGGATTTTGTATTCCATTCCAGAACGTAGTTTTACCTCTAAGCTAGAAACAATTACACAATTCTCGCCAAATAATATCCAACCAATCTTTACACATTTACACCTATTTTAAATTTAGTTCATATACCAGCACATATATATATATATATATATATATATATATATATATATATATATATTTAATAATTACACAATTATCGCTATATAAAGAAAGAGTAGGCCAAACCCCAGCCTTAAGACTATATATACCTATGACACTTTATAAATGTAATTCTTCAAACTGGCCTGTTACTCATGGGAACCAAATACGCAACAATTATTATAATATATTATAGTAATAATCAACTCAATATGATATCTGATACCACTAGAAATATATACATATTTCTAGATTTAATATAACTCTAGAATCGTATTGTTAAATTACTTTATCATAACTATTTTTTTTTAGATGATTGTCCCTCGTCAAGCAAGATGACATCGTGCACCCCGAAATGTAAAGACGACACTGAGTGCCACGGTCTGAAATGCTGTCCCAACATTTGTAACGCTAAATCCTGTGCGCCTGCCAATCTGAGCAGTGGAAACACTAATGGGGGTTATAAAGGAAGTTCATGTCAGTGATAAATTATATCCGTAAAGCAATCAATGATTTACCGATGTATCTATTGTATTTTTCAGCGGGCGCCACCGGGGTATACTGCGGAAATGTGAAATGCAACTCGTACGAGAAGTGCGAATTGGATAGAAGCACCAAGAGGCAAAAATGTACCCGAGCTTGATCAATTTATATACATACATTTATTGTAAAATAATTTTATTATAATTAATATGCTTTATATATAAATATATACCTAAATAAATTATTATATGGCATCATTATTAATTGAATATTCAATTGATCTCACTATAAACAACTAAAAACAAATAAACAAAAATACAAAAACCTTACACTTAGGCCTTTTATATAAACTTGTACATGCTGACATTCTAAAACTCCCATAATACTTTCAAAAATTCTTGATTTTAATTAGGAAAAAAATTCTTTGTTACAAATAAGTATATCGGATTGTTAAGGCGTCTATAAGTATTTTTTTTGCGAGCTCAAAGTCGAAAATTGTTTCTTTTTGTATAAAATCTCGAAATATTTTTAGTTACACAAGTTATAACTTTACAAAAGTTTCCCAATTATAACTTATTTATATATAATAACATAATTTAATCCAATAAAGTTATAATTGGTAAACGAACCCCCTAGGAGGAAAGTTAAACGCCATCTAATGGCACCACATCAATTAGCAATGAAAGAAAGAAGTAACACTAGTAATGAAGAAACATTAATTTAATATCCTTAAACTAGATTGCTCCAAAATGTTATAATATATTGCCGCCAGAAATAAAAAAACATAAACAAAACTTAATTGTTAAATTGTAATACATTAAATTTTACACATTCTAGTATAGTAAACAGTCTTCATAATCGAAAGACAATTACAAGCTGCACGATATTTTCTTTCGGTTAAAGACACAGAGAGAAGTAAATGTACTTTAGTTGGAGAATCAAAGGCTAGGCGATTTGCGATTTGAGATTACAATAATAGTAGCATTGTATGGAATCAATATTCAATCTACGATAGTTATATATATATATATATATATATATATATATATATATATATATATATATATATATATATATATAATAAGTCATCTCTCTTATTTGCGGTAGAAACATTCAATATTATTTACTGAACTGAATCCATTATCAAGTCTCTTTTCCATGAATGAACAGGTATGTAGATGTTCGCCATCAAACACGCACGAGCAATTTATTAAAAACTTGCGGTCAGTGATTAGTCAGTTGAACGAATATATGAATAATAAATCTCCATAATATGTGATTAACAAATAAATCGATGTAATATATTACAGACTATATTGGACGTATCAAGGAAATGAAAGACGTCTCGTAATTTCCCAAAACTCTCGTTTTCTTGTCATTGAATTTCAATTGATGAAATAAATTTCTAATTTTGCACAACCTTGATGATATAGGAATAAATTAGCAAGTAATAAAATTATGATTTTTAATAAAATTCGATGTTGTTGTGTGACCATTAACGCATAATTTTGGAATAATGTTTTATATATTCAACCAGCTCAGTGGCCGAGTGGTTAGAGTCCTCTCGTACTGAGCATTGGGGAGCCTGCGTTCGAATCCCACCGGAGCGAATTTTTGTGAATCACCTTTCACAATTCTCAGAGGTTCTTTGTGAAGTTTAGGTGGACAC
The DNA here is from genome assembly GCA_963942505.1 of Lordithon lunulatus. Classification (NCBI taxonomy): domain Eukaryota; kingdom Metazoa; phylum Arthropoda; class Insecta; order Coleoptera; family Staphylinidae; genus Lordithon; species Lordithon lunulatus. Next base: position 53,787,675 of record OZ012672.1, on the reverse strand, counting down.
CGGGTGATTAAAATTCTCCCTAGACTTACGGAAAAGCTTCACAGCTTATATAAAAATAGACATTTTTTTGGTATTAAATTCCAAATTACAAAAACTCCTATATGTAATTTCATGGCATATATGCCCGTATTCACCAACATCCCATAAAATGTATAGGTCCCATAAGCTATTGAATTTAAACAAAAGGTATCATCAAAGCTTCAATCACAATCGCCATTCAAGGTATCTGATATTTATTTCTCACACAATGACGAGTTTTGGATTCATTAAAATCGTCATTGTGAGAGAAATAAATATCAGATACCTTGAATGGCGATTGTGATTGAAGCTTTGATGACACCTTTTGTTTATTTTTTCAGTGTGTCCAATAGAGGTGATCTAAAGTACTATATACCCTAGATAATGTATTTATTGTTGCTATAACAATGAATACGTATAGGTTCAATAGCTATTGATTCAATTATGGAACGTTGGTTAGCATTATAGAAAGTAAAATTACAATTAATTATATACAGAGTTGAAATTGTTTAAAATATCTTAAACAAATGGACAAACAACATACCTCCCTCGATATCGATAGCCCGGGATGGGACAAGACCCATAAATCTCGAGGTGAAGACAGGGGGAAGGATACCATGTTTTTTTTAATTTATTTTTTCCCCTTTTAGATATAAGTACATGTTTGTATATATGTGTATATGCATATATGTGTTTTACATGTAAAGGTGTAAAAGTGTAAATAAATATTGATAATAAATTTAAAAAAAAAACAATTTATCTCGTTTTGAAAACAATTCAAATATCACTTAAACCACTTTCATTCTCACAGGTATATATACCTTACAATATAGTTGAAATTAAGGATCTCATACAGACACAAATATTCTCATCTTCTTTAAATTTATAAGATGGGCACACATTTGCGTATAAACCCGACTTACATAAACTTATCAACGTAACCGGTTGTTAATTTTAGCATACAAATGGTCACAAATATTGCCGCCAACAGGAACTACGCGGCCCGTGCTATACCGAAAACGCTAACCTTTTTTGAATAATTTCATCCTTCTCTTTCTGTCTGCTCGCCAATGCCGGTGTGTTTTCGTATAAAAGCGTAGGTTTCGCAAATTTGGGTACCTATTCGCCAAATCATCTATAGAGATGAGAACCGCACTGGTAAGTAAAACACAAATTTATTATTAGTTTATTAAATCGAAGCCTACACTGAAAGGTAAAAAGAAAATAGATAATATATAATATTATTAAAACGAAAGATAGATTTTTAATAAAAACAATCATTAATGCCCGTATTCAGTAACATCCTATAAAATTTATAGGTCCCATAAGCTATTGAATGAATAAATTTAAAATGTCATTATGAGAGAAATGGTCAAAATAAATGTCAAAATCTTGAATAGCGCTTGTGATTGGAGCTTTGATGACATATTTTCTTTAATTTTTCAGTGTTTCCATTAGAGCAAATCTAAAGTAACTAAATTCCTTACATAATTTATTTATTGTTGCTATAACAACGAATACTTATGGGTTCAATAGCTATTGATAAAGGCACCTTATACGGTCAATAATACTGTCAGTCTAAGACTGACAGTATTATTGACTGTGGTACTAAGTACTGTCAGAATTTGCTTTAATCCTCCTTTTATATTTGTCAAGTAATCAGTTATCCGGATAAACATCAGTATTCTCTTGATTCCATCATTACTATACCTTACACGATCAGTAATACTGACAATATTTTAGAATAATGAATATTTTAAACATATTATCGTACAGTAATACTGTCATTATTCTAAAATATTGACAGTAATATTGATCGTGTAAGGTGTCTTTTTGATAAAATAATTCGGGAGAACAAACTTATTATAACATACTGTGTTATATTCGTGGCAATATATTTACTTGAAATATTTATACAAATAATATAACAAAATTACATACACAAAATATTTGTATTATTGTTGCTATAATAACGAATCCCCATAAGTATTCGTTGTTATAGCAACAATAATACAAATATTTAGGGAATGTAGTTACTTTACATTCTCTCTATTGGAAACACTGAATAATTAAACAAAAGGTATCATCAAGGCTCCAATTGCAAGTGCTATTGAACATGTTTGACATTTGTTTTGGCATTTGTTTTGGCATTTGTTTTGACATTTGTTTTGGCATTTGTTTTGGCATTTGTTTTGGCATTTGTTTTGACATTTGTTTTGGCATTTGTTTTGGCATTTGTTTTGGCATTTGTTTTGACATTTGTTTTGGCATTTGTTTTGGCATTTGTTTTGGCATTTGTTTTGGCATTTGTTTTGACATTTGTTTTGGCATTTGTTTTGGCATTTGTTTCGGCATTTGTTTTGTCATTTGTTTCAGCATTTGTTTTGGCATTTGTTTTGGCATTTGTTTTGGCATTTGTTTTGGCATATTCCGTCACAATGACGTTGTCAATTTATCCATTCAATAGCTTATGGGACCTATAAAGTTTATGGGATGTTGGTGAATACGAGCAATAGTGGTATAATTTTATTTCAAATTTCAATATGAATCTTGTAAAGTCTGCTTCTGTAGACTGGGGTTATCTAATAGAATAATATAGTTTAAATATAATAAAAAATATAATTAAACTTTTTTTTTCAGTGCGTACTAGTGGCAGTAGCCACCGTAGTCTGTGGCCATGGTCATGCTAGTTATGATCACGGTAGTAGTGGTCTCAACTATGGTCAAGGTTCTAGTAGCCAGGGAGGTTTTGTAAGTGGCAGTTTTGGTACAGGCAGTTTGGGTGGCGGAAGTTATGGCTCAGGTCATTACGACTCGAGCAATTATGGTTCAGGAAATTATGGATCGGGTAGTTATGGATCAGGAAGTTACGGCTCAGGCAGTTATGGTTCAGGCAATTACGGCTCTGGCAGTTTTGGCTCAGGCAATTACGGTTCAGGCAGTTTTGGCTCGGGAAATTATGGTTCAGGCAGTTACGGTTCTGGAAGTCACGGACACGGTCACGGACATGACCACCACCACCACTACGAACCACACCACACAGAAACCCACCACCACCATTTAGTAACAAAAGTAAAAGAAGTACAAGTACCAGTGCCTAAACCATACCCAGTTGAAGTTATCAAAAAAGTGCCCGTACCATACCCACAACCCTACCCAGTGCATGTCCCTAAGCCCGTACCAGTACCAGTCCATATCAAAGTACCAGTTGAGGTGCCAAAACCATACCCAGTAAAAGTTGTAGAGCATGTTCCAGTCAAAGTACCTGTTTATGTCAAACAACCCTACCCCGTCAAGGTTGAGGTGCCCAAACCATACCCAGTACACATCACTAAAGAAGTACCAGTTGTCATCACAATCCACAAAGAAAAACATCATTATCCCACAAGCCACAACTCCCACGGGCATTACCATACTGACAACAATCAAGGTGTCAACTATCTAGGCACCAGTCAAGGTTATAATTATGGATCAGGTCATAATTATGGATCAGGTCATAATTATGGAACAGGTCATAATTATGGATCAGGTCATAATTACGGATCAGACAACGTTGGTAGCAGTCATGGTTATAATTTTGGTACAAGCAATGTAGGCACCAGTCAAGGATACAATTTCGGAACAGGCAATGTAGGCACTAGCCAAGGTTACAATTACGGATCAGGCGGTTTATACAGTGGATCTGACTCTTATGGAAGTGGTGGACACAGCAACTACCATTCCTATAGTAGCAGTAATGAAGGTTCGTACAATTCTGGTAACAGAGTTGGAGGTTACAACACTTACTCGAGCGAATGGAAATGGTAAATGTTAAACGAATGATATGTTATGAAGAAAATAATAAATATATTGATGAATTATTTGCAATTATTTATTTTATTTTATATGATTATTTGACTAGGACTCCTGCTATATATATATATATATATATATATATATATATATATATACTAAAAACGTGTTATATAGACATGATGATCGTAGATGCTTACTATTGGCCGATGTGTTTCTCTGCGATCACTATACATAAAGTGCTATCATAAGCTCTAATAGAAAAAATAAATAGACGAACAAGAACTATCAGTCTAGAGATGTTCTGAAGAGTTTAATCACCTGGTTTTATAAAAAAAGATAAAATATTTCCAATCCAATCCAATCCACTGGAAATTGGGTTCGAATTTTGACACCTTATGCTACAAGACGGACTGTGTCTTTATCAACTGGGGCACTAAGCTGAAATGAAAATATAAAATGATACGAAATTTTAGATGCCTCATACAATTTAGATTTTGTATTTATCTGATATTTTATGCAATTTATTACGAAAGGAACATTTAAAAACAATATTTGTAATACAAATTATTATATTTGATATTATTATTATATTTGTCATTACAATATAGTTTGTAATAATAATATTTCAAAATAATGCTTCAATCTGCAAAAGTAATATAAAATACAAAATTTACATCAATCAATTTCACCACTCCGAGTTATAGTAAACACTGTGATAGACGTATATACTCGAGTCTCATGGAAAATAGTAAAAATAAACTCGTCAAAACATTTATAGTTCCTGTAGCTTTATTTCCATTTACTTATATTTCACTTTTTTTTTAATATAAATCCTGAGGTTGACGCTGTCAGAACAAATCTCCCCAGACACAATAAAACCATTAAAACGCGAGGCCCTCTATGAATAATTCAAGCCGTAAACACAGCTGGCACGGAAATTTATAAATATATGTAAATTGATTTTGCCGAATGAACTTGCTGCGCATCAAACTTCGGACATTAAATGTTTCAATGGAGCAGGAACAAACTGCCGGCGCACTCGTAATATCTGCTCATGACAAGTTTGTGTGGGCGAATTAATGGATTATAAATCAATATCGTAGTTTTTATGGTCTGGAAAGATAGTAATGGGATATGAAATAAACTTTTAAAAGAAGTTTATTCTTTTAAATTATTATTAAATTTAATAATGTTCTTTAAAAAGTTTCCAAATGAGTTTCATATTATGTTACTATCAACCGTTAATATTAAAAACTTCTATCTTTATAGCGCTCAGTCCGCTGACAAAGGGAGAAGCTCAGAGGAGTATAATTACTAGGTATTTACCTTAATTCACAGAAACCTTCTGAAAAGCTGTGAAAGGTACATATAGTACGAGACGGACAATGCCTCAAACCACTAGGCCACTGAGCAGGGTCCATTAATATATTAAATTTCCTAATTTCAACTACAGTTACGTTATTCAAGGAATATTTATAAATAAAATAATAAATTTAAAATTATTTATGAAAGCTAAAGATTAGTAGTATCAAGACATGATAGGCGGCGATATTTCTATCTTTTAAGAACCTAATTCCACAATCAATATTATGAGAAAATATAGAATTATGTATACATTTATTTTTATATTTTTATTATTATACATAATTATTCTAAAAATATTTTGAACTGCTAAGAATAAAATATGATTGCATCCTATTTCTATTGAAATATGATTGCATCCTATTTCTATTGACATTGAAATTTCTGTTTAGGCCATTGACATCCTAAATTTGCATTTACTTGTTTGTCTTAACTGCAGGTAAACTGCAGGTAATGACACACACACACACACACACAGATACTAATCGTAGATTTTACATGCCTCGAAATTATACGGATTTTTTTATACGTGGGATTACATGTACCCCTATAAATAAATATACACAAGTTGTTTATGTGGTCTGCTGATGCGGTGAACCCAAAAAAAATATATTGACTGATGTTAGCTGAGCATTATAAAAGCAAATCTGCATTATATTGTAAAATTAATCCATACATAACTTTAGTACGATGAAGACGTTTACAGTGAGTATTTTAAATAAACTATCTACTATAAATAACTATGTGTATTGGTAATTGGTGCTACAAAAGAGTGTTCGTAACAAATTAAATAGTAAAATAAATAACATGGAGAAAATATTTTTTTAAATAAAAGTAGGGATGGACAGCCTATTTAGTATCCGCAATTTTATTTTTAATTTTTAAATTAACATTATACATATCTGTGTCTGTGGGAATGAACGTGGTGTGTTACATTTGAATTATTTTGAAACGGAGAAGATTTTGCGTTTGGTATTTATGTAAATCGATGTACGCAAGTATATTTTTATTTATGAATAAATTGACTTCAAGTCTGTCACTGTGCACGTCGATTTACATAAATATCAGGGCAAGGCAAAATCTCCTTTTCAAAACAAATCTTATTAATTGAGGGTAATAAATACATGGGGTATTATTTTATAGCTAATTAGTTGTGTAATAGGGTGTAATCTTTAAAATCTGAATAAATTCCAAATTTGATTTATTACAATATTTATAAAATACAACATTGGATAGAATGACGACGTTTCATCAAATTTTCCTCACTGTGACTTTATTAATAGAGGGTAATAAACACATAAGGTATCATTTTATAGCTAATTAGTTGTGTAATAAGGTGCAATCATTAAAATTTGAATAAATCCAAAATTTGATTTATTAAAATTTATATAAAATACAAAATTAGATGAAATGACGACGTTTCATAAAATTGTCCTCACTGAGGCCTTATTAATTGAGGGTAATAAATACATGGAGAACCGTTTTGTAGCTTATTAGTTGTGTAATATGGTGCAATCTTCAAAATTTGGATAAATTCCAAATTTGATTTATTACAATTTTTATAAAATACAAAATTGGATGTAATGACGACGTTTCATCAAATTGTCTTCACTACGACTTTATTAATTGAGGGAAATAAACTAATGAGGTGTCATTTTATAGCTTATTAGTTATATAATAGGGTGCAGTAAATAAAACTTGAATAAATCTCAAATTTAATTTATTACAATTTTTATAAAATACAAAATTGGATGAAATGACGACGTTTTATCAAATTGTCCTCACTGTGACTTTATTAATTGAGGTTAATAAACACATAAGATATCATTTTACAGCTAATTAGTTGTGTAATAGGGTGCAATTATTAAAATTTGAATAAATCTCAAATTTGATTTATTACAATTTTTATAAAATACAACATTGGATGAAATGACGACGTTTAATCAAGATGTCCTCACTATGACTTTACTAATTGAGGGTAATAAACAAATAAGGTATCATTTTATAGAAAATTAGTTGTGTAATAGAGTGCAATCATTAAAATTTGAATAAATGCCAAATTTGATTTATTACAATTTTTATAAAATACAACATTGCATGAAATCACGACGTTTCATCAAATTGTCCTCACTGTGACTTTACTAATTGAGGGTAATAAACAAATAAGGTATCGTTTAATAGAATATTAGTTGTGTAATACGGTGCACTCATTAAAATTTGAATAAATCCTAAATTTGATTTATTACAATTTTTATAAAATACAACATTGGATGAAATGACAACGTTTTATCAAATTGTCCTCATTGTGACTTTATTAATTGAGGGTAATAAACACATAAGATATCATTTTACAGCTAATTAGTTGTGTAATAGGGTGCAATCATTAAAATTTGAATAAATCCGAAAATTTGATTTATTACAATTTTTATAAAATACAACATTGGATGAAATGACGACGTTTCATCAAAATGTCCTCACTATGACCTTATTAATTGAGGGTAATAAACAAATAAGGTATTATTTTATAGAAAATTAGTTGTGTAATAGGGTGCAATCATTAAAATTTGAATAAATCCCAAATTTGATTTATTACAATTTTTATAATATACAACATTGCATGAAATTACGACGTTTCATAATATTGTCCTCACTGTGACTTTATTAATTGAGGGTAATAAACAAATAAGGTATCGTTTTATAGAAAATTAGTTGTGTAATACGGTGCACTCATTAAAATTTGAATAAATCCTAAATTTGATTTATTACAATTTTTATAAAATACAACATTGGATGAAATGACGACGCTTTATCAAATTGTCCTCACTGTGACTTTATTAATTGAGGGTAATAAACACATGAGGTATCATTTTATAGCTAATTAGTTGTTTAATAGGGTGTAATCATAAAAATTTGAATAAATCCCAAATTTGATTTATTACAATTTTTATAAAATACAACATTGGATGAAATCACGACGTTTCATCTAATTGTCCTGACTGTCACTTTATTAATTGAGGGTAATGAACTCATTAGGTGTTCTTTTATAGATTATTAGTTGTGTAATAGGATGCAGTGATTAAAATTTGAATAAATCTCAAATTTGATTTATTAAAATTTTTATAAAATACAACATTGGATAAAATGACGATGTTTCATCAAATTGTCCTCACTGTGACTTTAGTAATTCAGGGTAATAAACTCATGGAGTGTAATTTTATAGCTAATTAGTTGTGTAATAGGGTACTATCATTAAAATTTGAATAAATCCAAAATTTGATTTATTACAAGTTTTATAAAATACAACATTGCATGAAATCACGACGTTTCATCAAATTGTCCTCACTGTGACTTTATAAATTGAAGGTAATAAACACATAAGGTATCATCTTATAGCTTATTAGTTGTATAATAGGGTGCAAACATTAAAATTTGAATAAATCCCAAATTTGATTTATTGCAATTTTTATAAAATACAACATTGGATGAAATAACAATGTTTCATCAAATTGTCCTCACTGTCACTTTATAAATTGAGGGTAATAAACACATAAAGTATCATTTTATAGCTAATTAGTTGTGTAATAGGGGGCAATAATTAAAATTTGAATATATCCTAAATTTGATTTATTACAATTTTTATAAAATACAACATTGGATGAAATGACGACGTTTCATCAAAATATCCTCACTATGACTTTATTAATTGAGGGTAATAAACATATAAGGTATCATATTATAGCTAATTAGTTGTATAATAGGGTGCAAATATTAAAATTTGAATAAATCATAAATTTTATTTATTACAATTTTTATAAAATACAACATTGGATGAAATAACAACGTTTCATAAAATTGTCCTGATTGTGACCATACTTATAAGTAACTATTCTATAATGTTTTTCAGATTATATTATTTGTTATGCTGCTACACTGCATCGCCTCTTCTAGGAATAAACGTTCAGTCAACTACCACCACCACAAAACCGATCACCACCATATCACTACTGTTGTAAAAGAAGTTAGAGTACCAATAGAAAAGCCATACCCGGTTTATATTAGTAAAACCGTACCAGTTCCATATCCTAAACCATATGCAGTGCATATACCTAAACCCGTACATGTTCCCTACGAAGTTAAAGTGCCGGTGGAAGTACTTAAACCGTATCCAGTAAAAATCACACACAAAGTCCCCGTGGAGGTACCGGTTTATATAAATGTGCCTCATCCGGTAAAAGTAGAAGTACCTGTGCCTAAACCATACCCTGTGCATGTAACTAAGAACGTGCCTGTGTATGTATATGCCAATGAGGATTGCCAGGGATGGGACAGTCAGCAGCACTACCACCAGAAATGGAGCAATAATTACCAATATGGAAATCAGTACGATGCGAATGTTAATGGATATGTGCCGAGCAAATTGGGCGGATTGAACGGGGGTGGCTATAACACGTATTCATCTCAATGGCAATGGTAGAAATTACTACATAAAAAATAAATATTATTATTATTAACAGTATTATTGTAAGAGTCTGTAACTATATAAAGTAAAATAATTATTGGATCTGTTGGGTTTGAATTAGCTTGTGCCTAAATTAGATGTTATTCTACAGTTTTTTTGTAAAGCATCTTTGATCACCAAATGCATTAATAATAATAATTATTGTTATTTAACATATATTTTTGTTGAACATGACGCATAACGTAATTATTTATAAATCTGTCTATATTTATTTAGGCTTTTATTTTTATATCATTACATTTTATATTCATTAAACTTTTTAAAGACTTTTTCATAATTTTAAACCAGCAATTCCCAGTCCATAAGACTCGTTTGAATTGGTTCTAAGGAAGAACATTCCTCTTGTTTCGGCAGGGGTGTCCGGACCGAATATCGCTGTTTGGGAATGATTGCATGTCTTACTCCTACAACTGTTGTCCGAGCAATTCTTTCCTATAAAGTTGTTACTGTTGATAGATTCGGTGAAATAGCGAAAAGCCATCGAATGACTGCAAAATACTAAACAAAAAATTAAAACATTTAAATATACCCCATATCGACTGTGAGCCAATTAGCGTTTTTAACAAAATTTTCAAACTAATTTAAAGGATTTCATAGACAAAACTAAATGGCGCACTGTCTGTATCAGGACATCTCAGTTTCTGTCTGATTATTATCTAAACTGAGAATTTCATCAGTATGGTGAGATTTGAATGTTCTCACCAAGAGCTACACTACCCAGTACAACAACCAGAGACCCCCGTTATAGATACTTCTCTAATAAAGTAGGTACTTACACTGTGAAGTGTTAAGAATTTCCAAAATTCTGTAAATATAACAAGCCAACTGTACTGCAGACCCGCAATTCGGATAGAAATCTACACTGCCAATTGGATCTAAAATACCCAACGCTCCACCATCCGTATGCAAAACCACCACAGTCACAGCATCGGCTTTACTAAGCCGATGGTCTTCATTGTTCATACCAAACGTTGCAAATCCTGGATTTGCAGGATCAAGAGCCGTAATTCGAGTCAATAAATTGCCATTTTGCTTCAACATTTTCCCAGCAAAGCCTGATACATGAGCGCCTAGTGAGTGTCCCACTAGATGCACTCTTGAAAATGATATGTTTGTTGCTGCTGCTAGTCTGAGCAAGAAATCACCCAAATGAGCACCTGGAATTTTTAAGAATATAGATCAGGTGTGGCCAAACTTTTGGGAGACCTGTTTTTAAAATTATTTACGGCCGTCTACCAACATCGTAACAAACAATAAAATTAAAAAATTAAAAAATACATATTATGCAGGAAAATTAAAAAAATTATTATTTCATACGATAAATCGTACTAAATATGTTTGAGAAAATTATTACATTTGTTGTTAATTATGCTTTAAAACAAGATATTCTGTTATTATTTTCTAACAAAACTAAAGTCTCAATGCTAAAAGTTTCAAGTCGCGCTACGTTTCTGAAATGCCTACCAATTAAATAATTCGTAAAAAAACGTACTAAGAAATATTAAAATGTTGGAGAGTATTATTACATTTAGGATTAATTATGCTTTAATACAAGATATTGTGTGATTATTTTCTATAAAAACTAAAGTCTCCAAGCTGAAAAATGCGTCGCGCTACACTTCTGAAATGCGGGCCAATTAAATAATTCGTAAAAAATCGTACTAAAAAATATTCAAATTTTTGAAACTATTATTACATTTGAGATTAATTATGCTTTAAAACAAGATATTTTGTATTTATTTTCTTCAAAAAACAAAATTCTTATGCCAGATAGTTCTAGCCACAATACATTTGTCATATGCTTTCAAGTTGAATAATTTGTAAAAAATCGTTCTAACGTTATATGTTTGAGAGAATTATTAAATTTACTGTTAATTATGATTTAAAACAAGATATTCTTATATTATTTTCTATAAATACTAAAGTCTCCAAGCTGAAAAGTAAGTCGCGTTACATTTCTGAAATGCCTTCCAATTAAATAATTCGTAAAAAAACGTACTAAAAAATATTCAAATTTTTGAGAATATTATTACATTTGGGATTAATTATGCTTTAAAACAAGATATTATGTGATTATTTTCTATACAAACTAAAGTCTCCAAGCCGAAAAATACGTCGCGCTACATTTCTGAAATGCGTCCCAATTAAATAATTCGTAAAAAATCGTACTAAAAAATATTCATATTTTTGAGAATATTATTACATTTGGCATTAATTATGCTTTAAAAAAGGATATTTTATGATTATTTTCTTCGAAAAACAAAATTTTTGTGCTAAATAGTTCAAGCCACATTACATTTCTGATATGCTTTCAAGTTCAATAATTTGTAAAAAATAGATCTAAAGTATATTAATATATTTGAGAGAATTATTACATTTAGTGTTAATTATGTTTTAAAACAAGATATTCTGTTATTATTTTCTATAAAAACTAAAGTCTCCAAGCTGAAAAGTACGTCGCGTTATATTTTTGAAATGTTTCCCAATTAAATAATTCGTAAAAAATCGTAATAAAAAATATTCAAATTTTTGAGAGTATTATCACATTTAGCATTAATTATTCTTTAAAATAAGATATAGTGTGATTTAAAAAAAACAAAATCCTTATGCTAAATAGTTCTGCCACGTTACGTTTCTGATATGCTTTCAAGTTCAATCATTTGTAAAAAATCGTACTAAGGGATATTAATATTTTTGATAGAATTATTACATTCAGTGTTAATTATGCTTCAAAACAAGATATTCTGTTATTATTTCCTATAAAAACTAAAGTCTACAAGCTGAAAAGAAAGTCGCGTTACGTTTCTAAAATGTATCCCAATTAAATAATTCGTAAAAAATCTTACTAAAAAATATTCAAATTTTTGAGAGTATTATTACATTTGACATTAATTATGTTTCAAAACAAGATATTGTGTGATTTTTTTTTTCAAAAAACAAAATTCTTATGCTATATAGTTCTACCCACGTTACATTTCCGATATGCTTTTCTTTGAAGTTCAATCATTTGTAAAAAATCGTACTAAAGGATATTATATTTTTGATAGAATTATTATATTTTGTGTTAATAATACTTTAAAACAAGATGTTACAACAAGTTACATTTCTAAAATGCCATTTTAGAAATGTAACGCGACTTTTTGCATAGAGACCTTAGTTTATGTAAAAAATTATAATAGAATATCTTGTTTTAAAGTATTATTAACACAAAATATAATAATTCTATCAAAAATATTAATATCCTTTGGTTCTAGTTAAATAATTCATAAAAAAATCGTACCATTGTTTACGAATTATTTAATTAAAGATATTTATATTTTGAGAATTAGTTACTATTAATTATGAATAAAAAAATATTCTTACCAACAATTTTAGTTTTAGGTGCCGCCGATGTATAAAACTCATTAGCAATCTCATCCCAGTTTACTAGAAAAATATTGTACTGTCCTCTCTTATAAAATTCACGCGGAACATCATAATACCAAGAGGTGTTACTATACGTATTCCATCCATGCGTAAGCACAATTGTTTCGAGACTTGGATCTATTGCTGAGAAATTGTTGTATATCTCAGTACGCTCAGTAACATTATCCGGGTTAACCAACAAAAACTTCGTGTCGGGTGCAGGAACAGCTAATACAAATGTTTTAGAGAACACCTAATTAGATTACAGCTTTAACTCACCTAGAATTTCGGTGTAATTATCATAGTTGACTTGACGCGTTATGGATGTCCATTGGGTTGCTAAAATTAAATATGGGATACCTAAAACAAAACAATTAATATAGCTTAGGTAGGTAGTATTTACTCTTAATATTAGTGAAAATTTGTAATTGCCTTGGGATACCTAAAACAAAACAATTAATATACCTTATGTAGGTAGTATATTATAGTACTAATATTAGTGAACATTTGTAATTGCCTTATAACAGGACAAACATTAGCAAACAAATATGCTCACCAACAAACGTTGCTATAAATATTTTGTACTGGAAACCCATTTTGTTTTTGAAATAATTATATGTTTTGACGTATTTATATGGTGTATGGAAATTGATAAGCTATCGTTATATAGGTTTAACTACTATGTAACTAACAATTAATGGTGTGCAGTGGTGGAATTAGCTTTTGTGCACCAAGTAATTTATAAATAACAAGAAAAGGTTAACCATGTATATGATGTATATATCAGCCTTACATTGAAAAACGGTACATAGGCATTCGATTAAATTAAATAAATGAAATGAAAAGGTTAAAGACAGTACAGAAAAAGCAATCCTTATTGATGTAGCAAGACCGGCACCTGTAAACCTGGAGAAAAAGCACGGTGAGAAAATTAATATATAATTCTAGGCGAGGAATACAGGAAGGTACACCACCTGAAAGAAATCCGCATAGTACCAGTCATTATCGGATCTAAAAACAAAATAAAACAAAAGAAAACAAAAGAAAACAAAATAAAACAAAATAAAACAAAATAAAACAAAATAAAACAAAATAAAACAAAATAAAACAAAATAAAACAAAATAAAACAAAATAAAACAAAATAAAACAAAATAAAACAAAATAAAACAAAATAAAACAAAATAAAACAAAATAAAACAAAATAAAACAAAATAAAACAAAATAAAACAAAATAAAACAAAATAAAACAAAATAAAACAAAATAAAACAAAGGAAAACAAAAGAAAACAAAAGAAAACAAAAGAAAACAAAAGAAAACAAAAGAAAACAAAGGAAAACAAAAGAAAACTGAAGAAAACAAAAGTAAAGAAAACAAAATAAAACAAGAAATAACAAATTAAAACATACCAATGCTAAATAAAAGGAAATAAAATCCATCCTTTATTAGAACAATAATAACTGATCAAACTATGGGAAGAAATAAATTATAAATTTGAGTCGATTCATGCAACAGTAGTGGAACGTTGTTGGAATAATTGAAGAAAGTACGTCTGGTTAGCATCAAATGATGGTATAGTTTTATATAATAATCTGCAAATTCATGTGAAAGTCATTGAATCTTTAAATGGATTTAAGAAAGTATGATAATACCAGACAATTTTTAATTGTTGCCCACTCAATTTTAGGGACTATAAGAAGTCTGGTTCTCAGCGTGCCAGATGCAACAAATCAAGACAATCTGTAGATAGTAAATTAATTTCACTACTAGAATTATTTATTTATTATTTCACAAAACAAAAAACCCTAAGTACAGGGCTGTAGTTAATTATTTATAAATTAACGCATAATAATTAAAAGTAACATTGACATGTTATAATTAGGTTCATAGTAATAATGGGAATACTTCTGTCAATTTACTACAATCAATTCTACAATTGATAAACCATACAATATATTTTTTACGTTTTAATTAATAAGCTGTTAAAAATAATTATGTATACAATTTTACAAAGGATTCTGATGAGACTACTTACTTTATCATATCCCTAGCGAAGACAATGTATTGTAGCTGTCAATTATAACACGTCAGTGTTAAATTGCGGGTCTTGGTTTTACTGCAGAGGTGGATTTAAGAAGCATTTTGTGTGGGTGCAAGCAAGGGCGAGAATGGAGATTAACTATTGGGTATGCAGCGTAAGGCAAAAAATATTTATGACTCGATATTTCAGACAGGTGATGGGATAGTAAAAAGAGGATGGAAAGCGCGTGGAAATCTGCAGAAGGCTGGAAAAGGGAAAGAAAATTAGTATGGGAAGAGAGGATATAGTACAGGGGAAGAGGGTAATATTTTTAGTTGTTATCGATTTTTATATAAGAGTTTTATGACAAAAAGAGATTGTTTTATTTATTCGTATTTCCCATATATCTATATTTTATTATTCTATTATTTTCGTTGTTACTGTAAACATGTGTTAATATATTTTTTAATTGGATAGAATTATGTATTTCAAGGGAAATAAAAGTCATTATTATTATTATTCATTTTTATTGATTATTAATTGATTAGAATCTGGCCTAGTATGGCCAGCATTGGTAATTCCTCAACCGCCAGGGTTCTGTAGCTTGCACGCAGAATTTACTGCTGGGACGAGTGAGTAGCCTTCTAGCCTCTACAAGTTTTCACAATAGGCCCATTTTGAGTGTGTACTCTATAGCCAATTATCCAGAATTAATTAGAATAAAACAAAATGACCACATACTCCCATACATACAAACCTACACATACCCGAGGGTAAAAATTTTCTCCAGGGTACTTATTTAGATTACACACCTTCTTTAGGGTACACACCTCCTATAGCGTACACACCAGCTCTCAAATACACACCCTCGTACACACCCTCATTTCCATCCAATCACAGCTAAATAAATCATTCATTCAACATATGCAATTATTCATTCATACTCGCTGCCGTGAAAGCATACGTCACGGCGGCCATTACAGTTTTCTCCCCACCGTGACAGTTCCAATCAGTTGTTTATTGTTTTGACATAAGCCGACGTAAGCATATATTAATGTTACTAAAAAATAATGCAAATACTTACAACAAACTATAACCGAACTGCCATTTAAGTAACATATCTAAAACACAAGTAAGTAGCCTAATAAACCCATTAAAACCGGCGCCGCTCACGTACATAACCTAGAAAAGTGAATGCGTGCAATAAAATGATGTCCATTATCATCAGCAAACTGAAATCGTTCATATTACTGCTGGTGAATATATTCCGGCGAGCCATGTGTTGCTTCCGCAGAAGGCGACGTATGTCAGGTGATGTAGAACCTTTATCACATATTGTTGTAAATGAGGCTAGTAATACAGTTGATATGGAGCAGTGGAATGACTGGGAGTTTATGAATAGAAAACCTAGTAATGTGCAAGAGCATATAGAGTATTATAGACAACAGCAGGCTAAGTTGGTGAAACAACAGTCTTTTAGTGAATCGGTTAGTGAGGAAGGTGATGGAGATTTGTTTTCCGATATGACTCCAAAGATAACTAAACAGAAAAAGGTGTTGGTGGGTAAATCCGAGGCTAATAGAGGATATTCAATGAATGTACAACATGATGCTGATAATTTTGTGGTAAGTTTATACATACTATACAATAATAATAATAATATATTGTACAAAATTAAATTTGATTTTACTTGTTTGTTGTGCAGAGTAATGAGTTGGAAAATTGGGAAGACAACTCTGGTTGGGAGAAAGAAAACTTGGACTGGGACACCCAAAATATGTTGAGGGAAAAGAAACGATTAGAAAGGGAAAAACGGGTGTATGAACAGCACCAGAAATGGCTGGAGAAGGGTAGTAGGCCAAATGTACTAGGTGCCAAAATTGGGTCATAGTTATTATGACTGATACACATATAATGGGATGTTTATTTACTGTAAATGAACTGTTTTTTATTTGATATTTTTTATATGTAATCCATACCACATTATTCCTTTAACATACAATCCAGAAATTTATTTTAGTGGATTTTATTTAAATAAGACTACATCTGACAATTTAAGAGGACATAAAAAGGCCTTCTTTAAAAAAGAAGACACTATGATTTAAAAAAAAACACTATTAATGAACAATAATAGTGATGGACAGTATTGAACAAAAAATGTTGGTGGTGGGACATAATTGAACATTAAATATTGGTATTATATAAATTGTAGAAAGAAAAAAGGAAACAGGAGTTATGAAGGCATGTAAAGAGAGGTGTAACCCTAACATGAAGAAGAAATATACAATAAAATATGTAAATATAAGGAGAGATAAAAAAGAAGAGCAATAAGGGTTGCACAGCTATAAACAAACACCACATAGATAGCCCTTTATGAAAAGTGATAAGTATGATGTGCCATTCCAATCATTAAATATTTATCAACAATTCCTGCACTTATAAAATGAACTTTCTTTATTAGCCTAAAAAGGCCATATAAAAACTTGTTTTTATTAGTAAAATAAAATAATAATTGCTATAATTTATAAGCCCAACTAATGACAGCATGATAACAATTGTAGTTTAGTTTTTTGTTTTGTAACAAGCTGTAATTACTAAATAACAGCTTGTTATACTAACAAAAACTAAACAACAATTGTTATAATGCTGTGATTAGTTAGGCTTATAAATTATAGCAAGAATTATTATTTTATTTTACCAATAAAAAACAAGTTTTTATGTTTTTTAATTAATTAAAACATGCCATTTGAAGTATTTATAAAAAATATCATTGTTTTCAGTATTTAAATCTCCCATGGGATTTTAGTCTGTACATAAAATCATTTGTAAATAGTGACTGATTTAAGGAAACACATTCCAATATATAGGGGTTTCAATATAAAAGTGCTAAAATTGAGGACACATTTTATTTCAGGCATCAAATTATGTATCTTATATTATAAGTATCATTTTATAATACTTTTAGCATCTATAATCATTATTGTATTCATTTTAAAGACAGTTGTTTGAATCATAATTTAAGCCTGCAATATGTATTACTAAAAAAAAAGCATTTTTATATATTTTTATGTGTCTTTCTTGGCCTTTTTCTCTCTACTCCTTTTTTCTTCTGTGTTTTGTGTTGTGTATGGTTTGTGTAAGAGGTAATACCAACACAAGTCTCTTTATCTATTTTATACTTACATAACATTTCAGGGGGGGAGGGGTTATAGCATCTCCGAGAAATAATTTGTAAGTAAACGAAGTAAACACATTCTTTTTTATATTTTACATAACATTTCGAGAGGGTTAAACCCCCCCTCAGATATAGCCCTGCTTTGTATACAGTAGAAAAAGTAGTCTTTTCCTACTGTATGTAAAGCAGGGCTGTTTCTGAGGGGGGTTTAACCCTGAAATGTTATGTAAAGTATAAAAAAGAATGCGTTTACTTCGTTTACTTACAAATTATTATTTATTTATTATTTATGATTATTATTTTTTATTATTATTATTATTATTTATTATTTTTTATTATTATTATTATTATTTATTATTATTATTTATTAGAGAGACAAAGAAAACAATCTTTATTAGGCTATTGGCCTTTCTGCCATAGTACATACACATGATATTTGTAACCAATTCAAATAAATTAAATTAAATTTCACAGTAAAAATAAAATACATTCTTAATGTTAAATATTATTTATTATTTCTCTGAGATGCTATAAAGTGACCCCCCCTCTCTTCGATTTTCTTCTAGATGCATTCCTGATGCAAAATATTTTTATTATCTTCATCAGACACAGGCGTCCTCTATTTGCCTCTATGTGTGTCTGTTTGGTGCTGTAAGCATCCAGTAATCCAAAAATAGTTTATTTTACAAAAATTGCCATTTATTAATACAATTGTACAAAATATATCCATATAAAAACACATAAAATTCGTTACATTTGTAAATCGACAATATAAATAGTCTATAAAAGTTATTCTCTAAACAATAAATAAATTACTTACACACTAATAAACATTAATCAATTAACTTGTACACAAATAGAGATTTTTTGTTTGTATTATTAAGAACACTAAAATTAAACTGTACAGGTAATAGCCAATTACGGTGCCTTGAAATTCATGTACTCATGACTGTCGTTGTTTAGGGGTTGAATGGGGAAATTCATGTAATCCTGAGAACAATCGGTGGGCGTCGTTTCAGTCTCTAATGGTTCAGACTTATTTAAGTATTTTTCGGATTTTGAAGACGGACGAGCTGAAACAAATAGAATTGATTAGAAATCTTGATTTTATTTTCGTATCTTAAACATATCGTAAACATAAGCTAATTCTAATTAAAAATTCGTATGAAATTAAATTCGTGATTTTTTTTTAAATCCTTCAATGGTAATAAATTCTTCAATATTTAAACCATCAAATAGTCTAATTGAGATTACCGTTGAAAAATGTATAATACCCCAAAATCGGAAATATAAGTTTTGTTAACATTTTCGAATAATTTATTTCATGTTTTTTTTCCTGGGTATTTAGCGCGCACAAACTGATAGTTATTTTTTTCTCTACGATGAATTGTATGTTTTCGAGCTTTCGGAAATATTGTATGCAAATAATCAATTTTATTTAAAAAAATCTGTTTTTGGATCGGTGGGAAAAGCTGTGGAAATGTGACCGGTTTTTCACATATATTATTTAAAAAAATTAAAACAGCTTGTGCAATAAAAACCTTCCTACAGACTTTATTTTTGGGTGAAAATTATCAAAAGGAGACTTATATTGAGCCCAATTAAATTGAGAATGTAAAATAATTTCATAAATTAAAATTTCTTAAATTTTTGATTTTTTAATAATTTTTTATAAATCAGTCGATTAATTTAAAATATCTTTTGCAAGAAAAACCTTCCTGTAGACTTTATGTTTGGGTAAAAATGATCAGAAAATGGCCCAATTAAATATAGAATGTAAAACTATGACATAAATTTAAATTTTTTAAATGTTTGATTTTTTATAATTTTTTATAACTCAGGCGATTAATTTAAAACAGCTCGTACACTACAAACCTTCCTCCAGACTTTATTTTTGAGCGAAAATTATCCAAAAATGGCTTATATTGAGCCTAGTTAAATTGAGAATATAAAATAATTTCATAAAATTAAATTTCGTAAATTTTTGATTTTTTAATAATTTTCTATAACTCAGTCGATTAATTTAAAATATCTCGTGCAAGAAAAACCTTCCTGCTGACTTTATTTTTGGGTGAAAATTATCAAAAAATGGCTTATATTGAGCCCAATTAAATATGGAATGTAAAATAATATCATAAATTTAAATTTTTTAAATGTTAGATTTTTTATAATTTTTTATAATTCGGTGGATTAATTTAAAACAGCACGTGTAATAAAAACCTTCCTGCAAACTTAATTTTTGGGTGAAAATTATCCAAAAGTGGCTTATATTGAGCCCAGTTAAATTTAGAATCTAAAATAATTTCATACATTTTAATTTATTAAATTTATGATTTTTTAATAATTTTTTATAACTCACTCGATTAATTTAAAATATCTCGTGCAAGAAAAACCTTCCTGCAGACTTAATTTTTGGGTAAAAATTATCAGAAAACGGCATATATTGAGCCCAATTAAATATAGAATATAAAATAATATAATAAATTTTAATTTTTTAAATGTATGATTTTTTATAATTTTTTATAACTGTGTCGATTTATTTAAAATTGCTTGTGCAATAAAAACCTTCCTGCAGATTTTACTTTTCGGTGAAAATGATCAAAAATTAGTTTATATTAAGCCTAATTGAATATAGAATGTAAAATAACATCACAAATTTAAATTTCTTAAATCATTGATTTTTTAAAGTTTTTTTTTAACTTAGTCGATTAATTTAAAATAGCACGTGCAATAAAAACCTTCCTGCAGATTTTATTTTTGGGAGAAAATTACCAAACAATGGCTTATATTAAGCCCAGTTAAATATATAATGTAAAATAATTTCATAAATTTATATTTCTTAAATCTTGGATTTTTTATACTTTTTTATAAGTCGGTCGATTAATTTAAAATATCTCGGTAAAGAAAAACCTTCGTGCAGATTTTATTTTTGTGTAAAAAATATCAAAAGATGGCTTATATTGGGCACAATTAAATATAGAATGTAAAATAATTTCATAAATTTAAATTTCTTAAACTTTTGATTTTTTAATAAAGTTTTATAACTCGGTCGATTGACTTAAAATATCTCGTACGAGAAAAACCTTCGTGCAGATTTTATTTTTGGGTAAAAAATATCAAAAGATGGCTTATAATGAGCCCAATTAAATATAAAATGTAAAATAATATCATAAATAAAAAAAATTTAAATGTTTGAATTTTTATACTTTTTTATAACTCAGTCAATTAATTTAAAACAGCACGTGCAATAAAAACCTTCCTGCAGACTTTATTTTTGGGTGAAAATGATCCAAAGACAGCTTATTTATATTGAGCCCAGTTAAATTTAGAATGTAAAATAATTTCATAAATTTAAATTTCTTAAATTTTTGATATTTTAATAGTTTTTTATAATTCAGTCTATTAATTTAAAATATCGCCTGCAAGAAATACCTTCCTGCAGACTTTATTTTTGGGTGAAAATTATCAAAAAACGACTTATATTGAGCCCAATTAAATATAGAATGTAAAATAATTTCACAAATTAAAATTTCTTAAATTATTGATTTTTTAACAATTTTTTATAACTCGGTCGATTAATTTAAAATATCTCGGTCAAGAAAAATCTTTGTGATGATTTTATTTTTGGGTTAAAAATATCAAAAAATGGCTCATAATGAACCCAATTAAATATAGAATGTAAAATAATATTATAAATTTAAAAAAATTAAACCTTTGATTTTTTTAATCATTATTTATAAGATGGTCGATTAATTTAAAATATCTCGTGCAAGAAAAACCTTCCTGCAGACTTTATTTTTTGGTAAAATTTATCAAAATATAGCTTATATTGAGCCCAATTAAATGTAGAATGTAGAATATTTAATATAATTTAAATTTTTTAAATGTTTGATTTTTTATGTTTTTTTAAAACTCAGTCGATTAATTAAAAACAGAACCTGCAATTAAAACCTTTCTATAGACTTTATTTTTAGGTAAATTATCAAGAAATGGCTTATATTGAGCCCAATTAAATATAAAATGCACAATTTTATCATAAATTAAATTTTTTTAAATGATTGATTATTTGATAATTTTTTATAACTCGGACGATTAATTTGAAATATCTCGGTGAAGAAAAACCTTCGTGCAGATTTTATTTTACGGTAAAAAATATAAAAAGATGGTTTATATTGAGGCCAATTAAATATAGAATGTAAAATAATATCATAAATTTTAATTTTTTAAATGTTTGATTTTTTATAATTTTTTATAACTCGCTCGATTAATTTAAAACAGCGCGTGCAATAAAAACCTTTCTGCAGATTTAATTTTTGGGTGAAAATTATCAAAAAATGGCTTATATTGAACCCAATTAAATATAGATTGTAAAATAATATTATACATTAAAAAAATTTAAACCATTGATTTTTTTATAATTTATTATAACTCAGTCGATTGATTTAAAATAGCACGTGCAATAAAAACCTACCTGCAGACTTTATTTTTGAGTGAAAATTATCAGAAAATGGTTTATATTGAGCCCAGTTAAATTGAGAATGTAGAATAATTTCATAAATATCAATTTCTTAAATTTTTGATTTTTTAATAAAGTCGGTCGATTAATTTAAAATATCTCGTACAAGAAAAACCTTCCTGCAGACTTTATTTTTGGCTAAAATTTTTCAAAAAATGGCATATATTTAGCCCAATTAAATATAGAATGTAAAATAATATTATAAATTAAAATTTTTTGAATGTTTGATTTTTTATAATTTTTTATATCGCAGTCAATTAATTTAAAACAGCTCGTACAACAAAAACCATCTTACAGACTTTATTTTTGGGTGAAAATTATCCAAAAATGACTTATATTGAGCCTAATTAAATATAGAACGTAAAATAAATTCATAAATTTAAATTTCTTAATTTTTTGATTTTTTAATAACTCAGTCGATTGATTTAAAATATATCGTGCAAGAAAAACCTTCATGCAGATTTTATTTTTGGGTAGAAATTGTCATAAAATGGCTTAAATTGAACCCAATTAAATATAGAATGTAAAATAATATCATAAATTAAATATTTTTAAATGTTTGATTTTTTATAATTTTTTATAACTCAGTCAATTAATTTAAAATATCTCGTGCAAGAAAAACCCTCCTGCAGACTTTATTCTTAGGTGAAAATTATCAAAAAATTGTTTATATTGAGCCTAATTAAATATAGAATGTAAAATATTATCATAAAGTTAAATTTTTTAAATGTTTGATTTTTTATAATTTTTTATAACTCATTCGAATTTAAAACAACTCGTACACTAAAAACCTTCATATATAATAATAATACCAATAATTGCTAAGCTTTTCGAAGTCAGGGAGAACTTTTGATCATAAAAAAAAACTCGCGGAGCAACAAAATCAAAGAGACAATCACATACAGTAGATGAGCCAACATTAAAATTGAATGTTGGCTCATCTACTGTATGTGAGCTTTCATAATTTTTCGTAGCACCAGTGTTCCGCGGAGCACCGGTTAAGAACCAAATACATTTACATATTAAAGTCAAGTCAAATGATTTATATAGACTATTAAATAGACTAATTGTGATTATTGCTAAAACATCTATAGTCCTTTAAAATTAGCAATTTAAAACTAATATTGAATCCTAATTATTTGTGTTGTTACTTACTTTCAACTGGCAGACCATTCGGCGGGAATTGAATGTAATAAGTGTCCGCCTCGGATTGATTGTCGGGCCGCGGGGAAGGGTGCGGTGGTCGTTCCTAAAAATAATTACATCATTAAAAATCCAATTAACGCACACAACGGCGGGGGGAATAATTGTATTTACCTCAATCGTGGGGAAGGCGTTGTTTTTGCTCAAAAACAGCCCGACCTTTACCGGTTTCGGGGCCGGCGGGATCATGTAATTAAATCCCATCGTCCTATCGCTTCTAAACTCTTCGTCATTATGATTATTGAAAATATTCTATAACAAAATAATAGAAACAGGTATTATAGCTGTTTATTGTAACTGAATAAAATAAAATATAACACTAAAATATAATCAGAATGGTTGGAAATTAAGTCATATTAAATATTGGATTGTTAAAGCGTCTACTTAGTGTTTTTTTAGTGAGTATTATCAATATTTATTCACATTTTTACACCTTTACATGTACAATACATATATACATATACAAATACATACAAACATGTAGTTATGTATAAATGGGGGAAAAAGAAACATGGATTTTAAAGGATAAAGTCATCGGAACTCGAAAATGGCTACTAGAGCTTAGCCAAAACTAGTTGCAAAGTGTAACTGAAGTGTGATAAAAAACAAAGTAAAAAATCGTTTTATTTATCCTTTAAGTTATATTAATATATGCCTTAATTTCTAACCATAAATTCCAGGAATAACTATACCTGGAGTTATTCCTATAATTATCCCTTATGTCTTTTAAGAGTCAATTAAGGCATTACAATGCATAATCTGATTTATATATATATATATATATATATATATATATATATATATATATATAAATATATATATATATATATATATATATATATATATATAGATAGATAGAGGGAGACTGTTGGAAATGCGGCGATTAGGGCTAAAAAGAAACTTCTTCTCTTTAGATCGATATTTCGCTCTGACTCCAGAGCTTCATCAGGATTTACTAAAAACCAGACTGTTGACATTGGTATATCTACAAAATATTTGACGGTTGAATAAAGTTAATGAATTTAAAGTTAAAGATAATAAAATGTAAAGTAAATCCTGAGTCAGAGCGAAATATCGATCTAAAGAGAAGAGGTTTCTTTTAGCCCTCATGTTGTAAATGCTAATAATAGCGTTAATTAATAAATAAATATACTATATAGTCTCAAAGTTCTTACCTTACGCTCTTCATGATCGGAATGTGTACCACTATCACCTAGGCTACATCCACTAATAGTGCTCATACGCCCAGAAGACGTAGAACCTAATCAAAAACATTTACAATTAATTAATTAAAAAAATACGTAATTATATTAGTAACTTACTTGATGTGCTCTGTAAACTTAAGCTACTAATTGGTCGTTGACTAGACAAACTCATCTCATTCTTTTGGGGATTCTGCGGATACCCCACATCCAGCGACTCGTCCTTGTTGGACCCCCACGCGAAAATCTTCTTAATCCTATCAAACGGACTCGCCTTTTTCGTGCTCGCCTTCATATCCCGTTGAATTTGTTCGTATTTTAAACGCATCTGTTTGAGTTGGTCTTGTTTTTCTTTAAATGACTTCTGTACGTCGTTTCTGTTCTGCCAGTCGGCTACCAGTTGCTCGGTTTGGGCTATTGTGTGCACGTTATTTTTGAAATCGTTCATTATTTCAGCGAGTTCTACTTGTACTTTGTCTTCTGTTGCTGGAAGGCCTTTAGTGCTGTGCGGTTTATCGTGGTGGGATGTTGAATGGATGCTTGTTTGAGAGGTGTGTAGGTGTTTCGGTTTGCTTAGAGGTGGGAAGGTGGGGAGGGTTTCGATTGAAGGCGAGGGTGTTTGTACTGGTTTGCCTAGAAGAGAGGAAAATCAAATGTTAGTTTTAAAATCTTTTCAAATTAATAATTTATAATCATCTCAAATTTGTATTCGTGTTTGTGTTTGTCGTGAGATAACTCGAGTTATTACTGATTCAGCGCTATCAAATATCTTTGCAAATACTATATAATATTTATAATATATCCTTAAAATATATTGCAAGGTTTCAAGCTACTATACCTCACGCGCTATAGAAATAGTTATAAAATGCGCGCACTTCTTATCTGCTAAGCAAAGGCAGATGAGAAAATTGTAAGATCCCGGTGTACACAGGGTAGTAGTGCCAGTAGTATCAACGGCATTGCTTTCCCAACCCCTCAGCGTTTAAAAAATTTAACTTTGCTTGTACGGACGCATAGAGTGGGCACTGCTGTTGGGAGCGTGCACGCGTGTTCACGCGATTATTCAATTCTATTATAGCTTTGTAATTGAAGAGAGAATAATGTCTCTAAAGAAAATACCAAACATTTGTTTGTATATAATAATAATAAAATAAATTAATTTCCAAAAGAAAATAAAAATACAGTTAATAATTTATAATTATAATTAATATACAAAACATGTTCATATTTTGTTTAGTTAGTTGCCTTTAAACGGGCTATCGGCTCGAAGTCTTTCGAATTAAATGTTTAGCGTATTTATAAACATGAAACATTATTTTCAGTCACTATGTTTGTTGTGCAATAAATCTAGTTCTCAGGGAATTAACATAACAAAAGTAAGTGTAGCTTATTATTGACAGTACATTATGGATGCTGCAATTTACTGTGGACACACTTGACCGAAGGATTTATTGATTTCATTCCTCCCGGATTTCCCTACACACATTCTGACCCTTATTCGGAGAGTTTATAACCATTTTTATATAAATTCATATGAATTTAATAATAGTAGTTACTGAATTTATATTTTGTAACTGTCTATCGACTTTCCTGTCCTTTTGCCGTATATTATTGTAGTTGTATGTGATTGTTAAGACTTACAACTGCAGAAAATCATCCACGATAATCGTATAGTAGTTTCCGTAAGTGGCTATCGACTTTCACGTCCTTCTGCCGTAACTCGTAATATTTATAGTTAGATTAAAATGTATCACTTACTTAATTCCATACTTAAATACTGAGCAGGTTCTTCCAAAATTGTGGGTGATGGGGTGGACGGCACGAAAGGTTTTGGCGCTGGACACACTTTATAGAAATCGTTCATTCTTCGTGGAGTTAAATACGCTTCCTCTGAAATAGCAAAAGGATTTCAATAAAATGCCCTCTTGAAATTTTCCTGGCAGAAACAAATAATATATTTTAGGCAATCAAATTTTTTCTTACTTAGAAACTCCCCTGTGGTGCAATAATACAATAAACATCTAATAGAATATTTATTCTATCATCAAAATAGTCAAAATTATAAAAAATAGTATAATATTATATATATATATATATATATATATATATATATATATATATATATATATATATTTATAAAAATAAATAATATGAAATAATCGTTTCGAATAGTTTATCGTTATTATAAAGATGGCCTGTATATTAAAATTTACTCACCTTCAACAGGTTGCGAAATTTCATTCGTTTCCGTAGTCAAATACTTCAATTTCGTGTACATAGTAGTAAACTCATTCATTTTCTGCAAATACATATAATATTAATAAATAAATCTTGCATTTAACTTTGACAAAAATTACCATATACCCGCGTAACATTTGGGCGATTTCCTTATGGCCCGCATTTTCAGCAATATCAACCGGAACTAGGTCATTGACGTTCCGAATTTCGCAAGCCACATCACCCCCGGGACAATCGAGCAATTGCACCGTCAACTTCTCCAGCCCGAAACGCGCTGCGAAATGTAGCAGCGTCGGAAATTCTTCACAAACTAAAAAACAACGAATAAAGTCTAATAATTTGCCATCGGCAATATTTAAATGAGGGTATATTTACGGAAACTTGTCATTTTATTACCTAGTTTGTACTAAAATATCAATACAATTTCACAATTCACCCATCAAAAAAAAGTATGTTTGTGATCTCACTTTTAAATCATCACTCAAATTTTATAAATTTGTGTCATTCAAAGTTGGATCACACACCTAGATGCGCCATTAACTTTTAGCAAGTTTCCGTAAATATTTTGATAATATTTCGCCTTAAAAATAGTTGAACTACAATTACATTTTCTGCAAGTATACAGTAATGAAAAAATATTTTGTTATTAACTTCTCGGAAAATTTTATTCTTTTAAGAAGTTTCTGCATTTATTTAAGTTATTAATAAAATATTTCCCATATGTGTCCAACTTTCTGACGGACGCTGTATATGTGATTTGACTAAAAGTCAAAGATGAGATATTATACCATTTGGTACATCTAATCCAGTACAAAATATTGTGGTTTTAATTCAATTTCATGATGTGCATCCAATCCACAACAACTGTTGTGCATCTAATCAAACTTCACGATGTGCATCTAATACACAATCATTATATTTCTAATACTATAAAATAGATATGCATCATATCCATTATAATGATGTGCATCTAATCCAATTTGATGTGCAACGAATTCGTAGCAAATGTTATGCATCTAACTAGTATAAAGATATGCGACAAAACTTCACGATGTGCATCTAATGCATAACAATTGTGTTTCTTACAGTACAATAGATGTGCATCCAATCACATAAATTTACTGACTATTAGATACAAATTCGCATTATAAATTGAAAAAAAAACTACATATAAAATTTAAACATTATACTTACCATGTTTCCCCGTCGCGTACGTTTCATTATTAACGAAAAGCGCGAAGTTCGGGGGCACGTTCTTCTGAAACATGTGCACCATCCAGTTGTCCAGTTGCTCGGTGTCGTGCGGGCTGAAGCCTAAAGTCTGCAACGCGATTTGTTCGATCAATACTATGTTTTTTTTTTGTAAACATCAAAGCATTTTACCTGGCACATAAACTCCACCGGATTGTTACTGGAGCGTAAAATCTGTTCAAGCTCTCTGAGGCGACTTTCACACTTGATGGGCCGCTTCCCGATGAAACTGCCGTTTTTTTCGACCAGGATGTTCACGATGGCGGACACCTCTAAAAACTTCTCCGGTATGGAGATTTTCAGGGTGTACGGGTTGCGACGTTTCACCGTTTTCACCTCGGTTAGTTCGTCGTTTTTAACGATTGTTATTTTTACGATGTCTTCTTTTTGTAGGGGGTAGGTTAGCAGGATTAATATGCTTGTTTGACCCTGAAATTATTTCAGTTTAGTATCTACAATATTTTGGGATTACGCTGGTTTGAATTACTTGTCGGATTTTCTTTGGTGATACTGAAAATTGCGAGTTCTCTTCTGTTGCCACGGAACTTTGTTGCTTCCAGATTTTACTGAATATAGCCATTGCCATTGTTACAAATTCGTTTGCGAAGTTTTCGTCCTGGTCTTGCCCCACGTCCCGACGCTGCCATTGCGTGAAACCGCATAATGCTGTAGATTGTTAAACATTAATCATTCGTTTTATGTTTAGAAACTGTTTATTTATTTATTTATTTAATCATATGTCTTCTATCGTGCGGTGTAGGCGTTTTAGATACAGTTACAAGTAAAAAATACTGAGAAACCTACATAGACTGACTAATAATCAAGTGTACTTGTTATAGAAAACGATCCTACGGGATTCACTATTTTATCATCTAGCGATTTTATAATCTTGGAAGGTCGAGATTGAATATTTATATATTTCCGTGATATAATGATATATAATTCCGTGATTTGGAAAATTCCGAAATTTCAGGATTGTAGAATTTGTAAACATGGAATTTCCAAATTTAGTATTTTAATAATAATAATAATATTTATTCTGATACATAATATTTACATTATATACCAAAACGGGCTAACGTCTTTCTTCCTTTAAAATGTTATAATCCCGGGATGGCCGTATTGAAGTATGTATGATCCCGAAAATTTGAAATTTAGTTTATATGTATCCGGCATACAGTTAATTTTGACTTTATTACTTTCAACCTTCCGTTTGAATATAAGAAGTACGTTTTTATTTATGCTGACTAATATAACTCTAATATAAGTTATGATTTAATATCTATAACTATTTGGAATAATATCAGTATAGCTGAAAATCATCTGCCACATTATCAATTTTGACTTTATCACTTTCAAACTTCCACTACAAAAATGATATTATGTTTTGAATATATCTAGCAAGTTTTAACCTTTTCTGGCTACTATAACTCATGTTATGACTCAATATCTACGCATAACTACTTAAAATAATATCAGTACGGCTCAAAATCATCTGCCGCATAGTCAATTTTGACTTTATCATTTTAAAACTTCCAATATGAAAATGAGAATATGTTTTGAATATATCTGGTAAGTTTTAACTTGTTCTAACCAATATAACTCAAGTTACGACTCAATATCTACGGATAACTACTTGGAATAATATCAGTATAGCTCAAAATCATCCACCACATGGCCAATTTCGACTTTATTACTTTCAAACTTCCAGTATAAAAATGATAATATGTTTTAAATGTATCTAGCAAGTTTTAACTTGTTCTGACTACTATAACTCATGTTATGACTCAAAATCTACAGATAATTACTTGAAATAATATCCGTACGGCCCAAAATCATCTGTCACATGGACAATTTTCACTTTCTCACTTTCAAACTTCTAGTATGAAAATGAGAATATGTTTTGAATATATCTAGCAAGTTTGAACTTGTTCTGACCACTATAACTCATGTTATGACTCAATATCTCCAGATAACTACTTGAAATAATATCAGTATGGCTCAAAATCATCTGCAACATAATCAATTTTGACTTTATCTCTTTCAAACTTGCGGTATGAAAATGTGTATATGTTTTGAATATATTTGGCAAGTTTGAACTTGTTCTGACTGCTATAACTCAAGTTATGACTTAATATGTACGGTTAACTACCTTGAATGATATCAGTATGGCTCAAAACCATCTGACACATAGACAATTTTGACTTTATCACTTTCAAACTTCCAGTATGAAAATGAGAATATGTTTTGAATATATCTGGCAAGTTTTCACTTGTTCTGACTACTATAACTCATGTTATGATTCAATATCTACAGATAACTACTTGAAATAATATCACTATGGCTCAAAATCATCTGCAACATAGTCAATTTTGACTTTATCACTTTCAAGCTTCCAGTATGAAAATGAGAATATGTTTGGAATATATCTAGAAAGTTTTAACTTGTTCTGACTACTATAACTCATGTTATGACTCAAAATTCACGGATAACTACTTGAAATAATATCAGTACGGCTCAAAATCATCTGCCACATAGTCAATTTTGACTTTATCACTTTCAAGCTTTCAGTATCAAAATGAGAATATGTTTTGTATATATCTAGCAAGTTTTAACTTGTTCTGATTACTATAACTCAAATTATGACTAATTTCTACGGATAACTACTTGAACTAATATCAGTATGGCTCAAAATCATATGCAACATGGACAATTTTGACTTTATCAGTTTCAAACTTTCAGTATGAAAATGATAATATAGTTTGTATATATCTAGCAAGTTTTAACTTGTTCTGACTACTCTAACTCAAGTTATGACTGAATATCTACGGATAACTACTTGGAATAATATCAGTATGGCTGAAAATCATCTGACACATAGTCAATTTTGACTTTATCACTTTCAAACTTCTAGCATGAAAATGAAAATATGTTTTGTATATATCTAGCAAGTTTTAACTTGTTCGGACTACTATAACTCAAATTATAACTAATATCTACGGATAACTACTGGAAATAATATCAGTATGGCCCAAAATCATATGCCACATGGACAATTTTGAGTTTATCACTTTCAAACTTTCAGTATGAAAATGATAATATATTTTTATTATATCTAGCTAGTTTTAACTTGTTCTGACTACTATAACTCAAGTTATGACTCAATATCTACGGATAACTACTTGGACTAATATTAGTATAGCTCAAAATCATCTGCCACATGGTCAATTTTGACTTTATCACTTTCAAACTTACAGTCTGAAAATGAGAATATGTTTTGAACATATCTGGCAAGTTCTAGCTTGTTCTAACCAATATAATTCAAGTTACGACTCAATATCTACGGATAACTACTTGAAATAATATCAGTATGGCTCAAAATCATCTGCCACATAGACAATTTTGACTTTATCACTTTCAAACTTTCAGTATAAAAATGAGAATATGTTTTGAATATATCTGGCAAGTTTTAACTTGTTCTGACTACTATAACTCATGCTATATCTTAATATCTACGAATAACTACCTTGAATAATATCAGTAGGGTAAAAATCATCTGACACAGTCAATTTTGACATTATCATTTTCAAATTTCCAGTATGAAAATGAGAATATGTTTTGAATATATCTGGTAAGTTTTAACTTGTTCTAACCAATATAACTCAAGTTACGACTCAATATCTACGGATAACTACTTGGAATAATATTAGTATGACTCAAAATCATCTACCACATAGTCAATTATGACTTTATCACTTTCTAACTTCTAGTTTGAAAATGAGATTTTTTTTTGAATATATCTAGCTAGTTTTAACTTGTTCTGGCTACTATAACTCATGTTATCATTCAATATCTAGGGATAACTAGTTGGAATCATATCAGTGGGGCTCAAAATCATCTGCCACATAGACAATTTTGACTTTATTACTTTCAAACTTCCACTATGAAAATGATAATATGCTCTGAATATATCTAGCAAGTTATAACTTGTTCTGACCACTATAACTCATGTTATGACTCAATTTCTACAGATAACTACTTGAAATAATATCAGTATGGGTCAAAATCATCTGCAACATAGTCAATTTTGACTTTATCTCTTTCAAACTTGCGGTATGAAAATGTGTATATGTTTTGAATAGATTTGGCAAGTTTTAACTTGTTCTGACTATTATAACTCATGTTATGACTCAATATCTGCGGATAACTACTTGGAATCATCAGTTGGGCTCAAAATTATCAGCTACATAGTCAATTTTGACATTATCATTTTCAAACTTCCAGTATGAAAATGAGAATATGTTTTTAATATACCTCGCAAGTTTTAACTTGTTCTGACTACTATAACTGAAGTTATGACTCAATATCTACGGATAACTACTTGAAATAATATCAGTATAGCTCAAAATCATCTGCCACATGGACAATTTTGACTTTATCACTTTCAAAGTTTCAGTATGAAAACGAGCATATGTTTTTAATATATCTAGCAAGTTTTAACTTGTTCTGACTACTATAACTCAAGTTATGACTCAATATCTACGGATAACTACTTCGACTAATATCCGTATGGCTCAAATTCATCTACCTCATAGTCAATTTTGATTTTATCACTTTCAAACGTATAGTATAAAAATGAAAACATATTTTTAAATATATTTGGCATGTTTTAACCTATTTTAACTTATATAGCTCAAGTTATGATTCAATATCTACGACTAATACTTAGAAAAAGATATGCTGCATCATATATTCTGAATGCATGATTCAGAATCATCTGGCATATAGTCAATTTTGACTTTATCTTTATAATCCGAGGATTTCCAGAGGTAATATTACTTCGGCATTCAAGATTGAAGATTTTATAACGCTGGGTATGAGCTTGACTTTTTTATAATCATCGGATTTTCGGATTAAATATTGTTTAACACCAGGAAGTCCATATTGAATATGTTACGATATTACGAGAGACCTGAAATCTCGGATATCGTCAAATATTCAATATCGAAGATTTTATAACCTCGAGAGTTCGGGAAAACAAAAATATGATAATCAACTTTCTATATACAGTAATATTAAATTGTAATTTGGAATTTTTTTACAATCTTGATATGTTAATTCCGGGATATTGGGTGATGACTTTTATAATTCTGGGATTTCAGGTTTGTACTTTTTGTAAGGTCGGGGGAAATTCTGGATGGATATTTTATAAATGTAAATTTTATAAACCCCTGATTGTATTTTTGTAAATACCTGTTTTATGAATATCAGTCACATCCTCATCAGTGGTGCCGAGTTGCAGCGCCAAAATACGATCAGTTAAAATGATTTTTGTTAAACTGGCCGTTGCTTGCACGTTTTCTGCGATTTTGTCCAAAAGTGCAGGGCACAAGATCAACAATTGCAGTTTAACACCGGCGGTCTTTTCCGCGATTAGTCTGACATCGCCGTTGGCATCTATTATATCCTCAATGCCTAAGTGATGGACCCTAAAATACAAAATGTTTCTCAAAAAATATATCTTGAATAGTGCAAGAAATATGTATAGTGAAAATTCACTGTAAGTAGAAAACTTGTACATGGAAATTGATGGAATTCATTAAGTAACTTTATAATTAATATTCGTATTTATATAAAACGTAAAGACCCGGGTCGTAGTAGCCTAGTAGCTAACCACTAGGCTACTGACCTGTCGGTCATTTCGTACTTTGCTGTGACAACAGCTTAATTGCTTCATCCTTTCACACACACAAATTCACATACACCAGTATATATAAAACAAAATATATTAAATTTGTATATGAAAATATAAATAAATTCGTTGTGGCTTCAGAATTAATATTGTATATGACCACGTATCAGCCATTTACAAGTACATGATTAAATAGTGATATGATACGAATATCGCGTTCGAATTGTGATCATAAACCAAATATTTACCTGTATGGCTTCCTATTAGCATGCCTGCTAATTTGTTCAAAGTACGAGCTAAAGTACTCCACCCAGAGCGTCGCCGGGGCGCTTTCCTTCGCCGAAACAATCAGAATATCCTCCATGTCGGCGGTGCGTTTCACAGAACCTGAGCAGCAAACAACATCCGCTTATCAGTTACAATTTTAAAACCAAACAACATTGTTCGCGTCGATATCAAAAGGACACATGCAGCGCGAACAGAGAATTCATTCAAACTGAAGGAAGTCCCGACCTAACCAGATAATTACGAACGATAAAATAAAAGCCGCAGGCACGTAATGGAAAATATACAACAGTAGTTTTGGCGCGTGCGTTCGCCTGCAATTGCGGCGCCGAATCATCGGCGTTATTAATACAAAAAACCCCGGGGGCGTCTGGCGGGCCGGCGTCGTCTGCGGACTTGAAACACTTGAAGAATTCTTCGCGGCGCGCCATTAACTCCAAATCCATAGCCTCATTTGTATGTTAGTCTAGGGGTTGGGCTGGGCGCGCAGATAACCCCTTGCTCGGTTTAAAGATCCGTGTAAATAGATAAGGCGTGCGTTATCCGAAACCGATGACTAGACGCCATCAGTTGGGCAATTTATTGGAAAATCTGTTTCCGCAACGGGAGAGAATTATGGCGGGGTTCGTCTATAAATACGCGGCGTTTAAATAAATATGTACGCGCGGGCGTTGCGATGCATTTTAATTCACCGGGCTTTGTTGCACGTTTTTATCTCGTCAAACAAAAACGTAAATCAATTTATATCCCATATTCCTGGCGTGTTGTAGTAGGTTTTTTTTTGTAGTCAGGGGCCCAGACGTGGATTTACATACGGGCGTTCAAGTGTGCATAACTAACACTTTGTTGTACCTACAATTGTATTCATCAGATACAATAAAATCAGATACTTCTACACATAGATTTATTAGGTCTCTCTTTTATATACAAACAATTATTATGAAGGGTAATAAAACTTTTTTTTTATTACACTTCAGTTACACTGGTTTCGACACTCGTAGTGCTATATATATATAAAAAAAATTATAAAGATAAATCACATTAGTTAACTTCTTATTTATCTCACTGTATACTTAATATACAATGAAAATCATCAGATTATACCTAATTGTGAGGCTAAAACAATACAGAATTCAACTTATTCTGTTTAAAGTTTTAAACCTGAAAATTGTATGCATTATGATGGTTTTAAAAATTAGTAATTAGAAAATAGCATGTTAACTCATCTAGTTAATATGATATCGCCCTGACTGCACCCTTAAAAGTAGAGGAGGCCCGATGCTCACAGAAAAACCACCAATATATGTGAATTTCACTGATATGACTTAAAGATAAATGAAAATAAACATATACCTGTTTGTGAGGCTAAAAAAACAGGAAATTCGATTTATTCTGTTTAAAGTTTTAAATCTGAAAATTGTATGCATTAAGATGTCCTAAAATACTCGAAATTGAGAAAAGTATACATATTGTTGGTAACGTAACATTTGCCCTGCTACTTATACACTAACGATGTAAAAAATAGGCCAAATTTTCCGTAGTACTATCTTGAAATCGTAGACAGTGCCGTCAGACGCTAGATACCGATATATAGATATGAGTTAGCATGCTATTTTCCTCAGTGCTCCCTTAAAAGTGGCTTGAAACGATCACAAATAGAAAAACATGAATTTCCCGAGCGAAAACATTTGTGGATAAATATATGAACAGTTAGTAGGTCATATTTGCATAAATAAACAGATTCTACCTGATTCTGAGGCTAAAACAACAGAAAAACATATTTATGTTCATTTTAAAACCGAAAAGCATTATTTTTATTTACCATAATAAATAATGTATATATTGTTATCGAAAGCTACTATCAATAAAATATTGCTGTCTTAATTTAATTTTGAAACTATAAGTAGATGATTTGATGACCCACTAGCTGTTCATATATTAATCCACAAATATTATCGCTCGGGAAATTCATGTTTTTCCATTTGTGATCGTTTCAAGCCATGTAGCACCTGTGCAAAGACGAACGCGCTCCCGCTTTTAAATCCGAACCCATAAAATTTATATTTGCGTATCATTTACTTGGGGGCACATGTGTGCACAAGAATACGCTCTAAATATAATCCCACTGTTGAATTTACTCACCTTACGAATATAATAATTTCCATGCGCAGCGAAAATATTGACGCCCAATTTTATAAATAGACGGCGCGCGCGCGCGCCGCACCGTCTGTTAACGTTATTATTTTAAATATCGCCGTTAAGTTGTACTAAATATTTACTAGCAGAGGAAGTTATTTATACGCACTGTTTACAATACGAGTGCGTGCGATTTTTTTCACGCCCCGGGCCCCCGTTCATGTGTGTTTGTGTTTAGGAAGAGAGCGCGCGGCGGGTTTAATAAGGAAAAAGGGGTTAAAAAGCGGGGCATGTGTGAATGGCGAGTTATGTACAAAAAAATGTTGTGTGTGTGTGTAAACGATACATCCGGCAGGGCACTTCCTCTATCCGTTTGTTTGGACGTTCGGAATATTGAACCGAGCGCCATGTGCCATAATGTTTGTGACATTAGCCCGTCACGTGCCACGCTTTATTATAAATATGAGAGGTTTAAATTTAGAATGGTGGCGGTTCATGAAGAAAACAAAATTGCGGTACTATAATGTTCCTAAGATATTTTTACTATTACTTATATATACGATTTACTCAGTTCCAGAAGTATTATTGGTAGACATATGCTTCTAAAGCATGAATTACATTGTACTGGATTCATCAAGAAACTTGGAACATTTATTCATGTGTAATTCAGTTCATACTATGACCAATCACGTACTAAGCATGTTTTTATTCAAGATGTGATTGGTCATAGAACGAGCTGAACATATATATATATATATATATATATATATATATATATATATATATTATTACACATTCTATCTATAATTGGACTCAAAATAATCCGTTTTTTTAAATAATTTCACCTAAAACTAAACCCTGCAAGACGGTTTTTATTGCATGAACTGTTTTAAATTAATCGACTGAGTTATAAAAAATCATTAAAAAATCAAATATTTAAGAAATTATAATTTATGATATTATTCTACGTTCTATATTTAATTAGGCTCAATATAAGCTAATTTTTAATAATTTTTAGCGAAAAATAAAGTCTGTAGGAAGGTTTTTAATGTACGAGCTGTTTTGTATTAATCGACTGAGTTATAAAAAATGATAAAAAAATCATATATTTAAGAAATTTTAAATTATGATATTATTCTACATTCTATATTTAATTGAGCTCACAATAAACCATTTTTTGATTATTTTCACCCAAAAATAAAGTCTGCAGGAAAGCTTATATTGTGCGGGCTGTTTTTAATTGATCGATTAAGTTATAAAAAATAATGAAAAAATCAAATATTTAAGAAATTTAAATATATGGTATTATTCTATATTCTATATTTAATTGGGCTCAAAATAAGCCTATTTTTTATGATTTTCACTTAAAAATAAAGTCTACAGGAAGGTTTTTATTGTACGAGTTGTTTTAAAATTAGTCGACTGAATTATAAAAAATGATAAAAAATCAACTATTAAAAATATTTTAATTTATGATATTATTCTACATTCTATATTTAATTGCGCTCAAAATAAGCCTATTTTTGATCATTTACACTCAAAAATAAAGTTTGCATGAAGGTTTTTATTGTACGAGCTCTTATAAATTAATCGTCAGAGTTATAAAAAATGATAAAAAATCAAATATTTAAGTAATTTAAATTTATAATATTATTCTACATTCTATATTTAATTGGGCTCAAAATAAACCGTCTTTTAATAATTTTCACCCAAAAATAAAGTTTGCAGCAAAGTTTTAGTCGACATAGTTATAGAAAATCATAAAAAATCAACTATTAAAGCAATTTAAAAGGATGATATTATTCCACATTCCATATTTAATTAGACTCAAAATAAGCCTTTTTTTGATTTTTTGTAAATTAAGTTTACATGAAGGTTTTTATTGTACGAGCTGTTTTAAATTAATCGACAGTTATAAAAAATGATAAAATATCAAACATTTAAGAAACTTTAATTTATGATTTATTCTATATTCTATATTTAATTGAGCTCAAAATAAATCATTTTTGATCATTTTCACCCAAAAATAAAGTCTGTAATAAAGCTTTTATAGTATGGGCTGTTTTAAATTAGTCGACAGAGATATAAAAAACAATAAAAAATCAAATATTTATGAAATGTTCATTTATGATATTATCCTACATTCTATATTTAATTGGGCTCAAAATAAGCCTATTTTTGATAATTATCACTCAAAAATAAAGTTACATGAAGGTTTTTATTGTACGAACTGTTTTAATATTAATCGACTGAGTTATAAAAAATGATAAAAAATCAAATATTTAAGAAATTTTAATTTATGATATTATTCTACATTCTATATTTAATTAGGCTCAATATACGCTGATTTTTGATAAATTTGTCCTAAAAATAAAGTTTGCAGGAAGGTTTTTATTGTACGAGCTGTTTTAAATTAATCGACTGAGTTATAAAAAATTATAAAAAATCCAATATTTAAGAAATTTAAATATATGATATTTTTATATATTCTATATTTAATCGGGCTCAAAATAAGCCTATTTTTGATGATTTTCACTTAAAAATAAAGTCTACAGGAAGATTTTTATTGTAAGAGTTGTTTTAAAATTAGTCGACTGAATTATAAAAAATTATATAAAATCAACTATTAAAGCAATTTAAATCTATGATATCATTCTACATTCTATATTTAACTTAGTTCAAAATAAGCCGTTTTTTGATATTTTTCAACAAAACCTAAAGTCAGCAAGCAAGTTTTCATTGTACGAGCTGTTTTTAAATAACCGATTGAGTTATAAAAAATGATAGAAAATTGAATATTTAAGAAATTTAAATATATGATTTTGTTCTATATTCTATATTTAATTAGGCTCAAAATAAGCCTATTTTTGATAATTTTCATCCAAAAATAACGCCCACAGGAAGGCTTTTATTGTACGACCTGTTTTAAAATTAATCAACTGAGTTATAAAAAATGATAAAAAAATCAAATATTTATGAAATTTTAATGTATGATATTATTCTACATTCTATATTTAATTGGGCTCAATATAAGCCTATTTTTAATCATTTTCACTGAAAAATAAAGTCAACAGGAAGGTTTTTGTTGTACGAACTGTTTTAAAATTAATCGACTGAGTTATAAAAAATTATAAAAAATCAAATATTTAAGAAATTTTAATTTATGATATTATTCTACATTCTATATTTAATTGCGCTCAAAATAAGCCCATTATTGATCATTTTTACTCAAAAATAAATTCTACAATAAGGATTTTATTGTACGAACTGTTTTAAAATTAATCAACTGAGTTATAAAAAATGATAAAAAACCAAATATTTAAGAAATTTTAATGTATGATATTATTCTACATTCTATATTTAATTGGGCTCAAAATAAGCCTAGTTTTGATCATTTTCGCTCAAAAATAAAGTCTACAGGAAGGCTTTTATTGTACAGGCTGTTTTAAATTAATCGACTAAGTTATAAAAAATTATAAAAAATCAAAGATTTAAACAAATTTAATTTATGACATTATTTTACATTATATATTGAATTATAATCAAAATAAGCCGTTTTTTGATAATTTTCACCAAAACCTAAAGTCTGCAAGCAAGTTTTCATTGTACGAGCTGTTTTTAAATAACCGATTGAGTTATAAAAAATGATAAAAAAATCAAATATTTAAGAAATTTAAATATATGACTTTATTCTACATTCTATATTTAATTAGGCTCAAAATAAGCCTATTTTTGATCATTTTCATCCAAAAATAACGCCCACAGGAAGGCTTTTATTGTAAAAGCTGTTTTAAAATTAATCAACTGAGAAAATGATAAGAAATCAAATATTTAAGAAATTTAAATTTATGATATTATTCTACATTCTATAATTAATTGGGCTGAAAATAAACCATTTTTTGATAGTTTTCACCCAAAAATATAAAGTGTGCAGGAAACTTTTTATTGTACGGATTTGTTTTAAATTAATCAACTGTTTTAAAAAAAATTTAAAAAAATGAAGGATTTAAGAAATTTTAATAGAATAAAGTCTGCAAGAAACTTTTTATTGTACAAGCTGTTTTAAATTAATCGACAGAGTTATAAAAAATTATGAAAAATGAAATATTTAAAAAATAATAATTTCTGATAATATTTTACATTCTATATTTAATTGGGCTGAAAATAAGCTATTTTTTAATCATGTCCTCCCAAAAAATAAAGTCTACAGGAACGTTTTTATTGTATAAGCTCTTTTAAAATAATAGACAGAGTTTAAAAAAAAACATAAAAAATCAAATATTTAAGAAGTTTAGATGTATAATATTATTCTACATTCTATATTTAATTGGGCTCAAAATAAGCCTATTTTTGATAATTTTCACTCAAAAATAAAGTCTATAGGATGGTTTTTGTTGTACGATCTCTTTTAAAATAATCGACAAAAAAAAATCATAAAAAAACATTTTAAGAAATTTAAATATATGATAATATTCTACATTTTATGTTTAATTAGGCTTAATATAAGCTGTTTTTTTTTTAGCATTTTGACCCAAAAATAAAGTCTGCAGGAAGGTTTTTATCGTACGAGCTGTTTTAAAATTAATCGACTTAGTGTATATGATAATAAAAACAAATATTTAAGAAATTTAAATGTATGATATTATTTTACGTTGTTTATTTAATTAGGCAAAAAATAAACCTATTTTTGATTATTTTCACCCAAAAATAAAGTCTGCACGAAGGTTTTTATTTTTATGAGCTGTTTTAAAATTAATCCACTGAGTTATAAAAACTGACAAAAAATCAAATATTTAACAAATTTAAATTTATGATATTATTCTATATTCTATATTTAATTGGGCTCAAAATAAACCGTTTTTTGATCATTTTCCCCTAAAAATATATCTGCAGGAAACTTTTTGTTCCACGGACTGTTTTAAATTAATCGACTGAGTTATAAAAATGATAAAAAATCAAAGATTTAAGAAATTTAGATTTATGATATTATTCTACATTCTATATTTAATTGGGCTTAAAATAAATCTATTTTTGATAATTGTGACCAAAAAATAAAATCTATATTACATTTCTTAACCGGTGCTCTGCTAGCTTGTTGCAAGAGCTCCGAGAAATTATGAAAGCCGAAATTAGTAGCCAATGTTCAATTTCGGCTTTCATAATTTCTCGGAGCTCTTGCAACGAGCTAGCAGAGCACCGGTTATATAGACTTTATTTTTGGGTCACAATTATCAAAAATAGGTTTATTTTAAGCCCAATTAAATATAGGATGTAGAATAATATCATAAATCATCTACTGTATGTGATTGACTCTTTGATTTTGGTGCTCCGGCAGTTTTTCTTTTGATCAAAAATGCTCGCTGACTTCAAAAAGGTTCACTGCACTAAACCAATATTTTGCGATTTTATGATATGTAATTTGTATGTTCTTATTTTTTCTGATACCTGATATTTAGGGAATTAATCATAATCATAATTTTTATTGGTGCTGTTGTTCATATTTACACAAGTCCTATACATATAAAAATTTAAAATAATAATACAATTTAAAAATTTAATATTTCAATACACTTATTACTAAAAATATAACTTTAAAAAATATACAGTTTAAAAAAGATAAAATTGAATTGAAAATTTTATACCGGGATTTCGCTATTTAGTATTTTATAATACCGGGATTTTCAAATTAGAATTTTTTGTCTGCTTTATATATTTGCATTACTTCTTCAAATGCCGTGCCTAATTGCCTAGGAGTTCGGAACACTTGCATTTACAATTTTATTGAATCTATCGCTATACCAGCTATACTAGACGCAGGCTTCTGCCGTTTTAAATCGTTCCGACACTGCTACTGCATTAATACGCATAGCACCAATAAAACTGTAGCTGTTTTTGAAAATTTGATTCATGATTAATTTACTTTTATTTTATATACAAAAATATTTCCAAAGAGAATGGAAGATTTTTCTTTGCTTGTCGCATTATATGCCCTAGGTATTCAAGTTTCCTCCTTTAGATTGTAAGCATAAAGTCTCTAGCCACTGGTTACCATCCTTAGGAATATAATTTTTAATAGTATAAAACAATTTATTGTCGGCTATGAAATTTATTGTCGGCTCTAAAATTTATTTTGTATTGTATATCATAATTCGTAGTTATAGAATGTAGGTCATCAAATTTTACTTTATTTTAAAATTCAATTATTTCGTTTCCATTTCTAATTAGCACTTTTTTACTTTTTCACTCCATAGTATATTGAGTATCGTTCTGTATGACTACATTTTGAAAACTTCATTGCGTTTGATCGTTGTCTGCATTTAGTAATATTTTTTCATACTGCAACATTTATCTATGTATTTTTAATTTGTGTAATCCTTATGGGCAAACTTTTAAACATACAATTTTCAATTAACTGATACTGACAATCAACTAATGAAGTTGCTACAGCACTGAACATTCGAATTTAATTGCGGATCAAATAACAATTACTAGTTCTCAAATTAATTACTCCTTCCAAAGCGGATTACTCATTAATGCGATGTGCTCGTTTTATTAATCGAGTGCGGCTTTAAACTTTCTGCAAACTCATTGCTGCAGTTTATATTTGTTGTAACTTCAAAGCACGTTTGTAGATTAAAGTCTGCCAATAATATCTGTGGTTTGAGAAATGCAGTGAAGTTTCAGCCGATATATTTTTAGAAAACATTAAAGGGTTGTTTATCATACTATGCATAAAATATAAGGGCAATTGGTAAATATTCATCGAAAGTTTATATAATTTTTAGCCAAGGTATCAATAATGCCCTATGGATATCGGGCTGCACGATCATGGGTATAACAGATAAAACTGCCTAATTAGATTGTAATTTTAGGTACACAATTTTAATTATGGCCACTGATCATTATTTTATTAGAAGAGAATAAATTCTAATAAACTCAGGTTTCTAGTAGGTGAATGCACCGTCCGTTTAGTATTGAGCATTTGGGTACTCAGTACTAAACGGACGGTGCGTTCACCTACTAGAAACCAGAGTTTATTAGAATCTTAATATTTACCGAACAATACATCTTACAGCTGAAATAACCCGACAAACGGCTGCGCGTTATGGCGAAATGTTTTGACTAAACAACTAATTTAGCTCTCTGATCTAGCCGCGTTTCGTTTGAAAAGAAGAGTTGGTTTAGAAATAGGCGAGCGACCCGACCCGCAACGGAAAAAAAGGAGCGTAGAAAAAGATTCCCCGTCACTAATTGCTCCCCATTTGCTTTTCTTCACGCGTCTTTTACTGTGAAGGTGGACTTTTACCGCGGTGGCAGGAAGAAGCGCGTCGCGACGCCCAACTTATCCCGTTTCCGACGTCTCGCGCTAACAAATGAGGGACACGGGGATTATTAGAATCATCCATTTCCGCCTATTCCCGTTTTCTGATTTAATTAGGTGCTGTTAACTTATTTATGCTTGGAAAAAATGACAAATATACTGTTTA
The DNA here is from genome assembly GCA_963942505.1 of Lordithon lunulatus. NCBI lineage: Eukaryota > Metazoa > Arthropoda > Insecta > Coleoptera > Staphylinidae > Lordithon > Lordithon lunulatus. The sequence continues at coordinate 53,743,372 of OZ012672.1, read as the reverse complement.
CTGCATATAATAATAACACTACTGAAAATAATAATAACACTAATAATAAAATTAATTTAAAAAATTGTGGCATAAAATACATTTCAAAAATACATACAATAAACGAAACAGGTCAATATATTCATACACATATTTGTTTGTTGACTTTTGCAAGTCATATTAGTGAAATTCACAATATATTGGTGGTTTCCTGTGAGCATCGGACCTCCTCTAGATAAAGAAACACTCACAGTTTATTGGCTACCCATTTAAACTGCTCGTAGAAAAAGAACGTGAAAAGGAATAAAGCGATGACGAAGAAGAAGAAAAGAAAGAGCAGGAATCAGAAGATATTCATACACATGCAAACCTGTCACAGTAAAATCTGCTTACTGTGACAGGTTTGTATGTGTATGAATATATTGACTTGTTAAATTTATCCCAACTAGTGCAACATTTAGAATATAATTTTTAATAGTTGCCTAAAATAATTTAATAATTTATTGTCGGCTCTGAAACTTATTTGGTAATGTAGTAGCATTCGTAGTTAGAATGTTGTCATCAAATTTTACTTTATTTAAAAATTAAAAAACTAAGTTTCAGAGCCAACAATATGTTTTTTTATGAATTAATAGAAATTGTATGTAATTATGTTCTATAGTATTTACGAAATGTTCAATACAGTATCAAAATCTACGCCACAAGAACAGTATAGACGTGATCCCATCGTTATTCTACATATTTTCGTCGTACCTTTATAAGAAATAATAATAATAATAAGCTTTATTGTCCTACGGAAAGAAAAAAAAAACCAATTACAGGACAACAACAATAATGAAAAATCAAAAGATGAAATACAATTATTCGTGTGTTAAAACCAAAGCTTCTAAAACGTTGACAAATATATGTTCACTGTTTAAAAGCAAAACTATTGAGATAATAAATATTCCATGGGGTTATTAATACCCCTGAAACCGAAAAAAAACAACACTCCTAATGTAAATTCACGGCACGCTACCGAATCTGTTGAACATGTGACGAGTGAACTTCCGGTGAGCCGATACCATCCGAAACGGAATGCAATGGTCAAACTTTTAGGGAAATAACTGCGAAGAGGAAGCAGAAAATTGGAAAGATGATATATACTCATAATAGTCTGCGCGATTTCCTCGTTTCTCAGAAATCTGTTTTATATTTAGATTTTTAATGAATTTTGTGCGTGCCCCGGTGAAAATTTATAAAACCCGCGATGAAAATAGAATTAATTTATGCCCACTCGCACAACAAATGGTGTTTGATATTGCCCGCCCGAAATAGAATTCGCCCTCGACCGTCGGCCAATTACTTTTGATTATAATTACAATTTTAAAATTTGGGTATGAAAAAGATGGGAGCCAGATGTTGCCAGTCAAGAGGTAACAAAAGTCGGGTCAACCCCAGCCAGATGTACACCTAATACCGTTGAGGAGGACACAAAGCACTTCAGGCTGACAGCAATAAACATTCAACAGGCTCACTTGAAATTTTTTTAGGGGGGGTTGGTTGTCGTAAATAATAATCGACACTATTTTTAGTTCATCCCTCTTGAGTCTGATCGACACGTACACCATAATCCACCGCAATCTATTTTAAAGACATTCGGAAGTCAAAATCTGTGTTCGGAATCCCTGGCAGGCTATGCATTTTATATCAAGTTATAAATATGCGGCGTGTAATTATAAAAATAGATGGACCCACCAGGTAATGAGCTCGACGCGGAATTCGTAAACATAAATATATGAAATTGAATTCATTCATGTTTGAGGTGAGAGCGCGCTCGCGCGCGCGCGACAGACTCGTCTCTGGGTGTTTTTTATTTCTTAAATATGTAAAATAATTGCATCAGTATGCAGGCAACGGCAAGTGGAAGGCTTCCTTTCTTCCTTTCGGGGAAGGAAGATGCACGTGCGCAGGATGTCACGCGCGGAGGAAAATTACGGCTGTGCTACCGTAACAACAACCCTTTTTTACTTGCACACGTTTAGATACTGGTGGAGATAATGTTATCTGTATGAAATAACCCTTTAGAGAAGTTTTAATTAACGGATATATGCGTTAGATAATTATTTACGTATAGTTTTTTTTGTGTAACCAGCAGGGTTATACAAAAAAGTTGGATATTGAAAAAAGTATGTTAGTTCCACACATATTTAATATATATATATATATATATATATATATATATATATATATATATATATATATATATATCCATAAAATTGCCTTTAATTGAGTCATATTACCTTCTCACATATAAAAAAAGTAATACTGACATTGGCATAGTAATCTTGAAATTTCTTATTCGGTATATACTATTATATTTATAAATTCATTCATTATTCCTTTTGTGTATATTTTTGAAAATTGTCTTGACCAAAAACGACCTTTAGTATGCTACTGGGATTCTTTGGCCTGAGTTTACGTCGTTTTTGTGTGTGTTAGTAACAGGGCAATTAGTAGCCCACGGGCATCGAATATCCCAGAACGGCCCTGGGTAGGAGCATTATATCTCGACAGTTGTTTATAATTGTCTTCGAAAATTTCACTATTATGCCCGATTTCCATTCTACAGGCAACTACTACTACTATTGTATTGATAAATTAAATGTGTGATTGTATTTTTCAATTGTACGTTATTGAGTTTTTGTGGCTGAAGAAATCCACCCGCCAGCTCTCGCCCTAATTGGTGAAACGAACATTGGAAACATTCCGAGCTTGTGTCAACTTTGTAAACTCATTCCCAGCCCCACTGGCTCTATATATTTCAGCCACGAATCAATAACAGTGTCCGGCGCTTGAGTGACTGCTAATGAACACTTTGAAAGCGTCCAGCGCTGCGGATAGTTCTCATGTTGGCGGAATTAAATTTAAATTGATATTCCACCAGGTACATGTTTGCAACGTAATCTGGCTGGCTGGACGGTAACACCTGTTTTCAACTGATTAGACACCGATAGTCACATACAATATGGTGTTACAGAAATATATTATTTTATTTCTACCCTTAATCACATCTATTTTGGGACAATACAAATATTTCAATGAACTTATTAGATTCGTAGAAAAACATCGATTTCCTATTCAAACACACACATCCAATTTGATCTCGCATTTGATTGCTTAATTACAAATCCCCTGCTAATCAATAGCGATAAATTTAATGAACAGCGCCGCTCTGGCAAATCCGCACTGATTCAATATTTAATTATTATAATGAACTAATTGAATGCACAAAATGTGCGCGATGTCATGGGAATGCACACGAAATTGCATATAAATTTATTGCACGTGCTGGAATTTCTTTATTCACCTGCATGTTTGTGTGATATTGGAGCGTGGCCTCGTTTGCAGCGCATATAGAATTGATAGCAGTAGGAAAAGTTCAGAGAAAATGCTCACAAGAAAAATTAGACGTCAGTTAATATAAATATTTTCTGATTGTCATATCTCTTATTCATCCATACTAAAATTTCTATAGCGTGGTGATTCCAATATTCAGCAATTGGTAGCCTGTGCATCGATTTATACAATTTTTGTTAAATTTCTGATTTATCATGTCACAGTTCACAAATTACTAATGAAATGAAATTTAACATGACATTTTCTAATTCTCAAATATGTTATTCATCCATACCCAAAAATTCAGAAATTTCTATACCGTGGTCGTTCTAATATTCAACAATGTGTAGCCTTGGTAGCGATTTATACAAATATTGTTAAATTTCCGAAATTTAAATTAAACGAAATTTAACTTAATATTTTCTTATTCTCAGATCTGTTATTCGCCCATACCCAAAAATTTAGAACTTTCTATGCCGTGGTTGTTCTAATATTCAGCAATTTGTAGCCTTTGTAGCGATTTATACAAATTTTGATAAATTTTTGAATGTTTAGCTTGTCATAGCTAACAAACTACAAATGAAACCAAATTCAGCCTAATATTTTATTATTCTCATATGTGTTATTTATCCATACCTAAAAATTCAGAAATGTTCATACCATGGTTGTTCTAATATCCAGTAATTTGTAGAATATGCAGCGATTTATACAAATCTTGTTAAATTTCGAATTTATCATGTCCTAGCTAATAAACTACTAATGTAACAAAATTTAACTTAACATTTTCTTATTCTTAAATGTGTTATTCGCATATACCCAAAAATTTAGAAATGTATATACTGTGGTTTTTCTAATACTCAGCAATTAGTAGCCTGTGCAGATATTTATATAAATATTGTTAAATTTCTGATTTAATTTGTTATAGGTAGCAAACTATTAACGAAACGAAATTTAACTTAATATTTTCTTATACTCCATTGTATTATTCATACATACTCAAACATTCAGAAATTTCTATACCGTGGTTTTTCTAATATTGAGCAATTTGTAGCGTTTGTAGCGATTTATACAAATGTTGTTAAATTCCTGATTTAGCATGTCATAACTATTAAACTACTAACGAAACGAAATACAACTTGGTATTTTCTTATTCTCAAATATGTTATTCATTCATATCCAAAAATTCAGAAATTTCTATACCGTGGTATTTGTAACATTCAGCAATTTGTAGTCTGTGCAGCGATTTAAACAAATTTTGCTAAATGTCTGATTTACCTTGTCATAACTAACAAACTACCAATGAACCGAAATCCAGATTAATATTTTCTTATTCTCAAATATGTTATTCATCCATGCCCAAAAATTCAGAAATGTCAATACCGTGGTTGTTCTAATATCAAGTAATTTGTAGCCTGCGCAGTGATTTATACAAATTTTGTTAACTTTTGAATTTACCAAGCCCTAACTAACAAACTAGTAATGAAATTAAATTTAACTTAAAATATTCTTATTCTCAAATGTGTTATTCGTCCATACCCAAAAAGTTAGCAATTTCTATACCGTGGTTGTGCTAATATTCAGCAATTAGTAGCCTGTGCAGATATTTATATAAATATTGTTAAATTATTATATACATTTCTGATTTAGTTTGTCATAGCTAACAAACTACTAACGAAACGAAATTTAACTTAATAGTTTCTTATACTCAAATGTATTATTCATCCATACTCAAAAATTCAGAAGTATTTATACCGTAGTTATTCTAATATTCAGCAGTTTGTAGACTTTGTAGCGATTTATACACATTTTGTTATATTTCCTATTTAGCATGCCATAGCATACAAACTACGACTTACACGAAATTTAACTTGATATTTTCTTATTCTTAAACGTGTTATTCGCCCATACCCAAAAATGTAGAAATTTCTATATCGTGATTGTTCTAATTTTTAATAATTAGTAGTTTGTGCAGATATTTATATAAATATTGTAAACATTCTTATTTACCTTGTCATAGCTAACAAACTACCAATTTAATGAAATCTAGCTAAATATTTTCTTATTCTCAAATGTGTTATTCATGCATACCCAAAAATTCAGAAATTTCTATACCGTGGTTTTTCTAACATTGAGCAATTTGTAACCTGTGCAGCAAGTAATAGAAATGTTGCTACATTTCAGATTTAGCTAGCTTCTCATAGATAACAAACTATTAACGAAGCGAAATTTAACTTAATATTTTCTTATACTCGAATGTATTATTCATCCATACTCAAAAATGCAGAAGTTGTGGTTGTTCCATTATTCAGCAATTGGTAGCCTGTGCAACGATTTATATAAATTTTATTAAATTTCTGATTTAGTGTGTCATAACTTACAAACTACTAATGAAACGAAATTTAACTTGATATTTTCTTATTGTCAAATGTGTTATTCATTAATACCCAAAAATTCAGAAATGTCTATACCGTAATTGTTCTAATATTCAGCAATTTGTAGCCTGTGCAGCCATTTATACACATTTTGATAAATTTCAGATTTATCATGTCATAGCTAAGAAACTACGAATAAAAAAAAAATTAGTTTGGTATTACCTTATTCCCAAATGTGTTATTCGTCCATACACAAAAATTCAGGAATTTCTATACTTTCGTTATTCTAATATCTAACAATTTGTAGCATGTGTAGCGATTTATAATGTTTTTGTTGAACTTCTGATGTAGCATGACATAGCTTACAAACTACTAATGAAACGAAATTTACCTTGTTATTATCTTATTCTCAAATGTGTTATTCATCCATAACCAAAATTTCAGAAATTTCTATTCCGTGATTGTTCTAATATTCAGCAATTTGTAGCCTGTGCAGCGATTTATCCAACTTTTTTCTACATTTCTGATTTATCATGTCATAGCCAACAAACCACTAATGAAACTAAATTTAACTTGATATGTCTTTGTTCTCAAATGTGTTATTCATGCATACCCAAAAGTGCACAAGGTTCTATACTGTGGTTGTTACTATGATCAACAATTGGTAGCCTGTGCAGAAATTTACAAAAATTTTGTTAAATTTATCATTTAGCATGTCATAGCTAACTAATTACTAAAGAAACTAATTTAATCTGAATATTTTCTGATTACCAAATGTGATTCATCTATACCGAAATATTTAGAATTGATAACTAGCTTAGTTTAGACCAGGGGTTCTCAAACTTTAGAAACGTTGTATCACTTTTAATTTTAGATTTGTATGCCCATTCACTATTTTAAATGGCAAGGTACTTTACTTATGCAGGCTCACTTATTTTTTTACCGTAACGTTCTTAATTACAGCACCCCATCTAAAAATAATAACCCCACTCACTCTCACTCTCAAAAACGTTAATTGTAATGAGAGAGCCTGCATCCGTCATCGTTTACGGCCAAGATAAATGAATTTTCCTGAGCAAAAACGTGTCCATTTGTCTTCCACTCTCAACTACTGCCGGGATGAATAGCAAAAGCATTAAATTTTAAGCATTCCATTTATGTGAAGGTTACAAAACCGGCCATTGTAATTAGAAAACCGTCTTACAGAACAACGGGCCGCGTTGTGATTCACACTGGTGGGCCGTACAATTATCTCATTCATATGTGAAAGCGGCACGGGGGTGGGTTTATTTAAAATTTATCACTCTCTGCCGAGCTGGGAGCGCGCGCGCGAGCTCGTGTCAGCCTCTAACGAGCGTAAAAAATCGTAATCATTCATGCGAAATTTCTAAAAATATGTTGTGTGCAGACTAGGGGTGTCCGCCCTAACACCAGCGGATGACACGCTATTATCACTTGAGCAGGGGATTTAAAAAAAAGGTAGACATACAGCGGATATAAGCTCATTTGCGGTTTGTTTACGCACATTTGGATGACTAATTGTATCGTGTGGTTTTCATTTGTATTACACCATCACTTGAAGAAGTTTTTACGAACGATATTTATTTACAACTTTAGAGGAAGTTAGATATATTGTGGTTATCACAAAAATTCTATGTTAAAAATATTGTGTGATATATTTGTTTAATTTAAACAAATAAATTAAACTTATTATTTGGTGGACATTACCAGTACATTTAGTACATCATAACTAACCTAATACTAATAAAACAAAATTGATCTTGATATTTTCTGATAATCACATGTTTGATCGATCCGTACCAAAATATTCAGAAATTTCTATACCATGGTTGTTTCAATATTCAGCAATTTGTAGAGTGATGGCGAATTATACAAATTTTGTTAAATTTCTTATTTGACATGTCATAGGTAACTAACTATTAATGAAACAAAATTAATCTAGATATTTTCTAATTACCAAATATCTTATCCATCCATATCTAAATATTCAGAAATTTCTATACCGTGGTTGTTTGAATATTCAGTAATTTGTGACCTGTATGGTGATTTATACAAATTTGTTAAATTTCTTATTTAGTATGTCATCGGTAACTAACTATAAATAAAACAAAATTAATATTCATATTTTCTGATTGCCAAATACCCTAACCATCCACCCCGAAATATTCAAAAATGTCTATACTGTGGTTATTTTAATATTTCGCAATGTATAGCCTGTAGGGTGATTTATACAAATTTTGTTAAATTTCTTATTTGGCATGTCGTAGCTAACTAACTGTTGATGAAACAAAATTAATCTTGATATTTTCTGATTACCAAATATTTGTTCTATCTATACCGAAATATTCAGAAATTTCTTTACCAGGGTTATTTTAATATTCAGCAATTTGTAACATGTCTAGTGAATTATACAAATTTTATTAAATTTCCTATTTGGCATGTCATAGCAAACTATCAATAAAACAAAATTAATCTGGATATTTTCTGATTACCAAATATCTTATGTATCCCTATTTAAAAATTCAGAAAATTCTATACGGTTATTAATTAAAATATTAATCAGTAATGTATAGCCTGTATGGCGAATTATACATATTTTATTAAATTTCATATTTAGCATGTCATAGCTAAATAACTATTGATGAAACATAACTAATCTTGATATTTCCTGATTACCAAATATTTTTTCTATTCATACCGAAATTTTAAGAAATTTCTATGTCATGGTTGTTTTAATATTTAGCAATTTGTAGATTGTATAGCGTATTATACATATTTTATTAAAATTCTTATTTAACATGTCATAGCTAACTAACTATTAATGAAACAAAATTAATCTTGATATTTTCTGAATATCAAACATCTTGTCTATTAATACCGAAATATTCAGAAATTTCTATACCGTGGTTGTTTTAATATTCAGAAAATTGTATCCCATGTATGTGCGATTTATGCAAATTTTGTTATGTAGCATGTCATAGCTAACTAACTACAAATGAAATAAATGTAATATTAATATTTTCTAATTGTGAAGATTTTTTTTTTTTGGTAAGGATGTATATTTTCATTTAAAAAAGTACTTTTTATATGGTATAATTTAGTTTCTAAAAATATTAAACTCTGCATTTCCTTTGTGAGATTACTTTTCCCCGCTTTGTAGCTCGCCACGAGTAAGAAAAATTACCTGCAGCACTTTCAAAAACTTCCACCATGCATAAACTAAAACACTCCGCGCATAAATCCCACCCACAACCCCTACACTGTTTTGTTTTAGTCTCGTGCAGGCGGCAAACCGGCGGGAGGGAACGGGGCGCGCTTTTGTACACCGCCGAGATGTTTTATTCGCCGCTCGGCGCGCATATTTGTAGGATTTGCATTGTAAATTTATTCAGAGACGACGTGGCGAGCGTGACCAATGTTGTTAATGGCAACATTATGTAATGAATAATGTTTTGCATGCGCGAGGGGACGAATCCCCAAAACTAGCAACCCAACGATTGCCATTTAAAGACAAATAATTTAACCTCTAGGTTTCAGAATAACAATTATATTGTATAAAACTCGCACTGAAAAAAAAAGAGTATAAAACTGCACATGGATTTTGTTTAAAATACCTTGTTGGATATTTCATTCCAAGGTATTTTATAGAAAGTGATTAAGAGCAAACAGATGGAAGTAGAGGCCTGTAAATGTTATGGTGGCAAATAATACCGGCAGGGCTGAAAGTTAATTAACTTTCATTAACCACAATCTACACATATTGCTTTTAATGTAGGATGAGATAAATACAAGTAAAAACTATCCTCATGAACAAAATTATGTTTCATCCCGCAACTGTTGTCAACTCATAATAATACTCAATTAACATAACCCATCCAGCAATCAAACGTTAATGAACTTATAGTAAACTTCATAATTGCCCGCGCTGATGTTTATAGTGCGCACTCCTATCCACCACTCTATTTCCATCCACAAATTCCCCATCGCCCTAATCAACATCCTGCCGGTTAATTATCAGTCGCGTTTTCGATTGTATGTACGTGCAAAATTGTATCATTCAAACTTACGATTGTAGCAAGCAACTCACTCGGCAACGCACTAATACAAATATTGGATTATAATAAATCGCCGCTCCCCGATGGATAGTGGGGATGCTAAAACAAACGGCAGGCGCGCTGAGGACGTGATTTGCAATTTATATCGTAAATTGCGGATGCGGTGGAAATATTATTACATAAGGCGAGACCGGAAATTGAGCGCACTCGGATATATTCGGTGAGGGTGGCGTGTAATTATAGTACAAACGATTGCGATACAATGGATCTAATTTAATAATGTGCTGAGGATGGATCTGAGAACGTCTTACATTGTCTCCATTTATCGAATCACAGTACATTGATAAATTGCCTGGTTTTAAGGGGGGAGTGTATTTATTATGTTAAGTATAATCACTTACCTCTGGGGCAACGATTGCAGCGCTTTCTAGGGTACGAGCCGTGTCTGAGCGAATGGTCATCAATTGATACTGGGGTGGTTTTTATGCTGGTTGGATTGACTAGTGATTGCGGAAGGTCATCTTTGAAGCTCTTGGAGGATGAGGCTATGCTGACTGTTCGCTCTCTACCCCCCATAAAGGTACTAATTGAATGCCTTCTATGGCTAGCAGCACATCCAGCTTTCGTTGTTAAATTATAATACCGTGCGGAATCCTCACTAATAAAAACCTCCTCATCGTCCGATATTTCCGATTGAGCATCCTCTGTGGGGAGTGGCGAGTAAATTACATCCGATCTCGCCGGCGCGGACTTCGTGCTTTTTAACGAATTAGCCCTACGGGGTTCCGCAGGATACTTAAATGTTAATTCAGGGGCTATATCCGATAATCTGGGTTCGCCCATAATCAGCAACTCTTGATTCGAATCAGCCGAGTTCGTGCTGACTGATCGCAGCAGATTCCGCATGTCCTTTTTGCGATCGTGCGATTTTGGGGGAGTCATTTGCGGGGACACTGTTTCACCCATTTGCTTGAAAACGTTGAAACCGCTAGTGGACGCCTCCACCCCACCAGCGATTGTAAAATACGAGGGATTGTCTGCGAACATAAACACGAGCACTGTTATCACCTTGTTCAATTCAAAACGAATGTTAATTTACTACAACTACATCGTGTATAGTTGTAATAGAGAGGGGCGGACACATACAGGTTTTTGGGGTAGGGAGGTAGGAAGTTAAAGATCCGACAGGATGTCGGATGCACCGCATTTTAAAATGCATCAACTTCTACGTAATTACGAATGCTATCCGAGAACTCGATGGGGTATTGTTGGAAATGTTTACAAACATAACACGATGTTAGAAATTTATTGAAATTAAATATGATTGTATACTGGACATAAAATAATAAATAAGGTGGGAGAATTGACTTCTTGAATTAGATAAAAATAAGAGTTCCTCCTATTTAAAAATAATTGGCCATCTCGAATCTCAGCATACTTAATATTATTTTTATTTATTGCCTCCAGCAGGAAAAAAATTTGTTACTAAGTTAACAAGTACGAATAGGTTTTCGTGATAAGTTGCAAGTGCGTAAAAATAAAAATCAAAAACAGTGTTAATAAGACATTTTTCATTCCGTTTACATATCAAAATTTATGAAAATAGACCATTTTGTATTTGGACGCAAAAAGGAACCAATCCACAAAATATGTTTGTTTCTCTTACCTTTATAATCAAGGTAAACTATTTAACTGAATGAAATAAAAAATATAGCTCTAACGGTCTAGAAGTCAGAAATAAACTGCGATGAATAGATAATTTTTAATTTATATAAATCTTTATATAAATTTGTTTTATCAACTTTATAATTAGGTGGATTGGTTTCCTGCAGATAGGCGTCCATTCAAAAATCACTGCGATTACAAATTATTGACTTATAAAAAGGTAAAATTGTAGAGATGATGGATATCGTTCACCTCTTTAATAATTTGTTCTAGTTAAAAAAATTCAAATCGCCTTAAAATATATTTATTCTTTTACAACCTCTCGAAGTAAAATTACTGAAAATTTTTAAATTTAATTTTATATAATCTTGTATATAAAAATTCATACAAATAATACGACTTCCTACTCAAAAATTTCTGAAACGCCCAAATTTTGAACCTGCTTTAAAATATATTCAACTGTTTTTGCTCTAGAGCAGTGATTCTTAACCTTTTTGAAGTGAGGTAGCACTTTTGACCCTAAGACATTTTTGTGGGTGAAAATTATCAAAAAAATAGCTTAATTTGAGCCCAATTAAACATAGAATGTAAAATAATATCCAAAATTTAAATTCCTTAAATCTTTGTTTTTTTATAATTTTTTATAACACAGTCAATTAATTTAATAGCTCGTGCAATAAAAACCTTCTTGCAAACATTATTTTCGGGTGAAAATGATCAAAAAACGGTTTATTTTGAGCCCAATTAAATATATAATCTAAAAAAATATAATAAATTTAAATTTCTTAAATCATTGATTTTTTTATAATTTTTATAACTCAGTCTATTAATTTAAAACAACTCGTACAACAAAAACTTTCCTGCAAACTTTGTTTTTGGGTGCAAATTATTTAAAAACGGCTCATTTTGAGCCCAATTAAATATAGAATTTAAAAGAGTATCATAAATTTAAATTTTTTAAATCTTTGATTTTGTATCATTTTTTATAACTCAGTTGATTAATTTAAAACAGGTCATACAATAAAAACATTCCTGCGGAGTTTATTTTTTGGTGAAAATTATCAAAAAATGGTTTATTTTAAGCCCAATTAAATATAGAATCTAAAATAATATAATACATTTAAATGTCTTAAATCTATGATTTTTTTATAATTTTTTATAACTAACTCGATTAATTTAAAACAGCTCGTACAACAAAAACTTTCCTGCTAACTTCATTTTTGGGTGCAAATTACTTAAAAATGGCTTATTTTGAGCCCAATTAAATATAGAATATAAAATAGTATCATAAATTTAAATTCTTCAAATCTTTGATTTTTAATCATTTTTTATAACTCAGTTGATTAATTTAAAACATCTCATACAATAAAAACATTCCTGCGGAGTTTAGTTTTTGGTGAAGATTATCAAAAATGGTTTATTTTAAGCCCAATTAAATACATAATCTAATCTAAAATAATATAATAAATTTAAATTTCTTAAATCTTTGATTTTTTTATAATTTTGTATCACTCACTCGATTAATTTAAAACAGCTCGCACAACAAAAACTTTTCTGTTAAGTTTATTTTTGGGTGCAAATTATTTAAAAACGGTTTATTTTAAGCCCAATTAAATATAGAATATAAAATAGTATCATAAATTAAATTTTTTTAAATCTTTGATTTTTTATAATTTTTTATAACTCAGTTGATTAATTTAAAACAGCTCATACAATAAAAACATTCCTGTGGAGTTTATTTTTTGGTGAAAATTATTAAAAATTTTATTTATTTTGAGCCCAATTCAATATAGAATCTAAAATAATATAATAAATTTAAATTTCTTAAATCTTTGATTTTTTTATAATTTTGTATCACTTACTCGATTAATTTACAACAGCTCGTACAATAAAAACTTTCCTGCCGACATTATTTTTGGGTGTAAATTATCAAAAAATAGCTCATTCTGAGCCCAATTATATATAGAATGTAAAATAATATCATAAATATAAATTTCTTAAATTATTGACTTTTTATCATTTTCTATAACTCGGTTGATTTATTTAAAACAGCTCATACAATAAAAACATTCTTGCGGACTTAATTTTTTGGTGAAAATTATCAAAAAATAGTTTATTCTGAGACCAATTAAATATAGAATGTAAAATACTATCATAAATATAAATTTTTTAAATCATTGATTTTTTATCATTTTTTATAACACAGTCGATTAATCTAAAACAGCTCTTACAATAAAAACTTTCCTGCGGACTTTATTTTTGTGTGAAAATTATCAGAAAATGGTTTATTCTGAGCATAATTAAATATAGAATGTAAAATAAAATCATAAATTAAAATTTCGTAAATCTTTGATTTTTCATCATTTTCTATAATTCTGTCAATTAATTTAAAATAGGTCGTTCAATAAAAACTTTCCTGTCGACTTTATTTTTGGGTGAAAATTATCATAAAATAGCTCATTCTGAGCCCAATTATATATAGAATGTAAAATAAAATCATAAATTAAAATTTCTTAAATTATTGATTTTTTATGATTTTTTATAACTCAATCAATTAATTTAAAACAGCTCATACTATAAAAACATTCATGCGCACTTAATTTTTTGGTGAAAATTATCATAAAATGGCTTATTTTGAGCCAAATTAAATATACAATGTAAAATAACATCATAGATTAAAATGTCTTAAATTTTTGATTTTTCATCATTTTTTATAAATCAGTCGATTAATATAAAATAGCTCATACAATAAAAAACATCCTGCAGACTTTATTTTTGGATGAAAATTATCAAGAAATGGCTTATTTTGAGCCCAATTAAATATAGAATGTACAATAATATCATAAATTAAAATTTCTGAAACCTTTGATTTTTCATCATTTTTTATAACTCAGTCGATTAATTTAAAATAGCTCGTTCACGTAAAAATTTATATAATCAAGTAAGGAAACATTTTACATGGGATTTTATATATTATGTCCTACCAAATTTTATTAAAATAGAAATATTCTATAATCAAAATTACAGGAGAGCTTAAATATTCATACTAGCTATAAATATATTCCACTATTATTACTTTACAGCCTCAAAATTAAATTTGGTATAATCGAAAGAAATTAAATTATTGTAATTCCGTTTTATGTAATCCTGCTTATTAAATTTAAATGTATTCAAATGTAACGATGACATACTCAAAGATTTTCTGAAAGACACAAATTTTCAAATAGTATTTTCTTTAAATTAGCTGTTTTAGTTTTACAACCCTTCAAAGTAAAAGTTTAATTAAGTATTGAAGCATTTTACTTGGCATTTTATATATTACTTCATACCAATTTATATTAAAATACAAACATTTTGTAATCAAAAATTATAGAAAAGTTCAATTATTCAAACCAGCTTTAAATATATTCAACCATTTTTACTTTACATCCCCTCAAAGTAAAATCTTTCATAATTGAAAGAAATTAAACAGTTTTATTGTCGTTTTTTATAATCCTGCTTATTAAAATTTATTCAAATCATACGATGTCGTACTCAAAAGTATCTGTAAGCCTCAAATTTTCAAATTGTATTTTAAAAAATTCAGCTATATTAGTTTTACAACCCTTCAAAGTAAAAAATAGCTTATTTTAAGCCCAATTAAATATAGAATGTAAAATAATATCATAAATTCAAATTTCTTAAATCTTTGATTTTTCATCATTTTCTATAACTCAGTCGATTAATTAAAAACAGCTCGTTCAAAGTAAAAATTTGTATAATCAAGTAATGCAGCATTTTATATGGAATTTTATGTATTATTTCATACCAAAATTTATTGAAATGGAAACATGCTGTAATCAAAAATTACTGAAAATCTTACATATTGACTTTAAATATGTATTTGAAGATATCTTTTTTTTGTATGATATACGTTATTTTATTGCTTTCCAAATACATCACTGATGTAAAGGAAGGTATTGTTTTAGCGAAAATGTCTTCACGTTTTGTAACTACGATTGTCGAAATATACTATAACTTTCTGGAAAAATAACTACACTTTAAAGAAGGTTTTCAAGAGTTTTCTACCAGATACATTATGCGGTTGTTAAAAATGATTATGATTACTGTTAGTCATCCAACACATTGCACTTTAACTTATTCTCGTCACGAATTTGTTATTTATAAGTTAATTATGAATTAGTTATATGCCTTATTTTAATTTTAAGCGATGTGTAAAATTAATATCAATATCCTTGGATTCGGTTGCTAGGTAACATGTCGGTCGGCCATCATGGATTCACGGCTAGTTGATATTTTAAAGATAAGCAAAACTTTATTTCTAAAATATAAACTAGCCATGATTCCATGATGGCCGACCAACATGTTACCTAGCAACCAAAATCCACGGCTGATGGTATTAATTTTACAGTTGCGAGTATTTCTAATCAATGTTTTGGGAAAAACTACTCTATAATTCCACTAATAATGTAGATAATATTTGACCTAATGTATGAATAATTTTTTAGTAGGAATCTATTGTGAAAAAGTCCCACTGCGACGAAATTGAAAAAAAGACAATTTTCTTGAAATTTTACATAACATTCTAATTTATTAATTTTCATATTTTATTATAATGAAGAAAATATTGTACCTCTATTAAAAATAGCACTATTTGTAAAAATGTAAACATGTAAATATAAACATGTAAACATGTAAAAAATTTAAAAATGTAAAGTCGTGTGGTGCCCAGACCATATATTTTCTACATAAATACTCACCTAACGCCATAATCGTGTCTTGTAGTGTTGACCTGCAAGCAAATCACAGTATTAGAAACAATATTAAAAGGGTAATTATTTAATAAAAAGCGGGCAATTGGATAAACGCGCGCGTCGCATTAAGAAGTAGAACAAAGTCCAAGAATATTCAACGCATCCCAACTATCTCGGGGCCGTTTTGCTAAATTTATGTGACGACGCGACTACAATGTCTACGCGTCTAATTCATGAGCGGTTTTTGAATGGGATAGCTGAGATTCTTGCCCAGGCTATTTGCATGCGTAATTATGTTCTGGCAGAGTAGTCGGCCAATAGATATTTCAATTACACCGTCAGTGTCAACAGGATTTATAAATTTCGATCTGTGGTGGGTTGTTTGTCATTGTGTAAAGGCTTATTTATTATACACCCTTCTCGGCGCGTAATTTCTGCGAAGCGGGTTAATCCGTTTAGGGACACACATGTGCTAAGATGTTTATGGTAAATTTAGTTGGGCTAATGCTAGATGATGGATTATTACAGCTGTTTTGGGCGTGTTTAATAATAAATTGCGCGCTGTGTTTTCATGAATAATATTGAATTTAAAAACAAAGTTGAGCGGACGGTGGAGTTTTATATGTCGGAAAAGCTAAAAGCTCAGAGGAAATTCAATCATGCGCTATTTGCTCGGCGTTTTCACGGAAAGTTCTCAAATACTGGGAATACCTGAAAGGCAGTTCGTAATACTGATGTGATTAGTTTACTTTATAGACAGATATCTTATTACCTGACTCGGAAATATACTCAATACATTTATTTTGTTTTTACTGTCTAGAACACAATATTGGGGCGGAGTACAGTAATTGTAGGGTTGTGATAGTTATTAATTTAAACAGAGGGCTCGTTAGGTTAATCACAACACTACAATTATTGTAAATACCAAACAAAAATATTTATAGGGCTATCAAACGTCATTAAAATGTTCTAGAGAGAAAAAAATTATATTTTAGTTAAGTTTTAGCCTTTCATAGCAAAAATTCGTGCCTTAAAAGGTAATGGCACATTTTTTATTTGGTTTTATTTATAATTTCTTACGTAAATTTATTAAAATGGCACTATTATGTATTAAATACTTTCTGAGGGACTCATATTTTTAAACAGGCTTGAAATTTATTAAACTGTTTTTGTTTTACAGCCCCTTGAAATCAATGTTTCTATAATCGAAAATAATGAACCAGCTTCGTAGGTAACGAGTTATTTTTCATGCTTTTCGGTATAATTTCATATAAAAAATATTAAAATGGAAACAGTCTCTATTCAAAAATGTCTGAAAAACTCAAATTTACCAAGTGAATTAAAATATATTCAAATGTTTCTGCTTTATCGCCCTTCAAAGTTAAAATTTGTATAATCGCAGGTATTGAGTAATTGTACATGCTTTTTTGGTATAATTTCATATAATTTCTTTTAAAATGGAAACGTTCCCAATTCAAAAATGTCTGAGAAACTCAAATTTACCAAGCGAATTAAAATATATTCAAATATTTCTGCTTGTTTGCCCTTCAAAGTTAAAATTTGTATAATCGAAGGTATTGAGTAATTTTACATGCTTTTTTGGTATAATTTCATTTTTTTTTTTTAAATGGAAACATTCCCTATTCAAAAATGTCTGAGAAACTCAAATTTACCAAGCGAATTAAAATATATTCAAATATTTTTGATTTATCGCCCTTCAAAGTTAAAATTTGTATAATCGAAGGTATTGAGTAATTTTACATGCTTTTTTGGTATAATTTCATATATTTTTTTAAAAATGGAAACGTTCCCTATTCAAAAATGTCTGAAAAATTGAAATTTACCAAGCGAATTGAAATATATTCAAATATTTTTGATTTATCGCCCTTCAAAGTTAAAATTTGTATAATCGAAGGTATTGAGTAATTTTACATGCTTTTTTGGTATGTTTTCATATATTTTTTTAAATGGAAACGTTCCCTATTCAAAAATGTCTGAGAAATTCACATTTCGAAATTGCATTAAAATTTATTGAAAGGTTTCTGCTTTATAGACCTTCAAAGTCAATATTTGTATGATCGAAGATTTATTTTACATTATATTTTCTGTATTACTTCATACAAAAAAAAAAATGGTAAAGTTTCAAATTCAAAAATATCTAAAAAAGTTGTCTGCATAATAGCCCTTGGAATTAGAAATTCGTATAATCGGCTTTTACCACTGCAGCACTGCCCATATTGGATGGACGAATATATCTTTAAAATATCTATATAGATATTTTCCGCAATTTTAAAGATTGTGATTTAAAATATCACTAAACTCACACATTGAGAAACTTTTAATATGCATTCAAATATATTCTCAGTAAAAAAAAAAAACATTCCTAACAAAATCTCAAGTACGTTCTAATAAAAGTATTTCATAGAATCGCATTTGGCGCGCATCTGTGCCCCGCGAAAACTTTCATGAATCACGCCCCGGCAGTTTTTTTTCTTCTTATTAAAAGTGTCACCACATTTGGCGTTCGAACCGACCGTTGTTTATGGCGGTCTGTTTTGGGATCGAGAGGTCGCACTGGCAAAAAGGTAAAGGGTGGCTCTCTGGCTGTTAATAATAAATGGCAAATGTGACCCGAGACTTGAACAAAAAAAAAAAACGTTTCATATTTCTTCCAAGAATCCTGTAAAATCAAGGCTGGATGGATGCGCCGGAGCCAAAACATCGCTGTGCTAACGCCCGCAACGTTCTAACACAGATTTATTTATAGAGGGATTTTTTTTTAAACGATCGCACGTTTGTTTAACACGTGCGGGTATATAAACGGGCACATACTAACACACCTTGGGGTGATTGGTGAAATATTGATTGATTAATTAATTGGGTTGGGTAGTGGTGGCAAATATTTACAGAATCTAGGTTAATATGCCAGATTTGTTACTACATTACGTAACAAATAGCTGTAGAAATATTTAATGGGTTATTTAATGAACTTTTTGTTTTGCTTGTAGGTAATAATTGGACTGCCCTACGTCTATATTTTGTATAATTACATTATATACGTGTATTCTATATAAACATATATATATATATATATATATATATATATATATATATATATATATATATATATATATATCTACTTATATATCCACTATTACAAATGACTACACTACAGTGTTATCTGTTACTTTTAATTATTCCATTAATTTAATTTGTTAATTTACGCCTATTTCGAAAAAATATGTGAGAAACAATGTAGTGCATAGTTCAAGTCATTTGAAATAGTGGATGGGCATAGTTTGTTTGCTGGATGGCCTCTAGCCCACCCCACCCTCGCTCGCATACTTTTTCCAAGGGATACAGATGTTTTATATTGTTTAAACCATTCCAAGAAGAGTGTTATCCTATGAAAAAACTATGCTGACAAAGGGTGGGTGGGCGGGTGCTCCCTACCAACTAAACTATGCCCGTCCACTATTTAAAATGACTTGAACTATGCACTACATTGTTTCTTACATATTTTTTTCGAAATAGGCGTAAATTAACAAATGAAATTAATTGAATAATTAAAAATAACAGTGTAGTGTAGAGTTCAAGTCATTTGTAATAGTGGATGGGTATAGTTTGGTTAGTAGGGGCCACCCGCCCACCCCACCTATGTACGCATAGTTTTTCCATAAGATAACACTCTTCTTGGAATGGTTTAAACCATATAAAACGTCTGCATCCATTGAAAAAACTATGCAAGCGAAGGTGGGGTGGGCGGGTGGCCCCTACCAACCAAACTATGCCCATCCACTATTTCAAATGACTTGAACTATGAACTACCTACATTGTTTCTCACATATTTTTTTCGAAATAGGCGTATATTAACAAAATAAATTAATGGATAATTAAAAGTAATGGATAACAGTGTAGTGTAGAGTTCAAGTCATTTGTAATAGTGGGTGGGCATAGTTTGGTTGGTAGGGGCCGCCCGCCCACCCCACCTTCGCTCGCATACTATTTCCAAGGGATACAGACGTTTTATATTGTTTAAACCATTCCAAGAACAGTCTTATCCTATGAAAAAACTATGCGTACAAATGTGGGATGGGCGGGTGGTCCCTACCAATCAAACTAGGCCCATCCACTATTACAAATGACTTGAACTCTACACTACACTGTTATCCGTTACTTTTAATTATTCAATTAATTAAATTTGTTAATTTACGCCCATTTCGAAAAAATATGTGAGAAATAATGTAGTGCATAGTTCAAATCATTTGAAATAGTGGATGGGCATAGTTTGGTTGGTAGTTCATAACGAAATATTTAGAAATTTCTATATCGTGGTTGTTTTATAATTCAGCAAAATGTAGCCTGTATGGCATATCTACTTTGTTAAAATTACACTTTGGCAAGTCATAGCTAACTAACTGTAAAATCAAAATAAAACTAATACTCAGTACAGATGGGCTGTACAGTCAAAAGATTTGAATATGTTTGAAAATTTTAGCTTTAGGACTGAAATAATTGAAATTCTAGTAGTAAGAATTTGAATTATTTCAGTCCTAAAGCTAAAATTTTCAAACAATCCTTCAATAAGAAGGAAAATCAAATTTTTAAGGAAAATTTACATTTTTCATTAGAGGCAATTCTTGTTATATAAACAAATAATACGAGTATACCTATACATTTTACTAAATTCGTCAAGACAAGAGCACATCTGTAAAAGGTGAATTTCTTACATATGTGATCAATCACGTCTTGAATAAAAGACATACAGCGCACGTGATTGGTCATAGTACGAGTTGAACATAATACATGAAAAATTGAAACTAGAATCTGTTTAAATTTTTCATATGTTATGTTCAACTCGTACTATGACTGCTATGACCAATCACATGCGCCGCATGTCTTTTATTCAAGACGTGATTGGTCATATATGTGAAAAATTCACCTTTTACAGATTTCAGAGGATTTCTGTGAAGTTAAGGTAAATGTCGAATGATGACACTCCTCTACGTTTCTCCCTTTACGAGTTGAAAAGTCTAACTAATAGCGATACAGATTAAAGTTTTTTTTAACTTAATTTGTTTGCTTGACTAACAAACAACACCACACATACATAATATTTTAAGTTTACAGGAGAGAGACCAATTGATTATAAATGTCGTTTTAGACAAGACAATTTCTTAGCTCAAAAGTTGTTCAAGAAATAAATTCATATATCCTCCTTCCATATAATTTGTTCTTGACAAATAGAACGCGTTATATTTTTCCATTCGATCTACCATCCAATTCAATATTTCAAATAATTTGCTGTATGATACGAGACAATTTAGATTGTGTCGCATCTTGACTAACTTTTGAGTCAAGAAATTGTCTTGTCTAAAACGACCTTAACTTTCCGAGTCAAGAAATTGTCTTGTCTAAAACGACCTTAAAAATGAGATTGTGAGTAAAATAATTCTAATAAACATTTAATAATTAATTTTTATTTCTCCTGTAAACTTTTTAGATGTGTAGTAAGACGATATGTTTCCAAATATAATATACATTAATAAAAACAGTTAATCTCCCTCACACATAAAAAATATTAATAGAACCCTCAGCCTCTCGTTTTATTAGCGCATCTGAAAAATATGCGCGCCCGAATAAATCAGCGCACCGGATAGTTTTCAGCAGTAACTCGAACAATCTGTCCCGCCCGCTCGTGCTGCGAAGATAAATGCGCTTCTTACTTTTAAATTACTAGCAGGTGATCGCAGTTAACATCACTCGGGGTACAGTTCATATACATCACTAAACGGAAACACTGTTCACCATTCACCGCGGGAGATTCGTTCGTTCGCGCTAAGCCAAACAGACTTGAACTGCTGCCGCCTTTACGCATCTGAAAGCTCCACACGGGCCGGCATAAACTTTCAGATTGCTCTGGGAGTGGGGAACCAAAACATTAGGACATCTTTAGCTTGCTCGGCTGCAGCTGAAAATCCATCGGGGTTTTATGCCATCCACATTCTGGCACTCCTCCGCCCACGAGGTTTGAATTATTCGCGAGCAACTGGGCAGCCGGGTTCATTCATGAGTTTATTCAGCGTGTAATTATCATAATCGTTTCATGAAATCTGGATAATTTAATATATTATTTTATGAGGCTGCTGAATGGTATTAGTTTCAAGGAGGAATTGTCGTAAAATGTTTAACTAGAAATATATATATATATATATATATATATATATATATTTAAACATATTCATAATAAAACATCCACGATATACAAATTTCTAAATATTTGGCTATAAACTACCAACCAAACTATGCCCATCCACTATTACATATTTAGAAAAAATATGTGAGAAACAAAGTAGTGCATAGTTCAAGTCATTTGTAATAGTGGATGGGCATAGTTTGGTTGGTAGGGGCCACCCGCCCACCCCACCTTCACTCGCATAGTTTTTCCAAGGGATACAAACGTTTTATATTGTTTAAATCATTCTAAGAAGAGTGTTATCCTATGAAAAAACTATGCGAGCAAAGGTGTGGTGGGCGGGCGGTCCCTACCAACCAAACTATGCCCATCCACTATTACAAATGACTTGAACTCTACACTACACTGTTATCCGTTACTTTTAATTATTCAATTAATTTAATTTGTTAATTTACGCCTATTTCGAAAAAATGTGTGAGAAACAATGTAGTGCATAGTTCAAGTCATTTGAAATAGTGGACGGGCATAGTTTGGTTGGTGGGGACCGCCCGCCCGCCCCACCTTTGTACGTATAGTATTTTCATAGGATAACACTCTTCTTGGAATGGTTTACACACTATAAAACGTCTGTATACCTTGGAAAAAGTATGCGAGTGAAGGTGGGGTGGGCGGGTGGCCCCTACCAACCAAACTATGCCCATCCACTATTTCAAATGACTTGAACTATGCACTACATTGTTTCTCACATATTTTTTCGAAATATGCGTAAATTAACAAATTAAATTAATTAAATAATTAAAAGTAACGGATAATAGTGTAGTGTAGAGTTCAAGTCATTTATAATAGTGGATGGGGATAGTTTGGTTGGTAGGGGCCACCCGCCCACCCCACCTTCGCTTGCATAGTTTTTCCAAGGGATACAGACGTTTTATAGTGTGTAAACCATTCCAAGAAGAGTGTTATCCTATGAAAATACTATACGTACAAAGGTGGGGCGGGCGGGCGGTCCCCACCAACCAAACTATGCCCGTCCACTATTTCAAATGACTTGAACTATGCACTACATTGTTTCTCACACATTTTTTCGAAATAGGCGTAAATTAACAAATTAAATTAATTGAATAATTAAAAGTAACGGATAACAGTGTAGTGTAGAGTTCAAGTCATTTATAATAGTGGATGGGGATAGTTTGGTTGGTAGGGGCCACCCGCCCACCCCACCTTCGCTTGCATAGTTTTTTCATAGGATAACACTCTTCTTGGAATGGTTTAAACAATATAAAACGTCTGTATCCTTTGGAAAAAGTATGCGAGCGAAGGTGGGGTGGGCGGGTGGCCCCTACCAACCAAACTATGCCCATCCACTATTACAAATGACTTGAACTCTACACTACACTGTTATCCGTTACATTTAATTATTCAATTAATTTAATTTGTTAATTTACGCTTTTTTCGAAAAAATATGTGAAAATACTATGTAGTGCATAGTTCAAGTCATTACGATCTTATTATTATTAAGACGGTCTTAAACTAGTTAGAGAAACCGGGCGCTAGAGAATAAAGAATGACCAAATCGATCAAATCCATTTCCACAACTGACTTTCAGTGCATGCTCTTAATGCTCTTAATAAAAAAAAACTCATGACAGTATCCATATGTGTTAATTCCTGAAATAAATGTAGTTCGTAATTGCTGTTTAATGTTTGAGATTGTGAAACCGCAACCCCTTATTAGTATAAACCGTTCATACCTAATGTTATTTTGCCCGCCAACGGCAGGTTTAACGGCGCCATTAATGCATAAAAACTGCACAAACCACTGCGACAACTTACCGTCCTGCATTTTAATCAGCAGAGACCACAGTGGTGGCATTCTAAATGTGATTAGTTATCAGGCACCTTCACGAATGCATAAATACAGATGTTGTACAGAAACATATTTAATGAAAAAATTACATCCGTTTAAAAACCGTACATATATAAATGTAGTACTTGGAACAAATAACTACACTTGAAAAGAGAAGCATAAACCCATTTAACTACCACTGGTATTTTCATTTAATATTATTTTTTAATATTAAATTAAAACGACAGTAGTACTTAAGGTAGGTTTATGCTGGCATAAAATTATAAGTAATAATTAAAATAGTCAATTTCGGAGGGATTTTTCCTAAACTATTCTTTATTGTGACGAAATAATTTCACAAAACTAAATAGGAAGTGAATATTCTCATTTTGTGAGCATTGTGATGGGACTGAGAGAAGTGTTAAAGGGCGGTAGCTAGATGTTTTGGTAGGGTCATTATTAGGTTTCAATATGGTAATAATTATGCCCCTTTTCCACTCTTCCGGAAAATATCCCTGTTGCAGACAGTAGTTATAGATTCTCAGTATTTCTGAATGAATATCAACAGATAGAGATTTTAGTATTTGCCGATTTATATTGTCATAGCCTGAACACATATTTTTCTCCGATTTAGAAATATAATATTCGTCTGAAATGATGTCTTCTATTGGTTCATCTGGATGTTGTCTATGGGTGAAGTATTTGTGCCAGTTGTTGACTTGTCTGGTAGTCGAAACAAGCGTTATAATTTGGTTGGAAAGTGTTCTTAAATGCGACACCAAAGGCCTCTGCAATTACTTCATCCGTTGAGTAGGTTTGGTTATTTTCCGTTATGTTTTGCAGCCTAGTTTGATGTCCATATCGGGAAAGTTTTTTTTATTTGTTGCCAGTATATTTTGCCCCTCATAAGATTAATCTCTTCACATACTCGGACCCATTTTCTAGACCTGTATTCACGTATGCGAACATGGATCTCTTTAGTTTGCTCGTTATATTTTCTTTTGTCCGTTGTCCCATTTTTCTTTAGATCTCTGTACAATTGTTTTTTGTTTTTATTAGTTTGATAATATCTGGTGGTAATTTAGATAGCAATAAGCGTTTTTCTTTAACTGGAATATTATTATGTATCGTTGTTACTGGGGTATTTACAAATGTATGTATGCATTTTGGGTTTGCATTCTCTTCATACATGAATTTGTCCATCTGTTTGTTGATTTCTTGGAAGTTAGTGTTGGCGTAATCCAGTATAGGTGGGATGTAGTGTTGAAGAGGTACCATGTTCATAGTTGAATTGCCAGATGACCGGAGTACAGGTCTGGAATTAGACTAACATTTTGGAAGTTTCTACGTTTGTTTGAAGTACAGAGAATCAGGTCAGATGTAGAGTCTGGGTTGTTGACCATGATGAACGTTGGTGGTGTCTGTATTTTTAAAAAGTTGGTGTTTGAGATGAAATTTTGGAGTTGTTTATTTGTCTTTTTATTTATATTGAAATTCCCAATAATTAGCACGTTGTTATATTGAGTTGCTTTACATAATAAATTATCTTATATGTCTGCATTTGGGTGAATATAGACTAAGAATATATGTAATTTAGTATGTCCGAAGGGAATGGTGATATGTAGCACCTGATTGAGATTATTGTTCATGTGCCGTGGATTTGATTTTTTCCCATTTGTACCCATTTCTCAGCCTGAATTATTGCTCCTCCTCTGACGTTGGTGTTCATTATATTTCCAGAGCGATTGATGCTCGTCTAGTCTTTGTATTCTATTGTAGTTGTTGCTTTATGTTTTGTTTCTACAAACAGTGTGCAGTTGATATTGTTTTCTTCAATATAGTTGTTAATTAAGCATTGTTTGTTTTTGTAGCTGTTGATGTTGGAATACAATAGTTTAATTGACTTTTTCGATGGGCTGTAAAATTGCAGTTTGTTGACCATATATTGGTTCAGTTGGCGAGTCTCTGGTTAGATCGGTCAGATCAAACATAATAATATACATATAGTTCCCGGAGAAAGACACATGTGTATCCACATTAAAATTATCTATAAAACGTTTGTTTAGTTTGTTAATCAATTGTGTTCTATCTGTAACCTTAGGGTTATTTATTTTATTGGCATATGAGTGTATTATATGGTCATGTATACGGATGTATCCATGTATTCTAGAATCTAATTTATTTTCATCTCTAATATCTTGCGATTTTTTATTTAATTGTCTTATTTTTGTGTTTGGTATACCTGAGATTGGTTTCCTTGGTCGGTTTGGACATATTAAGCTCCAGTCAGAATGATCTTCGGAGTTACAGGACTAGCATTTTTCTGGTAGGGATGAGGTGCATTTATAGGTTTGGTGTTGTCTCTTACATTTGGCACAAATATCAACACTAGTACAAGCGTCCGTAGTTTGCGTATATAGGGAGCATTTGCTGCACGGAATGGGGAGTGGTTGTAGTGGATTGCTTTCTATTACTAGATATCTCCTGTTTTTGTAGAAAATTCCATGGTGAAGTAGCGATTGGAAGGAATTGTCGCATCCTGATATAATTCTTTAATTATAATTTTGTATATTGGTGCGTCAGTGGCTTTGGAGATTATTCGCTTATAATATTGTCACGATCAAGGATTTAGTACGCGATTTAGACTAAGTATTGAATGAATAAGTTAACCGAGTTTACACTTGCATTACCGAATATTCTATCAATGATAAGCGACTCACTTGGCCGGCGAGGATTGTACACCGAGATATTAATGGGAATATAATAATTAGTAATTGAGATACTCTAACCAGGTTAAAATGTAAAGTAAATATATTTATAAAGAACAAGAACTAAACCCCGTAGTCGTGACAATATCTATGATTAATGTTACATTCATTCAGATGGTTGCTTATCTCTTCATCGCTTATTTCCAGTTGTACAAGTGTAAAATTGTAGCAAATACATTTTCCCATATATTACGATTACTTTTTTTCCCGAGATTATAACGGACAACGTAGGAAGTTTAATTTAAAAAATTTCTAATATAACACGCAGCGAATATACGCGGATCGGTAAAGCTGTATGAGTTTAATATACCAACCCCCTGCTTTCACCCAGGTGCTTAATAAGTTGTCACGTACACTGCTCGCAAGAACTAATCCCGAATTATTAATAAACAGCGCGGTACGTGTTTTAAAAAAGATAGATGAACGTTGTAATCTAGCCGGATTAATCAGGAAATTAGTATAAATTTCCTTTTCCCCACGCGCTCAATTAACTGCGCGCGTGTGTAATGAATCCGGGGGTTATAATTTAATTGGAGAACTGTATAACGTGTGCAGCTCATAACTTTGATGTTTTCTTGTGTTATATACACAATAATTTGAAAAAATTTAACTAGTTTTCATAAATCGCCCTACTGATTATATTGAAAATATTAACGATCCTGATGATTGTTGTCTCATATCATTAAAACTATAAGGCACATTACACGATTAATAATACTGTCAATATTTTAGACTATAATAATGACTATGATAACATATTTCTAAAATATTAATAGTATTATTTATGTATGTATGTATTTATGTATGTATCATTCATTCATTCATTGATTCATTCATTCATTCATTCATTCATTCATTCATTCATTCATTTATTTATTTAGATAAACATTCAGTAAGTTGTGCTAAATATTAAAAATAAGTGCTGCTAATTCATATTTATCTTAATTATATGTTCTAATTTCTAGTTGCAACCCCTGTAAGAATTTTATTCGTACATAAAATCGATTTATATTCAATAAACTAAACAACTGTTACAGCTAGTTATCACATTTCTATACATTATTAATCATCTAGTGACTTGTCTTCTCGGAACCGCGATAAAAGTGCTTCCATTACAAATAGCCGTACAATGGGGTCTCTCTGAACAAATTATTCTTATCAAGCGGTCAGATTGTCTCCGACAAAATAAAATCGTTAGCTTCATTATTTATATAATTGTTATCAAGAATTAATCGTGTATCGACCACGCGTGTGTCATTATATTTATAAAATTTTCAAATGTATTTAAACGTATTGCTAAACGAATAATATTCAAGCATATACAAATTCTTTTTAACTTAAAGTTAATTGCATACCCTAATAATTATAAAAATAACAGAATTCTTGAAACTAGTAGGAAATGTTGAGATCATATACTATTATAAGTGTTAAAAATGTATTTGAAAATGTTGAGATAATTTTTATGTTTGAAAGAGACAGCTCACAAAAGTTAAAACTTAAATATTAAGTTGCATGAAATCGAAAATACTTGCTGTCAACTTTTTTAACTGTTCTTTATTGATAATACTAAAGTGATGTCTTATAAACAAAATTGTTAAATAAAAACATTGGTGTATGGGCACATATATTTGTTATAAATAAAAAGTGATTATACAAATATTTTACTTACATGCATGTTTATGTTCAAAAATATTAAAAAAAAAACTAAGGCCCTACACCCTATTCGAAAATATGTCTGATGATTGTTATTAAAGTCTAAACAATATTTTGAAAGTTTCAAAAAAAATCCTGTGGGGTACATTAATAAAAATTGCAATTTGTTTTGTTGCAAATATTATTCAATAACAGCTGACAAAATTAACTTCAATTTGTCTTTTTCTTATTGTATGGTTACCAAGACATAAGTTAACAATTGTAGAAAAAAATAATTTTTTTGAACACTCCGTTTAGTAACAATGCACCGAGAAAAAGTTCACTCACGGGCCGACCGGAATTATGAGAATTGTTTAACTTCACACCGGTGTGCAAATGTAGATTGAAAAAGTAAAATACAATACTTCAATAATCGGTTAAAAGGAAATTAATGTACAAGAAATGTAATGTGAAAAATAAGGACTTTCAATCAAATCTCTTAATTAATTCATTTTTCACTATTCACGTTTCTTATTGATATTAGTATATCTAGTTACACCTGTCCACCATGTCTAGCACTTCCGTCCGACAGCTACAATTATGATTTCCTCCCAACTCCTCTCTCCAGTTCCCATAGGCCACAATGGAAACACCTCACACTGAATATTTAATTATATAATATACAAACGCTCACGCACTGGCCGTATCCTGTACTTCCGTATACATAATTATTCTTCAGGAGTCTGCTTACCATAAGTGGTCTACAACTAGTAAGGAAATTAAGGCCCAATACCCTGCATACTAATAACGAATCGTCAAAACAGTTATTTTATTAATAGTACAGCAATATGTGGTGGCATAATTCATTAAATTCTTGATTTTAACATATTTATTTAATAATAAATTCATAATAATGGTATATATTAATAGCCTAGCCGAATTAGCTCTTTATAAGGGTATAAAGAGCTAATTGGGTGTTGAGATTATCGATGTCGAAAACATATGATAGTTTGTACAATATAATTTACAAATATTCTTGTAAATTATATTGTACAAACTATCATATAAGTTCGCATTTAATATATTTTTTTGCATAAAGCAGAAAAATATCAATAAACATCAATATATGACCCTGTTTAACTAAATTTGTTGTTGAATTAACAACAAAATCATACATTTTAATCCGCACTAATTGACAAACAATGTTCTACATGCATGCATTAATCCATCCGCGGAACTGCATAACAAAACTTGACCTTTGCCATAACATCAACAGCAAAAAAAATAGAGTCACAATAAGCGGCTTACTTCTTGCTGTGTTCAATGCACAAACGGAAATGATTCAGATTAATAGACGAGTAGTAATGAGTAATTAAAGATGCGCGCTGTAGCATTGGGTGGCAATATCTGTTTCTATAATTAATACGTCTGTCAGTGGCGTGTATTTATTTATGGACGCTTTAATACACTGCATCTTTCATTATGCGTTGCAAAGGTGCCACAAGACATCAAGGTCTTTATTATTATAATAATAATTCTTAATTAATGTTATTGCTCAGTTACCATTTAAATTAATAAAGTTATCTATTATTTTCATTTTTTATTTTATTTATTTCAAATATTATAATAAAGAATCTACACAAATATCATAGATAATACGTCTCAAAGTTAGTTTTTCTATTACAGAGCAACAATTTTGAATACCTCTGCGAAACTTACTGTAACTTTTTTGAAAATCAACCGTTTTTTGAAAAGTAAAGTTTTCAATGCATAAAATTAGATACTAAATCACCATATTCTAAAAGACTAATCAAAAATACAACAGTTTTGTAGTTACAAGGCCACAAAGTTAGCCTATATATTTTTTACTAGATTAATTAGTGGGATAATATTTAATTTCAAAATATTATTTCTAGAAATCATATATTTATGAAGCACAATTTAATGCTAAATCCATATCTATAAACTGCATTAGCATATCTACCCAAATATTATAGATAATGCGTCTTAAAGTTAGTTTTTCTATTACAGAGCAACAATTTTTAATACCTCTGTGAAACTTAATGTAACTTTTTTGAAAATTATCCGATTTTTGAAAAATAAAGTTTTGTTTGCATAAAATTAGATATTGAATTACCATATACTACAAAACCTATAAAAAATACAACCGTTTTGTATTTATAGGACTACAAAGTTAACCTATAATTTTTTACTAGATTAATTAGCGGAATAATATTTAATTTCAAAATATTATTTCTAGAAATCATTTTTTTATCAACCATAATTTAATGCTAAATCCATATCTATAAACTGCATTAGCGTATCTACCCAAATATTATAGATAATGTGTCTCAAAGTTAGTTTTTTTTATTACAGAGCAACATTTTTGAATACCTCTACGAAACTTACTGTAACTTTTTTGAAAATTACCCGATTTTTGAAAACTAAAGTTTTGTTTGCATAAAATTAGATACTGAATAACTATATACTACAAAACCTATAAAAAATATAACCGTTTTGTATTTACGGGACTACAAAGTTAACCTATATTTTTTTACTAGATTAATTAGCTGGATAATATTTAATTTCAAAATAGTATTTCTAGAAATCATGTTTTTATGAAGCACAATTTAATGCTAAATCCATATCTATAAACTGCGTTAGCTATCTACCAAAATGTTATAGATAATCCGTCTAAAAGTTAGTTTTTCTATTACGTAGCAACAATTTTGAATACCTCTGCGAAACTTACTGTAACTTTTTTGAAAATTACCCGATTTTTGAAAACTAAAGTTATGTTTGCATAAAATTAGATACTAAATTACCATAAACTACAAAACCTTTAAAAAATACAACCGTTTTGTAGTTACAGGACTACAAAGTTAACCTATATTTTTTTACTAGATTAATTAGTAGGATAATATTTAATTTCAAAATATTATTTCTAGATATCATGTTTTTATGAAGCACAATTTAATGCTAAATCCATATCTATAAACTGCATTAGCATATCTAACCAAATATTATAGATAATGCGTCTTAAAGTTAGTTTTTCTATTACAGAGCAACAATTTTTAATACCTCTGTGAAACTTAATGTAACTTTTTTGAAAATTAACCGATTTTTGAAAAATAAAGTTTTGTTTGCATAAAATTAAATACTGATCTACCATATTCTAAAAAACTAATCAAAAATACAACAGTTTTGTAGTTACAAGGCTACAATGTTAACCTATATTTTTATGCCTATTCACCAGTTAAAAAATTTGAACTCTGTACTACACTTTTTTCCGTAATTAAATGATTCAATCTATTTAATTGTCTTTTTGTAATTCAAAGACGAAAGACAGGCATTTCACCTAGTTATATCTATCAACAGGCAGGGCTGTATCATAGCATATACAAATGAGATACATACTCAGAGCCTAGTTTTTTTGTGGGTAAAAAAATGTAAAAATATAAAAGTTTATCCTTATACGCAGTTAAATGTTGTTAATTTGTTGTAGAATGGCCGGAAAGGGAAAATATCTAGCTTAATTCAGCCTTATAATAAAAATGAATTAAAACAATACATGGTGATAAACAGTAAATATCACAACAAAACAAGTAAATATGGTTTTGTTTGCTTCTAAATATTGACCTTGCATACTAAAAATAGCACCAAACTCTTCATATGTGTTAATTATAAATTTTAAACTCTGTCCCATTATTGCACAACCTGATAAGATGTAGCAAAACGCCGGCTATCATCGATTTCTGCCGCCTCCATATAGAGTAGGTCGCAACTGGTGCCCCCATTCACTGCGCAAGAACGGGCCGTTTTGATCAGGGGCACCTCAAATAGTAACTTTTTCGAACAACAAGATTACGGCATTGGACGTATCCGACCGCGAAACCACTTTCACTTTTAGCTGTACACCGTGTTACAACAGCTAGAGTAGTTGTGAGTAGTTTTAGCCGTTTGTTGCAGTGCCCGCATTGTTTCGTTCAATACCCCCGCTGGTTTGGAGTTGCTGGCACAGTGGTCCTGGTTTTCCCGGTGTGGATTTTCCCTCCGTTATTTTCCTGCGTGCCATCCCAGCGACTGGTTCTCCCCCGACTATCTAATCGCGATACGTAGTGTTTTACTAACCAGTTTATTAAAATGAGTGGTGTTGATGATATTATCAATTACAAGAAGCGGGAGGAGGAGGATTATTACGCTATTTTAGGGTGCGATGAGCATTCCACGGTAAGTCAATAATACGCACTCAATGGAGATTAATTCTTTGTTCGGTATTAATTTGCAGCGCGTTTGTAGATTACAAATCGCGGTTTTATAATGGTTTATTGATTTAATTCGTTTTGATGGCCTTCGCATATCAATTGATCGCATATAAAGCAAATAATTATGTTCGTAAACGTACGAATCTTAACATCTGTTTCAATATATAATACTGAGATTAATCGATTTTATATACAATTCTGATTTTTACTCATTATAGACACTGATAAATATAATTTTTCAATAAATAGTAGTAGTTACTGTATTTGTTAAGCCCGTATGACATTATCTAGTTTCCTATATCGTTTTATATATATATATAAGAATTGATATATTAAACTGTATAACTATTTCTGATTTGTATCTACATGTATGTTGTAAATGCTAATAATAGCGTTAATAAATAAATAAATAAATAGAAAATTAACATTGTGTATTACGGTGTTGTTATTGTTAAGTGAATTTATTATTATTCCGCCGCTATATCATTCTCTACATGTGTCTCACTATGTAGTTTATGTCTGCATCGAAAACGATATAAGAAACTAGATAATGTCATACGAGCTTTACACATTTTTCTATACTGGCTATTAATATTCAGATTCTTCTGCGGTGTCTAGCTATTTTTCGATACCGTGTATGGTTGATACTAGTTTTAGACTGACAATAAGAGTATTCATACGTAGATACTTTAGCGTGCGATGTAAAATCAGTATCCAGCATACCGTCTCATATCATCATCATATAACATACTAGCAGCGTCTTCGTGTGAAAGTAGATTTTCGCTTCGTGTATGTGTCCAATAAATATTATTAGTAAATTACGTTTTGATATTCATAATATTCCAACTACATTTACCCCTTACAATCAATAAATACATAATGGAACGTTGGAAAATACGGGGGCATACTTAATATTATTATAATATATAACATTAATTTTTCCTACAACCACCTACAAATATGATATGTATTGTTATACATAACATATTAATATGTTATGTATAACAATACACAACATATTTGTAGGTGGTTGTAGGAAAAATTAATATTATATATTATAATAATATTAAGTATGCGCAAAATAATCGCAACTTTAAAATTAATACCATTAGCCGTGGATTTTCGTTGCTAGGTAACATGTCGGTCGGCCATCATGGACTCATGGCTAGTTGATATTTTGGAGACGAGCAAAACGTCTCTATAAAATATCAACTAGCCATGAATCCATGATGGCCGACCGACATGTTACCTAGCAACCAAAATCCACGGCTGATGGTATTAATTTTACAGTTGCGATTATTTCTAATAAATGTTCTTCTATTGAAAATAGTTGTGCCATAGTTTGGGAAAAACTACTTTGTAATTCCCAAAATAATTCAACATGTAGATTTTATCTGACCTAACGTGGTATGAATAACTTTATGTTAGAAATCTATTGTGGAAAAGTCCCACTGCGATTTCCAAAATTGAAAAAAGACAATTTTCTTGAAAATTTACATAACATTCTAATTAATTAATTATCATATTTTATTATAATGAAGAAAATATTGTATCTCTATTAAAAATAGCACTTTATTTGAATAGATTTAAAAACAAACAACGTTGGATGCATTATAAAAGTTAAAAAACGATCTTAAAAATTTTGCTGGGCGCAGAAAACAACAAGTATATCATCGGCGGTGATGTATATTAAGCGGGCAATTAATAAAAATGTCAAAATGTCAAAAAATCAAAATGTCAAAATGTGCAAAAGTCAAAAAATCAAAATGTCAAAATGTGAAAAGATCAAAATGTCAAAATGTGAAAATGTCAAAAAATCAAAATGTCAAAATGTCCAGTTTCCTAAAAAAAATTCGACAAAATTGTTAAAAAAGTAGTAAAAGTAGAAAATGTCGAAAATGTTTAAATTAAATATGTGATGTAATTCGGAAAGTCAAAGATATTTTTGAAATAACGACGATTTTGAGTTATCGGCTGATAACCATTACTTTGATTTTCGAAATTTTTCAGGCTATAACACAAATCTAGTTGAAAAAAAATTCTAAAATTACATTCACGTGTATAGATAAAACATAAATATAAAATTTGGAATAATTTGAAATTTCGATGAAAATAGATAAAACACAAATATAAAATTTGAAGTCGTTTAAAATTTCGATTAAAATCAACATTTTCATTATTTTTTCAGTAAGCTGTAAGGCTTATTTCATATGAGATACAAGCTAATGTAATATGTTTTTGGTTAGCCTGATCCATCTATTTTCAGCTAATGATGGAAAAAATAACATAATAATGGAAATTTTCAAAATAATGACTGAATACTAAGACTGTGTTTTTAGAAGTTATTAACTAGTTTTCAATCTGTTTCAGTAAACTATAAAACTTCTTCTCTATATTTAAAACTGCTATGTGTGAATTTTGGATAGCCTGATTACTTGTTTTTGATATAATAATAAAGTATTAATAAGTTAGTAGTATATTTTTTTGAGTTATCGCCTGAAAACCATTACCTTGATTTTCGAAATTTTTCAGGCTATAACACAAATCTAGTTGAAAAAAATTTCTAAAATTACATTCACTTGTATAGATAAAACATAAATATAAAATTTGGAATCATTTGAAATTACGAGGAAAATAGAAAAAACGCAAATATAGTACTTGAAGTCGTTTGAAATTTCGGTTAAAATCAACATTTTCAGGATTTTTTCAGTAAGCTATAAGGCTTATTTCATATGAGATAAAATCTAATGTAATATGTTTTTGGTTAGCCTGATTCATCTATTTTCAGATAATGATAGAAATATTTACATAATAATTGAATTTTTTTGAAATAATGACTGAAAACTAAGACTGTGTTTGTAGAAGTTATTAACTGGTAACTAATTTTCAGTTTGTTTCAGTAAGCTATAAAACTACTTCCTATATTTAAAACTGCTGTGTGATACAATTTTGGATAGCCTGATTACTCGTTCTTGAGATAATAATAAAGAATTAATACGTTAGTAGTATATTTTTTTGAGTTATCACCTGAAAACCATTAACTTGATTTTCGAAATTTTTCAGGCTTTAGCACAAAACTGGTTGAAAACAAACATTCTTAAATTACATTCACTTGTATAGATAAAATATAAATATAAAATTTGGAATCATTTGAAATTTCGATGAAAATAGATAAAACGCAAATATAAAATTTGAAGTCATATGAAATTTCAATTAAAATCAACATTTTCATGCTTTTTTCAGTAAGCTGTAAGGCTTATTTCATATGAGATACAAGCTAATGTAATATGTTTTTGGTTAGTCTGATTTATCTATTTTCAAATAATTATAGAAATAATTACATAATAATGGAATATTTCGAAATAATTACTGAATACTAAGACTGTGTTTTTAGAAGTTATTAACTAATTTTCACTCTGTTTCAGTAAGCTATAAAACTTCTTCTCTATATTTAAAACTCCTATGTGTGATACAATTTTGGATAGCCTGATTACTCATTTTTGAGCTAATAATAAATTTTAATAAGTTAGTAGTATACTTTTTGAATTATCGCCTGATAACCATTACCTTGATTTTCGATTTTTTTCAGGCATTAGCACAAAACTAGTTGAAAAAAAAAATTCTAAAATTACATTCATGTGTATAGATAAAACACAAATATAAAATTTAGAATAATTTGAAATTTCGATGAGAATAGATGAAAAACAAATATAATATATGAAGTCGTTTGAAATTTCGATTAAAATCAACATTTTCAAGATTTTTCAGTAAGCTGTTAGTCTTATTTCATATTAGATACAAACTAATATAATCTGTTTTTGGTTAGACTGATTCATCTATTTTCAGATAATGATGGAAAAAATTACATAATAGTTTAATTTTTTGAAATAAGAACTAAAATCTAAGATCGTGATTTTAAAAGTTATTCATTGATAACTAATTTTCATTCTGTAAGCTATAAAACTGGTTCCCTATATAAAACTACTATGAGTGATATATTTTTGGATAACCTGATTAATCGTTTTTGAAATAATAATAAAAAAATAGCTAATTTCTTTTAAAGCCCGAAAAATTTCAAAAATTAGTTACCATGACCTTGATTTTTGAATTATTTCGAGCTTTAGAAGAAAACTACCCGAAAGAAATTGTTAATATATTCAAATTACATTCATATTTCGTAAAGATAAAACGCAAATATTAAATTTGAAGTCGTTTGAAATTTCTATAAAAATCAACATTTTTAGGATTTTTCATATATTTATCAAGCTGTAATTATTATTTCATAGGAGATAGCCCGCTTGTTTTATATGTACACATATTACATATTGTTTTATTAATACTATATAACTAATTAGTTTGTCAGAAATAAACATTATTTTCTCTTTAAAATAACTTATTTTTCAATATGTATTAGTATTAAATATGTTTATTTTAAATTAAATACAGAAGTAGTCTGGTCGACCGCGGTCGATGCTTTGGCCACCCCTGCTATAGCCTATAGCTATACTAACTAGATAATTGTAACATATACAGTAACTACTACTTAAAGATACCTTTTAATACAAAACATACATATAAATAAGGTGTCCTTGATATTAATTAAAACAATTACGTGGATAAAATAATTAAATCCTTGAATAAATTTGCTACAGGAATTTTAATAATTAATATACCACGTG
Organism: Lordithon lunulatus; assembly: GCA_963942505.1. NCBI lineage: Eukaryota > Metazoa > Arthropoda > Insecta > Coleoptera > Staphylinidae > Lordithon > Lordithon lunulatus. The sequence goes on along the minus strand of OZ012672.1, from coordinate 53,705,763 downwards.
TTGTAACATATACACGTTCTCTTTCTATTCAAATCACGAAGAAACTAAAATAGCCGTATAATTTTGCAAAAAAAAACGCCCTAAGCTTTAAAATATTCCAGTTTTTCGGCAATAACTTTTTAAGTTTTAAAACTATAAGGATGATTTTCTAGTTTTAAAACTAAAGGCGAATCTTCGAAAATCTCGCTCCAGGATTCGAGCTGAAAATCTACTCGAAAAACGCGTTGTGAGACTAACGGAGCTGCTGCTACTTCTTTTGCGGAGTGTATAAAACGTGGCCCCAGGTAAAACTGGAGGGGTGCGCACCGAGAAATAAATTAATTTCGAAATAATGAAGCATTTTGTGATAATTGCGCGTATATCTATAAACTATACTACTGTACTTAAGCATTATCAGATTGTATTTATCAAAACTTAAAATATGAAACTGTAATCTCTTAGAGGAATTTCTGTTGAATTTTGATTACAAATCGGAGTAAATATATACTTTTCTGATGCAAATATTGACTACTTTTGCATATTTTTTACAACTATTTCGAGACAAAATTTTTTTTTCGTCCTAACAAAGTATAAAATCATCCTTAGTTTGGAGAAATATCAAAACATATTTTCAGAAAATTATAAAATGTTGACTAGAAAAGGCCGCGCGATTAGGTCAACATTGAACCGTATTTCATTTTCCGAGATTCGCCTTAAAAAGATATGACCGAGAAAACTGCAAAATTTCCCAAAAATAATAGAAGGTGTTTCTAATATTTCTAGAAGATTCCTGCAGAATGAATTGTGACCGACTGTATATAAACCGGTTAAATATGAAATGTTCTATAATATAATCTAATTGCAGTGTATTCAACTGTATCTATCGTTTAAATATTTCATAGCTTCTGACCTCATTTCAATTTCCCTAGAAATACACGTGGGTATGACGTGTGACTTCTGCAGTCGATAGCACACTGCATTATTTGTCTCCACAAACACGGTGACGTCCTTTGGATAAAGGCAACAGGGAAAAATACAGGAAAACCCAATTACAGTTCCAATTAAATAAAAGAAACCTTATATATACTCGATCGAGTTGCAATTCTATGTAGCTTTTGCGTCATCAGCGCTGTATTTATTTGACAAAAGTAAGAAATGGAGTCACACAGTTAAACTAAGTTGTACATAAGATTTTAATTATATAAAGACGTTCTTATATCTGATAATATAAACATATCCCGAAATGTTGAATTGGTATAGATTGTGTTGGTTTTTAATTAATAGAATCACCAGCCCATACGTTTCTATTTTTAATTACCGCCAATAAGAAATTTTTCTGTTTTCATTCATATTAAAATGGCTAGAGTTTAGTCGAAACTATTTGCAAAGTGTAACTGAAGTGTGATAAAAAAACTTATATTAAAATGTTCATAGAAAACATACATTTGATATATATATATATATATATATATATATATATATATAATCGGAGCCATGTATATTTTCAAATGAATAAATGAAATATTTACAGAAAAATAGCTTCTGTTGACGTTGCCGTCAATATTAGTGATTTTGTAATTACCAGTAATAGATTACACTAACAATTACATGCATTTACGTAATGGATAGTGCAGACACAAACACATTATTCGATAATTGATTAATGATGGCAGCCCTAACTTGGTCATTTAGAATTTTAGATAATAGAATAAAATATTTTCTTTGTTTAGTATCACATGACAATTGTTTTTTGCTTATTATATTCTTATTTATTTATTTATTTATTTATTAATATACGGGAAACCCCATTTATACATGTACATACAAACAAAAAATATACATAATAAGTCTATAGAATTACAGAACTATCGCAAACAGTACACAAACCACTAAGCATAGAAAAAAAAGAAAAAAAACGCTCTATTGATAAAAATATTATATATACATATAAACAAGGAATTAAACATTGAATGGTAAAGTAAAGAAAAAATGAAAATTAAAAATTTGAATAGAATTAATAAACTTAATTATAAATTAGAGATACCAACTCACTATTTCTATTAACAAAAAACTTAAGCTCTTATTATTATTATATATTATTATATATTATTATATATTATTATATATTATTATATATTATTATATATTATTATATATTATTATATATTATTATATAGTATTATATATATTATAATAATCTGTTGCCCACAAACGGTTGAAACTTAGTAATTGAAGCCTTTCTAATTTATAGGCTGTTAAATTAAGTAATTTAATTACTTTTCGAAAGTAGTTAGTAATTTAAGTTACTTTCAAGCACTATCAGAAGGTTTTAACCTCCCTGGAAGTACTACAAAAGAAACATAAACATCCAAAGCTCTTTTTTTATACAACCTTCAAATTAGAATAGATATGGCTATCTTATGAATATATGAATATAAACTTGAATAATTTTCCACCCCCTTGTATGTATAATATCACATAATGCTCCCCTATTAATTTCACTGAAATACACAATCGACAAAGCACACGCGCCCATACGACTGCACTATGTATTTCAATTTATTTCCATTGTCAACAGCTCGAGCAGATCACCACGGAGTACAAGGCGCGGGCGTTGCAGTTCCACCCCGACAAGAACAACGGCGATAAGGAGGCCGAACAAAAGTTCCAGCAACTGAAAGTAAGTGTTCGGGGCTATTGTCGAGCGTCTTTATGTAGGGTTTTCCATTATAAAAGCTGTTTTTTTTCGGGGGTTGTCTGAGAAACGTTTTATTTTTATTGGATAGCCGATATGGAAATTCAATACGGGTTAAATAATATTATATGTGATACAAACTTATAATGTTGTAATAAATCGGTTAATTAAGCGAATTTGTAATTGAGGGGGAGAGTCTAGTGGATGATTTCAAATGAGAATGTTCTGACTTAGTATGTATGTATACAATAATTACCTTTATTGGCATTCAATAAGTACAGCATATACTAACTAAAATAAATATTACAGATCTACCTACAATCTACATCAAATTATTCATTTCTTATTTATGCTAAATATTTTTATTATTTGTTTTAACGATGTACTGTAGAGGCTACAATACATGAAAAAAATCGTCTTCATCGAGTATAACCACCCATCTTCTTATTTTTCCGCCTCCCACGTCTGCCCATTTTACTTAGGAGCAGGTGCTTCAGTGCTCCAAGTCGTCTCTCATTCCTGCATATATTACTCTGCTTAAAGAAACGGCGATAAATAATTTCGCACATCATTTTTAAATTTGTAGCTGGACCATTGTAAAAAAAGGTAGCTCATCCCTGCCATAAGCATTATAATGTAAATAGCCCTCTGTGTCTTCATTTGTTATTGTTTCATGTTTCTTATTATTTATTTTAGTTAAGCTCGTTTTAGACAATTTCTTGAGCAAAAGGTTAGTTAAGATATGAGTCCATATAAATTGTCTAGTATCATATAGCAAGTTGTTTGAAATATTGAATTGGATTGTAGAATGAATCAAAAAATAAATACGTTATATTTGTCTAGGATACATTTTATACGGACCTACTCTTATTCCAGAAATTATTTTGTTTCATATAGACTCATCAAGTAAACAAGACAATTTCTTGGTCAATATATTAATTAATTTCTTGGACATTTTTTTTATTCAAGAAATTGTCTTGTCTAAAATGACCTTTAGATAGTGCGTTTAGTTTATTTTTGGATGAGTATACAATATCTATACCCTACACAAAGCATATTATACGTGCAGATTTACATCTAATATTGAATAGAACGCTTTCAGATTCGATTCTATTCACCGCCACACAATTTCGTATTTCATATGAACGGATGCATGTTATATTCATAATATCGTCAAGCTGTCCCGATAAAAACGTCGTCGCTTGTCGGAAGAAAGTGCACACATCTTAAAATCCAGGGTTTCTATCCAATTTAGTTCCTTTCTGTAACAGACATCTCGCCAACAAAGCCCTGAAATGTAGCGCACAAGTTTATAATTATAATTATGGAGATGGAGGTAACCGATACAAATTTTCAAGCCGGCGTCTCAGATGCTGACATTGATCGCGAATAAATTGATTAAGGCTCTAACGCATTTTCCGAGTCTGTTTAAGTAATTGACGTTGTAACATAATACATTTTATAGAGAATGTTACGGTAATGGTGTTAAAAGTTTCTTAATTATACTGAAGACTCAAGTATAGAACATATTTATTAATTTGCAATTTTAAATTCAGGGGTTTCTATTCAGCTTCTTACTTAATTAACGAGGTATACAAATAAGCGCAAAATCAAAGAATGGACGAAGTTATAACTTGAAATAAAAACATATATATTTATTAAGATTTTCTATTACCAATTCATTCGCATCCGTGATTTTAAATGAAGACAAAATCCCAATAGACCTTCAATACCACTAGCCCGAGATAGAATGAGGCATCCTCAAATCCTAAGGGGAATACAAAAGGAGGAAACAACAGGAGCAGTAAACAAATTTATATATATATATATATATATATATATATATATATATATATATATAGTTATTACCATTTTCGCGCTGTAGCGGTGACCTCATAACTTAAAGTATGAAATTACAATCTCTTAGAGGAATTTCTTTTGAAATTTGATTACAAATCGGAGTAAATATATACGTTTCTCAAGCAAATATTGATTATACTTTTACATATATTTTTCAACTATTTCGAGACAAAAAAGAACTTTTTCGTCCTAACAAAGGTTCAAATCATCCTTAGACTTGTGACATACCGAAACATATTTTCAAAAAATTATAAAATGTAGACTAGAAAAAACCGCGCGATTTGTTTAACATTAACACATTAACAACCGTATTTCGTTTTCCGAGATTCACCTTAAGAATAGAATAAATTACAACTTTAAAATACACTGATAACAACTTGCGGTATTTCTGCCTTATTTTGATAATTTTAATGAAAACTCGAATTTTCCATAATTCGAGTTTTCATTAAAATTATTAAAATAAGGCAGAAAATCCGCGAGTCGTTATTCTTTTACATCTAACTAATCATAGTAGTCAACCAACTCCACAAATTATTTGCCGCGTTTGTCACATACAACACACGTCGTGTTTTATAAATTAATATTTATGATTTCAAATTCGATAGATGCCAAATGAGTGAACTTTATCTTATAAAACTTCTAAACTGTAATTTCGGCTTCTACGAATTATATAATATATTCACACTGATTAAGAAGGGTGTCCCACAAGAGTTGAAAATATAAATATAAATATAAATTTTAAATAAAATACATCATATATAAGTGTGAAGCCACCTCTTGGCAATCTACATTGTGCATTACTAATTGATGTGGTGCCGTCAGATGGCGTCTAACTTTTCCCCTAGGGGGTTAGTTGTATCATAAATAAAATACAGTTATTTGTTGTTAGAAAATACAGAAATTTTATCATAAAGTAGAATGTAACAACATATCTGATAAAAAAAATGTTTTGCAATACAGAATTAAATGTAGAATGTTAATATGCAAGCAGTTTTCAAAAACTCTAGCTCTATGTAGAGTTGTGATAGACTGAAGGTAGAAATTAGGAATGTTATGCTTTAGAGATTGCTCTAAAACTCTAAACTACATGAAATTAGCAACATTTATGGATGGCTGCAATATAGAATTAAATGTGGTGTGTTAAAATTGAAGCAGTTTTAAAAAAATCTAGCTGATGTTAGAGTTGTGATGGACTAAATTTGAATGTTAGGAACATTATCTTAGCAATTTCTTTGATATTGCTGTAACACTCTAATCCACATCAAATTAGCAAAATTTTCGACTTATCTAGCACATATGCGTTATTTTACGAAGTTTTCAATCCACTTCTTTATCAATGCTTGGGCTTGACATAAACGTTTGAGTTAAGAAAACCCCAAAGAAATCCAAAGGCAATACATCGCACGATCTAGCCCAGGGATGGCGAATCTTGATTGATGTATGTGTCATATTTTCCAAAGAAATATTTAATGAGGTGCCTTCTGAGACTGAAAGACCACGGTCGATGGCCTCTTGTACATGTATGTATGTTACAATAAATATATCTTCTTCTGAGGTGCCCTCAAACAATTTTACCTTGGTAATTAACGGGGAAAAATATAAAACCGGCGATAAGCAGATGACAGAAGCATCCTGTACCTTCCATCCGGTCTATTGACCGAGTTATTAAAAATCTGTTTCTTGTACCCAAACGTCTTAAACGGCGTTCTTCGCGATCTGTCGTCCCTCGGGGACGTTCAAATTCAGGGCAGCATTGTTTGAACCATCTAGACCAGTGATTCTTAATATTTTTGAAGTCAGGGAGCACTTTTGATCATAAGAAAAACCAAAGAGTAAAGAGCCTAGTATGGCCAGCATTGGCAACTCCTCACCCGCGAGAATTTTACAGCTCGGACACAAAATTGACTGGTGGGACGCGTGAATTCGCAAAATTCTCGCGGGTGAGGAGTTGTTAATGCTGGCCTGGTTTCTCAATGGGCCCATTTTGAGGCCTAAGTGTCTGTAGCTATGATACCCTCCAGTCAATTATCCAAAACTATCCAGAAATTACATACAGTAGATGAGCCAACATTCAATTTCGGCTTTCATTATTTTGCGCAGACCTTGCAACAAGCTCGCTTATACAATTAAATGAAGAATATAAAATAATATCAAAAACCTTTTCTAACAGTTGATTAATTTAAAACAGCTAATTGAATAAAAACTATCCTGCACACTTTATTTTTGAAATTTGAAATTATTAAAAAATGGCTTATATTGAGCCCGATTAAATATAGAATGTAAAATAATATCATATATTTAAATTTCTTAAATATTTGATTTTTTATGATTTTATATAACTCAGTCGATTAATTTAAAACAACTCGTACAATAAAAATCTTCATATAGACTTTATTTTCGAGCGAATATTATCATGAAATGGTTTATTTTGAGCCCAATTAAATATAGAATATAAAATAATATTATAGATTTAAATATCTTAAATCTTTGATTTGTTATAATTTTTTATAACACAGTCGATTAATTTAAAACAGTTCCTACAGTAAAAATCTTCCTGTAGAATTTATTTTTGGGTGAAAATTATCAAAAAATGTCTTCATTAGAACCCAATTAAATATAGAATGTAAAATAATATCAAAAATTAAAATTTCTTAAATCTTTGATTTTTTATCATTTTATATAACTCAGTCGATTAATTTAAAACAGCTCGTACAATAAAAATCTTCCTATAGACTTTATTTTTGGGTGAAAATGTTCAAAAATGGTTTATTTTGAACCCAATTAAATATAGAATATATAATAATATTATAGATTTAATTATCTTAAATCGTTGATTTTTGGTGATTTTTTATCTGTCTCAGTCTTTTAGTTTAAAAGAGCTCGTACAATCAAAATCTTCTTGTAAACTTTATGTTTGGGTGAAAATGATCAAAAATGGTTTATTTTGAGCTCAATTAAATATAGAATATAAAATAATATCATAGATTTACATATCTTGGATATTTGATTTTTTATCATTTTTTATAGCTCAGTCGATTAATTTAAAACAGTTCGTACAATAAAAATCTTCTTGTAGACCATAGTTTTGAGTACAAATTATCAAAAACTGGTTTATTTTGAGTTTAATTAAATATAGAATATGAAATAATATCATAAATTTAATTTTCTTAAATCTTTGATTTTTTATCAATTTTTATAACTCAGTCGATTAATTTAAAAGCACTCGTACAATAAAAATATTCCTGTAGACTTTATTTTTAGGTGAAAATGATCAAACATTGGTTCATTTTGAGCCTAACTAAATATAGAATATTAAATAATATCATAGATTTAAATATCTTGAAGATTTGATTTTGCATCATTTTTTTATAACTCAGTCGATTAATTTAAAACAACTCGTACAATAAGAATCTTCCTGTAGACTTTATTTTTGTGTAAAAATTATCAAAAAATGGTTTCTTTGGAGCCCAATTAAATATAGAATATAAAATAATATCATAGATTTAAATATCTTAAAGCGTTGATTTTTTATGACTTTTTATAACACAGTCTTTTAATGTAAAAGAGCTCGTACAATAAAAATCTTCTTGTAAACTTTATCTTTGGGTGAAACTTATCAAAAAATGGTTAATTTTGAGTCCAATTAAATATAGAATATAAAATAATATCATAGATTTAAATATCTTAAATCTTTAATTTTTTATAATTTTTTAAACTCAGTCTTTTAATTTAAAACAGCTCGTACAATAAAAATCTTCCTGTAGACTTTATTTTTGGCTGAAAATGATCAAAAAATGGTCTATTTTGAGCCAAATTATATATAGAATATACAATAATATCATAGATTTAAATATTTTAAATCGTTGATTTTTTTATCATTTATTATAACTCGGTCCTTTAATTAAAAACAAATTGTACAATAAAAATCTTTCTGTAGACTTTATTTTTGGGTGAAAATGATCGAAAAATGGTTTATTTTGAGTCCAATTAAATATAGAATATGTAATAATATAATAGATTTACATATGTTAAATGTTTGATTTTTTTATCAATTTTTATAACTCAGTCGATTAATTTAAAACAACTCGTACAGTAAAAATCTTCCTGTAGACTTAATTTTTGGTTGAAAATTATCAAAAAATGGTTTATTTTGAGCCCAATTAAATATAGAATATGGAATAATATCATAAATTTAAATATCTTAAATCTTTGATTTTTTATAATTTTTTCTAACTCACTCGATTAATTTAAAACAACTCGTACAGTAAAAATCTTCCTGTAGATTTTATTTTTGAGTGAAAATTATCAAAAAATGGTTTATTTTGAGCCCAATTAAATATATAATATACCATAATATCATAAATTTAAATATCTTAATTCTTTGATTGTTTATCATGTTTTATAATTCATTGGATTAATTTAAAACAGTTCGTATAATAAGAATCTTCCTGTAGACATTCTTTTTGGGTGAAAAGTATCAAAAAATGGTTTATTTTGACCTCAATTAAATATAGAATATAAAATAATATCATAGATTTAAATATCTTAAACTTTTCATTTTATATCATTTTTTTTTAACTCAGTCGATTAATTTAAAACAGCTCGTAAAATAAAAATCTTCCTGTAGACTTCCTGTAAAATTCTATAGACTTTATTTTTGGGTAAAATTATCAAAAACGTTTATTTTAAACTCATTTAAATACAGAATGTTTAATATAATTAATTGATACTGAGTAATATTAACAAAAAGACACAAAAACAAGATGTATTAATTTTATTTAAATTTACGTAGTTTCATCAAAATAGTCATGTTTTGATAATCTTATTAAAGACGCTCAACAACTTCTGTGTGTTGCTCTACATATAAACATATAAGCCATCTCTCTAGCGTTTGAAATAAAGACTACAGAGTTGAAACCGGGGAAAACATGAAACTTCATCATATTCACATTTTCGCACCCTACATCGCGAAAACTGTAAGAGCTAGAGAAAAACGTCTATCGTCAATCTGTAGGGCTAGAATTACTCTACATTTTCTTGAAACCAATATTATTATTTCTTTTTTATGTTATTTTTTACTCCACCCGGTATATGGTGGAGTAAAAAAATAGCATAAAAAGAAAACATCTTGATACCTCTTTTTCCTTGTCCCATTTTTTGTCTGATTTCCTTTTCATCATTTCAATCTTGTTGTATTTTCACCTACACGAACTACTAGCTACTAGCTACTGCACGCACACATTATTTCGCTATTTTATAGGTCCTGATCACTGCACTATCCTCCAATAGATAGGTATTTACTTGTGTCCAGGTTTATCGAGGGATCTGCGCCTTGGTTTTCTTCAGTAATCTTTCTAATAATGTATTGAATGTCATCTTTGTATTGGGTCATGAGCACATGTTTGTCAGCAAATTGAATGTGTATATGTTGTCCTATATTATGCCTTTGCATTTCCGTTATCAAGAGGTGCTTTCGTTAAACCGCCTCGTGGCGTGCTGTATCGCTCCAAGTTTTGCTATTGTGCACCGGTAAGGGACGAGGTAGAATAGGTCGCAACGAGAGATTACTAAGTCCAGTTATAAGCTCCAGAGATTATATAACAGTGCAGAAACAAGTGCCTGAAGGTACCTACAAGCACTAGAGATAGTATACTAGTGTCTGAGGGTATCTAGAAGTATTAGATATTGTATAGCAGTACCTGAGAGCATCTAGAAGTAGTAGATATTTTATAGCAGTGCCTGAGAGCATCTACAAGCATTAGAGATTACTATCTCTAATGCTTGTAGATGCTGTCAGGCACTGCTATACAATATCTAATACTTCTAGATGCTCTCAGGTACTGTTATACAATATCTAATACTTCTAGATACCCTCAGACACTAGTATACTATCTCTAGTACTTGTAGGTATACTAGTATACTTACCAGTGCCCAATGCTGTCTAGAAGTAATAGAAAATAGAAATTATTATAAGTATTAGAGATTACTGAGGCCAGTTACTACCTCTAGAGATTATACAGCAGTGCAGGAACTAGTTCCTGAGGGTATCTACAAGCACTAGAGATAGTATACTAGTGTCTGAGGATATCTACAAGCACTAGAGATTGTAGTATCAAATAGAACTAGAAACAGCAACAGCAAATAGTAATAAACGAACACAACTATAGAATGACCTACGTAAATTTGGAATAGATTTGGATCCATATAGATGATTCCATATGATTAATTGATTTATTATTAGGAATCATTGACTAATTAATAAGATCCGCCAGTAAATTCATTTACGTAAAAAGAAATAATTTAAAATAAGATAATATACACTTCAAATATTGAATTGTTAATCGGATGAGCTCAAAAATGGCTAGAGCTTAGCCGAAACTAGTTGCAAAGTGTAACTGAAGTGTGATAAAAAACAAAGTAGAAAATCGTTTTATTTATCCTTTAAAATGAATTATCACAAAGTAGACGCCTTAACAATCCACTAATTAATAAGATATTGACAGGGGACACATGACTGACCGGAGACGACAGATGATTTGCTTTAATGAAAGTTGCAAGATTATAAATGACAAACCCCTAAAAGAATGTATTATATCTATGTTTTTTTTAGCAGGATAATAATTATATGTATTACAAACTAAAAACACTTCAATGATTACACGACTTAAGAGCTTTTCCGTTCGTGCAATATAAAACGTTTCATCATTCTCGCCTGCTTAAAAAAAAAAACTAATCAAGCCTCTTTGCTGTTGCTATTTATATTACAGGAGGCCAAAGAGATTCTTTGCGATCCGGAGCGGAAGCTCAATTATGACAAATGGAAGAACAGCGGCATTTCCATCAGCTACAAGCAGTGGCTGGGGATGAAAGAGCACGTACATCAGGTAATAAAACATCCCCTTGTTCGCGTAATAACACCGAACTCTCAATTTAACCGGGTTTTTCTGTTTTCTGTACATTATATATAATACAATTTTTTTTGTGAAGCTGTAATTTTCTTTTTCGATTATTACTTTGGGATTATATAAACGCCCAGAACGCTTGTCGGTTTAAATTTAATTGAAAATTAATTGAAATTGGAGTGAGAGCAGCTCGATGGCTATAATTTCCCGCAGGGTTATATACGATCGTAATAGCACCATCCCTGAACTGGTATAATGAGACTTTATTGTAATTATAAACGTTGCTTATAGACTGCTTAGTTTATTTACATAGTATTTGTAAATAAAAAAACTAGTGTAAATCGTGAATTAAATTGTACTACGTATGTTAAGAGTGGGATCACGTTTATTTAGCGTCATCGTCTGTAGGCTCGTTGTGGAGATGGGTTGCACCTGGCTGGTGTCATAACTACCCCGTTGCTATATCGCACTGTGAGATGATAAGTGTCGTAACTTCCAAAAAGAATTTTCAGGTTTTTATTTTAGTTTTGATGATTCTTATGTATATTTTAACGCTTCTTTAATCCTTTTTTGTGTTTATAATAAATCAAATTATTATTTAAAACATTATACTTAAAACTACTGGAACTATTGCAATATTTAAAATGCATTTATCTCAAAAACTGTTGTTGGATGTTTATTTATTTATTTATTTATTTATTTGTTTCGGGTACATAACAGGTATGGGATAGATATACCCCAACCCTATGACAATGTTGCGACAGTCATCTCACAGTACGATGCATGACGGTGCTCGAATCGACACATAATAAACGACAGTCATATAGAACATCGTCTGTAAGTCCGTTGAAAAGATGGGTTGCATCTGGCAACTGTGAAATTATATTGAGCTTTTAGCAACAACTATGCAGTAGCATGTCATATAATTTTTACTAGTTGATTAATACACGTTTCTGTTAGCTATGAAACTTATTTTGTAAGAATTGAAGATTGTAATCCATAGTTATATAATGTAGAAGATCTTCAATATAACTAAATAAGTTTCAGAGCCAATATAACAAAACTTTTTAACCAACCTGCATAAATTGTATCCCCGTCAATAGTCTACTTCTTATAAAAAGTTTAATACAATATCACAATTCCGCCATAAGGGTGATCCCACGTTTAAGAGAGGTTTCAGTTTTCAAGACATATTTCATAGGTCATAGTACTTGTACATCGTAGATATAATATCTGATATTGATCATAAATTTAAAAATTACATTACTATTAAATGTGTCAAATAGTCAATGCACTGGAGCGTTCCGAAGACCAAGGACCGCATGCTGCCGGAATCAGGCGCATCCTCAGGCCCATCAAGTTTGGGCGCGGGTGGTGTAAGCGCAGCGCACCGCCGCGCGTCCGAGGGTGGCGCGAACTTGCACTGGGGTGCCCGCAACACCGGTGCTGCATGGGGCAGCGATGCCCCCACTGAGGTCGTCAACAAGTTCCGAAACTACGAGATATAAACAGGCGACCATGATGATTATATAATATTGCATCATGTTCTAACTTAAATGTTTACATGTCCTTTATATGTGCCCTTTATATTCTAGAAGACCAACTACTTGTATACTTTCATACTTTCAACAGGACGGCAGTTGATACTACGTTCCTGACTATCAAAACAACTCGGCTATAAACTTAAACTTGTGTGTATATATTTTTAAAAATTACTTGACCTGAGTTTAGTTTTCTAGATATCTAGCCCACCCCTTTTGTGATACTAATTACTCTTGTCTATATTAGCTGTAGTGTAAACCTATCGGAGTGGTTTTGCAGGGTAACTGACGGATCAACACACTCTACGTATTAAGTTATTTGTTTGTTGTTTATAATTAGCGTTTAGTTCACACACATACCGGAACATTGTCTCACTTGCTCTTACTTCATTAAGGGCGGATGCACAAATACCAAATTCATATCTTTTAGTTGATAGAACTCTAAAGTATATTTTGATAAATGTTTATGAATCCTATACTGAATGTTGAACGAGATATGTATATTGAAGAGATTTATAAATGTTCGAGAATATAATAAAAATACTCAAGATGTGATATTGGACATTTTGTAGAATCCTCATCACTAAATTTTTATGTTCTTTGAGTTTAAATTTTTAAATTGATAGATTTTCTACATTAATTTTACATTTTGAATTTTTTTATTATTTTATTCGTATTATCTACTGATGTAAATGGTAAGTCGAAAACTAAATTTTATTTCTGGAATATATAAATGTGTAAAATATAACATATATAAGTGTACCATATGGGTGTGCATTGCTAATTGATGTGGTGCAGCCGGGTAGCGTTTAACTTTCCTCCTAGGGTGTTAGTTGTACATTTTTTGTGTAAAATATATTTATTTTAGGGACAGTCTTGCCATATATTTTTATATATGTATCAAATAGTCACTACATGTTAGCGTTTCGACCGCATACGTAACACTTCAACTGTTTCCATCAATTGAAACAACGGTTTTCAACTGTTTTTCTTAAAACCAACATTGTAAAACATACTTTGATATAAGTTTGACAGTTGTCATACATTGTTTTACATAGATAATAGTTGAAGAACGGTTTTCAACTGTTTTTCTTAAAACCAACAATGTAAAACATACTTTGATGTAAGTTTGACAGTTTTCATACATTGTTTTACATAGATAACAGTTGTCATACATTGTTTTACATAGATAACAGTTGAAGAGCGTAGTCTACGTTGTGAGAACCCCAATTGGTTCGCATTGTTTTCAATTCGGGGTAAACAAATTATATTTATTATTTAAACTATAAAACGAACGTAGTCTGTGTCCTAGTGCAACCATCCACACGCCTCTCGTCTCGTCGTGTAGTTTGTATTTTAGGGTTACAGTGTTTGGCAATTGTTTTAACAAGAAACAACTGGTATGACCCTACAACATAGACTAGGCTCTTCAACTGTTATCTATGGAAAACAACGTACGACAACTGACAAGCATACAGCAAAGTATTTTTAACATTGTTGTTTATAAGAATAACAGTTTAAGTGCAATTGTTTAAACAAGAAACAACTGGTATGACCCCACAATGTTATTTAACTGTTAACTATGAAAAACAACGTACGATAACTGACAAACAAACATATATCAAAGTATTTTTAATAGTGTTGTTTTTAAAAATAACAGTTGAAGTTCGTAGTGGGGATGAGGGTGCCCATTCCATTGTTTAAAAAATTGTAAAACACTGTAATTATAATATGAAAACTACGCGGAACACAGAAGCAGGTCCTCTCTGTTCCACGTAGTTTTCATTTTATAATTACAGTGTTTTACAATTTTTTAAACAATGGGGTGGGCACCCTCACCCCCCACTACGCACTTCAACTGTTATTCTTAAAAACAACACTATTAAAAATACTTTGATATATGTTTGTTTGTCAGTTATCGTACATTGTTTTCCATAGATAACAGTTGATTAGCGTAGTCTACGTTGTAGGGTCATTCCAGTTATTTATTGTTTAAACAATTGCCAAACACTGTAACCCTAAAATACAAACTACACGAGACGAAAGACGCAAACAACGTTCGTTTTATATTTTCTGTGTCCGTCTGTAAGTATATTAGTTGTGCTGTTTTATTCTTCTTCTATTTGAAAGACATTTCGTTTATAACGCTTGTAATTTCAATAATATTGATTTTTAATTGTGCAACTAGTTTGTTCATGGGATTGATATAAATTTGATATCACACAAATTGAATGGCTTCATTGCATTTAAACTGAAAATCAATATAACCGAGTGCATGCTATGTATATGGTTTTCCATTAGGACGTTATTCAATTTCCATTCAATCAAATACATACACAAGCAAAATTCAATAAGGTATTCGTATTCTATAAATGTTAAACATCATCCATCGGGTAGGGATTATATAATAATATCTATAAGCTTGCCAATATACTTTAGTACTGACATTCATGCGATTTATGGTGGAATTAAATCATATTTATGTGTGCGTGAATATTACAACAATCGAAATAACTAATAAATAATATGTGATGTAATAATTATCATAGTGCTAGACATTTATGAATTGCAAAAAAAAATCAGGGTCTCGGTTTTTAATAAATATTTCAAAAATATATATTACTGACCTACATATTTTGCATTATTGTATTAGAGTCGATTAATCAGGCCATCCAAAAATGTATTACATATAATTTTCTCTCACGCAAAACTAATTTTATCGCCGAGTGAAAAAGAAAAACATTTTGATTTCAGTCGAATTTATAGACCAATAACTCAAAAAGTTATGGATGAAAATGGCTAAAATTTGCTTCAGATATTTAAAATATTGTCAAAAATGTCCATGCCTAATATTAGATTGATTACGATGAAAAATATTTCCGACTGATAAATCCAGTAGGTCCAGATATAAACAAATGCTGAACGTTTTTGTGTAGTCGGATTAATCTACTTTCAGCTCGGCAAAAATCGAAAGGGGTTAATTATCTTCCGATTATCGAAATTTTCTATTCACTCTCAAATGTGCATATATATTCTAACGGACTTAAGAAACAATATTTTGTGAGTTTTAGTTGTTTCAGACTGCTAGTTTTTCAGTTATGACTAAGAAACTAGTGCAAACATGGCGTTAGTTTTCAGTCGATATCTCAAAAAATATAACTACAATATAAATATTTCTCTTATTATCTGAAAGTCGATTAGTCCGACTACACAAAAACGTTCAGCATTTGTTTATATCTGGTATGAAAAACAAGTTAGAGCTTGTTGAAAATTATCATATTTTCAATAGTTTTCAAACAAGTTCTAACTTATTTTTCATACCATTAATCTATTTTCAGATACTAATGGAAAATATATATATCATAATTATAAAAAATAAACTTCTATCTTTATAGGGCTATCAGCCGTGAGGCTTTTGCGCCGGTCAAGGGAGAAGCTAAGAGGAGTTTAATCGCCCGGTATTTACCTTAACTTCACAGAAAACCTCTGAAAAACTGTGAAAGGTGATTCGCGAAAATTCGCTCACCGTTGGGATCTAACTCGGGCTTCCCAATGCTCAATAAAAGACGGACGGCGCCTCTAACCACTCGGCCACTGAGCTGGGTTCATAATTATATTTTTTGAGATATCGAGTGAAAACTAACCCCACGTATTCACCAGTTTTTTAGTCATAAATGAAAAACTAGCTGTCTGAAACAACTGAAATTTACAAAATATTGTTTCTTATGAGGATGGGAAAGGCGTAAAAATATGCTGGAGGCTGACGTGGGAAAGGAAAGTGGCGAGAACAGAGGGAGTGTAGGGTTGTTTATGATGTTAATGTGTATTTTGCTGATTGTTACTTTGATTTTTATTTTTAATATTTTTTTTTTGTTGGTTTTGATGAGTATTGTATATTGGAGGGTTTTTGTATTTTTTTTGAGTTCTCATGTCAAATAAAGGTTTTTTTTTGTTTCTTATGTCCGTAAAAATGATAATTTCATGAAATTCAAATTTTAAAAATATATATGTTGATTGAAAACTGAAAATTCTATCTGTTTAAATGAACGTAATTCAAAAATTTCAGTAAAAATTAGTCTATTGTTTTTAATGCCTCAAAAACTTCAAAAATGCATGCTACAGGTTATCTCAAAAAAATATACTACTGTCATAAATATGTCACTGTATTATCTCAAAGTAGATTCATCAGGCTCTCCAAAACTGTATCACACATAGATTTTTCTCACGAGAAACTGGTTTTATCGTTTACTGAAAAATAGTGAAATTTTGTTTTCAGCCGAATTAAAGGGCTATTAACTCAAGTTTCTAGTGTTATCTTCATAGGCTTTTCTGTCATTAAAGGGAGAAGGTCAGAGAAGTTTAATCCCACAGTATTTACCTTAATTTAAATTAAATAAAAATTTAATATATTTCTTAAAAATTTGATTTGATTTGATTTGATTTGATTTGATTTGATTCAGTTGGACTTGTGGATTGTTTAATACAAATGAATGCAGAGATTGAAGGAATAATAAAGCATACAAGAAATAGATTTATTATGGCTAAAGAAATGCATAGGTACAAAACACATTGAATTTATATTACATAAAATAACCCTATATAATTTATTTTAGTAGTTGTCACGCATAAAATTACAGTCTCATGTGTTATTAATTAAATTAATTCTACTAATCACGCTGATAATTCCGGGGGCGTAGGCTCCAGCGCGCACGGCCTCCTGAACTCTTGCCCTCGCTCATGAATCCATTTATTGGAAACTGTTATGTGTTAAATATTAATACACAAATAAACCCATCGCTCGCACCTGACTTA
This sequence comes from Lordithon lunulatus, assembly GCA_963942505.1. Lineage (NCBI taxonomy): Eukaryota > Metazoa > Arthropoda > Insecta > Coleoptera > Staphylinidae > Lordithon > Lordithon lunulatus. The sequence continues at coordinate 53,687,974 of OZ012672.1, read as the reverse complement.
CCCCATTTAGACCCGGCTAATACAGGACACGCCGCGTGCCGTGTGTTAATATCACCATCCCCAGCAGGATGCAAATTGTACCAAAACGCCGCCGTGCCTTTCTTCGGCCATAAAGCCGCTTTGATGTTTGGAAAGACCGTCGCACCGCCTTGCGCCACGTCGCTCATCTGAAAACCATTTAATTAAACCTGGATGCAATTAATCCGCAACATAAATCACTTACATAAAACAGCACAGTCGCGATCCTGTTGCCCGTGCCGAGACTCTTAAACGCGTTAATTTCCTCTTTCTGCAATTAAAACCATAATTAAATTTCTCTACTAATTTAAACGAATTGAAAGGGCTACCCTTGCAAAATCATAGTGCGGCTCGTAATGCCCACCAATGCCGTAATTAACGACCTGTAGTTCTTCAGCTGTTTTCATCGTTAGCCCCGTCATATCTTCAACGCGCTGACAAACGTCGGCTACGTGTTTATGCTCCACATCCTTCAGCCAGGCGGATTTACTGATCCTGTATTGAGCGGTTTCCAACTCGCCAGTTTGAGCGTTTTGTACGGTCGCCCTCTTGAACTGAAATATTCAACACAAACAGTTGCGACTAATATAGCCGAAACTTATAAACAACTCACCCTTGGTTGCGCTAATTTTTTAATGGTATAAATTTCATCATCGGACATCACATTGTGATATATTAAAATGCGCGGATTGGGAAACGCTTCTTCCACTTTGAATGGGGCTAGGGTTAAAAACGGGGTTTTGTCGCCGTGATGGTAGAAACATTTTAGTTTTGAGACGATCTCCACTGGGGTTTCTATTTCGCCTCTGCACAGTTGCTCGTACAATTCGCGATTTTGCGGGTCGAATGTGTAATTGGGCTGCAAAATAATTATTATTGTATGTGGTAAAATGTGCTAGGTTGTGGAATTTATTACAGGCGGAGGTTCGCTGTGGTTCACTTCTTCGGATTCGTCGTCTCCTTTACGTTTTGCGGCGTTGGATTTTTTTATGGCGTCCTCGTAAAAGACTTTATTGCCGCGGGCGCGCGTATGCGCGGGGACTAGTTCTAATAGTTTGTTTGTTAGGTCTAGGGCGAGATTTACGTTGCCTGTAAAGCGATAACATGGTAAAACTTATTAATAAATGAGGGTGAGGTATAAACATTTATTTGTGTTTATTAAAAATTTACTGCAGTGTTGATATCTCATAGAAATTTTAAAATAAATCCATATGTAGAAATTATTATGTCACACTCCTAAAGATAATGATAATTTTAAAAGATATAACACTGTTTAATGAAAATTAATTGTAGAATTCAAATTTAACCAAAATTTTGAAATCGCTTTACTAGTTTTATAGTGACAGTTGCTCAAACTTGTAATTCAAGCAACGTATTTCAATTATTTCAGTCATACTTGTAATGATAATGACATATTTTGAAAAAATGACTATATTTGATGAAGATTTAATGCATAATTCAAATATGACCAAAATTAATTTTAAAATCGCTTCACTAGTTTTATAGTTATAGCTGCTCAAACTTAGAATTCAGCAACGTATTACAATTATTTAAGTCATACTTCTAATGATAACGATAAATTTTGAAAATATGACTATATTTTATGAAAATTAAATGTAGAATTCAAATATGACCAAAATTTTGAAATTTATTCACTAGTTTTATAGTGACAACTGCTCAAACTTATAATTCAAGCAACGTATTACATTTTTTTAAGTCATACTTCTAATGATAATGACAAATTTTGAAAATATGACTCTAGTTAATGAGAATTAATTGCAGAATTCAAATATAACCAAAATTTTGAAATCGCCTCACTAGTTTCATAGTGACAGATGCTCAAACTTGTAATTCAAACAAAGTGTTACAATTTTTTTGTCATACTTCTAACAATAAGGATACATTTTTTAAGATATGACTCGATTTAATGAAAATTAATTGCAGAATTCAAATATAGCCAACATTTTGAAATCGCTCTTCTAGTTTTGTAGTGACAGCTGCTCAAACTTGTAATTCAAGAAAAGTATTGGAAATTCTTATGTCATACTTCTGAAAATAATAACCAATTTGGAAAATATGACTTTATTTAATGAAAATTAATTATAGAATTCAAATATAACTAAAATTTTAAAATAGCTTCACTATTCTTATAGTAACAGCTGTTCAAAATTTAATTCATCATTTTTTATTGCATCTGACTCCATAGTTATTTAATTAATATTGATAAATTAGTAATAAATATATAAATTAATTGAAATAAAATTATAAATTACCCTGTTTAAATGTGGAAAAGGCTAAATATTCAAGAATATCACTCCTATCAACAGTTTCATTGGACTCCATCCCCAGCCGCGTATCAGCCTCCCTCATCCACAACTGCGTGTGATAGTAGTCCTCATTATTATACGACTGCCTGCCAAGTTCAAAACAATCCGCCGCATTCAGCTCCGTACTGTATTTAATCCCGTTCAACTCCCCCCGGGCCAAAGAGGCCGTATCTAAACGGTAGGTATCCTGCAGCCGCGTTAGCGCCACAGCGGCCCCATTTAGATCCTCATCTGAGGGAAACTTCAAGTGCTCCCTGTACGACGATAAGTTCGCAATGAAATCTGAAACGTTTAATCCAGTACAACTCCTCCCTCACCGCTTTAATATAATCAAACCTTGCCCCACGTTCACATTAATTAACGTCTCCACCTGTTTCCAATCGGTCGTCAATCTTTTCACGAGCAAATACGCATTGATGGGATTGGAGACGTACATTTGTACGTCCTGCGAGGCTATATCGTGCTGATTTTGGTATGCATCCGCGTATCTACAAGTAATATAATATAACAACCACCCCCCTACACGAAAATCGAGCCGGATTCAATACCGTCGAAGCAAATTGAGCTTCTGCTCCTGCGTCTGTATATACGCCTCTAAAGTATTGATAAGTACGGCTTCTGTTTGCAGGAGCTCTTCCAGGTCAGCCAGGGCCGTATACAATTCGCAGCCGGCGAACGAAATCAGGCAAGCGGTGAAAATAATTAGCTTCATTTTGCTTGGTTTATCTGCAAGAGATAGAAAATAAAAAAAAATCGTTATACAACAGGATGTGTGCATAAATCTTGTACAGGCTGTTTAGTGGTGGTTTTTATTATTATTCGCCGCTTAATGAGAAAAGAAAGTCATTTGCGATTACCTCATGCTGTGTGCGAAGACAATGCGCAACCTTTAGGAAAAATTATTGTGTTTAACCTTTAGTGCTGTATTTGCTTGTGCATGCTGGATTAGATTTAATTTGTTTATTACTGACAACGGTTGTTATTTTATTGCTGCATTAAGTCATTTTAGAAACTGCAATTGCAGTTATATGTAGATAATGGTGACTATAATTTTTATAGCTGTATAACTCACTAAAAAGTTAAAAATAAACGATTATTATACAATAATTTCTACTATAGATATGTGGATGATATTTTTTTTTATAAAATTTTAAATAAATATACAAATACAACCCAGCTCAGTGGCCGAGTGGTTAGAAGCGTTATTCATCTCATAAAGAGCATTGGGGAGGGAGCCTGCGTTCGAACCCCATCGGGGAAAATTTTCGCGAATCACCTTTCACAGTTTTTCAGAGTTGTGAAGTTAATATAATAAATACCGGGTGATTAAACTTCTCTAAACTTTTCCCTTGACCAGCGGAAAATTCTCACGGCTGATAGCCCTATAAAGATGGACGTTTTTTTATATATAAATACATACATTGTAAAAATTCGTAGTTATTATTTTAAATTTTAAATTCTAATAACAGTTATGTGTTACTAGCTTAAATAGCTACGAAATGAAAAATAATATGTTTATATAGCTAAATTATTAAGATCACAATAATGAAAAACGTAAAAAGTAACATATCAAACTTATGTGGGATGTTTAAAAAATTGCAAAAAATCGTAGTTATTATTTTTGAAAATTATAATGACATGTATGTGTTACTAGCTTAATTAGCTACGAAATAAGATATAATATGTTTATATATCTAAATTATTAAGATCAAAATAATGAAAAACGTAAAAAAGTAACATATCAAACTTATGTGGGATGTTTAAAAAATTGCAAAAAATCGTAGTTATTATTTTTGAAAATCATAATGACATATATGTGTTACTAGCTTAATTAGCTATGAAATGAGATATAATATGTTTATATATCTAAATTATTAAGATCAAATTAATGAAAAACGTAAAAAAGTAACAAATCAAACTTATGTAGGTTGTTTAAAAAAATTGCAAAAAATTGTAGTTATAATTTTTGAAAATTATAATGACATGTATGTGTTACTAGCTTAATTAGCTACGAAATGTGATATAATATGTTTATATATCTAAATTATTAAGATCAAAATAATGAAAAACGTAAAAAAGTAACAAATCAAACTTATGTGGGATATTTAAAAAATTGCAAAAAATTGTAGTTATTATTTTTGAAAATTATAATGACAGTTATGTGTTACTAGATTAATTAGCTACGAAATGAGATATAATATGTTAATATGGCTATATTATTAAGATCAAAATAATAAAGAACGTAAAAAAGTAACATATCAAACTTATGTGGGATATTTAAAAAATTGCAAAAAATTGTAGTTATTATTTTCGAAAATTACAATGAGAGTTATGTATTACTAGATTAATTAGCTACGAAATGATATATAATATGTTTATATATCTAAATTATTAAGAACAAAATAATGAAAAACGTAAAAAAGTAACATATCAAACTTATGTGGGGTGTTTAAAAAATTGCAAAAAATTGTAGTTATTATTTTCGAAAATTATAATGGCATGTATGTGTTACTAGCTTAATTAGCTACGAAATGATATATAATATGTTTATATATCTAAATTATTAAGATCAAAATAATGAAAAACGTAAAAAAGTAACAAATCAAACTTATGTGGGATGTTTAAAAAATTGCAAAAAATCGTAGTTATTATTTTTGAAAATTATAATGACAGTTATGTGTTACTAGATTAATTAGCTACGAAATGAGATATAATATGTTTATATAGCTATATTATTAAGATCAAAATAATAAAGAACGTAAATGAGTAACATATCAAACTTATGTGGGGTGTTTCAAAAATTGCAAAAAAATGTAGTTATTATTTTTGAAAATTACAATAACATGTATGTGTTACTAGCTTAATTAGCTACGAAATGAGATATAATATGTTTATATATCTAAATTATTAAGATCAATATAATGAAAAACGTAAAAAAGTAACAAATCAAACTTATGTAGGTTGTTTAAAAAATTGCAAAAAATTGTAGTAATAATTTTTGAAAATTATAATGACATGTATGTGTTACTAGCTTAATTAGCTACGAAATGTGATATAATATGTTTATATATCTAAATTATTAAGATCAAAATAATGAAAAACGTAAAAAAGTAACATATCAAACTTATCTGGGGTGTTTAAAAAATTGCAAAAATCCTAGTTATTATTTTTGAAAATTATAATTACATGTATGTGTTACTAGTTTAATTAGCTACTAAATTATTAAGATCAAAATAATGAAAAACGTAAAAAAGTAACATGTCAAACTTATGTGGGGTGTTTAAAAAATTGCAAAAAATCATACTTATTATTTTTGAAAATTACAATAACATGTATGTGTTACTAGCTTAATTAGCTACGAAATAAGATATAATATGTTTATATATCTAAATTATTAAGATCAAAATGTTGAAAAACGTAAAAAAGTAACATATCAAACTTATGTGGGGTGTTTCAAAAATTTCAAAAAATCGTAGTTATTATTTTTGAAAATTTTAATGACATGTATATGTTACTAACTTAATTAGCTACGAAATGAGATACAATATGTTTATATACCTAAATTATTAAGATCAAAATAATGAAAAACGTAAAAAAGTAACATATCAAACTTATGTGGGTTGTTTAAAAAATTGCAAAAAATCATAGTTATTATTTTTGAAAATTATAATAACATGTATGTGTTACTAGTTTAATTAGCTACGAAATGAGATATAATATGTTTATATATCTAAATTATTAAGATCAAAATAATGAAAAACGTAAAAAAGTAACATGTCAAACTTATGTGGGGTGTTTAAAAAATTGCAAAAAATCGTAGTTATTATTTTTGAAAATTACAATAATATGTATGTGTTACTAGCTTAATTAGCTACGAAATGAGATATAATATGTTTATATATCTAAATTATTAAGATCAAAATAATGAAAAAACGTAAAAAAGTAACATGTCAAACTTATGTGGGGTGTTTAAAAAATTGCAAAAAATCATACTTATTATTTTTGAAAATTACAATAACATGTATGTGTTACTAGCTTAATTAGCTACGAAATAAGATATAATATGTTTATATATCTAAATTATTAAGATCAAAATGTTGAAAAACGTAAAAAAGTAACATATCAAACTTATGTGGGGTGTTTCAAAAATTTCAAAAAATCGTAGTTATTATTTTTGAAAATTTTAATGACAAGTATATGTTACTAACTTAATTAGCTACGAAATGAGATACAATATGTTTATATACCTAAATTATTAAGATCAAAATAATGAAAAACGTAAAAAAGTAACATATCAAACTTATGTGGGTTGTTTAAAAAATTGCAAAAAATCGTAGTTATTATTTTTGAAAATTATAATAACATGTATGTGTTACTAGTTTAATTAGCTACGAAATGAGATATAATATGTTTATATATCTAAATTATTAAGATCAAAATAATGAAAAACGTAAAAAAGTAACATGTCAAACTTATGTGGGGTGTTTAAAAAATTGCAAAAAATCGTAGTTATTATTTTTGAAAATTACAATAATATGTATGTGTTACTAGCTTAATTAGCTACGAAATGAGATATAATATGTTTATATATCTAAATTATTAAGATCAAAATAATGAAAAACGTAAAAAAGTAACAAATCAAACTTATGTGGGATGTTTAAAAAATTGCAAAAAATCGTAGTTATTATTTTTGAAAATTATAATGACAGTTATGTGTTACTAGATTAATTAGCTACGAAATGAGATATAATATGTTTATATAGCTAAATTATTAAGATCAAAATAATGAAAAACGTAAAAAAGTAACAAATCAAACTTATGTGGGGTGTTTAAAAAATTGCAAAAAATCGTAGTTATTATTTTTGAAAATTATAATAACAGCTATGTGTTACTAGTTTAATTAGCTACAAAATGAGATATATTATGTTTATATAGCTATAAAAATACGAAACAGGCCAATATGAAAATACATAGATTCTTCTTTAGATAATTAGATACATAATAATACCTAATAATAAACTATAGATATTCTAAGGGATACAATTAAATCGTTGATTCTTGTTTTAAATATATCAATCAATTCCTAAATGCTTCGCCTCGACAAAAAAAACATATCGATTAAGAATCATTTACAATTTTTTTTTTGTTAAACATTTCACGACATTATTTTTGCATCGCAAATTTCTTCGTAACTGTAGCTCGTTGCATGGCTTGCATTGTAAAATAGAAGGCGGGACCGGCGATCGAGGGAGCGAGATTTAAATAAATTACACCCGGAATTCTGATTAAGTGAGGTCATTCACAGTGCACAAGTTCGCTATGATGCGAGCACCATGCACGCTAAGAGCGTTCGATTTATATATGCCGGCGTCGGTTCGGGAACAGTCGATGACCTAAATATGTAATCGCATGTGTTGCTTAAGAAATTATATACTTGACAAAAAGGTATCAGTATTAAATGCACTTTTAAATGTGTGAATTAAACTGTTAATCGTTATGAATTAAAAAATCTTGTTATAGAAAATATATTTATTACATTTGTAAGATGTATCCATATTTTTTATATTAGGTATTAAATGGAAAATATGAATTTCAAAATAGTATAGAAAAATATTACTAATCTTAATTTCTTTCAATACAATTTTTTAATTTGCATTTTCCATTTAATACCAAATATAAAAAATATGAATAATACTTACAAATGTAATAAATATATATTTTAAAGCAAGATTTTTTAATACATCTATTCATAAAGATCAATTATTTAATTCACTCGTTTTGGACGTACAAAATGCTGAAGTGAAAACTTTGTTTGATTTTGGCTGGATGTATAGCGAAATCGCTCCATACAAATTAATTACTTATATTGTAAATTTTAGCTACATTCTTTGTATTCAGTATTAAAAGGCGAATACAAATTTCTAAAAATGAATAACAAAACGTATCCAGGTTTGGATTTACGAAGCGCTAAAGTGAAAACATTGTATTTGGATAATTGTTATGAGTATAACAATTATCCAAATACAATGTTTTCACTTATACTTATAACGTATAAGAAATCGTGCTATAAAATAAATTACGAATGTTATAAAATATAGCAATATGTTTTTATATTTAGTATTAAATGGTTAATACAATTTTTAAAACCTCATCGAATACAATCAATTAAATTTGGGTTTACAAAGTGTTGAAGTGAAAATTGTGCATGGATATGAGAAGATGTTTAAAGTAATTGTGTTTTAAAATATTCATTGCTAATATTGTTATTTTTAGTAAGATATTTTATATTTAGTATTATTATTAATAAAAATTCTTTCTGTTGGATTTATTGTCCAACAGAAAGAATTTTGGCATGGTTTTTGTCCCCATTTGATGAACAAAACTGTCTATAATAAAAATATTGGTTACATGCACTGACATCACAAACGTCATAAGTGATAAGTCGGTTGGTTTCAAAATATTGTCTTCGTTTTTATATTATAGCGATGACTAACATCATTCAAAGCTGCATTAAAATAACTTAACTAATTTTGAAGTTCAAAACGCTCAAGTTATATTTATTATTTGTTTATAATTAGCAACATTCAATACTCAACATCTCATGTCCGCTCCGTTTTAACGCCTGTCAGTGAACCTGACCCTTTCCTCCTGCTAACCTTTCAACTATTCCACTAATCGTGAGCGCGTGAACACAAATTTCTATTTTTTTTGTTAGCCGGCAACGTGCAATTAACTTAACAATTTATAAATACCGATTACAATATTTTCCCAGGCGACGGCTCCATGGCAATTGAAAGTTAATACGCTCGCAACAGTTTCATGGCGTACGTGCCGTAGGTAAATGAAAGATCAGCAAATTGGCCACGCAATGTGTTGATAAATTAATTATCGGTGCTGCACAAATCACGGCTTTTCTGGGCGGCGCGGCGGGCAAGTTTTTTTTATGTGTGCAATAAATGTGTTTATAAATGATGACTAATACGAATAGTTTCGTTTATTATCGCTGAGACAGTGAAAGGTGTTAGTAAATCAAGGGTAATAAATGGATAGTTTGTATTGTACGAAAGAAATTACGGTTATAAAATTTAATTTGAATATTTCGTTAAGATCACAGGTCTATTCTAAAAAAATAGTTACGATAAATACAACTATAATTTTCGCCAATTTATCATATGGTTGGTCTATAAAAAAAAATCTTACATTATTGATTTTTTATCATTTTTTATAATTCAGTCGATTAACTTAAAACGGTTCGCATGCTAAAAACCTTCCTGCAGACTTTATTTTTGGGTCAAAGTTACTAAAAAATGACTTATGTTAAGCCTAATTAAATATAGAATACAAAATAATATCAAAAAAATAAATTTCTTATATTTTTGTATTTTTATCATTTTTTATAATTTAGTCGATTAATTTAAAACGGATCGCACAATAAAAACCTTCCTGCAGACTTTATTTTTAGGTCAAAATTATCAAAAAATGGTTAAAATTAAGCCTAATTAAATATAGAATATAAAATAATATCAAAAAAATAAATTTCTTAAATCTTTGATTTTTTATCATTATTTATAACTTTGTCAATTAATTTAAAACAGCTCGTATATTTAAAACCTTCCTGCGGACTTTGTTTTTGGATTAAAATGATCAAAAAATTACTTATTTTGAGTACAATTAAATGTAGAATGTTAAACAATATTACAAATTTAAAGTTTTTAAATCTTTGATTTTTTCAGTATTTTTTATAAGTCGATTAATTGAAATCAGCTCCTACAATGAAAACCTTCCTGCAAACTTTATTTTTGGGTAAAAATAATTGAAAAATAGCTTGTTTTGAGCCCAATTAAATATAGAATGTAAAATAGTATAATAAATTTAAATATGTTAAATTTTTAATTTTTTACCATTTCTTATAACTCAGTTGATTAATTTAAAACAGCTCGTACCCTAAAAACTTTCCTGCAGACTTTAGCTTTGGGTGAAAATGATCAAAAAATGGCGTGTATTGAGTCTAATTAAATATAGAATATAAAATATTATTTAAAAAAATAATTTCTTACATTATTGATTTTTTATCATTTTTTATAACTCAGTCGATTAACTTAAAACGGCTCGCATACTAAAAACCTTTCTGCAGACTTTATTTTTGGGTCAAAGTTCCAAAAAAATGGCTTATGTTGAGCCTAATTAAATATAGAATATAAAATAATATCAAAACAATAAATTTCTTATATTTTTGTATTTTTATCATTTTTTAAAACTTAGTCGATTAATTTAAAACGGCTCGCACTATAAAAACCTTCCTGCAGACTTTATGTTTGGGTCAAAATTATCAAAAATGGCTTAAATTGAGCCTAATTAAATATAGAATATAAAATAATAACAAAAGATTACATTTCTTAAATCTTTGATTTTTTATCATTATTTATAACTTAGTCAATTAATTTAAAACAGCTCGTATATTTAAAACCTTCCTGCGGACTTTGTTTTTGGATGAAAATGATCAAAAAATGACATATTTTGAGTACAATTAAATGTAGAATGTAAAATAATATTACAAATTTAATGTTTTTAAATCTTTGATTTTTTAAATATTTTTTGATAGCTCAGTCGATTAATTTAAATCAGCTCCTACAATGGAAACCTTCCTGCAAACTTTATTTTTGAGTGAAAATAATTAAAAATAGCTTGTTTTGAGCCCAATTAAATATAGAATGTAAAATAGTATAATAAATTTAAATATGTTAAATTTTTAATTTTTTACCATTTCTTATAACTCTGTTGATTAATTTAAAACAGCTCGTACCCTAAAAACTTTCCTGCAGACTTTAGTTTTGGGTGAAAATGATCAAAAAATGGCGTGTATTGAGTCTAATTAAATATAGAATATAAAATATTATTTAAAAAAATAATTTCTTACATTATTGATTTTTTATCATTTTTTATAACTCAGTCGATTAACTTAAAACTGCTCGCATACTAAAAATCTTCCTGCAGACTTTATTTTTGGGTCAAAATTACCAAAAAATTAAGCCTAATTAAATATAGAATATAAAATAATATCAACAAAATTAATTTCTTACATTTTTTATTTTTTATTATATCTCAGTCGATTAATTTAAAACATTGAAAACATTTTGCCTATATACCCCAAAAGTCTACTATACGGCAAAGCTTGGAGGCTCCTCAAGAATATCCGTCAGTCAAGGTGAATGCTTGTGTCAATTCTGAGATTCACAGAAGATGGCGTTTAACTTTATCTCGAGAGAGAAATTGCAATGTTCTCTTTCGAAAGTTATTTAACAGGTAATCCTAGTTACAGTTCAATTCAAACTAGATATCAGATAAACTAAATGCAAAATTTAACAATAAAATTTATAAATAAAATCACAAATATAAGTATGTATATATGAGTACATATATAAATATAAAAAGCAAAAAATAATTTCATTTTAATACATTTTTTTATTCTGTTTGTTTGTTCTTAAGATTAAAGTATAATTTCATTTTGACAGACATCATAATATCCGTACAAACACACCATAAAACTAACCCGTAATCTCTTTGAGTATGTAATTTACTAGAAAGCGTTAAATGATCCTTTAAATCTCTAATAAATCCAAACAAGTAAATAATACCATGTTAATTGATAAGACCCCTGACATATACACAGCACTGCTGTCGCGCCGATAAATTGCTGAACGCTTGTAATTTTATATGCAGCCATTCAGCTTCTGCGAATTTCCACATAAATTTCAACCACTCGACAATATTTAGTAGCGGTTAATGCCGGTTTCCCAACGTGACGCTCTCGTGCAAAACCGAAACCATTTGAAACGAACCTGACCTATTCGCCGCGTTAAAATAAATTGTTCCCATGAATATGTCATTAATGGCATTTGCTTGCGCAAAAATTGGTCTCACGAATGCACTAAATGAAGTCTTAATTCACTTCTCGGTTTTCTGATTTTAATCTCTGTATAGTGCACCGTGTTTGTGGATGCTTTCACATACATAAATAAGCAAGTAGGAATTGTATATGGTATATGGCATTATGATTATTAATTATATATGAACTATACATTCTTTTGTAGTTTGAATGTTCTGGATTTATTGAGAAACAAATGTTGATTGAAATTCCAGGAAAATTTCATATTTAAGCTATAACTTAATAATAATAATAATAATAATAAGTTTATTCCCTCATTTTTTTACAAATACAACATACAACATACAACATACAACATACAACATACAACATACAACATACAACATACAACATACAACATACAACATACAACATACAACATACAACATACAACATACAACAAAAGGGCTTAGCCCAAACACCAGTAATATATAATCTAATTCAAATATTGAAATTATTAAAATATGTTTACTGAACTATATAATACCATTCATTAAAGAGATATAATTTGAATTTCTCAATCAACGCTAATACACAATTGTTATAATCCTGGTTGTTATTTCACATCGAGCCCGATCAGTCAGACTCCTTCCGCTATAATTCATTTTCATTTTACCCGCGCCTATATAATTAGCATATTAATTCCTCCTTTCCAATTAAAAAAAGCACCTCATTAAAACCCAATTGTGCTACCGAGCTATTGTTACGCGGATCGCAAAGATATCATTAGCACTTCACAAAAAAAAAATTAGACAGGCACTGCTACTTGCGCCACCGCAATATCTTCTGCGAGCATAGCGCATAACATTTAATTCGTCTGACCTCTTCCACATGTTAAAACACTGATTGTGTGATGTGTATTAAGCGTGCGCATTCTGATAAATCATTCAACAATGATTTTCTTGTAATATAAACTGTATTTGGTGTGATGTAATTTTATGATTTAAACTGCAGATGTGCATTATATCTTTTGTTATAGCCCAACATTGCGTGTGGGTACCACAAACCAAGTCGTACCTTGCTTAATTATTCAAAAATCTTTATTACTCTAACAAGTTCGAAATCTAGATATGTAGATTGCTAAGAGGTGGATTTACACTTATATCGTTGACTGAAGTATTTATAATACTTCAATCAACGCTTATATATAGATGCCTTTCGTTTTATGTATTTAACTGGCTTAAAGAGGACATTCGAAATTTTTCTTACTCTTGTTTTTGATTTATTTTTACTCAAATAAATCATCCATCAAGATATTATACGTTACTTTTGTTACATGGCCAGATGCAGTCATGTAATGTATGCAATTTTATAATCGTGTATACAATTCAATTAATTATACTAGTGAGTTTTGAAATTTTATGATTGTTATCCTAAAGTCTCAGCTAGCATTAATTTCTTCATCAGATAATCGAGTACATCATCAATTTCTCTTTTGTTCTTGGTGATTACACTAATCCACTTAGAAGCAACGCTGTAAAAAAAAATAACTTTCACACCGATCGACCTTTAGCGAAGATCATGTCGCAGCCGCAATTGCAATAAGTGACACAACGTGCGCAATTTCCTCTTTTCTTTTTTAATGCGAGTTACTTCCAGTTTATAGCCACTATAATGATAGGCACACAAAAAGATACTCTTGCGTAAGTAATGGGTATGAATTATTATTGCTCGCTTTGAGGGCTGAATGCATTGCAAGCCGCTATCCGGGGTTCATTTATATGATAATATCTGCTATGGTTCGTTTCATAAAATGCAGAAATGACAATAGCGGGGTGATTACATCGTGCATAGACTAGAAATCTTCGAACATTCGATTTTTTTTTCTGTAGGCGGAATGTACGTTCGTTGTTCTATACAATTTAAATTTACATAATTATTAGTTGTGTAATAATAATATTATATTATGTTTGCTATATGTTTTCCTTTTTATTTTTGGTGAAAAATATATCCCACGTTCAATATATAAGGCGCATGCAAGAATTTCGAAATACCTTACAATTTTTTTTAAAACAATTAAAACGCTATTCGTTTAATGTCGCTAATTACGAGTTAATCTTAATCTATGCGCAAAATATTAACAAACGATATCCACATACTCCTCTGAATACCATTACAATAGCCGTGAGACTTTTCAGGAGGATCAGGGGGAAGATTAGGAGAGTTTAAACTTTTATTAGAATATATCTGTATATTTTAATAAAAGTTTAAACTCCCCTTGATCGGCAGAAAAGCCTCACAGCTGATAGTGGAAGTTTAGGGGAGTTTATACTTTTTTTTTAAATATATGTATATATATCAAGGGGAAGTTTAGGGGAGTTTGAACTTTTATTAAAATATATCTATATATTTTAATAAAAGTATAAACTCCCCTAAACTTCTATCAGCCGTAAGGCTTTTCTGTCGATCGAGTTTATACTTTTTTTTAAATATATGTATATTTAAAAAAAAAGTTCAAACCGATCAAGGGGAAGTTTAGGGGAGTTTAAACTTTTATTAAAATATATCTATATATTTTAATTCAAGTATAAACTTCCCTAAGCTTCCACTATCAGTCGTAAGGCTTTTCTGTTGATCAGGGCGAAGATTAGGGGAGTTTAAACATTTATTAGAATATATCTGTATACTTTAATAAAAGTTTAAACTCCCCTTGATCGGCAGAAAAGCCTCACAGCTGATAGTGGAAGTTTAGGAGAGTATATACTTTTTTAAATATACGTATATTTAAAAAAAAAAGTTTAAACCGATCAAGGGGAAGTTTAGGGGAGTTTAAACTTTTATTAAAATATATTTATATATTTTAATAAAAGTATAAACTCCCCTAAACTTCCACTATCAGTCGTAAGGCTTTTCTGTTGATCAGGGCGAAGATTAGGGGAGTTAATATAATATAATAATATATCTGTATACTTTAATAAAAGTTTAAATTCCCCTTGATCGGCAGAAAAGCCTCACAGCTGATAGTGGAAGTTTAGGAGAGTATATACTTTTTTAAATAAACGTATATTTAAAAAAAAAGTTTAAACCGATCAAGGGGAAGTTTAGGGGAGTTTAAACTTTTATTAAAATATATTTATATATTTTATTAAAAGTATAAACTCCCCTAAACTTCCACTATCAGCCGTGAGGCTTTTCTGTCGATCAGGGGGAAGATTAAGGGAGTTTAAACATTTATTAGAATATATCTGTATATTTTAATAAAAGTTTAAACTCCCCTTGATCCGCAGAAAAGCCTCACGGCTGATAGTGGAAGTTTAGAGGAGTTTATACTTTTTTTTAAATATATGTATATTTTAAACAAAAGTTTAAACCAAGGGGAAGTTTAGGGGAGTTTATACTTTTTTTAAAATATATAGATCTATTTTAATAAAAGTTTAAACTCCCCTAAACTTTGATCGCCAGAAAAGCCTCACGGCTGATAGCAAGTAGCCAATAACATCTACAAAGACGTTTTTTTATAATCCCCGGAAAATTTACCTTCAAATATTTTCTAAAAAAAAAATATTTTATAGGTATTTTAAATTATAAACATATAAATCAGATACTTTAGAACATATAATTATGAAATTATGAAAGCTTTTCATATTGAATAGGATAAATAGCGTGCTAACAGAACATCCCACTAATAACAATAATTTCGACTTTCCATAATGATCCTCAAAAATTCACGAGCTGTAACGGAAACGAGAAATCCGTCCGTATCATTTAATCTCACGTGAATAGTTTAGTTGTACCCATAAAATATAATTTAGGCGTGATTTGTTCAGCCACCCAGTGTCCTAAACAATAGCGCACCGGGCGACTGAACTTTCAAATGAAATTAATTAGTGTAACGAAGCCAAAAATCGTTGGAGCTAGTAAATGCTCGCATGCAGCCATACAGTTTTCTATTTATACTTTATATTAATACAATACGCACTCAAAACACATTTCTAGTCAACTAATTGCAGCTGCAGCATATATATATATAGTTAATTTAACAAGGAAAATGATTGATTAGGATTAGTTAATTAATTAGAATACTTTGCTAAATAGGGATTATTTTATTACATTCCCATAAAGCGTATAAAGTGAAGATTTTTATCCAACCATGGGTGTTTCGTTCAACCTTTAGCAACATCACATGTAGCGAAAAATAGTACTATTACAGTTAAATGTCAACTCAACATAATCCTTCATTAAACAATGATGGGCATTAACACTTTAGTATCGATAATTTGTATAGAGTGAAGGTTTATCGAGTGATTTTGAAAATATGTAAAACATGTGTGTAGTTAGTACAATTATACTACTCATCAGAAATTTTGTTTACCCATTTCTGCGCTTATAATCTCAAAAACTTAGATTCTGTAACAAAATACTACCTAGAAACCATCATTTTTTTAAATTCATTTAATTGCTTAGTTTATACTGAAATCTCAATACAATTCGACAATTCGTACTAATAAACACATGATTCTACCCTTAATACATTATTTAATTATAATTTCAAGACTTAAATTTATTATCAGTTTTTATTTTATATGTTATAATTGACCAATATAATGACCTCAAAAACTTACACATTCTGTAACAAAATACTGTCTAGAAACCATGGGGAGCTGTATCGCAGTACAATTTCTCTGACTCAGTCCAACAGTTACCAAATTTTTTTTTTCGACGTGCCCAGAATGAGTCGAAAATTATACTGCCATACAGCTCCCAATGGTTTCTAGGCAGTATTTTGTTACAGAATGTAAGTTTTAGAGGTCATTATATTGCTCAATTATAACATATAAAATAAAAACTTGTGGTTTAAAAAAATATGGTTTCTAGGTAGTATTTTTTTTACAGAATCTAAGTTGCTGAGGTAATTATATTGATCAACTATAACACATAAATACTTGTGGCTTTAAAAATAATATATATTATCTATTTGCCTTTTACCTTTTGGTGTAGGCTAAAATGATAGTAAATTTAATTCTTGAAATTATAATTAAATAATGTATTAAGGCTAAAATCATGTATTTAGTAGCACCAATTGTCGAATTGTATTGAGATTTTAGCATAAACTAATCAATAAAATGGCATAAAATTCAAGTGGGTTACTAAAAATACTTTGTTGGCGCTGAAACTTATCTTGTACAATTTGATGGCATTCTACATTCTATAACTTCGTATTATGGTCATAAAATACTGAAAAATCAATTTCAGATCTAACAATGGAATGTTTTTATTAATTTACATAAATTGTATGTCATTCCATTACTCAGTCTTTATTGAAAGCTCAATACTTGTGAGATTATATTGAGCTTTTAATAAAAACTGGGCAAAATGGAATGGCATACAATAGCCGCTTTCGTTTATTATTCAGGAGCTGTTTCGTGTTGTTATAAGCAATCTAAATTGTCTCGTATCATACAGCAAATTATTTGAAATATTGAATTGGATGGTAGATCGAATGGACAAATATAACGCGTTCTATTTGTCAAGGACAAATTGTATGCGAGGAGGATATATGAAAATATTTTGAGCTAAGAAATTGTCTTGTCTAAAACGACCTTAAGACTAGCCTAGAATAGCTCCCGAATGATAAACGAAAGCGGCTAATTTATGCAAATTAATAAAGACCAAGTACCATACGGTATCGACATCACAAGCAACTCATTAAAGCTGAAAAAAACAGGCTGTAAGCCTATTTCAAGAAGAAGAAGAAGAAGATGTACCATACGAAAAGTTTAGGCGCGATTCCAACCTTAATTATAATCGGTACTTGTTTTTTTTTTCTATCGTAAGCTAGAAAGTAAACAATAATATATACTTGTTTATTTTAATTTAAATTTAAATTTAATTTTTTTAATTTAAATTTAAATTTAATTTTTTTAATTTTAATTTTAATTTAATTTTTTTAATTTAAATCTAAATTTTACCTAAACTAACTATGCCTTCAAACGAATTGAAATATACACCATACTGTTTACCACACTATTTTATGACAAGTCTTATTAATTAATTAAAGAAACTATGCGTCCTACAGCCGAGTGTTAAATACGTAAATAATACATACAGTCTCTGTAGAAGTTTGTAAGATAAATAATTTAATCTGTTCTACACTATCAGTTCGCCATTAATCAATCATGACATAATTATATTATCACTTGTCATGCACAACAAGAACAAAACGACTGCAAATTTGCTTGTAATTATTCATTATGGTACGCATATGAATATTCTAACCACGCATTTCCTCTCCGTTAGAGCAAACATTTATAAATAGAAGCAGTAATATGTTACGATTACAGAAGTATATCACTAAATTGTTTTCATCACGCAGTTGATAAACGCCGCCAGTGCGAGATTCAATGATAAACGTTCTTTTTGGATGGCGATAACACTTGGACACTAAACAGCATTAGGCATTATAATGTTGTTTTGATTACTAGTAAGTTTATAGTAATTTAAAAGGTTATTGTTATAGCAGTACATGTTATATTGTACATTATCAGTAAATGTTTTATTTTTATATATTATTTTATTATTATTATAAATATATAAATTGCTAATCTCTAGTTGTCACTGTAAATTTCTATTAGAAAATTAATAAAGACTAAATTGCCTGCCATTTTTGCATCAGCGTTCATCTGCTAGCCATTCAAAGGCGAGATTTGTAATAGCTGTTATCATTTCTTACTTCAAACGTAGAAACTTATTAACTCACGTATCACCCTTGGAGCACCTACAATAATCAGTTTGGTTACTTCTAATATCGGTACTTTAGAACAGAACCGGCATAACTCTGAAAAGTGCTTCCCAATAACGTATCTTTGAAGATAATTAGATATGTTGTCGTGCTTTATAAAATTAAATTCGTCAAAATTTTTTCCATTATAGTCATTGATATTTTATAAAATAAAAAAATTGTGACGTAGTTTTAGACGAATTAATTTTATTTCAGAAATATTTTCAACCATCGAATGGTGTATCTTTGAAGATAATTAAGATATCTTGTTGTGCTTTATAAAATTAAATTCGTCAAACATTTTTCTATTATATTCATTCATATTTTATAAAATAAAAAAATGTAACTTAGTTTTAGACGAATTATTTTATTGCAGAAATATTTTCAATTTCCCAATGGCATATCATTGAAGATAATTAAGATATCATATCGTATTTTATAAAATTAAATTCGTCAACCATTTTTCTATTACAGTCATTCATATTTTATAAAATTTTAAAAATTATACATAGTTTTAGACGACTTCATTGTATTTTGGAAATATTTTCATATTCCCAGTGGCATATCTTTGAAGATACTTAAGATATCATGTCGTACTTTACAAAATTAAATTCGTCATACATTTTCTAGTATAGCTATTCATATTTTGTAAAATTAAAAAAATGTGACTTACTTTATAAATTAATTCGTCTAATTTTATTTCAGATATTTTCAATTTCACAATGGCGTATCTTTGAAGATAATTAAAATATCATGTCGTGTTTTATAAAATTAATTTCGTCATACATTTTTCTAGTATAGTCATTCATATTTTATAAAATAAAAAAATTCTGACTTAGTTTTAAACGAATTAATTTTATTTCGGAAATATTTTCAATTTCCCAATGGCGTATCTTTGAAGATTAATTAAGATATCATGTCATATTTTGTAAAATTAAATTCTTCATACATTATTCTATTATAGCCATTCACATTTTATAAAATAAAAAAGTTATTCGCACTTAGCTTTAAACGAATTAATTTTATTTCCGAAATATTTTCAATTTTCCAATGGCGTGTCTTTGGAAATACTAAAGATATCATGCAATGTTTTATAAAATTAAATTCGTCATACATTTTTCTATTATACGCATTCATATTTTATAAAATCAAAAAATTCTGACTTAGTTTTAAACGAATTAATTGTATTTCAGAAACATTTTCAATTTCCCAGTGGCGTATCTTTGAAGATAATTAAGATATCATGCCGTGTTTTATAAAATTAAATTCGTCATACATTTTTCTATTATAGCCATTCATATTTTATAAAATAAAAAAATTCTGATTTAATTTTAAACGAATTAATTTTATTTCAGAAATATTTTCAAATTCCCAGTGGCGTATATTTGAAGATAATTAAGATATCATATCGTGCTTTATAAAATTAAATTCTCCAAACATTTTTCTATAATAGCAATTCATATTTTATAAAATTTAAAAAAATGGAACATAGTTTTAGACGACTTAATTTTATTTTAGAAATATTTTCAAATTCCCAGCGACGTATCTTTGAAGATAATTAAAATATCATGTCGTATTTTATAAGCTTAAATTCGTCAATCATTTTTCTATTATAGTCATTCATATTTTACAAAATAAAAGAAATCTGACTTAGTTTTAGACGAATTCATTTTATTTCAGAGATATTGTCAATTTCCCAATGATGTATCTTTGAAAATAATTAAGATATCATTGTGTATTATATAAAATTAAATTGGCCAAACATTTTGCTATTATAGTCATTCATATTTTACAACATAAAAAAATTCTAACTTAGTTTTAGACGAATTAATTTTATTTCAAAAATATTTTCAATTTACCAATGGCATATCTTTGAAGATAATTAAAATATCATGTCGTGTTTTATAAAATTAAATTCTTCAAAAAATTTCTATTATTGTCATTGATATTTTATAAAATAAAAAAATTGTGACATAGTTTTAGACGAATTAAATTTATTTTAGAAATAGTTTCAATTTCCCAATGACGTATCTTTGAAGAAAATTAAGATATCATTTCGTGTTTTATAAAATTAAATTTGTCAAACATTTGTCTATTATAGTCATTCATATTTTACAAAATAAAAAAATTCTGACTTAGTTTTAAACGTATTAATTTTATTTCAAAAATGTGTTCAATTTCCCAATGGCGTATCTTTGAAGATAATTAAGATATCATGTCGTATTTTATAAAAATTAAATTCGTACCTCAAACATTTTTCTATTATAGTCATTCATATTTTATAAAATAAAAAAATCTTAGTTAGAGTTAGTTTTAAACGAATTAATTTTATTTCAGAAATATTTTCAATTTCGCAATGTCGTATCTTAGATCGAAGATAATTACGGGTTTCTGAAAATGGCTGAAAATCGGGTTCCATGATCAAAAAATAGAATAAATTCTTATACTACATTTTGAACACCGGACGCGATTTTCAGCCATTTTCAGCTACAAGTTTCTTAGTTATTAATAAATAAACTCATCTGAAAACTAATTTCACTCTTTTTCAAGAAGCCGTAAAACTAGTTTCTCATGCGAAAAATCTATATGTGGATACAATTTTGGATAGCCTGATGTATTACTTTAATACAATTATTAAAAAAAGTATGACAATTGTATATATTTTTGAGATATGGACTAAAAACTGAGACCCTGATTTTTGAAGTGTTGTAACCATTTAAAGAAGAACTGATTGAAAGGATAATGCTCATATTCTCAAAATACATTCACTTGAATACTTATAACGTAAATATAAAATTTTAAATCGATTGATAAAACTTATATTTTTTGGTGAAAATAATTTTTTTTTTTTTTTAAATAATCTGTAGTTTTTATGCCGAACGAGATAAAAACAAATGTTATATGTTTTCTGATAGCATGATTAATCTATTTTCAAATAATAGTAGAAATAATTACATAATCAAAGGATAAATAAAACGATTTTTTACTAGTCCGATGAGGAGGAACTCGAAAATGGCTAGAGCTTAGCCGAAACTAGTTGCAAAGTGTAACTGAAGTGTGATATAAAACAAAGTAAAAAATCGTTTTATTTATCCTTTAAAATGAATTATCACAAAGTAGATGCCTTAACAATCCAATATTTAATTACATAATTGTTGTATTTTTTTAAATATCGACTGAAAAGTAAGACTACGATTTCAGAACTTTTTCAGTTCTAACTAAAACACTAAATGCTTGAAACAACTGAAACCCTCAAAATAATGTTTGTTTGGTACTTTCTAATGAATTTACATTTTTTTTAAATCATAAAAATACCAAATTTCGACAAAAATCGATTTTCAAAATTTTCACGTCGAGATTTTTATTTCTCGCGATCATTCTGAAATTTCGTATGTACATATTGTGTCTTATTTTGAACATCGCAGCCGATTTTCAGCCATTAGCAATAAGTTATTGACAAATAAATTATCCTGAAAAATAATTTACACTCATTTTGAGTAAGTTATTAAATTAGTTTTTCATGAGAAAACAAAACTATATGTGATACAGTTTTGGATAGCCTTATTAGTCTACTTTGATATAATTATGAAAACTATTTAGATTAGTATTATACATTTTGGAGATATGGAGTTTATTTCAGAAATATTTTCAATTTACCAATAGCATATCTTTGAAAATAATTAAGATATCATGTCGTGTTTTATAAAATTAAATTCGTCAAACATTTTTCTGTTACAGTCATTCATATTTTACAACATAAACAAATTCTAACATAGTTTTAGACGAATTAATTTTATTTCAGAAATATTTTCAATTTCCCAATGGCATATCTATGAAGATAATTAAGATATCATGTAGTATTATACATTTTGGAGATATGGAGTTATTACTCCACTTCAAAAATCAATGTTTCGGGTATTACCGAAACCGAGATTTTTAAAGTTTTTCAGATTGTTACTTTAATCTGAAAAATATCAGTGTTTCGGTTATATAATATATATATAAACAAAATTAGTGGAAATAATGATGATTTTCGATAATTATGCTCACCAAACAATAATGAATTACCATTTAGTTCTTCTTAGTCACAATAAAAACAATATAATGGCAACAAATCTTTTAAAAATTGAATCCTTATCTTTTATTTTATGTCAGCAATAACCCACTTATACTTCCTATTACCTATTTTATTACCATGAACACTACAATGGCAAATAATCAATTGTTTTTTATGTCTTATTTTATTTGAACATAAACCGATATTTAATACAGATGTTCAATACAAAATAAAAACTAAGTACAGCAATAATGAACTGAAATAAAAAAGGAAAATAAGGAATAAAACTACAAAATAAGCACTTTTTATATAATTATTTTGTCATATTTTTGATTATTATTATTTTTTCTATACTTATTTTGATGCTACTTGACTTTTATTTTTATTTTGTTACTTTTAGGGGGGAAAACTGTTTTTGGAAGTTACATTTGTCATCTGCACACTGAGATGACAAATGTAACTTCCAAAAACAGTTTTTTTTCTCTCTAAAAGTAATAAAATAAAAATAAAAGTCAAGTAGCATCAAAATAAGTAAAGAAGAAAAAATAATAATTAAAAATATGACAAAATAATTATATAAAAAGTACATAGATAATTTAATTTAAACCGAGTGCATTAACAATATT
This sequence comes from Lordithon lunulatus, assembly GCA_963942505.1. Lineage (NCBI taxonomy): Eukaryota > Metazoa > Arthropoda > Insecta > Coleoptera > Staphylinidae > Lordithon > Lordithon lunulatus. The sequence goes on along the minus strand of OZ012672.1, from coordinate 53,664,303 downwards.
TTAATCATGCCAATTATATGTAAACCAACTTAATTAAACTAAATTCTTCACGCTAATCTTTTTATTATTGTTGGCGGTAAATTTAAACATGTCTAATATACGCCGCCCGGGCAGGTATACCGAGGGATCGATACGGGAACAATAAGCGCACCCCCTACGGTCGAGTCGTGTTATTAAAAGCCAGTTCTGTCAACTTACCGGGCACAGGATCCGCAAAACGGGCATGTCAATCGGGCAAACACACGGAGGAGTCGAGAGGCAGCGCGGTGCCGGCGTTAGTTACGACTGACCGGAATAGGACAAATGTTTATTGCACATGAATTTAACGTTTAGTGGGCAGAACACATGTTGTGGTGATTGCATTCAATAGCTAACTTTGGTGTGCATGTGCGGAGGAGGCGCATTCTCTTGATGAATCAGGCTTTTTATAGAATAAGAGATTATACTTGCTACGACATCTGTTGATGCTATGCTGAAGTTGAGTATACAAGTCGGTAGTTTACTGGTATTGGTTAGCTGCCAATTCACATATATTTATAGCTTATTCCATACAAATACAACGATTAGTCGTATCAATATATTAATACGACATACTTTTCTATTGTCCTCCTCATCAAAAGTGTACCGTTATTAGTCATATACAAGGCTTAATCGATGTTTGGCGCCATTTTATATAAAATGACAGCTAGAATAAGACAGGGCTATTGTACGTAAGATGTCGCTGTATACACATCATACATTCCTGTCTTTATTATAGATTTATTAAAACATATTATACGTTTAATTTAAAAGGTAAAGACAGAATTATATGAAATATATATTTCGGTTTTTATCGTTTTAATAAGGCCATTATAAAGAAAGGAATATATGATGGGAATATAGCGACATCCTTCGTACAATAGACATGTCTTATTCTTGCTGTCATTTTATAATATTTGTTACAATCCAAAACTTTTCGGTAAATTCTATTCGCTAATTGCGACCTTGAATAAAATAGTCACTATCTATTGGCGATTCAAGCCGGCTGATACTCCATCTAGTGACAGGTAATGAACTACATTTAGTAGGGAATTTGTTTGCATAAAATCCTGTCTTTATTATAGCTTTATTAAAACATATTATACGTTAGATTTAAAAGGTAAAGACATAAATATATGAAATATATATTTTTGTTTTTTATCGTTTTAATAAAGCCATTATAAAGAAAGTAATATATGATAGGAATATAGTGACATCCTTCGTACAATAGCCGTGTCTTATTCTTGCTGTCATTTTATAAGATTTGTTACAATCCAAAACTTTTCGGTAAATTCTATTCGCTAATTGCGACCTTGAATAAAAGAGTTACTATCTATTGGCGATTCAAGCCGGCTGATACTCCATCTAGTGACAGGAAATGTACTACATTTAGTAGGGAATTTGTTTGCATAACATTTGTTTTTTCATAGTATACATGACTATAGAGCGAACTATTTATAGCTTAAAAGTACATTAACAATCGCGCATTATTGTAGAAGTGACTGAAATCATATGATTTTAATGCAATCATCTGATCAAACAATAACAAAGATCAGCTGTTTACCTACTACTTTAAAGAAAACTGTTGACGTTTGAATCGCGAATTAGTTGAAATCTCCCTTAGTGGTCTTGAATGATGTGGTTAAAACCGGCCGCTTTTGACGTCATTTAGAGATCACAAAAATCTCCCCGTATAGAAAACACCGAGCGGAAGCGAATGCGACACACCGCATCCCTATATCTCTTTTAGTTATGGAGATACAGTGCAAAATAGGCGTTTACAGAACGAGACATCGAGATAAATATTAAAAAAATCAAGATCAGGGCATAGGTGCTGAATATCATTTTCCTTCAACCATGCAAAATCTAGCGAGTTTTTTTTCAATTATTATTGCCCCCGTATAGAAAACACTGGACTGAAGCGAATGCAAGAAACCGCAATCTCCTATTTATTTTAGTTATGGAGATACAGTGCAAAATAAGCGTTTACAAAACGAGACATTGAGATACATAATTAAATAATCACGGTTAGGACGTAGATGGTGAATGTCATTTTCCTTCAATAATGAAAAATCCAGCGGGTTGTTCATTGACTACTGTAGTGCCCCGCATAGAAAACACCGAGTTGAAGAGAATGCAACAAACCGCAACTCTATATCTTTTTTAGTTAAGGAAATACAGTGAAAAATAGGTGTTTTCTAAGAAATTTCCGCAAAACCGCCCGATCAGTCAGAATCGGTAAGCTAGCCGAAAGAGTTATACTATGCGAATTCACCGAAGCAAACCATATTTTGTCTGAATAGTAGTTTGAGTTCAGAGCTCACATTTTGATAGAACATCAACTCACTAATCGTGGAATTATTGCGGACGTTTTTATCACGAAGCGATCCAAGGCTTTAATATTTCTAGATTTTGAGTAAAGTATGGCACACCGGTCTGATTTACAAACTTATTCATCTATTTGATTAGGATACCTAAAGTATCGAACTCACGGTACGGTTGAGGAGGTGTTTCTCCTCGTAGAGAACCCTACTAGAGGTTTACGTGATTACTGGGCCTAGAGATACACTGGCACCTAGAATCAGTAATGTATCACTATATCTTTTTAATTTCCATTTCTCAATTGAAACGTTTGATTTAACATTAAAGGGTTAATAAAAGTACATACAACTCAAACGATGATATCGGATTGAAGAGCGAGTTGAAGGTATGTTTACTAAGTAGGGTCTCCTGCTGAATTTGATAACGTAGAAGGGAATGAAGATTCACCCGACCCAGAAAAGGATTAAAAGACGTACGAAGCGTAATTGTTGAATTGTGATTTTATTTAAATTTACTAGTAACATACCCGCACCGGATAATTCGTATAAATATACCAATATCTCTTTCCATAATTAATAACACGTATTGAGTATATAATTTTGGCACCTGGGTGCCGCCACAGCAGTTTCAATTAAATACCACTGCCATGACTTTACGCAGCATACGTAATACACTTTTATTTACTCATCTCAAGGACATGCAGCGATTGCACTATACCATCTGGTTTGTGAAAAGGTTTAATTTCGAAACAGACAAGTTTGCAAAAGACTTGTCGCACACTCTGTAAGATATTAATGATATTCGTATATAACATCAGTGCAGTTGTATGTGTGCGGACTACCAAAGTAACGTGACTGTGATAGTGCCAAATAATAGGATAAACAAACAATATTATTGTAAAGTTATAACATGTACAGTACAAGTAACAGTGACGAATTTTAAATAAAAGTACTGTTTATATTTGAGAAGTTCTCAAATTTTTACTGTTCGTACATTAAACAAATATTTAATAAATAACGAACGCATTAAAAACAACTGTTGTGTCCAGAAAGTAAAAACTGAATGCATATTTCTATTTATCTCTGAGGAGATTGAACATAGATGATGCAAATGTGGACGAGTTCATAATAATATAATATTTTATGATCGAATTATAAATTATAAATTATATATATATATATATATATATATATATATATATATATATATATATTATCTATTTGCCTTTTACCTTTCGGTGTAGGCTAGCTGTAAAGTAAACAGTACATACGTGTTGTGGAGTCGCGTAGATTAAACCTATACAATTAAAAATTAAAAATTGATATATTTATTATTCGGGCGAATGCAGTTCTTGTATAATAATTATAAATTTGTATACTTTAATAGTATTGTGTGGTGTGTTTAGTGTAAATTTAGTGATACAGTTACGTGTATGCAGGAGCTGCTTATACCACCCCTCGTTACGTCGTATGGATTGGAGTAAAGGTTTCAAAAAAGTATTTTTATGAAAAAATAATTACAATGAAAAATAACAATACTTTCCTTATACAGCCAGCCTTATACATTGCACTGTGAGTTGACAAGTTTCGTACCTTTCTAAATAAATGTTCAGGTTTTGATTTTTGTTTTCATGATTTTTATGTAGGAGATGAATAAAACTACTATGTTTTTTACCCACTTAACATAGTAGTTTTATGCATCTCCTTTATTGAAAATGAATTACCACGTAGTAGACGCCAAAACCATTCAATTTCTGATTTTTATGTATATTTTAAAATGTCTTCAATCCTTTTTCGTTTAAAATAAACCTAATCATTATTTAAAAAAGAAAAAATAACATTCTACTCAATGGTAAATCTACTGGAACTATTGCAATCTTTAAAATATATTTATCTCAAAAAATATATTTATGTTACGACATTTGTCATCTCATGGTGCGACACCAAATGTAACTTGCAAACATATTTTTTGAGATAAATATATTTTAAAGATTGCAATAGTTTCAATAGATTTACCATTATGTTATTTTTTCTTTTTTAAATAATGATTAGGTATATTTTAAACGAAACAAATAGGATTGAATCTTATATCTGTAGGGGGTAGGGGGGTGTAAACTCTAAGAGCTTTGGTATCGGTATTTATTGATATATATCTACCCGCAACAATATTTGATTTATATTAGTTATTTATATTTTACTTCCTATTGGTAACTTTTCATTAACTCGTCCTTGCGGTAGCATTTGCCACGAAAACATTTACAAGCCTCTACTTAAGCCTTGGTTTCCAAGGAAGCGGTGTCGACAAAAGCGGCCGTATTTAACGTAATTTTGACGCCAAACATTTCTTTTACGTATATTTAAATAAATCTGCTAATCCATAGAGCGGTACACTTCAAAGTATTGGGATAATGTCATGAATTACACCGGAATCTGGTGAGTTATTCAATTACATATACTTAAAACGTATCTTGTAATGTGTAAATAACGTCAAAAACGGCCGTTTTGAACGACACCGCTTGCTAGAAAACCAGGACTTTACTGTGCCTATCCATATGTTAATCACTAGATTTCATTCCAATCAGGTATTTTAAAGACAATCCATGCGCAGTTTTAGAAACTTTTGAATTTTGGTATGTGTGAATAAGCCTATAAGGGAAAATATAGAGTATTACTAGCCCTGAAGATTGATGATAGACGCTTTTCTCTAGCTCTAACCGTTTTCGCGCTGTAGCGCTAAGAAAATGTGGATTTCATGAAATTTCATGTCTTCCCCTGTTACTACTCTGTAGCGTCCTTATTTCAAACACTAGGAAGATGGATTATATATCAAAATGCAGCGAATTTCTGTCCATACTAAATGAAGCTAACACTCTTTACTCTAGCTCTACCGTTTTCGCGTTGTTGCGCTGAGAAAATATGAATTTATTTTAAATACTCTCTAGTATTTGAAATAAATTCATATTTACCCGGCTAGCATATCATGGATGAGGCACAATAGGTCCGTGAAGGGCCGCAGTGCACACAGTCGAGGGACGGGGGTTGTAATCACCGTAAAGAAAAAGATAAACAAAACTAGTATATCATAAACTCAAACATGTTAGACTGCCATTGTTATGCAATAATTAAGTACGGCGACATGCGAAATGCACAAATCGTGTTTTAAAGATTTCATATAGCCTTTCAACGTTTCCCAGGTTCCCGTAAAGTTAATACCGGGTGATATAAAGTTCTTTGAGCTTTCCTCTTATCGGATGGAAAGGCTTTCAAGTCTGAGCCCCAGGCGTAAATAGTAGCTAATTGGTTTGGTGGGGCCACGCATGTATTTTATACATTTATGTTTTATTACAGCTTATGGTTGAAGGCATATGATAAAAAAAGATGTTTTTATTATACTACTACTTTATAATTTAATTAGAAGAACTCCCGTCGTCCAATGGTTAATGACTAAATACATTTTTAATTTAAAAAGGAGAAAAAACATTGCTATTATTTCAAAACACTTAAAACTTTAATTAAATAATAAATAAAATAAATGTAAAAAAATTTCTTGATGGGAATTAAAGCCTGCGACCTGCACTTTTGAATTAACAGCACTAACAACACACACAAAAAATCATGAATACTAGGTCGGTCAGTTACAAAATAATGTATTCGAATATTAGATTGATAAGGCGTCTACTTAATGATAATTCATTTTAAAGGATAAATAAAACGATGATATACTTTGTTTTTATCACACTTCAGTTACACGAGTGACGAGTCATCGGAGGAACTTGAAAATGGCTAGAACTTAGTCGAAACTAGTTGCAAAGTGTAACTGAAGTGTGATAAAATAAACAAAGTAAAAAATCATTTTATTTATCCTTTTTAATGTATTCGTTTTTTTATATTATAAGGATTATGTAGGGGCGGTCATGGCGCAGTGGTCTAAGGCGACGGTCTGAAGCCACTGCGTCCATGTTACCGGTTTGAGTCCGGTATTAACAGCTTAAGCACCATGAACATTTAGCCAAACTTTCCATTTTACCCAAGACTTTTTTTTGCCAAATTATGATATTTCTGTTTGTCTTAAACCTATTTACTATAATATTGGCAAATTTGCCTTATCATAAAACGAAAAAAGAGTGGCGGACACCAGTGTCCGCTGTGGCCCTAAAGATCCTTCAGCTTTATCGCGTATATTTCTTTTAAAATCTAAGACCTTGACGGATACCGGTGTCAACATTTAACCAAACTTTCCATTTTACCCTCGACTTTTTTTTTGCCAAATTGTGATATTTCTGTTTGTCTTAAACCTATTTCATATAATTTTGGCAAATTTGCCTTATTATAAAACGAAAAAAGAGCGGCGGACACCAGTGTCCGCTGTGGCCTTAGAAATCCTTCAGTGTTATCGCGTATATTTCTTTTAAAATCTAAAACCCTGGCGGACACCGGTGTCCACCATGGCCGAATTGGCTGGAGATATAGCGGACACCGGTGACCGCCATGGCGTTTAAAATGTTAATAAACTCTTTTCAGTACGGACTTTGGGTCTATTAATCCATGGGTGGTATGTTTATCAATAGTTTACTGTGGTTTCGTGTAATAGTGATATATACAGTTTATAAAAAAAACATAATAATACATAGTTAATGGCTAGTGTGATCGATAGATCAAGGCCAACAAACCAAAAAAATAAAAAAGGATTATGTAGTATTGTAATGACATTAGTAATTAATATAAATCTGTTTTAGTTTGTTATATAAAACCAATAGTGACTGCGTATCTTAATTTAGTATTCGTAGGATGTACACCGCGGCCTTGAATATAAAAAAATTCAATACCACGACAGTTCAATACTACAAGCCTACGGGACATGACTAAAATAAACCAATAAAGAACAAAACACCGGTAATTGATTACATGTGGTAATTTAATTATGGAAGGCTAGTCTTTACGGAAATGCACCTCAAGGTGTGATCTTTCAATACAGATCTGCAATAAATATGTTTCGTATTTATTAATTAATCATTCATTAGAAAATAAAATGTAATGAGTATTATAAATACGAACTCTACTGAGATGAGCTCAAAGCAAAATCCTATTTAAAACATGGCTATTGCATCAAAACAACTTAAAACTTAAATAATTCATGAAAACCTTTTTTATGCCGTCAATTCAAAAATGGGGGGTCTAATTTCTAGAGCCCCACCATTGAATTGACAGCATAAAAAACATAAACTCGCTCGGCTTCAAATCATATCTTCGTTTTTATAATATAGGGATTAGTAATGCCTAGTTAGCATAGCCCCTTTCATAGTGAGCATTGAGAAGACTTTCACGAATCTTTTTCACAGTCTTCATTGGTTTTCTGTGAAGTTAAGATTAATTCCGGTTGATTACACTCATTTGAGTTCTTCCCCTAACTGGAGGGCAAGCCCTCAATACCTTTATACAGAACATTAAATTTTCTTTGCGAAACCTTGAGGGCGGTTAGAGTAATGAATACCCACTTCTTGTTGTTTTATATTAATAAAGTTGTTAATATAGCTATACATTCATTAGTGGCGTAATTACTAATTTTAAAGTCCTTACTTTCTATTCAAAGTTTGATATTAAAAGCTTAATATTAAACAGATCGATATTCTATTTGGTAATATAATGAATTAAATATATTACGCATATTAAAATGATAAAATATTATTGATGTGTAGAATATTTCACTGCCATCACCTCAAGATTGATCAAACTAGTTTAAAATGTTTATTGTATAACTAATTTCATCTAGTTATACAATAAACATTTTAAACCCATCGATACCGGCGTGAATTTAAGGGGTTATATACCTTTTTGTGCGGAAAAATTGAGGAAAGTTTGAATTTTTGTAAAGGTATGTAGCAATAATTGTTTAACATCAAAATTATAATTTATTAATAGTACGTTTTCTAGTGAAAAAAATAAGTATTAGTTTATAAAAAAAAATCATAATTGATTGAGTTATGACCCTTTCCCCTAAACCCTCTTTTTTTGATGAGGCTTGCGGTGATCATCATGAAAGTCAAGCAGGTCAATTGAAATCATAAAACCCAAAAAATTTCACTAGTATAGGGACCTTCCTAGTACTTGAACGATTATTTAAATAAATATTTTGTTTTTTCAGCATACGGGAACGTTTTTCCCAAAAACTCAATGTTTTGAGCTCTAAAAATGTTATTAAAAAATTCGTATTTGCAAAATAAAAATTTATGCATAAAAAAGGAATCGTTCGAGTACTGACAACATTAATTACAAACAATTCAAAAAAAAAATGAAGAAGATCGGTCAAATAGTTTTTCGGCAATCGTGATCACGGCAAACGCACTTTTGAAAAACACCATTTCGAGATAATCGAGTTTAGCGTGTAATTTTGTTTCGGGAACCCATACTGCCATACCCGCTTCGAAACGCTGTAATTTTCGATCTATTGCTCGGATCTCCATGAAAATTTCGTAAAATGTTCTCAAAGAGTTTTACTTTCAGATAAAGCAATAAAAAAAATCGAGTTTTTTAAGAAAATAAAGGTATATAACCCTTTAAACATTTCTGATAATTTCGGCCGCCGCTTGGATTCTCGCGGCGGGGTCTTTTTTCTTGGTGCATTGTGACTAAACGGAGAGTTAACAAAAATTTATTTTTTTCTATAATTGTTTACTCATGTCTTTGTAACCATAAAATAAGAAAAAAACAAGTTTAAGTTAATTTTATTAGCTGTAATTGAATAATATTTGCAATCAATCAAATTGCAATTTTTAATAAAATTCTGTGAACGATTTTTTTTTAATTTTTATATTTTGTTTAGCATTTAACAACAATTATCAGGCATTATATTTCTATATTTTGATCGGCCGTACTTTTCGAATAATTCCGACTGTTGCGTGGTTCATGTGGCGGGGTCTTTTTTCTCGGTGCATTTTGACTAAACGGAGTGTAGCAAAAATAATTTTTTTTCCTACAATTGTTTACTCATGTCTGTTTAACCATAAAATAAGAAAAAAACAAGTTTAAGTTAATTTTATTAGCTGTAATTGAATAATATTTGCAATAAATCAAATTGCAATTTTTAATAAAATTCGATGCACGATTTCTTTTTAACTTTCATATTTTGTTTAGGATTTAACAACAATTATCAGGCATATTTTCCTATATTTTGATCGGCCGTACTTTTCGAATAATTTCGGGCGGCGCGTGGTTCAAGTGGAGGGGTCTTTTTTGTCGGTGCATTTGACTAAACGGAGAGTAGCAAAAAAAAATTTCTACAATTTTTTACTCATGTCTTTTTAACCATTAAATAAAAAAACAAATTAATTTAAGTTAATTTTGTTAGCTGTAATTGAATAATATTTGCACTAAAATTTGTAATAATTAATTAAATACGATTTTTGTTTTGAAACTTTCATATTTAGAATTTAACAATAATTATCATACATATTTTCATATTTTTTTTAGTATTTAACAACAATTATCGCTAACTTTCATATTTAGAATTTAACAATAATTATCATACATATTTTCATATTTTATTTAGCATTTAACAACAATTATCAGACATATATTCCTATATTTTGATGGACCTTTCTTCTGATAATTCCGACAAAAAAGAAAGAGACCTCGCCGAGGGGAGTCTTTTTTCTCGGTGCATTGTGACTAAACGCAGTGTTGTTGTGAATTTAACAAATCAATCATCCGACATATTTTCCTAGCCCCACGAACACAAACTGCCCTAACTGTTGCCGGAATTATTGGAATTGTTTAACTTTACACCGGTTTGTTTCGACGGGGTGTGATGAATTAATAATCTTGTCAATTCTTCTGGCTTATTTAACAACTATTTGTATACGTTTGTCTAAGAAAACTGAGTTCAATTTGCATTTTCCACTGTGAAACTGTTTCCACTCTTTAAAGTGAGACCTGGAGACTCTTATAACTCGGCAATGTACGTTGATTGTATTGTTTTCGGAGAGTCGGTGTGGAAATTTGAATGGTAAATTAATAAGTAACTGAGGGTGAGAATGAGATGCGAGTACGGTGTCCGTTTTATAATGTCGGTTTAATTGAAGAGCAAAGTCGAGGGGGCATTGTTTCACAAACTTTCTAATGGGGTTGAAAAATGGCTTGCTCATTCATGGGTGCTTCATTGACTTGAGTAAAAGTTTCTTTTTACTTAACGACGTCATTACCGATTCCTTCGGACAATCGGACGACAATTAAGTATGTATACAATATTATTCTCATAGCATATTATATATTATATATTATTATATACTATATAATAATATATATAGAATTATAGAAAATGGATAACTTCACTCCGGTTATATAGTAGGGGTGGCCATTAAGACGATTGCGATCGACCGGTTAAATACGAAGCCAATTTTGGTCGATCATGTTTTAATTTAGAAACCGAGTAGCCTACTTGATAAATATAGTACTAATTTAATATAAGTCGATCGCGACAGATTTTTAAGATAATAAATTGATCATATGTACACAAAAGTTGACCACCCCTGTTATGTAATCCAGGGAAACTATCATATATGTATATATTTCTGTTATTTGTTGAAAATAATCTAAACACGTTTATATACAAGATGTAATAATACGACATAAAAAAAGGTTGGGGCAACCTAGGGAAACTAGCTTCAAGTGAAAAGAAGATATTTTGTTAAGAGGTGAACCATTAACCAACTGTGTAAATAAACAAAAAGATTATTTCAATATGTATCTTCTTCTGGCTTCTATGAAGGCTTTTTGCGCTAAGCTTTTGTTACATAAAAGCTTGGGGCAGAAAGTCTTTATTGAAGCCAGAAGAATATATATAGGATCATAACAAATTCGAATTGTGATCTTTTCAACGAAGCGCCGAATCTGAATTGCAAATTTTGTAAATTATAATAATTGTCAGTTTCTATGTTCATTAAGTCTGCATAGTTATCCTGATGATTTTTGAAATTAAACGCAATATTGATATATTATAAAAGGAGTTTCACTGCCCTTGCTAGGTTGGGCCAATGTAGAGAAAATATATCATACGGTCTCCTCTCAAGGTAAATTTATCAGTAAACCGGGTTTATCTTACAGTTATATATTATTTTTTATATAAGTTAAATTTAAATTCTATTAAATAAACTTAGTTATTATTTTTTGTTACTTTATAGAAATACAAAAAAGACCATAAAGAATCCACATAAAGTAATGGCTAAGCGAAGTACCAAATCAAAACCACTTAATTCACTTCAATGATGATACCAATTACTATGACCCTGGCTCGCTCAAACTTGATAACAAAACAAGAGATTCGAATAATAGGAAGTGCATTATCATAAACCGCTGGCTCGTGCCATGAATATTTTCTGTTGTTACTTCCCCCCCGGATGAAACGGTCAACAGCAGCGAGCCCGTCAACAATAATCAGTAACCTTCCTTCCGCCCGTACGCGAAACGACCAAACAAACCGTAATAACTGTGAGAGTGCTGGGAAAATGCCCCATCTGTCGCCCTCAAGTGCCTAAATGTAAATATTGATTGTAGGAAATAAGAGATTTGATTTTATACAAAAAAATTACAGCACGCTTACAGCTTATCAGTTTTTAGTGTTTATCAGTGTCAATAGTCAGTAAGTGAGATTTGAAGTTGCGAATACTTTATTTTATCGGTTATCAGTAGTGTTTAAATACTACCTGGTTCAGTGGTTATGTGTTATTTGAAGTTGATATTGCGTGAGGTGTGAATGTGTGATTATTGTAAGTTTTCTTTTTGACTTATGTATTGCTGTTCCTGTTAAACATAAAACACACATACATGAATAAATCTATCTATCTATGCCCGAACATAATATTATAATTGAGGGTCATCACTTTCCCTCACAAATTTGTTAATATTTTATATATATATATATATATATATATATATTTATATTTGAATTATTCACAATTAATTATTTTTAATGAATATAAAGTTTGTAGTCGTATATCAACATTTTGTAGAATTTTTAGGATGTTAAACTTGAAAATTAAAAATCACACACTAGTAGTCGGAGATAAAAATGCTTTAATTAATTTTGTAGTTACAGAATTTTATCAAATTGTATTTAAATTATTTATAATTAATTATATTTAATCAATTTAAAGTTTGATAGTCGTATATCAACTGTTTGTAGACTTTTTAGGATGTGAAACTTAAAAATCGCATATACCAATTTAGTAGTCTGATATAAAATGCTATAATTTTCTTAATAATTTGCAGAATTTTATCAAATTACATTTGATTGTTTCATATATAATTATATTTAATGAACATAAAATTTGAAAGTCGTATGTCAATTGTTTGCAGACTTTTCAGGATGTTAAACTTGAAAATCGCAAATCCTACACTAGTAGACGGAGATAAATTGCTACAAATAATTGTGCAGCTTACAGAAGTTTATCAAATTGTGTTTGCATTATTCATAATTAATTCTGTTTAATGAATATAAAGCTTGAAATTCGTATGTCAACTGTTTGTAAACTTTTCAGGATGTAAAACTTGAAAATCGCAAATACCTACACTAGCAGAGAGAAATAAAAATGCTATATTTCACTTTATAGCTTACAGAATTATTTCAAATTATATTTAAATGATTCATAATTAAGTCTTTTTTATGAATATAAAGCTTGAAAGTCGTATGTCAACTGTTTGTAGACTTTTTAGGATGTTAAACTTGAAAATCGCATATATCACTTTAGTAGTCTGATATAAATTACTACAATTCACTTAATAGCTAGCAGATTTTTTTCAAATTATATTTTGGCGATTCATCATAAATTATATTTAATGAATATCAATTTTGAAAGTCGTATGTCAACTGTTTGCAGACTTTTAGGATGTTGAAGTTGACAATTACAAATCTCACAATAGTAGAGGGAGATAAAATGCTATAATTAATTTTGTAGCTTACAGAAATTTATTAAATTATATTTGAATTATTTAAAATTAACTATTTTTAACGAATATAAAGTTTGAAAGTTGTAGGTCAACTATTTGTAGACTTTTTAGGATGTTAAACTTAAAAATTGCATATACCAATTTAGTAATCTGATATAAATTGCTCTAATTCAGTTAATAGCTTGCACATTTTTTGGTAATTATATTTCGGCGATTCATCAATCATTATATTTAATGAATATACATTTTGAAAGTCGTATGTCAACTGTTTCCGGACTTTTAGAATGTTAAATTTGTATATCACTAATCTCACACTAGTAGAGGGAGATAAAATGCTATAATTAACTTTGTACCTTACAGAATTTTATTAAATTATATTAGAATTATTCATAATTAATTATATTTTATGCATTTAAAGTTTCATAATCGTATGTCATCTGTTTGTAGACTTTTTAGGATGATAAACCTAAAAATTACATATACAAATTAGTAGTAGTCTGTTATAGATGCTATAACTCACTTAATAGCTTTCAAAATGTTATCAAATTATATTTGAACGATTCACTAATAATTATTTTTAATAAAGATAAAGTTTAACGGTCGTATGTAAACTGTTTGTAGACTTTTTAGGATGTTAAACTTGAAAATCGCATATACGATTTTAGTAGTCTGATATAAATTGTTATAATTCACTTAATAGCTTGCAGATGTTTTTCTAATTATATTTATGCGATTCATCAATAATTATATTTAATGAATATAAATTTTGAAAGTCGTATGTCAACTGTTTGCAGACTTTTAGGATGTTAATGTTGAAAATTACAAATTTCACACTAGTAGAGGGAGATAAAATGCTATAATTAACTTTGTAGCTTACATAATTCTATTAAATTATTTTAGAATTATTCATAAATAATTATATTTTATGCATATAAAGTTTCATAATCGTATGTCATCTGTTTGAAAACTTTTTAGGATGTTAAACCTAAAAATCGCATATACAAATTAATAGTAGTCTGTTATAAAATGCTATAATTCACTTAATAGCCTACAGAATTTTATTAAATTATATTTAAATGATTTACAAATAATTATGTTTAATGAGTATAAAATTTGAAAGTTATATGTCAACTTTTTGCAGACTTTTTAAGATGTTAAATTTGAAAATCACAAATCCCACACTGGTAAAGGGAGATAGAATGCTATAATTCACTTTGTAGCTTACAGAATTTTATAAAATTATAACTGAATTATTCATTTAATTATGTTTAATCATTATAAAGTTTTAAAGTCGTATGTCAACTGTTTGGTGTAAACTTTTTATAATGTTAAACATGAAAATCGCATGTACCAATTTGTAGTCTGATATAAAATTCTATAATTCACTTAATAGCTTGCTAAATTTTGCCAAATTGAATCTAATTTATTCATAAATACTACATAAAAAAATAATTAATTGTGAATAATTCAAATATAATTTGATATAATTCTGTAAGCTATAAAGTGATATATAGCATTTTATATCTCTCTGCTAGTGCGGGATTTGCGATTTTAAATTATTCATAAATACTTATGAAATTCATAAGTTAACTGTTTATATAATAAAGTAATGTTAAACTTAAAATTTGCAAATCCCACTTTACTATAGTGGGATTTGTAAAATTTCAAGTTATTCATAGAAAATTCACTTTATAAGGAATAGAATTCGGCAGAAATACCCCCAATGGGGTCGATAGCCCAATAAAGAGGATATAAGGAATACAATGATATAAAAAAGTATAAGGGCAAAAATATAGCTAGTTAAAATTATATTATATATATATATATATATGTATATATATATATATATATATATATATGTATATATATATATATATATATATATATATATATATATATATATAAAATTTACACACAGGCGGAAAGACTCGGGAAGGGTCGATAGGCCAATAAAGATTGTTTATATAATATATAAACAATCTTCTTCTTCTTCTTTTCGGACGCCATGTGGCTTGTTTTGACCAAACTCTTATCCCGGGTCCTGCTCCTGTGGTAACGACGACCAGCTGTCCTTCCAAATAAACAATCTTATACTATTATATATTATATAATATATTGTACCCTATTTTAAATCAACATAAGTTACTTATTAAATTATTTCATAAATAAGTTGTTAACTATAAATGTTAATTTATATTTATGTTAATTTTTTTTTATTGAAGTAATGTATGTATTTTGAAATTTTTAAAGTTATTTTTTATTAAAAATTTACATATTGTATCTTATTTGAAAGCTACATACGTTACTTATTAAATGGTTTAATAAATAGGTTGGTAATCTTAAGGGCTAATTTATTAAAGTTGTTTTAAATTGAAGGATATTTCTGAAGAAATGTGTCTTGAAATTTTTCATGTTGCAAAATATATATTTGTCAAAAATGTATCTAATTTTAAAGCTACATAGGTCATCTTTTAATTCATTTTACCAATAAGATGATAATGCAGACATTTAATTTATTACGATTTTTTTAAACCAATAATTTGATGTCTTGAAGTTTTTCATATTGCGGTGTTATTAATTGTCCGTAACTAACATACTATATCTATTTTTCAAAGCTACATACATAGACCAATTAATTTTTATCCTAAATTGATTGGTAATGTTTTTTTTTTCTTTCAGGTTTTAAATTCTAATTGCAATAACAGAAGACATGAAACAACTAGCACATATACTGTTGATAGTGATATTAAATTATCTATGCGTTCATGCAGACTACAATATTGGTGTTGGAAGAGCAGACTGTACAGGACCCGTGGCTGGAATAAATTTTGTACGTAAGGCTTCAATTTATTTCATTAAATTTTTTTCCCAATTTTTTTTTAATATTATATAATCGTTTTTACCCAACGTTGCATAATAATTAGCATACAGAAAGAGAATAACACAATTACACAATTGTGGAAGAACTCGTACTCCTACAGAAAACAAAACAGGTTTTAACCAGAATTTATAACAGTATAATAATATTGAAGTTATTCCCTTAAAATTATTCTATTTTACGTTTTAATTTTCGATGAAAGCGTACATCGTATTCAAGTATAAATTAAAACTGAATTATTATGGCTTGAAATTTTAATAGATAATTAATTAATAATTCATGTACAAAATCAAATAATGATATTAAATATTATGTATATATTTTCCCACCGGAGGGTGAAATCACAGTTAAATAATTTAGGAGCCTCACATAGGCAATAACCGTTCTAAAATCACTGTTTGCTTTATACATTAAAAATTGGCAATTTAAAAATAAAAAAAGTGTGCAAACAATTTTTGCAATAATCACAAATAAAGGTTTTTCGAATTTATTCCATACATACAGTGTGTCATATAATTCCATTTAGAGTTAAACTTTGCAACAAAATATATCTGTAATTAAAATTAATGGTCACCTGTATATTAATATAGAGTATGATTTTTTTATGTATGCCATTTTATTTATTTGGGCCCTTGCTCTTTTTTAGTACTCCTATAAAGTAATAAAAATAACAAGTAAGTTTATTTAATAGATTTTAAATGTAACGGAAATAAAAATTAATATATAAGTGTAAGATAAACCCTGTTTACTGATAAACATACTTTGAGATGAGTAATTGTCGTAAACAAGCGATAATAATTGCTTCTAACTAATTAATTTTTTTTTTCAATAAATATATACACATAAAGAACATATATAGTCCGACTGAAAGAGGAAGCTTTGCACGTCCAGTTATTTAATGCTAAGATATAATATATACAACTTTTTAGCAATTTACATATATAATTCTAATATTTCGATCTTATTAGATCCCATTAGTGTAGCTCAGCCAGCGAATTCTTCCACACAATATCTCTAGTGGGTGTTCATTGCTAATTGATGTAAAATCACCAGATGGCGTTAAACTTTCTCTCTAGAGAGAAAGTTGCATTAATTTCTGTAACTTTAAATATGGTCCCAAAAAATGTTTGCAAGCGCTATGAAATATAATGCCAGATGGAGTTAAACTTTCTCTCTAGAAATTATTGCATTGTATTGAAATAATTGTATTCATGACATTTTTTAGTTGTAAGTTCAAAAAAAATATTACTAGTAAACAATGTTCCTTACTTTAGGACCTTTGTTGGGAGTGAAATAAAATATGGAACAACTATAATAGATATTGTTTATAACATCGTTTAGTCCGATTTAAGTGGAAGTGTTAAATATTTTTTTTAGTAAAATAACAGATATTTTACTAAAAAAATATTTAACACTTAAATCGGACTAAATATTGGTATAAAAAAATATCATATCATATGTCTCAAAACAATTTAAATCCCATTTAAATTTGATATTAAAACATATGGTGGTTGTAAGCACCCATCACTCATATGTTCATGTTTAGATGGGTTATGCCAAAGCCACGCAAAAGGGAAAAGGTCTACACCTGCGACAATTTTCACGCGCGTTCATCATCGCTGATGCTGAAAATAGAGTAGTTTTTGTTACGGCTGATATTGGAATGATGGGGCTGGGGATACGTCGCGAGGTGTGTACTAAACCGGCATGTACTTACTGGAAGGGCTTACAATTTTATTTCAATTTTATGATAGGTACTGCGTGGATTGGCAAATATTTACGGGGACTTATATAACGAGCAAAACGTGATACTGAGTGGCACGCACACGCACAGCGGGGCCGGCGGGTTCCTAATGGATGTGCTGTTTGATATTTCGTGTCTTGGATTTTCCAGTGAAACTTTTAACGCGATTGTTAAGGGAGTTACACAGGTTTGATTGAGTTTGTATGTATTTTATGAGATTTTATATGTTGGAAATTTGTTTCCGCAGTCGATAGTAAATGCACATGCAAATATTCAGCCTGGAAGAGTGTTTGTTGGCAGTGGAGAGGTGCTCGATGTAAATATCAATCGCAGCCCTTCAGCGTATTTGCTCAATCCTAAATCTGAACGTGATGAGTAAGTATATACTACTAGAGCTATAGTACGTAAAAATACGACTGGATTAGATTGATTTTGTGTACTCTAAAACCACAATGTATGTATAGTCCAGTCGGTAAGTACATTCTACCTGTACAAAAATTCCGAAGTTCATGAAATTTTAGAATATTTTTCAGGGTTATCGTGGGGTGTAGAACCCTAGTTTTCAACCTCGAGTGATCTGTGAAGACATAGGGAGGGACAAAAAACTGCGAATTTTTTTTTCTCTAGTTTTTTTTGCATTTATAAACCACATGGTTTAGAAAGCATAATTCATTCGAGGAAAATGTTCATATACAAAGTATCATCATAATCATCATAACTCGAGCAGGAATAAATTAATTTTGCTAAAACTCTTATGAAATATATAACATACTCTAACTGTTAGATTTAAATAGTAATTAGTCTTCAGGTTGGGTTTGTAATTTTTTTATAACCGTATAAGTCGTAATTTCATCGATCACATCCCGCTGCAATCATCATAACTCGAGCATGAGTGTATTAATTTTGCTCAAACTCGCATGAAATATACAACATACTCTAACTTCTAAGAAGAAGATATATTTATTGTAACATACATACATACAAGATATACATACATGTACAAGAGGCCATCGACCGTAGTCTTTCAGCCCTGTTAATTAATAATTTCTCTAAAAAGCCCAAATTTTTGAGAAATTATTATATTATTTATTTAGTTAATAAATTTACCCTACTTTGAACTGCTGTATCTCATTAAGTATTGGATAAAAAAAATAACTAATGACTAATGAAAATTTAATGCTCCACAACTTTGTATATAGACATTTGCCTCAAAAAGATATATATATATATATATATATATATATATATATATATATATATATATATATAATATATTATTATATATCTATGGGTTAGAAGATATAAGCAAAAAAAATGAAAAGGGAAAACGTCGAGGGTTTTTGCCCCTTCCTAAGTTTCCGCAGGTTCCTCAAGGTTTAAAACTCATTTCATCATCATTTTATCATTTTTATCATTTTATCCTTGCACTTAAACTATGTATTCACTTATATTATATTATAATGCTATAACTTTTTTTTAAACTATTGTTTTGTTGTTGTATTATATTGTATTTTGTATTTGTATTATATTTTAGGTATAAATATGATGTGGACAAGGAATTAGTTCAACTAAAGTTAGTTGCTGCAAAGGACAACAAGGCAATAGGAGTGATAAATTGGTATCCCATACATGCGACGTCAATGAATAACACGAACCATCTAGTTAGTTCGGACAATGTTGGGTTCGCCTCTTTGCTGATAGAAGAGAAATTTAATAAGCACTCACTTCCTGGTAATGTATGTTATCAACATAATGTTACTTTTAGTTAAGTTAAG
This sequence comes from Lordithon lunulatus, assembly GCA_963942505.1. NCBI lineage: Eukaryota > Metazoa > Arthropoda > Insecta > Coleoptera > Staphylinidae > Lordithon > Lordithon lunulatus. The sequence continues at coordinate 53,644,626 of OZ012672.1, read as the reverse complement.
TGAAACGCCCTGAAGATATTTATAATGTTTGATGAGTGAGAGAGATGGCAGCCATTTACTATATCTATAAGACTTTTAGTTATATATATATATATATATATATATATATATATATATATATATATATATATTAAATACTCCTTAGGATGCTAATTCAAAACCTGAAAACCGGTTGTGGATATCTCTTTCAGCTTTTGCATCACAACCCTTCAAATTTCGTCAAAATTGCTTGAAATTACCATTTAAAAAACGCATATTTCAAGCTGTATCTCAGTAAATGTTTGTCGTATCGACTTCTAGTTTATGGTTTTGGATTCAGGGGGTAGCTTTCCATACGAGAACTCTATTATGCTCAAGCTCCCTTCATTACTTTTAATGTAACTTGCGAAAAAGCGAAAAGTTATCAAAGGGTTAGCGGTTACAATAAAAATTTAAAATTAATTTTAGGCCACTAATCAATACTCCTTTGGATGCTAATTGAAAATCCGAAAACCGTTTGTAGATATCTTCTTCCGTTTTTGCATCACAACCCTTTAAATTTCGTAGAAATTACTTGAAATCTCCATTTCAAACACGCCCTTTTCGAGTTATATTTCGGTAAGTGTTTATGGTAGCGACTTCTAGTTTGTGTTTTTCGATTCAGGGGGTGGCTTTGCATACGAGAAGTCTATAATCCCCAATCTTCCTTCATTACTTTTAACGTAACATGCGAAAAAATGAGAAATAATCAAAGGATTAGAAGTGAAATTTTCACAATAAAATTCAGAAAATTAAAAATTCATTTTATATTACCATTAAATACTCCTTAGGATGCTAATTCAAAACCTGAAAACCGTTTGTGGATATCTCTTTCAGCTTTTGCATCACAACCCTTCAAATTTCGTCAAAATTGCTTGGAATTAACATATGAAATACGCACTTTTCTAATTGTATCTCAGTAAGTATTTGTCATACTGAATTCTAGTATATGTTTTTGGATCCAGGGGGTGTTTTACATATTATCCCCAATTTCCCCTCATTACTTTTAACGTAATATGCAAAAAAATCCGAGAAATGATCAAAGGGTGAAATTTTTACAATAAAAATATTTTATGATACCAATCAATACTCCATAGGGTACTAATTAAAAATTTGAAACCCGTTTATGGATTTTTCTTTTCGTTTTCGCATCACAACCCTTTAAAGTTGCTAAAAAAAATTACGATTCAAAAACGCCCTTTTCGAGCTGTATCTGAGTATCTGTTCATCGTATCAACATCTAGTTTATGTTTTTGGATTCAAAAGGTGGCTTTCCATACGAGAACTCTATTATGCTCAATTTCCCTCCACTGCTTTTAACGTGACATGCGAAAAACCGAGAAATTAGCAAACGGTTAGGGGTGAAATTTTTACAATAAATATCTAAAAATTAAAAATACATTTTATGCTACCAATCAATACTCTTTAGGATGCTAATTAAAAATCTGTAAACCGTTTGCGGATATTTCTTTCCGTTTTCACGTCACAGCCCTTCTAAAGGTCGTTTTAGACAAGACAATTTCGTGACTCAAAAGTTAGTCAAGATGCAAGACAATCTAAATTGTCTCGTATCATACAGGAAATTATTTGAAATATTGAATTGGATGGTAGGTCGAATGGAAAAATATAACTCGTTCTATTTGTCAAGGACAAATTGTATGGAAGGAGGATATATAAATTTATTTCTTGAACAACTTTTGAGCTAATAAATTGTCTTGTCTAAAACAACCTTAAGTTAGCAAAAAATGCTCGAAATTTCAAAAACGCCTTTTTCGAACAGTATCTCAGTAAGTGTTTGTTGTACTGATTTCTAGTTTATGTTTTTGGATTCAGGTATTAATGTTTGAACTCGGTTCGAAGGATCAAACAATGCGACGTATTGTGGATTAATATAATAATCAATTTGAAAAATACGTAACGTACTTGTTTTTTCGCATGTCACGTTAAAAGTAATGCAGGGAAATTGGGGATAATACAGTTCTCGTATGTAAAACCACCTCCTGAATCCAAAAACATAAACTAGAAATCAGTACGACAAACACTTACTGAAATACAGTTCGAAAAAGGTGTTTTTGAAATTTCGAGCAGTTTTTGCTAACTTAGAAGGGCTGTGACGCGAAAACGGAAAGAAATATCCCCAAACAGTTTACAGATTTTTAATTAGTACTCTAAGGAGTATTGATTGGTAGCATACAATATTTTTATTGTAAAAATTTCACCTCTAACCCTTTGATTTTTCGATTTTTCGCATGTTACGTTAAAAGTAGTGGAAGGAAATTGGGGATAATACAGTTCTCGTATTGATTGGTAGCATAAAATGTATTTTTAATTTTTTGATATTTATTATAAAAATTTCACCCCTAACCTTTTGTTAATTTCTCGGTTTTTCGCATGTCACGTTAAAAGCAGTGGAGGAAAATTGAGCATAATAGAGTTCTCGTATGGAAAGCCACCCCTTGAATCCAAAAACACAAACTAGAAGTCGGTACGATAAACACTTACTGAGATATAGCTCGAAAAGAGCGTTTTTTAATCGTAATTTCAGGCAATTTTTACAAACTTTGAAGGGCTGTGACACGAAAACGGAAAGAAATATTCACAAACGGTTTTCAGTTTTTTAATTAGTACTCTAAGGAGTTTTGATTGGTAGCATAAAATATTTTGTAATTTTTTTAATTTATAAATATATAAATATATATATAATAATATAAATATAAATATAAATATAAATATAAATATATATATATATATATATATATATATATATATATATATATATATATATATATGATTGGTTGTATAAAATATTTTTATTGTAAAAAATTCACCTCTAACCCTTTGATTTTTCGCATGTTACGTTAAAAGTAATGGAAGGAAATTGAGGATAATACAGTTCTCGTATGTAAAAATATCCCATCAAATCAAAAACAAAAACTAGAAGTCAATATGACAAATCTCAGTAAGTATTTGTCATATTGACTTCTAATTTCTATTTTTGGTTTTATAGGATGTTTTTACATACGAGAACTGTATTATCCCCAATTTCTTTCCATTACTTTTAACGTAACATGCGAAAAATCGAAAAATCAAAGGGTTAGAGGTAAAATTTTACAATAAAAATATTTTATGCTACCAATCAATACTCCTTAGAGTACTAATTAAAAATCTGAAAACCGTTTGTGGATATTTCTTTCTATGTTATTTCCAAGCAATTTTTACGAAATGTGAAGAGTTGTGATGCAAAAGAGATATCCATAAACAGTTTTCGAGTTATTAATTAGCATCCTAAGGAGTATTTAATGGTAATATAAAATGAATTTTTAATTTTCTGAATTTGATTGTAAAAAATTCACTTCTAACCCTTTGATTATTTCTGGTTTTTCGCATGTTACGTTAAAAGTAATAGAGGGAGATTGGGGATTATAGACTTCTTGTATGCAAAGCCATCCTCTGAATCTAAAAACACAAACTAGAAGTCGCTACCATAAACACTTACTGAGATATAGCTTGAAAAGGGTGTGTTTGAAATGGAGATTTCAAGTAATTTTTACGAAATTTAAAGGGTTGTGATGCAAAAACGGAAGAAGATATCTACAAACGGTTTTCGGATTTTCAATTAGCATCCAAAGGAGTATTGATTAGTGGCATAAAATTAATTTTAAATTTTTAAATTTTTATTGTAACCGCTAACTGATAACTTTTCGCTTTTTCGCAAGTTACATTAAAAGTAATGAAGGGAGAATGAGCATAATAGAGTTCTCGTATGGAAAGCCACCCCCTGAATCCAAAACCATAAACTAGAAGTCGATACGACAAACATTTACTGAGATACAGCTCGAAATATGCGTTTTTTTAAATGGTAATTTCAAGCAATTTTTGATAACTTTCAAGGGTTGTGACGCGAAAACTGAATAAGATATCTACAAACCGTTTTCGGTTTTTTAATTAGTACCGTAAGGAGTATTGATGGGTAGCAACTTAATTTTTAATTTTAATTTTTGTTATAATAATTAGAGTTCGAATTTTTACAACCCTTTGATAACTTTTCGGTTTTTCGCATGTCACGTTAAAAGTAATGGAGGGAGATTGAGAATAATAGAGTTCTCATATGGAAAGCTACCCCCTGAATCCAAAAACATAAACTAGAAGTCGGTACGACAAACACTTACTGAGATACAGCTCGAAATTTGTGTTTTTTAAATGGTAATTTCAAGCAATTTTTGATAAATTTCAAGGGTTGTGACGCGAAAACGGAATAAGATATCTATAAACGGTTTTCGGATTTTTAATTAGTACCCTAAGGAGTTTTGATTGGTAGCATAAAATATTTTGTAATTTTTTTAATTTATAAATATATAAATATAAAAATATATATAATAATATAAATATAAATATATATATATATATATATATGATAATATAAATATATATATATATATATATATATATATATATATATATAATAATATAATATATATATAAATTTATTCTAAAATTTCTTATAATTTCTCGGGTTTTGGCGTGTCACATTAAAAGTAAATGAAGGATATTAGGTGTAATAGAGTTCTCGTATGGAAAGCCACCCCCTGAATCTAAAAACACAAACTAGAAGACGGTACGATAAACACTTACTAAGATACAGCTCGAAAATGGTGTTTTTACTTCAACTCAAACTCTTTGATCATTTCTCGGTGAGCGAGAGTTCACCTTTCACAGTTTTTCGGAGGTTTTCTGTTGAGTTAAGTTAAATATGGGGTGGTCATTAAACTCCCTCTGAGCATATCCCTTTACCGGTGGAAAAGCCTCACTGTTGATAGTCCTACAAAGATGAAGAAGTTTTTTTAACTGAAGAAATATAAATATTAACATTTAGAACTTGTAAGCAATTGGCTGCCATATTCACTCATAAAAACAGCTCTCATAATTAAAATAATATATTTAAAAATCAAATTATTTATTATTTATATATATTTATTATTTTATTCCGTTTGAAACATATACGAGTAAAAAAAAAAAGACCTTTATTGGCATTTGCCTCACTGCCCCTCCACATCACAAAATTCAACAAAAATATACAAAAATAAAAATAAAATAAAAATACAAATACACTATAAATAAAAGATATACGAGTATGTATTCAAGATAGAAAGTGTCCATAAATATCCATTTATCCGGATAAACAATTTTCCACGAGCACAAAAAAAGGATTGGCGTGAAACCAGTTGATACAATTTAAACGTAAATAATGTTTGCATTTGACATTTCAGGGCGAATTCGTCGCTGCATTCGCATCTAGCAATTTGGGGGATGTCTCCCCAAACACCAAAGGCGCGCGCTGTATAAACACAGGTGCGGCGTGCGAAACCAATTCGAGCACGTGCCTTGGGGAAGCGAAATATTGTATTGCTTTCGGGCCTGGAGATACCATGGAGGAGAGTACACGGATTATTGCAGAGAAACTTGTTACTGGTGCTATGGTAAATAGTTATAGAGACAGAATATCAATATACCAATATACATTACTCACATATATATATATATATATATATATATATATATATATATATATATATATATATATATTTATATATGTAATATATAATTGTTAACGCTCAAATTGAGAGTTAATTCCATTAAATATTTATATTAGTCTGGTGATTAGTAGTCATTTAGGTGCCTGAACTGTAATAATTTCTCCATAATATATATATATATATATATATATATATATACAGTATTTTGTGGTCAAAGAATTAAAATTGCACTATCCACACGAATTATGTTTCGACAGTATTCCCCAAAAGAATGTTAGCGGTTTAAACGTTATTCCTTTATAACAGTAGTTTTATGTTTCAGGAATTATTTGAAGACAATAATAATGAGGTGTTGGGCCCAATTAGGAGTATTCATCAATACGTTGATATGCCTTCCCAGGTACTGGTTTATGACTTCAAAAACGGAACTACAAAAACGGTAATCATATTTTTTAGTTTATTAATCATTGCAATCCACTATAAATATGTGAATGATGCATCATCTACTTACCAAGTTCCCATCATTTCTATTAATCCTGTATACGTATGTGGATGCTAACATTATAGGATTAGCTTTTCTGGATTGGTATCCAGATATATATATATATATATATATATATATATATATATATAGGAAGCAAGGAGACTTGGTTACCAAGTCTCCTTGCTTCCAGGCCCTGATGATACTGGCACTGGCTGGCGAAACGTTGGCACGTATAATACACCGGAACCGCACAAGATCTTGGCTTTTATTATTGCACCTAGCCCTTGGTTTCAAGTATTCCCCATTTGGACTTATACCCGTCATCCATATTATATATATATATATATATATATATATATATATATATATATATATCGCGTAAATTATAGGCCCTGCACTAATGTTTAATGTTTTTACTACAAATATAAAACATTAGTGCAGGGGTGCGATTTTTGACGGATCGCTATTACCATACGCTATAATGCGAATATGTTTCATGAACTAATACAATTAACTAAAAACTTAATGTCAAGACATCAATACTGTCTAGCTTCCAGTTGTTTCAAAGATAAGCTGCACCTTTCATGAAGAGAAGGGTCACACATCGAAACCATTCGCAATAATAGTGAAGGTCTATCGATCGGTATATTCATTGCGGTCGCTCAAAAATCCGCCCCCTGGGCCTATAATTAAAAAAAAACAGGTCGTCGATCAAAAATTTGCCACCCCTGCTATATAATAATATAAGATTATGTATGATTATATAGGTTGGTGGTTGCAAACCCGCGATGGGCTACAGTTTCGCAGCGGGCACAACCGACGGCCCCGGCGAGTTCGATTTCAAGCAAGGCACGACGACCACGAACGAATTCTGGAATTTCGTGAGGGATTTCATAGCGCCGCCTACGGAGGACGATGTGAGATGCCAGGCGCCGAAACCTATCCTGCTCGCAACAGGTCGCGTAAGTGAAATACCTGCGGCATGAATGCCGAATCACTAATTTGCGGTTTTAATCTTCAATTTTTGTAAATGAACTTAAATGAAATATTCTCAACTCAAACAAGCTTTCGTTTTCTGAATTAATTTTCTACTACTGAGGCTTCATGAATAATACAAAATATCATTTATTAACGCTAGATGGGCACTGTGGGATCTGAGATACCCAAGATATATATATATATATATATATATATATATATTGGAATGCAAGAATGGGAGTTTTATTTTGTATATTTACACAACTTTACCATTCGGTCAATTTTTCTCTTAAAATCATCTGCCACATGGACAATTTTGACTTTATCATTTTCAATCTTACCGTATGAAAATGAGAATATGTTTTGAATATATCTAGCAAGTTTTAACTTGTTCTGGCTACTATAACTTATGTTATGACTCAATATCTACAGAACTACTTGAAATAGTATCAGTATGACTCAAAATTATCTGCCATATAGACAATTTTGACTTTATCATTTTCCTCTTGTTTTGAATATATCTAGCAAGTTTTAACTTGTTCTGATGACTATTAATCATGTTATGCCTTAATATCTACGGATAACTACTCGAATTAATATCAGTATGACTCAAAAACATCTGCCACATAAACAATTTTGACTTTATCATTTTCAAACTTACAGTATAAAAATAAGAATATATTTAGAATATATCTAGCAAGTTTTAACTTGTTCTCACTACTGTATCTCATGTTATGACTTAATATCTACGGATAACTACTTGAAATAATATCAATATGACTCAAAATTATCTGCCACATAAACAATGTTGATTTAATCATTTTCAAACTTACAGTATGAAAATGAGAATATGTTTTGAATATATCTAGCAAATTTTATCTTGTTCTGGCTACTATATCTCATGTTATGACTCAATATCTACGGATAACTGCATTAAATAATATCAGTATGACTCAAAATCATCTGCCACATAAACAAATTTAACTTTATCATTTTCAAACTTACAGTATGAAAATAAGAATATGTTTTAAATACAGCTAGCAAGTTTTGACTTGTTCTGACTACTATAATTCAGGTTATGATTTAATATCTACTGATGACTACTTGAAATAATATCAGTATAACTTAAAATCGTCTACCACATAGAAAATGTTGACGTTATCACTTTCAAACTTACAATATGAAAATAAGAATATGTTTTGAATATATCTAGTAAGTTTTAACATGTTCTGAATGTTATAACTCATGTTATGACTTAATATCTACCGATAACTACTTGAAATAATATCAGTATGACTCAAAATTTATTGCCACATAGACAATTTTGTCTTTATCATTTTCAAACTTATAATATGAAAATAAGAATATATTTTGAATATAGCTAGCAAGTTTTAACTTGCTCTGATGACTATAACTCATGTTATGACTTAATATCTACGCATAATTATTTGAAATAATATCAGTATGACCCAAAATCATCTGCCACATAGACAATTTTGACTTTATAATTTTTACACTTGCAATATGAAAATAAGAATATGTTTTGAATATATCTAGCAAGTTTTAACTTGTTCTGACTACTATAACTCATGTTATGACTTATTATCTACAGATAACTACTTGAAATACTATCAGTATGATACAAAATCATCTGCCATATAGACAATTTTTACTTTATCATTTTCAAGCTTACAATATGAAAATAAGAATATGTTTTGAACATATCTAGTAAGTTTTAACTTGTTCTGATAACTATAACTCATGTTGTGACTCAATATCTACGGATAACTACTTGAAATAATATTAGTATGACCCAATATCATCTGCCACATATACAATTTTGACTTTATCATTTTCAAACTTCAAACAGTATAAAAATGAGGATATGTTTTGAATATACCTAGCAAGTTTTAACTTGTTCTGATAACTATAACTCATGTTATGACTTAATATCTACAGATAACTACTGTCATGTATGTCAGTATGACTCAAATTCTTTTAGGGGGATATATTATAAAGTGGACGGAAAAGCTACCGGACGATAGCCGAATATAAATTGTTTTTTTCTCTATTATAAAGTTGCCCTTTCAAAAACTGTACTTCATCCAGTTTCAATTTTTTGTTGAGGATCTATCAATATCCTAAAAAAATGCAGAGGCTACCGCTTAATTCGTCTTATATGCTAAAGACGTTCCTTCGCGCAATTCACGCCTGCATAAAACAAAAATGAGAAATCGACTTGGACGACACACAATTCGGCTTCAGAAAATAACAATAATTTACAAATAAATTTGTTATTTCAATAATAAAAACACTCTCCTCCATTAACATCAATAATAATAAAACATTTAAATACCACTCACTTTCCGTTTGGATTTGATTGCCTCCTGCTGCCTTTGCGTCTTCTCCCCAATTGACTGTGATCCCCAGAGGACTCGACGAAGGTGGTAAATAGAAAAGTTACAGAGCAATCATTTACTATTAATTGTATGTCCATTAATTTGATTAGTTTCCAAATTACCTATAGAATAATATCAAATCATTAAAGACTAGTAAAATAAGTTTGATTTTCTGAGATCCCTGTACATTAGCAGTAATTCTAAATAAGTGTGCCCGTTCAGGGCTAAACATATTTACGGTTTGTTGTGACAAGTGTTTGGAATAATTAGTTCATAAATTAATGAATCGGAATGAGCATTCGCTGATGATGTCGTAGTGATAGCAGAAAATGAAGCTAATCTGTAGTACAACCTGAGTGTATGGAACAAATATCTAGAAAAGTATAATATGAAAATGAATTATAACAAAACAAAAGTGATGGTAATAGGAAACCGGAAAGAATACATAAATATAAAGATAGAACAACACAAAATAGAGCAAGTAGAACAATTCAAATATCTAGGAGTAGCACTGAGGGAAAAATGGAAGGTGAACTTAGTAATAGAATTAACATACCACGCATTATGCAATATACTGATTAACAAAGTACTAATTTAAAGCACTGATTATACAATAACAATAAGAACTCATTACACTTATTCTAACGCACTTCGAGCCAATAGTGAACCTTTCTCGAGTGAAACGGTTCAAGCCAACTTATCATATGCGTTCTTCGTAAAGAACTCCTCGCACCCCCGTTAACTAGTTCCGTTCACATCGCCCCTTGGCAATGCGTACTCAAGGCAAGGTCACATTCCTTTAAATTGTCACCAATTGGCTGCTGCAGCACTAATCAAACGCTGCGTAAAGCACCCTTGTAAACTCTAGACATAATAATATAGTGTATTAATGCATCTTACATGGTCAATAATACTATCGGTATTCTAAAATATTGTCAATATTACTTTAATAAATATCGGAGCGAGTGAATTATAAGCAGTGCGATGTATTAATCAGATGTATCACATATCGTAATGTTTTATTATATATTACGGTTAAATTCCTCATAAAATCTTTTCAAAGCATCAACATTGATCATGCGCCGGCATATTTTATTATTACTTAACACCAACAACAAACCGTAAATATAATTTTAATAAGACGCGCTAGAAATTATATCTTGTATTATTCATGAAGCCTCAGCAGCACAAAATTAATTCAGTACGCAAACAATGAATCAGCTCGTTTGAGTTTGAATGAGTATATTTGATTTAAGTTCAATTACAAAAATTAAAGATTAAAAACGCAAATTAGTTATTCGTTATTCATGCCGTAGGTATTGATTGATTGTGTGGAATACTGAGGTTAATCCGAATAATAGATTGGTTAAAACAAATACTGCCAGTACTAGGAACAACAGTATTATTTACCGCCCAATTTATTTCAATTCAATTACAGTACAATTCAAAAATACATGTATAATATATAATGTACTATTATATATGTATTGCATCATTTCTATTCTACATATACAATTTAAACGTATGTTGGATTTAAAATAGTTTTATATTACTTTCGTAAACTTTATGCGAGATTACAAATGTTTTAGATGAGGAAACCGTATCAGTGGCAACCGGAAATAGTTTCCACGCAGGTGGCGTTCATTGGCGACGTTGTGATTGCCGCAATACCCGGCGAATTCACCACAATGTCTGGTCGCCGCATGAAAAATATTATTAAAGAAACGGTGCTTGAAAACGGTGGCGCCGAGTCGACGAAAGTTATTATTGCAGGGCTGTGTAATGTCTATAGTGATTATATTACGACTCCGGAGGAATACCAGGTAATACTCTTGTGTGTGTGTGCATATATATATATATATATATATATATATATATATATATATATATATATATATATAAATGATAGTCCTATTCGTATTATTACAGGAATATCTAATTACAATAAATTTAACCATTTCTATTTAAAGGATAAATAAAACGATTTTTTACTTTGTTTTTTTTATCACACTACAGTTACACTTTGTAACTAGTTTCGTCTAAGCACTAGCCATTTTCGAGCTCTCAGATGATTCGCATCATCGGAGGGGCTCGAAAATGGCTACTACTACATGCAGCATAAAGAATAGCTGTTGTGACACGAGATTCCGTGTTAATTACTTAATTAATATTAATTCAAACTTGAGACCTAAATGTATATACAAACCTTTACCAGCCAGATTTGTATAATAATAATAATAATAATAATAAAGTGTCTTTATTTTTTTTTCAATTACAATTTCAAAAGTTTGACATTAGAACAATACAACATTAAAAGGAAAACAGCATACAAACCTTTACCAGTCAGGTTTGTATAATAATAATAAAGTGTCTTTATTTCCTTTTCAATTACAATTTCAAAACAGTTTGACAATAGAACAATACAACATTGAAAAAGAAAACGGCATAACTATTATTATTAAGTGTAAGTTATTATTGGGAGACAGCGAGGGCAGTAAAAAACTCCTTTTATAATATAATAATATCAATATATTTCGCTCGTTTAATTTCGAGCATCATCAGGATAATCTACAATAGTAGATATTATATTATTATTAAACTATACAAACAATTTTTAATGAATAGATAAGAGTAGGTAATATAAAAATTAATTGTATATATTATTTTACTAGATGCAACGTTATGAAGCAGCTTCGACAATATTCGGCCCTTACACCCTCCCAATACACCTCAACCAGTTCAGTATGCTAACAGAAGCGATATTAAATGTGCGTACAAAAAAAAAATCATATTACATGCTAACCCTAAACGACAAAATCATTACAGGATGTAGACATAGGCCCCGGCCCAACTCCTCCCGACTTTTCATCATCAGTCATATCGTTTATAGCACCTGTTCTGCTAGACTTGCCCGAATTCGGCAGGTCATTCGGTGACTGCGTGCAGCAGCCTGACGGGCATATCAGATCGGGCCAGATGGCGGTAGCGAAATTCGTAAGTGATTAAGTTTATAATGTGATGAATGTTAAAGAATATTAATCCTAATTAGGTTTCCGGACACCCCCGAAATGATATCAAACAAGGGGGCTCGTACTTGTTGGTGGAAAAAGAGGAGCGGGGTAATTGGACAGTTGTAGCAACAGATGCTTCATGGGAAACTAAGTGAGTATAATAAAATAATAATAAATTATTTAGTTCATCATGAATTATAACACTAGTAATTAGTGATATTCAAGTATATCGCACACTGAGATGAGTGTCGTAACTTCTAAATATAATTAGAGATAAATGCATTTTAATAATTGCAGTAGTTTTACCATTAAGTAATAATATCTATTTTTTTTATATAATAATTTGGTTTATTTTAAAAGCAATAACTTTAAAATATATATGGGAGCAACACTTGTCATCGCATAGTGCAATATAAGATAATGAAATATCTTCCCTATTTACCACCAAACCACGGTGATATTTGAAGTTAAGGATGCCCTCATTCGCGCTTTCACCATCGGTTTTACATATATCGCATGCTTTTTAATAAGATTCCTGTAAATATAAACATAATTTGGAGTATTTCTATATAATGATGTGGTATATTTGTCTGGCTGCTTGGGTTAAAAAATATTAGTAACAAAGAAGTTGAACTAATTAATCAATGTATGCAAATAGCTATGCGAATAGTGACAAAATAATTAAACAATTTTTATAGAGTAAATATTTTAATACAAAATTTAGTTTCTTCAAAGTAACACCAAAGACACCAGCCTGATCATCCCTGTCTTTACAATCCTTTTTATATAGAAATATCAATTTATTGACAGAAAAATCTAAGATATTGGAAAATTATAATGCAATACGGATTTTACTTTATATATATATATATATATATATATATATATATATATATATATATGTATAATATTATATATATATATATATATATATATATATATTATTTTTTTAATGATCATTTAGCCAACTACTATGTATTATTATTTATATACCAAGTAGTATATATATTATTTACGTTACAATTTAATATATACACTAGACTAGACTATAAATAAACACACCACCCATGGATAAATAGACCCAAATTACTTACGGAAAACAGTCTATTTATACCGGACTCCAACCGGTAACAGTATGAACGCAATGGCTTCAGACCGTCGCCTTAGACCACCTATATAAATATTTCTGCCATACATACTTCATATCACCAGGGTTTCATATAGTGTGGACCTAGAAATAAACTGCAACAATCGAACGTGAAGAACCACTTAGGAATTACTAACGTTTCTGTGTCATTGCCGAGTAGAAAAACACATTTTTTCTGTATGAAGATTGCTACTGCCAGACTATGTTTACGCGTTTATCTATAAATCAGTCAATGTTCACAAATAATATTTTATTTATTATACAGAAGGGCCATATGCGCTTAATATACACTTTATATATCTAGCATAAATCGCCCAGTAACGGTCTGAAAAATAAATGGAAATGGCAGATATAATATAAAGGGTCATCAAAAATATCAGCTATGATTTACAGCGTGATCTAACTATTATACATAATGAATAATTTTATGACGTAGGTCTTCGGTTTTAGGTCCATCGCCCGTGTATTAGTGTATGTGTATGTAAGTGTTAGGACTTGCTACTTCAAAAAATTGCCCCCGAGTTTTCTAAAGGTTGATAAAAATAAAGATTATTAGTCAACAAGTTATAATTGTATGAAAAATTGCAGTAGTCCAAACAGGGACTTGTTTATACTTAAATGAGTATTATAAAAAAATCTATCTTTATTGTTATCACCCTTTAAAAAAATCGGGGATGATTTTCTGAAGTAACAAATCCTAACACTTGCATACACATGCACTAATACACGGCTGGAGGACCCGAAGGTCGATAACCAGTTATATAATTGTAACAAATAGAGTAACTACTATTTATCAACCCTTTTCTGCTTGTGGTGCATTGTCATAGGGTTGGGGCGGTTTATCACATACCTGTTATACACCCGAAACAAATAAATAAATAAAACAAATAAAAAGAGAAATTCAGAGGAGTGTAATCACCGGGTATTTATATTTATTTTATTTGAACTCGTAGTACTAAACGGAGTACAACTACAGTCCAGTAGGCAAGTACATTCTACCTACAAAATTCCGAACTTAATGAAATTTTAGGATTTTATTTTTATGTTCGAAATTGGTGTGGGGTGTGGAATATGAGTTTTGTACTTCGAAGGACCTGTGGAAACTTACGGTGTCCAAAAAAAGCTTCGATATTTTTTTAGTTTTTTGCTTATATCTTCTAAACCATAGGGTTTTCGAGGAATATGTAAAACAAATCATACATACAGTTGCAGAGCATTAAATTTCCTTTGTATTTCATTAATCAATTTATTTTTGTATCCAATACTTACCATTTCCGAGGAAAATGTCTATAAATAAAGTTGTATAGCATTAAATTTCCTTTGTTTTTCATTGGTCAATGTTACTTTTTTCCAATTCTTACCATTTTCAAGAAAAATGTCTATAAACTAAGTTGTAGAGCATTAAATTTCCTTTGCATTTCATTGTTCAATGATGTTTCTGTATCCAATACTTACTATTTTCGAGGAAAATCTCTATAAAAAAAGTTATACAGCATTAAATTTCCTTTGTTTTTCATTGGTCAATGTTATTTTTGTATCCAATACTTAGCATTTCCGAGGAAAATATCTATAAACAATGTTGTATAGCATTAAATTTCTTTTGTATTTGATTGTTCAATGTTATTTCTGTATCTAATACTTACCATTTTCGAGGAAAATTTCTATAAAAAAAGTTATAGAGCATTAAATATCCTTTGTTTTTCATTGGTGAATGTTATTTTTTCATCAAATTTTTACCATTTTCGAGGAAAATAAATACAAAGTTGTATAACATTAAATTTCCTTTGTTTTTCATTGGTCAATGTTACTTTTTATCCAATACTTACCATTTTCAAGGAAAATGTCTATAAACAAAGTTGTAGAACATTAAATTTCCTTTACATTTCAGTGTTCAATGATATTTCTGTATCCAATACTTACTATTTTCGAGGAAAATTTCTATAAAAAAAGTTATAGAGCCTTAAATTTCCTTTGTTTTTCATTGGTCAATGTTACTTTTTTATCCAATACATACCATTTTCAAGGAAAATGTCTATAAACAAAGTTGTAGATCATTAAATTTCCTTTGCATTTCATTGTTCAATGATATTTCTGTATCCAATACTTACTATTTTCGAGGAAAATTTCTATAAAAAAAGTTATAGAGCCTTAAATTTCCTTTGTTTTTCATTGGTCAATGTTACTTTTTTATCCAATACTTACCATTTTCAAGGAAAATGTCTATAAACAAAGTTGTAGATCATTAAATTTCCTTTGCATTTCATTGTTCAATGATATTTCTGTATCCAATACTTACTATTTTCGAGGAAAATTTCTATAAAAAAAGTTATAGAGCCTTAAATTTCCTTTGTTTTTCATTGGTCAATGTTACTTTTTTATCCAATACATACCATTTTCAAGGAAAATGTCTATAAACAAAGTTGTAGATCATTAAATTTCCTTTGCATTTCATTGTTCAATGACATTTCTGTATCCAATACTTACTATTTTCGAGGAAAATTTCTATAAAAAAAGTTATAGAGCCTTAAATTTCCTTTGTTTTTCATTGGTCAATGTTACTTTTTTATCCAATACTTACCATTTTCAAGGAAAATGTCTATAAACAAAGTTGTAGAGCATTAAATTTCCTTTGCATTTCATTGTTCAATGATATTTCTGTATCCAATACTTACTATTTTCGAGGAAAATTTCTATAAAAAAAGTTATAGAGCCTTAAATTTCCTTTGTTTTTCATTGGTCAATGTTACTTTTTTATCCAATACATACCATTTTCAAGGAAAATGTCTATAAACAAAGTTGTAGATCATTAAATTTCCTTTGCATTTCATTGTTCAATGACATTTCTGTATCCAATACTTACTATTTTCGAGGAAAATTTCTATAAAAAAAGTTATAGAGCCTTAAATTTCCTTTGTTTTTCATTGGTCAATGTTACTTTTTTATCCAATACTTACCATTTTCAAGGAAAATGTCTATAAACAAAGTTGTAGAGCATTAAATTTCCTTTGCAATTCATTGTTCAATGATATTTCTGTATCCAATACTTACTATTTTCGAGGAAAATTTCTATAAAAAAAGTTATAGAGCCTTAAATTTCCTTTGTTTTTCATTGGTCAATGTTACTTTTTTATCCAATACATACCATTTTCAAGGAAAATGTCTATAAACAAAGTTGTAGATCATTAAATTTCCTTTGCATTTCATTGTTCAATGACATTTCTGTATCCAATACTTACTATTTTCGAGGAAAATTTCTATAAAAAAAGTTATAGAGCCTTAAATTTCCTTTGTTTTTCATTGGTCAATGTTACTTTTTTATCCAATACTTACCATTTTCAAGGAAAATGTCTATAAACAAAGTTGTAGAGCATTAAATTTCCTTTGCATTTCATTGTTCAATGATATTTCTGTATCCAATACTTACTATTTTCGAGGAAAATTTCTATAAAAAAAGTTATAGAGCCTTAAATTTCCTTTGTTTTTCATTGGTCAATGTTACTTTTTTATCCAATACATACCATTTTCAAGGAAAATGTCTATAAACAAAGTTGTAGATCATTAAATTTCCTTTGCATTTCATTGTTCAATGATATTTCTGTATCCAATACTTACTATTTTCGAGGAAAATTTCTATAAAAAAAGTTATAGAGCCTTAAATTTCCTTTGTTTTTCATTGGTCAATGTTACTTTTTTATCCAATACTTACCATTTTCAAGGAAAATGTCTATAAACAAAGTTGTAGATCATTAAATTTCCTTTGCATTTCATTGTTCAATGATATTTCTGTATCCAATACTTACTATTTTCGAGGAAAATTTCTATAAAAAAAGTTATAGAGCCTTAAATTTCCTTTGTTTTTCATTGGTCAATGTTACTTTTTTATCCAATACATACCATTTTCAAGGAAAATGTCTATAAACAAAGTTGTAGATCATTAAATTTCCTTTGCATTTCATTGTTCAATGACATTTCTGTATCCAATACTTACTATTTTCGAGGAAAATTTCTATAAAAAAAGTTATAGAGCCTTAAATTTCCTTTGTTTTTCATTGGTCAATGTTACTTTTTTATCCAATACTTACCATTTTCAAGGAAAATGTCTATAAACAAAGTTGTAGAGCATTAAATTTCCTTTGCAATTCATTGTTCAATGATATTTCTGTATCCAATACTTACTATTTTCGAGGAAAATTTCTATAAAAAAAGTTATAGAGCCTTAAATTTCCTTTGTTTTTCATTGGTCAATGTTACTTTTTTATCCAATACATACCATTTTCAAGGAAAATGTCTATAAACAAAGTTGTAGATCATTAAATTTCCTTTGCATTTCATTGTTCAATGACATTTCTGTATCCAATACTTACTATTTTCGAGGAAAATTTCTATAAAAAAAGTTATAGAGCCTTAAATTTCCTTTGTTTTTCATTGGTCAATGTTACTTTTTTATCCAATACTTACCATTTTCAAGGAAAATGTCTATAAACAAAGTTGTAGAGCATTAAATTTCCTTTGCAATTCATTGTTCAATGATATTTCTGTATCCAATACTTACTATTTTCGAGGAAAATTTCTATAAAAAAAGTTATAGAGCCTTAAATTTCCTTTGTTTTTCATTGGTCAATGTTACTTTTTTATCCAATACATACCATTTTCAAGGAAAATGTCTATAAACAAAGTTGTAGATCATTAAATTTCCTTTGCATTTCATTGTTCAATGATATTTCTGTATCCAATACTTACTATTTTCGAGGAAAATTTCTATAAAAAAAGTTATAGAGCCTTAAATTTCCTTTGTTTTTCATTGGTCAATGTTACTTTTTTATCCAATACTTACCATTTTCAAGGAAAATGTCTATAAACAAAGTTGTAGAGCATTAAATTTCCTTTGCAATTCATTGTTCAATGATATTTCTGTATCCAATACTTACTATTTTCGAGGAAAATTTCTATAAAAAAAGTTATAGAGCCTTAAATTTCCTTTGTTTTTCATTGGTCAATGTTACTTTTTTATCCAATACATACCATTTTCAAGGAAAATGTCTATAAACAAAGTTGTAGATCATTAAATTTCCTTTGCATTTCATTGTTCAATGACATTTCTGTATCCAATACTTACTATTTTCGAGGAAAATTTCTATAAAAAAAGTTATAGAGCCTTAAATTTCCTTTGTTTTTCATTGGTCAATGTTACTTTTTTATCCAATACTTACCATTTTCAAGGAAAATGTCTATAAACAAAGTTGTAGAGCATTAAATTTCCTTTGCAATTCATTGTTCAATGATATTTCTGTATCCAATACTTACTATTTTCGAGGAAAATTTCTATAAAAAAAGTTATAGAGCCTTAAATTTCCTTTGTTTTTCATTGGTCAATGTTACTTTTTTATCCAATACATACCATTTTCAAGGAAAATGTCTATAAACAAAGTTGTAGATCATTAAATTTCCTTTGCATTTCATTGTTCAATGACATTTCTGTATCCAATACTTACTATTTTCGAGGAAAATTTCTATAAAAAAAGTTATAGAGCCTTAAATTTCCTTTGTTTTTCATTGGTCAATGTTACTTTTTTATCCAATACTTACCATTTTCAAGGAAAATGTCTATAAACAAAGTTGTAGAGCATTAAATTTCCTTTGCAATTCATTGTTCAATGATATTTCTGTATCCAATACTTACTATTTTCGAGGAAAATTTCTATAAAAAAAGTTATAGAGCCTTAAATTTCCTTTGTTTTTCATTGGTCAATGTTACTTTTTTATCCAATACATACCATTTTCAAGGAAAATGTCTATAAACAAAGTTGTAGATCATTAAATTTCCTTTGCATTTCATTGTTCAATGACATTTCTGTATCCAATACTTACTATTTTCGAGGAAAATTTCTATAAAAAAAGTTATAGAGCCTTAAATTTCCTTTGTTTTTCATTGGTCAATGTTACTTTTTTATCCAATACTTACCATTTTCAAGGAAAATGTCTATAAACAAAGTTGTAGAGCATTAAATTTCCTTTGCATTTCATTGTTCAATGATATTTCTGTATCCAATACTTACTATTTTCGAGGAAAATTTCTATAAAAAAAGTTATAGAGCCTTAAATTTCCTTTGTTTTTCATTGGTCAATGTTACTTTTTTATCCAATACATACCATTTTCAAGGAAAATGTCTATAAACAAAGTTGTAGATCATTAAATTTCCTTTGCATTTCATTGTTCAATGACATTTCTGTATCTAATACTTACTATTTTCGAGGAAAATTTCTATAAAAAAAGTTATAGAGCCTTAAATTTCCTTTGTTTTTCATTGGTCAATGTTACTTTTTTATCCAATACTTACCATTTTCAAGGAAAATGTCTATAAACAAAGTTGTAGAGCATTAAATTTCCTTTGCATTTCATTGTTCAATGATATTTCTGTATCCAATACTTACTATTTTCGAGGAAAATTTTTATAAAAAAAGTTATAGAGCCTTAAATTTCCTTTGTTTTTCATTGGTCAATGTTACTTTTTTATCCAATACTTACCATTTTCAAGGAAAACGTCTATAAACAAAGTTGTAGAGCATTAAATTTCCTTTGCATTTCATTGTTCAATGATATTTCTGTATCCAATATTTACTATTTTCGAGGAAAATTTCTATAAAAAAAGTTATAGAGCCTTAAATTTCCTTTGTTTTTCATTGGTCAATGTTACTTTTTTATCCAATACTTACCATTTTCAAGGAAAATGTCTATAAACAAAGTTGTAGAGCATTAAATTTCCTTTGCATTTCATTGTTCAATGATATTTCTGTATCCAATACTTACTATTTTCGAGGAAAATTTTTATAAAAAAAGTTATAGAGCCTTAAATTTCCTTTGTTTTTCATTGGTCAATGTTACTTTTTTATCCAATACTTACCATTTTCAAGGAAAACGTCTATAAACAAAGTTGTAGAGCATTAAATTTCCTTTGCATTTCATTGTTCAATGATATTTCTGTATCCAATATTTACTATTTTCGAGGAAAATTTCTATAAAAAAAGTTATAGAGCCTTAAATTTCCTTTGTTTTTCATTGGTCAATGTTACTTTTTTATCCAATACTTACCATTTTCAAGGAAAATGTCTATAAACAAAGTTGTAGAGCATTAAATTTCCTTTGCATTTCATTGTTCAATGATATTTCTGTATCCAATACTTACTATTTTCGAGGAAAATTTCTATAAAAAAAGTTATAGAGCCTTAAATTTCCTTTGTTTTTCATTGGTCAATGTTACTTTTTTATCCAATACTTACCATTTTCAAGGAAAATGTCTATAAACAAAGTTGTAGAGCATTAAATTTCCTTTGCATTTCATTGTTCAATGATATTTCTGTATCCAATACTTACTATTTTCGAGGAAAATTTTTATAAAAAAAGTTATAGAGCCTTAAATTTCCTTTGTTTTTCATTGGTCAATGTTACTTTTTTATCCAATACTTACCATTTTCAAGGAAAACGTCTATAAACAAAGTTGTAGAGCATTAAATTTCCTTTGCATTTCATTGTTCAATGATATTTCTGTATCCAATATTTACTATTTTCGAGGAAAATTTCTATAAAAAAAGTTATAGAGCCTTAAATTTCCTTTGTTTTTCATTGGTCAATGTTACTTTTTTATCCAATACTTACCATTTTCAAGGAAAATGTCTATAAACAAAGTTGTAGAGCATTAAATTTCCTTTGCATTTCATTGTTCAATGATATTTCTGTATCCAATACTTACTATTTTCGAGGAACATTTCTATAAAAAAAGTTATAGAGCATTCAATTTCCTTTGTTTTTTATTGGTCAATGTTATTTTTGTATCTAATACTTACCATTTCCGAGGAAAATAACTATAAACAAAGTTGTATAGCATTAAATTTCTTTTGTCTTTGACTGTTCAATGTTATTTCTGTATCCAATACTTACCATTTTCGAGGAAAATTTCTATAAAAAAAGCTATAGAGCATTAAATTTCCTTTGTTTTTCATTGGTGAATGTTAATTTTTCATCCAATACTTACCATTTTGGAGGAAAATGTGTATAAAAAAGTTGTATAACATTAAATTTCCTTTGATTTTTATTTTATCCAATACTAACCGAAATACAGCAGTTCTCAACTATAGCTATTCATGGCTGGCATAAGGACTTGCTCTATGGCCATGTCCAACCAAATGCCTGACCAGAATTTATCTGTTCGGCGAATACTGTAGTACCCCTTGGTGGTGAACTTTTTATATTCTTCATGATCCATCATTTCTTTTAATTTGACAATATCTTAGTAGTACAAGTATGCACTCTTGGCGTAGTTGAAATGGCCCGCTGTATGAAAGTATGGTATCATTTCTCTGACTGAGTCAAGATGTATGTTCTATTTTCCGACGCGTTCGGTTCGGATAAATTTCTTCACAAGTGCACACATGCGAAAATATTGGATCTACAGCGCAGTTGTTTGCCCTCTATCCTCAATTTTCTTCAGCACTTGTGCATATTTAGTAGCCATGGTGAGTTCTTTCTACCCCAGGGACTTCAGCCGGGAAGGACTCTCAAATTGAATTTTGTTTTCAAAGAAATTTCTCGAAAAACGCCGGAATTTTACCAGATTTATTAAAATAGAATGGATCGCGAGGGTAAAACCGAATGATTTCCTTGACTTGAGGATAGAAAAGCCTATACTCGACGGCCTGTCGTTATATTGTGCTGCCGCCCCCCCAGAATATGTTTACTTGAAGGATGCTGTCTGGAAAGTTCCGCCAGATTTCATCATCGCTTGTTTCTTACAAAAAGACCAAAACTGGCAAAATTGTCCAGTGAATTAATGCTCAAAAGAACGGTCCACTATTTCCAAGATATAATCCCAAAAATGGGATCTTCTCCTCCCCTCCCACACCTTATAGTCACCTCCCAGGGGCGGTGACTTTTAGTATGTTTACCCACTAACTACTCCTAACAAAGTCCTGAAGTCAAAATATCTCGCATATTTCATGCAGTCTACTATATATTTATTGACTGGACAAAAACAGCTAACTTGGTGACGTGGCTTGTGGGGGTGAACTGAAGGCAGTGGAGCGGGAGTTATATATATATATACATATATATATATATATATATATATATATATATATATATATATATATATATATATATATACTACTAGGCCACCGAATTGGTTTGAAAATTTTATTTTAATAGAATAGTATTCAACTCTAATATCAACTATATATATATTTTTTATATAAAGGTTTAGATGGAGACGAACATATTTTGCATCAAGCGAAGTGACAATCGAGTGGAGTGTGACCGAGAAAGTACAACCAGGTAACTATAGGATTCGTCATTTTGGGCATTCGAAGTCACTATGGGGCCCTCTATCGCCATATGAAGGACAGTCCACAGTCTTCAAAGTAGTAGTTTAATTATCTGTGATTTTAGTAACTTGCCTATAATAAAATAAATAATTATGTTTTATTTTGTTTCTATATATTACCCATCTTTATGAAATAAGTGGAAAAATAACAAGTTGGAGTTCAAAAAGGGCCCCAACCAATTAGGAATTACATTCATTATATAAAGAAAACGTTACATCGTAATACTGTGTCAAACTAGAATGTATTACATTTAAATTACATAGGTAGTGAATTTACATTACGATTTGCCCGATAAATCGGTTTCAAGCTTATAATCCAATTGAATTTCAGTATTGCATAAACCGATTCTTATTTTAGCTACAAATCTGCATACACGACTATATTATCGAGTGTATATTATAATATAATTCCATTGCCAATATACGTAATTATTACACACATATAAATTTGCTGGGCAATAATCGTATATATATATATATATATATATATATATATATATATATATATATATATATATATAAATAATAGTTTATATCGAATTATATATTAATGTGCAGTTGAAATTAATGCAATGCAAATTGTATAATAAACCCTGCAATGTGTAATGGTACATACATTTTGTAATCACACAATTTTTATGGCTTTTATGAATGATTTTATGTAAAATGTATATAATGATATACTTTGTAATATTATATATTTCACTAAAATTTTAATAATAAACTAGAAAAGCAAATTGTATACAATATCAAATTTTTCATTTAAAAAAAAATTCAATATCAACAACCATTTTTATAGCGTTGTACGCCTTCTTCAGTCGTCTCTATTCTCCCAGTCTCCATGATTCAGGTTTCTTTCAGTGATATGTACTTTCTAATCCCGTCTATACACGTTGTTTTTGTGTTTCCTTTTATTCTAATTAGTTTTGGTAGCCGCTTCTCACTCATCCTTTCCACATGGCTGTATCACTCCAGCTACTTCCTTTCTATTTCTTGGATTATATCGGTTTCGATTTCCATTATATCTGTTAAGTTAGTTAGTCTTATTTGGAACTTTGTTCAGTCTTGATTTTCCATCCGATCTACGCCATCCTGCTCATTTGCCATGTTACGCAACTATATAGCACAATGTTCTGTAGAAGCATACTATTTTTTTGCCATGTCTATTTTCTTCCTACACACACAAGCATACACACACACACACACACACACACATATATATATATATATATATATATATATATATATATATACATTTATAACACCGTGGACATGACAGGGATATCCCTTATGTCTTTTAAGAGTCAATTGAGGCATTACAATGCATAATCTGATTTGTATATATACATGTATGTTGTAAATACTAATAATAGCGTTAATAAATAAATAAATAAATAAATATATATATATATATATATATATATATATATATATATATAGATAACGGCGGAACGTGTACGATGGCTTGTCGCCTTAGCGGTCCGAGGCGACAAGCCGGGTGATGAATTATAAACATATAAATGTTTTGTATAAATAAATCAAATTATATCCAGCATATCTACCAATGAAATCATATACATTTGTATTATTCAATTAAGTTTTTTTTTCTACAGCAGTCACATGCATTGAAATTGATTGCAGTTGCAATGAAGCCTTTAGAAAGAAACGAGTTGATAATTTATGCCAATTAACAAAAAAAAACTTGTCACTACTATTTAATTGATCTGTATATCAATTACACTCATCCCAGCTCATTATTGTATGTTGTATTTTTTGTTGTTATTATTTTAATGAAATATAATGTTAACATTACAAACTGCATACACTCACTGAATTTTTGTATTGTTATCATTAGATATTTTAGAGTTACGTTACGTTACGTTTTACGTTATGTTACGAGTTTTACAGATCGTTTTTTACTATTGTAAAATACGATATATATATATATATATATATATATATATATATATATATATATATATATATATAATAAACACATCCTGATAAAAAATATTTTAAGTCTTTAACGTTGTATTGTTCTAGTGTCTAACTGTTTTGAAAATGTAATTGGAAATAAAGACACTTTATTATTATTATTATGATGATTATAATTATTATTATATTGTGTGGGTGTGCCAACCAAAAATCTCATAATTCAATAATTTTTTGGCGAACTAAGACTATGTCAAGGATGACACTAGTAAATATCATTCCATTGAGCATGAGTTCAAGGGCAATTTATAAACTAGTTTTAATTGAAATCAGTTATTATGTGGTAATTTTAAATAATAGTGCACATTCATTTACACACGTATACTGCAAGGATGTTTACGTTTATTATTTATGGGTATAATTTCTCTGAATGCCTTGCATGTTTTAACCAATTAATAATAAACTTATTTCTATTTATTTTCATATAATATGTCATTTTTGTAATAGAAAATAATGCAAGTTGTATTACATTTAAAGTATAATAATTGTATAAACAAATGAATCAATAATTAAATAAAAAAGAATTCAGTCTTATTATAATTAATTCTTTTTTATTGAATTATGGTACTCGTCGCCTTTAGTCTTATTCGATTTTTTTTACGAAAACAATGCTTTCCATATACAGCAGCGCTTATTTTAATTAAGACCAGACAGCATGGTCTTAATTAAAATAAGACTGAAGACGACCAGATCAATTTTACTTTCCGAATACTGCGCTGCTGTATATGGAAAACATTATTTTGTTTAAAAAAATCGAATTTCAGTTCACTATCCATCTCATGACCGTAATTGTGTCTCGATAACTCGTTTTGAAAACGCATATTTTGCACTGTATCCCGATAAACAAAAGAGATAAAGGGTTGTAGTTTGTTGCATTCACTTCAATTCGGTGGTTTCTATACGGGTGGCCACGGTAGAAAAAAACCACCACATTTAGGAAAATTAAGTGCACCCTGACACTAAACGAGTTACCGAGATATAGGTACAATCTGTATCCCGGTAACTCGTTTTGAAATCGCCTATTTTAAGCTGTATCTCGATAACTAAATGAGATAAAGGGAGGATTTAGTTTGTTTGAGCTCGGTGGTTTCTTTCTTTTTCATATATTTTAAAATTTCATGCCTCCACATAAACACGCACATACATACATTTTCAATAACTGTCTATGTTGATTATAATAGAATTTGCCCAATTGGTCCAAACAGCTTTGCTTCGGTCTGTCAACACACTTGAGTCATTGTTCGCCGAGTTATAATACTCAGGAGAGATAAAGTTTAAGCGTGCTGACAGGACACGAGCTGTGTTGACCTGGAAATAAAATACGATTCCATACACATTTTTTTTACCTGTGAAGTAAATAAACCGCCTTATTGTGCAATGGCTATTAAATATGTGTCCAAATGGTTTTCAAATTCAAACTAAGATGGCTTTAAAATTCATAACATCATGGCAAAAATCATAAACTAACCCCAACAAATATCTAGCTCTTACCGTTTTCACGCTATATCCACCAGCAAATTAGAAATTGATGAAATTACATGTGTTTTTCCGGTTTAAACTCGGTAGCATTTTTGTTTGTAATGCTAGAGAGATGATTTATGTGTCAAAATGTAGAGTATTTCTAGCCCAACAAATTGAGGCTTAGGCACTTTTCTCTAGCTCTTACAGTTTCCACGCTATATCGACCAGCAAATTAGAAATTGATGAAATTACATGTGTTTTTCCGGTTTAAACTCGGTAGCATTTTTATTTGAAATGCTAGAGAGATGATTTATGTGTCAAAATGTAGAGTATTTCTAGCCCAACAAATTGAGGCTTAGGCACTTTTCTCTAACTCTTACCGTTTTCACGCTATATCGACCAGCAAATTAGAAATTGATGAAATTATGTGTATTTTTTCGGTTTAAACTCGGTAGCATTTTTATTTGTAATGCTAGAAAGATGATTTATGTGTCAAAATGTAGAGTGTTTCTAGCTCAACAAATTGAGGCTTAGGCACTTTTCTCTAGCTCTTACCGTTTTCACGCTATATCTACCAGCAAATTAGAAATTGATGAAATTACATGTGTTTTTCCGGTTTAAACTCGGTAGCATTTTTATTTGAAATGCTAGAGAGATGATTTATGTGTCAAAATGTAGAGTATTTCTAGCCCAACAAATTGAGGCTTAGGCACTTTTCTCTAGCTCTTACAGTTTCCACGCTATATCGACCAGCAAATTAGAAATTGATGAAATTATATGTATTTTTTCGGTTTAAACTCGGTAGCATTTTTATTTGTAATGCTAGAAACATGATTTATGTGTCAAAATGTAGAGTATTTCTAGCCCAACAAATTGAGGCTTAGGCACTTTTCTCTAGCTCTTACCGTTTTCACGCTATATCTACCAGCAAATTAGAAATTGATGAAATTACATGTGTTTTTCCGGTTTAAACTCGGTAGCATTTTTATTTGAAATGCTAGAGAGATGATTTATGTGTCAAAATGTAGAGTATTTCTAGCCCAACAAATTGAGGCTTAGGCACTTTTCTCTAGCTCTTACCGTTTCCACGCTAAATCGACCAGCAAATTAGAAATTGATGAAATTACATGTGTTTTTCCGGTTTAAACTCGGTAGCATTTTTATTTGAAATGCTAGAGAGATGATTTATGTGTCAAAATGTAGAGTATTTCTAGCCCAACAAATTGAGGCTTAGGCACTTTTCTCTAACTCTTACAGTTTTCACGCTATATCGACCAGCTAATTAGAAATTGATGAAATTACATGTGTTTTTCCGGTTTAAACTCGGTAGCATTTTTATTTGTAATGCTAGAGAGATGATTTATGTGTCAAAATGTAGAGTATTTCTAGCCCAACAAATTGAGGCTTAGGCACTTTTCTCTAGCTCTTACCGTTTTCACGCTATATCGACCAGCAATTTAGAAATTGATGAAATTACATGTGTTTTTCCGGTTTAAGCTCGGTAGCATTTTTATTTGAAATGCTAGAGAGATGATTTATGTGTCAAAATGTAGAGTATTTCTAGCCCAACAAATTGAGGCTTAGGCACTTTTCTCTAGCTCTTACCGTTTTCACGCTATATCGACCAGCAATTTAGAAATTGATGAAATTACATGTGTTTTTCCGGTTTAAACTCGGTAGCATTTTTATTTGAAATGCTAGAGAGATGATTTATGTGTCAAAATGTAGAGTATTTCTAGCCCAACAAATTGAGGCTTAGGCACTTTTCTCTAGCTCTTACCGTTTTCACGCTATATCGACCAGCAATTTAGAAATTGATGAAATTACATGTGTTTTTCCGGTTTAAGCTCGGTAGCATTTTTATTTGAAATGCTAGAGAGATGATTTATGTGTCAAAATGTAGAGTATTTCTGGCCTAACAAATTGAGGCTTAGGCTCTTTTCTCTAGCTCTTACCGTTTTCACGCTACATCGACCAGCAAATTAGAAATTGATGAAATTATGTGTATTTTTTCGGTTTAAACTCGGTAGCATTTTTATTTGTAATGCTAGAAAGATGATTTATGTGTCAAAATGTAGAGTATTTCTAGCCCAACAAATTGAGGCTTAGGCACTTTTCTCTAGCTCTTACCGTTTTCACGCTATATCGACCAGCAATTTAGAAATTGATGAAATTACATGTGTTTTTCCGGTTTAAGCTCGGTAGCATTTTTATTTGAAATGCTAGAGAGATGATTTATGTGTCAAAATGTAGAGTATTTCTGGCCTAACAAATTGAGGCTTAGGCTCTTTTCTCTAGCTCTTACCGTTTTCACGCTACATCGACCAGCAAATTAGAAATTGATGAAATTATGTGTATTTTTTCGGTTTAAACTCGGTAGCATTTTTATTTGTAATGCTAGAAAGATGATTTATGTGTCAAAATGTAGAGTATTTCTAGCTCAACAAATTGAGGCTTAGGCACTTTTCTCTAGCTCTTACCGTTTTCACGCTATATCTACCAGCAAATTAGAAATTGATGAAATTACATGTGTTTTTCCGGTTTAAACTCGGTAGCATTTTTATTTGAAATGCTAGAGACATGATTTATGTGTCAAAATGTAGAGTATTTCTAGCCCAACAAATTGAGGCTTAAGCACTTTTCTCTAGCTCTTACCGTTTTCACGCTATATCGACCAGCAAATTAGAAATTGATGAAATTACATGTGTTTTTCCGGTTTAAACTCGGTAGCATTTTTATTTGAAATGCTAGCGAGATGATTTATGTGTCAAAATGTAGAGTATTTCTAGCCCAACAAATTGAGGCTTAGGCACTTTTCTCTAACTCTTACCGTTTTCACGCTATATCGACCAGCTAATTAGAAATTGATGAAATTACATGTGTTTTTCCGGTTTAAACTCGGTAGCATTTTTATTTGAAATGCTAGAGACATGATTTATGTGTCAAAATGTAGAGTATTTCTAGCCCAACAAATTGAGGCTTAGGCACTTTTCTCTAGCTCTTACCGTTTTCACGCTATATCGACCAGCAAATTAGAAATTGATGAAATTACATGTGTTTTTCCGGTTTAAACTCGGTAGCATTTTTATTTGAAATGCTAGCGAGATGATTTATGTGTCAAAATGTAGAGTATTTCTAGCCCAACAAATTGAGGCTTAGGCACTTTTCTCTAGCTCTTACCGTTTTCACGCTATATCGACCAGCAAATTAGAAATTGATGAAATTACATGTGTTTTTCCGGTTTAAACTCGGTAGCATTTTTGTTTGTAATGCTAGCGAGATGATTTATGTGTCAAAATGTAGAGTATTTCTAGCCCAACAAATTGAGGCTTAGGCACTTTTCTCTAGCTCTTACCGTTTTCACGCTATATCGACCAGCAAATTAGAAATTGATGAAATTACATGTGTTTTTCCGGTTTAAACTCGGTAGCATTTTTGTTTGTAATGCTAGCGAGATGATTTATGTGTCAAAATGTAGAGTATTTCTAGCCCAACAAATTGAGGCTTAGGCACTTTTCTCTAGCTCTTACCGTTTTCACGCTATATCGACCAGCAAATTAGAAATTGATGAAATTACATGTGTTTTTCCGGTTTAAACTCGGTAGCATTTTTGTTTGTAATACTAGAGGGATGGTTTATGTGTCAAAATGTAGAGTATTTCTGGCCTAACAAATTGAGGCTTAGGCACTTTTCTCTAGCTCTTACCGTTTTCACGCTATATCGACCAGCAAATTAGAAATTGATGAAATTGCATGTATTTTTCCGGTTTAAACTCAGTAGCATTTTTATTTGAAATGCTAGAGAGATGATTTATGTGTCAAAATGTAGAGTATTTCTAGCCCAACAAATTGAGGCTTAGGCACTTTTCTCTAGCTCTTACCGTTTTCACGCTATATCGACCAGCAAATTAGAAATTGATGAAATTACATGTGTTTTTCCGGTTTAAACTCGGTAGCATTTTTGTTTGTAATGCTAGCGAGATGATTTATGTGTCAAAATGTAGAGTATTTCTAGCCCAACAAATTGAGGCTTAGGCACTTTTCTCTAGCTCTTACCGTTTTCACGCTATATCGACCAGCAAATTAGAAATTGATGAAATTGCATGTGTTTTTCCGGTTTAAACTCAGTAGCATTTTTATTTGAAATGCTAGAGAGATGATTTATGTATCAAAATGTAGAGTATTTCTGGCCTAACAAATTGAGGCTTAGGCACTTTTCTCTAGCTCTTACCGTTTTCACGCTATATCGACCAGCAAATTAGAAATTGATGAAATTGCATGTGTTTTTCCGGTTTAAACTCAGTAGCATTTTTATTTGAAATGCTAGAGAGATGATTTATGTGTCAAAATGTAGAGTATTTCTGGCCTAACAAATTGAGGCTTAGGCACTTTTCTCTAGCTCTTACCGTTTTCACGCTATATCGACCAGCAAATTAGAAATTGATGAAATTACATGTGTTTTTCCGGTTTAAACTCGGTAGCATTTTTATTTGAAATGCTAGAGAGATGATTTATGTGTCAAAATGTAGAGTATTTCTGGCCTAACAAATTGAGGCTTAGGCACTTTTCTCTAGCTCTTACCGTTTTCACGCTATATCGACCAGCAAATTAGAAATTGATGAAATTACCTGTGTTTTTCCGGTTTAAACTCGGCAGCATTTTTATTTGAAATGCTAGAGAGATGATTTATATGTCAAAATGTAGAGTATTTCTAGCCCCACAAATTGAGGCTTAGGCACTTTTCTCTAGCTCTTACCGTTTTCACGCTATATCGACCAGCAAATTAGAAATTGATGAAATTACCTGTGTTTTTCCGGTTTAAACTCGGCAGCATTTTTATTTGAAATGCTAGAGAGATGATTTATATGTCAAAATGTAGAGTATTTCTAGCCCCACAAATTGAGGCTTAGGCACTTTTCTCTAGCTCTTACCGTTTTCACGCTATATCGACCAGCAAATTAGAAATTGATGAAATTGCATGTGTTTTTCCGGTTTAAACTCAGTAGCATTTTTATTTGAAATGCTAGAGAGATGATTTATGTGTCAAAATGTAGAGTATTTCTAGCCCAACAAATTGAGGCTTAGGCACTTTTCTCTAGCTCTTACCGTTTTCACGCTATATCGACTAGCAAATTAGAAATTCATGGAATTACATGTGTTTTTCCGGTTTAAACTCGGTAGCATTTTTGTTTGTAATGCTAGAGAGATGATTTATGTGTCAAAATGTAGAGCATTTCTAGCCCAACAAATTGAGGCTTAGGCACTTTTCTCTAGCTCTTACCGTTTTCACGCTATATCGACCAGCAAATTAGAAATTGATGAAATTACATGTGTTTTTCCGGTTTAAACTCGGTAGCATTTTTATTTGAAATGCTAGAGAGATGATTTATATGTCAAAATGTAGAGTATTTCTAGCCCCACAAATTGAGGCTTAGGCACTTTTCTCTAGCTCTTACCGTTTTCACGCTATATCGACCAGCAAATTAGAAATTGATGAAATTACATGTGTTTTTCCGGTTTAAACTCGGTAGCATTTTTATTTGAAATGCTAGAGAGATGATTTATGTGTCAAAATGTAGAGTATTTCTAGCCCAACAAATTGAGGCTTAGGCACTTTTCTCTAGCTCTTACCGTTTTCACGCTATATCGACCAGCAATTTAGAAATTGATGAAATTACATGTGTTTTTCCGGTTTAAACTCGGTAGCATTTTTATTTGAAATGCTAGAGAGATGATTTATGTGTCAAAATGTAGAGTATTTCTAGCCCAACAAATTGAGGCTTAGGCACTTTTCTCTAGCTCTTACCGTTTTCACGCTATATCGACCAGCAATTTAGAAATTGATGAAATTACATGTGTTTTTCCGGTTTAAGCTCGGTAGCATTTTTATTTGAAATGCTAGAGAGATGATTTATGTGTCAAAATGTAGAGTATTTCTGGCCTAACAAATTGAGGCTTAGGCTCTTTTCTCTAGCTCTTACCGTTTTCACGCTACATCGACCAGCAAATTAGAAATTGATGAAATTATGTGTATTTTTTCGGTTTAAACTCGGTAGCATTTTTATTTGTAATGCTAGAGAGATGATTTATGTGTCAAAATGTAGAGTATTTCTAGCCCAACAAATTGAGGCTTAGGCACTTTTCTCTAGCTCTTACCGTTTTCACGCTATATCGACCAGCAATTTAGAAATTGATGAAATTACATGTGTTTTTCCGGTTTAAGCTCGGTAGCATTTTTATTTGAAATGCTAGAGAGATGATTTATGTGTCAAAATGTAGAGTATTTCTAGCCCAA
Organism: Lordithon lunulatus; assembly: GCA_963942505.1. Lineage (NCBI taxonomy): Eukaryota > Metazoa > Arthropoda > Insecta > Coleoptera > Staphylinidae > Lordithon > Lordithon lunulatus. The sequence continues at coordinate 53,611,934 of OZ012672.1, read as the reverse complement.
CAAATTGAGGCTTAGGCACTTTTCTCTAGCTCTTACCGTTTTCACGCTATATCGACCAGCAATTTAGAAATTGATGAAATTACATGTGTTTTTCCGGTTTAAACTCGGTAGCATTTTTATTTGAAATGCTAGAGAGATGATTTATGTGTCAAAATGTAGAGTATTTCTAGCCCAACAAATTGAGGCTTAGGCACTTTTCTCTAGCTCTTACCGTTTTCACGCTATATCTACCAGCAAATTAGAAATTGATGAAATTACATGTGTTTTTCCGGTTTAAACTCGGTAGCATTTTTATTTGAAATGCTAGAGAGATGAATTATATGTCAAAATGTAGAGTATTTCTAGCCCAACAAATTTAGGCTTAGGCACTTTTCTCTAACTCTTACCGTTTTCACGCTATATCGACCAGCTAATTAGAAATTGATGAAATTACATGTGTTTTTCCGGTTTAAACTCGGTAGCATTTTTATTTGAAATGCTAGAGACATGATTTATGTGTCAAAATGTAGAGTATTTCTAGCCCAACAAATTGAGGCTTAAGCACTTTTCTCTAGCTCTTACCGTTTTCACGCTATATCGACCAGCAAATTAGAAATTGATGAAATTATATGTGTTTTTCCGGTTTAAACTCGGTAGCATTTTTATTTGAAATGCTAGCGAGATGATTTATGTGTCAAAATGTAGAGTATTTCTAGCCCAACAAATTGAGGCTTAGGCACTTTTCTCTAGCTCTTACCGTTTTCACGCTATATCTACCAGCAAATTAGAAATTGATGAAATTACATGTGTTTTTCCGGTTTAAACTCGGTAGCATTTTTATTTGAAATGCTAGAGACATGATTTATGTGTCAAAATGTAGAGTATTTCTAGCCCAACAAATTGAGGCTTAAGCACTTTTCTCTAGCTCTTACCGTTTTCACGCTATATCGACCAGCAAATTAGAAATTGATGAAATTATATGTGTTTTTCCGGTTTAAACTCGGTAGCATTTTTATTTGAAATGCTAGCGAGATGATTTATGTGTCAAAATGTAGAGTATTTCTAGCCCAACAAATTGAGGCTTAGGCACTTTTCTCTAGCTCTTACCGTTTTCACGCTATATCGACCAGCAAATTAGAAATTGATGAAATTACATGTGTTTTTCCGGTTTAAACTCGGTAGCATTTTTGTTTGTAATACTAGAGGGATGGTTTATGTGTCAAAATGTAGAGTATTTCTGGCCTAACAAATTGAGGCTTAGGCACTTTTCTCTAGCTCTTACCGTTTTCACGCTATATCGACCAGCAAATTAGAAATTGATGAAATTGCATGTATTTTTCCGGTTTAAACTCAGTAGCATTTTTATTTGAAATGCTAGAGAGATGATTTATGTATCAAAATGTAGAGTATTTCTGGCCTAACAAATTGAGGCTTAGGCACTTTTCTCTAGCTCTTACCGTTTTCACGCTATATCGACCAGCAAATTAGAAATTGATGAAATTGCATGTGTTTTTCCGGTTTAAACTCAGTAGCATTTTTATTTGAAATGCTAGAGAGATGATTTATGTATCAAAATGTAGAGTATTTCTGGCCTAACAAATTGAGGCTTAGGCACTTTTCTCTAGCTCTTACCGTTTTCACGCTATATCGACCAGCAAATTAGAAATTGATGAAATTGCATGTGTTTTTCCGGTTTAAACTCAGTAGCATTTTTATTTGAAATGCTAGAGAGATGATTTATGTGTCAAAATGTAGAGTATTTCTGGCCTAACAAATTGAGGCTTAGGCACTTTTCTCTAGCTCTTACCGTTTTCACGCTATATCGACCAGCAAATTAGAAATTGATGAAATTACATGTGTTTTTCCGGTTTAAACTCGGTAGCATTTTTATTTGAAATGCTAGAGAGATGATTTATGTGTCAAAATGTAGAGTATTTCTGGCCTAACAAATTGAGGCTTAGGCACTTTTCTCTAGCTCTTACCGTTTTCACGCTATATCGACCAGCAAATTAGAAATTGATGAAATTGCATGTATTTTTCCGGTTTAAACTCAGTAGCATTTTTATTTGAAATGCTAGAGAGATGATTTATGTATCAAAATGTAGAGTATTTCTGGCCTAACAAATTGAGGCTTAGGCACTTTTCTCTAGCTCTTACCGTTTTCACGCTATATCGACCAGCAAATTAGAAATTGATGAAATTGCATGTGTTTTTCCGGTTTAAACTCAGTAGCATTTTTATTTGAAATGCTAGAGAGATGATTTATGTGTCAAAATGTAGAGTATTTCTGGCCTAACAAATTGAGGCTTAGGCACTTTTCTCTAGCTCTTACCGTTTTCACGCTATATCGACCAGCAAATTAGAAATTGATGAAATTACCTGTGTTTTTCCGGTTTAAACTCGGCAGCATTTTTATTTGAAATGCTAGAGAGATGATTTATATGTCAAAATGTAGAGTATTTCTAGCCCCACAAATTGAGGCTTAGGCACTTTTCTCTAGCTCTTACCGTTTTCACGCTATATCGACCAGCAAATTAGAAATTGATGAAATTACCTGTGTTTTTCCGGTTTAAACTCGGCAGCATTTTTATTTGAAATGCTAGAGAGATGATTTATATGTCAAAATGTAGAGTATTTCTAGCCCCACAAATTGAGGCTTAGGCACTTTTCTCTAGCTCTTACCGTTTTCACGCTATATCGACCAGCAAATTAGAAATTGATGAAATTGCATGTGTTTTTCCGGTTTAAACTCAGTAGCATTTTTATTTGAAATGCTAGAGAGATGATTTATGTGTCAAAATGTAGAGTATTTCTAGCCCAACAAATTGAGGCTTAGGCACTTTTCTCTAGCTCTTACCGTTTTCACGCTATATCGACTAGCAAATTAGAAATTCATGAAATTACATGTGTTTTTCCGGTTTAAACTCGGTAGCATTTTTATTTGAAATGCTAGAGAGATGATTTATGTGTCAAAATGTAGAGTATTTCTAGTCCAACAAATTGAGGCTTAGGCACTTTTCTCTAGCTCTTACCGTTTTCACGCTATATCGACCAGCAAATTAGAAATTGATGAAATTACATGTGTTTTTCCGGTTTAAACTCGGTAGCATTTTTGTTTGTAATGCTAGAGAGATGATTTATGTGTCAAAATGTAGAGCATTTCTAGCCCAACAAATTGAGGCTTAGGCACTTTTCTCTAGCTCTTACCGTTTTCACGCTATATCGACCAGCAAATTAGAAATTGATGAAATTACATGTGTTTTTCCGGTTTAAACTCGGTAGCATTTTTATTTGAAATGCTAGAGAGATGATTTATGTTTCAAAATGTAGAGTATTTCTGGCCTAACAAATTGAGGCTTAGGCACTTTTCTCTAGCTCTTACCGCTTTCACGCTATATCGACCAGAAAATTAGAAATTGATGAAATTACATGTGTTTTTCCGGTTTAAACTCGGTAGCATTTTTATTTGAAATGCTAGAGAGATGATTTATGTGTCAAAATGTAGAGTATTTCTGGCCTAACAAATTGAGGCTTAGGCACTTTTCTCTAGCTCTTACCGTTTTCACGCTATATCGACCAGCAAATTAGAAATTGATGAAATTGCATGTGTTTTTCCGGTTTAAACTCAGTAGCATTTTTATTTGAAATGCTAGAGAGATGATTTATGTGTCAAAATGTAGAGTATTTCTAGTCCATCAAATTGAGGCTTAGGCACTTTTCTCTAGCTCTTACCGTTTTCACGCTATATCGACTAGCAAATTAGAAATTCATGAAATTACATGTGTTTTTCCGGTTTAAACTCGGTAGCATTTTTGTTTGTAATGCTAGAGAGATGATTTATGTGTCAAAATGTAGAGCATTTCTAGCCCAACAAATTGAGGATTAGGCACTTTTCTCTAGCTCTTACCGTTTTCACGCTATATCGACCAGCAAATTAGAAATTGATGAAATTACATGTGTTTTTCCGGTTTAAACTCGGTAGCATTTTTGTTTGTAACGCTACAGAGATGATTTATGTGTCAAAATGTAGAGTATTTCTAGCCCAACAAATTGAGGCTTAGGCACTTTTCTCTAGCTCTTACCATTTTCACGCTATATCGACCAGCAAATTAGAAATTGATGAAATTACATGTGTTTTTCCGGTTTAAACTCGGTAGCATTTTTGTTTGTAACGCTACAGAGATGATTTATGTGTCAAAATGTAGAGTATTTCTAGCCCAACAAATTGAGGCTTAGGCACTTTTCTCTAGCTCTTACCGTTTTCACGCTATATCGACTAGCAAATTAGAAATTAATGAAATTACATGTGTTTTTCCGGTTTAAACTCGGTAGCATTTTTGTTTGTAATGCTAGAGAGATGATTTATGTGTCAAAATGTAGAGTATTTCTAGCCCAACAAATTGAGGCTTAAGCACTTTTCTCTAGCTCTTACCGTTTTCACGCTATATCGACTAGCAAATTAGAAATTCATGAAATTACATGTGTTTTTCCGGTTTAAACTGGGTAGCATTTTTGTTTGTAATGCTAGAGAGATGATTTATGTGTCAAAATGTAGAGTATTTCTAGCCCAACAAATTGAGGCTTAGGCACTTTTCTCTAGCTCTTACCGTTTTCACGCTATATCGACCAGCAAATTAGAAATTGATGAAATTACATGAGTTTTTCCGGTTTAAACTCGGTAGCATTTTTGTTTGTAATGCTAGAGAGATGATTTATATGTCAAAATGTAGAGTATTTCTAGCCCAACAAATTGAGGCTTAGACACTTTTCTCTAGCTCTTACCGTTTTCATGCTATATCGACCAGCAAATTAGAAATTGATGAAATTACATGTGTTTTTCCGGTTTAAACTCGGTAGCATTTTTATTTGTAATGCTAGAGAGATGATTTATGTGTCAAAATGTAGAGTATTTCTAGCCCAACAAATTGAGGCTTAAGCACTTTTCTCTAGCTCTTACCGTTTTCACGCTATATCGACCAGGAAATTAGAAATTCATGAAATTACATGTGTTTTTCCGGTTTAAACTCGGTAGCATTTTTGTTTGTAATGCTAGAGAGATGATTTATGTGTCAAAATGTAGAGTATTTCTAGCCCAACAAATTGAGGCTTAGGCACTTTTCTCTAGCTCATACCGTTTCCACGCTATATCGACCAGCAAATTAGAAATTGATGAAATTACATGTGTTTTTCCGGTTTAAACTCGGTAGCATTTTTATTTGAAATGCTAGAGAGATGATTTATGTGTCAAAATGTAGAGTATTTCTAGCCCAACAAATTGAGGTTTAGACACTTTTCTCTAGCTCTTACCGTTTTCACGCTATATCGACCAGCAAATTAGAAATTGATGAAATTACATGTGTGTTTCCGGTTTAAACTCGGTAGCATTTTTATTTGAAATGCTAGAGAGATGATTTATATGTCAAAATGTAGAGTATTTCTAGCCCAACAAATTGAGGCTTAGGCACTTTTCTCTAGCTCTTACCGTTTTCACGCTATATCGACCAGCAAATTAGAAATTGATGAAATTACATGTGTTTTTCCGGTTTAAACTCGGTAGCATTTTTATTTGAAATGCTAGAGAGATGATTTATGTGTCAAAATGTAGAGTATTTCTAGCCCAACAAATTGAGGCTTAGGCACTTTTCTCTAGCTCTTACAGTTTCCACGCTATATCGACCAGCAAATTAGAAATTGATGAAATTACATGTGTTTTTCCGGTTTAAACTCGGTAGCATTTTTGTTTGTAATACTAGAGGGATGATTTATATGTCAAAATGTAGAGTATTTCTAGCCCAACAAATTGAGGCTTAGGCACTTTTCTCTAGCTCTTACCGTTTTCACGCTATATCGACCAGCAAATTAGAAATTGATGAAATTACATGTGTGTTTCCGGTTTAAACTCGGTAGCATTTTTATTTGAAATGCTAGAGAGATGATTTATATGTCAAAATGTAGAGTATTTCTAGCCCAACAAATTGAGGCTTAGGCACTTTTCTCTAGCTCTTACCGTTTTCACGCTATATCGACCAGCAAATTAGAAATTGATGAAATTACATGTGTTTTTCCGGTTTAAACTCGGTAGCATTTTTATTTGAAATGCTAGAGAGATGATTTATGTGTCAAAATGTAGAGTATTTCTAGCCCAACAAATTGAGGTTTAGACACTTTTCTCTAGCTCTTACCGTTTTCACGCTATATCGACCAGCAAATTAGAAATTGATGAAATTACATGTGTTTTTCCGGTTTAAACTCGGTAGCATTTTTATTTGAAATGCTAGAGAGATGATTTATGTGTCAAAATGTAGAGTATTTCTAGCCCAACAAATTGAGGCTTAGGCACTTTTCTCTAGCTCTTACCGTTTTCACGCTATATCGACCAGCAAATTAGAAATTGATGAAATTACATGTGTTTTTCCGGTTTAAACTCGGTAGCATTTTTATTTGAAATGCTAGAGAGATGATTTATGTGTCAAAATGTAGAGTATTTCTAGCCCAACAAATTGAGGCTTAGGCACTTTTCTCTAGCTCTTACAGTTTCCACGCTATATCGACCAGCAAATTAGAAATTGATGAAATTACATGTGTTTTTCCGGTTTAAACTCGGTAGCATTTTTGTTTGTAATACTAGAGGGATGATTTATATGTCAAAATGTAGAGTATTTCTAGCCCAACAAATTGAGGCTTAGGCACTTTTCTCTAGCTCTTACCGTTTTCACGCTATATCGACCAGCAAATTAAAAATTGATGAAATTACATGTGTTTTTCCGGTTTAAACTCGGTAGCATTTTTGTTTGTAATGCTAGAGAGATGATTTATATATCAAAATGTAGAGTATTTGTTTCATTTGTCTATGCGATAACAATACTCAGGCTTTAAAACAGGCACCATAAAGGATTGAGTTACATATCACTCCAAACGACATTGCGGAAACATGTTCGAATGTGCAATTAAAATGCAAAACTCTTGTTAAACATGTCCATGAAAACCGCCACAAACAGACATCCGTTTAACATCAATTTGCATTAAATACCCTACAATGTAATTGAATAGTGTAATATGATTCACCTTTTGAAGTAATTCGATTAACTTGAGGGGACGTAATTGCTGCCTAATGTATATAATTTTCCAATTAGATGAGCACGCCGATTCAATATAATCTGGGAAATATAAGATATCGTGTGTGTTCACCAATACAATCCCCCAACTTGTTCAGGGTTCATTGTTATTTAAATTGGCTCGCAGCGGCGGCGAGAAATTCAATTGATCATGGATTTCATGAATATTGTGTGTATAAGATATTTGTTCTTTTTTTTCGCACAAACGAAAAGTAATTTCCGGAATTGCATATCCATATCCAGCGAGATGCATAAATCAATCAGTCAATAATTAATAGGCTTCAACATCCGCTGACTAAACGTGCTTAAGGGATGATACATTTACGAATTAATTTGTGAAATTCTTCAGCATAAATGTAAATTATAATTAGTAATTTGACATATACATTTAAGTTTCTATTCGTGATTATTATGAAATTATATTTTCCTGTAGTTTTTATTTTAAATTCGAACCTTATTATTACTATACTTTCAGCAACGTATGTCTCATTATGATGATGATATATTGGAAACGTGCTATATTCTTCGAATTATCTATATGAAAACTTAAATATTTTTATATAAATTGAAGAATATAGCAAGTTTTTCATATATCATCATGATGATAAATGAATGAAGAAAATAAGGAATAAATTATATGTGATCCACAATTTGTTTATATGCTATATTTTTTTAATTATAATCAATGTAATCATTACATTTTGTATAAGCGAAATTTGGCCCAGATTCATGTTTTCTTCATTCTAATCTCATTATTATTTATTATGATGATTGATTACACGGAGCAAATTTATATGTGAGCATTATTGGTTAGGGGATTATTTAACTTGCATCAATAACACGAGAAGTAGCAAAATTAGAATTATATAGCAAACCTGAATAATACTCGCGTCTAGCTCGTAACATTGAAGATTTTAATATAAACAGTTTTTTGCTGCGCACTGACCGGTCTAGCACAACAAAAAATGTCCAGACTATTTCCAAACGCTTATCTAGAAACGATTGGTTCAGCCATACATAAAATATACATTTTATAAAATTCAAGGCGCCTAGCATTACGACGAACTAAGTTTTACATATTTAAAATAATTCCTAACATTTTTATAATTTGTAGTGATAACACAACAGTTATATCAGCATATACTTTCCACTATTTGACACCAATTTGTTTTGAAATAAAACATAACCGTATAAACACCATAATTAATCAAACACACACAGAAAAAATCATAAGGTCAATTTAATAACATCTTGTTTCCTGTCGGGCGTTCGCCTTGAATTTTTTGTGTCTTGTGCCCAAGTCTAAGTGTAGCCAAACATCATATATATTTATTGTTTTCGCATTGATAAATATTGTAATATTGCGAGTTGATGGGGGCACACGAAAACCGTCGGGGGGGTTGAGTTGATAAGAAAATGCGACGCGAAAAGCGCATGCGAGCGGCGGGGAAATGTGAATTGCGTGCGATGGGCAAACAACATTTGCGCTTACCGTACGCGGCGGACGCGTCTCGTGTGTGTTAGAGATGCCCGGTGTAACTATCACTAATTAATCATGGAGGTGTTTTTAAATGAGAGTGTGATGGATGTGAATGTGACGGATTATAGAAAGTTAGGGCCGACGCGGGATAGTTTGTGGATTGTTATAACGATCACAGTGATTTATGTGATTATTTTTATAACCGGGCTTATTGGAAATATTTCTACGTGTATAGTGATTGCCACGAATAAGTCGATGCATACAGCTACTAATTACTATTTATTTAGTCTGGCTATTTCGGATTTATTGCTGCTAATATCCGGACTACCACCGGAAATTTATTTGAATTGGTCGCGATATCCGTATGTTTTTGGGAACACTTTTTGTTTGCTACGAGGGCTATTCGCAGAAACCTCTACTAATGCAACGGTTTTAACCATCACAGCTTTTACTGTGGAACGTTATGTGGCTATATGTCATCCTTTTTTGTCGCACACAATGTCAACCCTCTCGCGTGTGGTTAAATTAATTTTATTAATTTGGTTGCTTGCGGTTTGCTTTGCCATACCGCAAGCCTTGCAATTCGGGCTCGTGCAGACGATGGATAATGTCCCGGATTCAACCATGTGCTATGTAATCAGCCCCCTTCAGTATTCGTTTGAGGTATCGACGATTTTATTTTTTGCTCTGCCCATGACGCTCATATCGGTTCTTTATGCGATGATTTGTTTGCGATTGCGATCGTCGAGTATGGCCAATCCTAATGGGGACCCGAAAAATGTTATGCTGCCCTCGCATTTGAAGCTGGGATGCAAACATCAACAGGGACAATCGTCGCGCAGGGTGATTAAAATGCTCGGTGAGTAGTTAATTGCGGTCTAGCATATAGGTTTTAATAGTTTATGCAATTATTTTAATGAGCAAAGTTTATAAATTGTGACATGTTTTTTTTTGTGTGTTCATGGCAATATAATACACAATAATAGTTATGAAATTGGAGAAATTAATTTATGTGGCTGCATTTTTGGATGAATGGATATTTTTTTTCTATTTTTATTTTATTAACTAGAACACTCATTGATTTGACACAAATATACTTCTGATACATACTCATAAAATATAATAATAATTCGTTCATGAAATAATTATAATGGTAATAATAATTCCCCTAATGAACAATAATAATTCTAACACGAAAACAGAGCTAACAAGGATAATAACGTATTTTTAAGTACTTGAAGAACAACAATAATTTTTATAGTGTATTGATACATTATTATACCATGGGAAACATACAACAGTAGAGTTAGGACATATGTGGGTAACGTCATTTTCCTTCAACCTGAAACCTAGGTTTTTAAGACGAATAATCCAGATACATATATAAAATTAGAGTGGTGAACGTCATTTTGCTTCAACCAAACAAAATCTAGAGGATTCTCCTCAACTACTATTGCTCCCCGAATATTAATTGTATTTTACATTCAATTCAAGATCCAATATCGAATGAATGTTCTTTTAATAAATAAATCGCTATAAAGTAGACATCAACCTATTGACGTTCTTGTTTCTAAAAAATACCTAGAAGACTTCTCTGGTAGCAATATACATTACAATAAACAGTAACCCTTTTATGCCTTAAAAATTATTGTTAATTATTATATTTATAGTATTTTAATGGTTATTATTTACACACATTAAAATTGAAAAATTTGTAAAACTACGCATGCATTGTCTTTAAAATGCCTTATTGAAATGAAATATAGTGATTAAAAGCAAACATATGGATAGGCACAGTAAGTAATGACCTGTTAATGTTTGGTGGCAAATGCCACGGGCAGGGACGAAAGGGTTAATACAGTAGACGAAAATGTTAATTAGTTGTTCTTTACATTATAAAATTAAAATTAATATATTAATAATATTTACGTTAAATTCAATTAATTTGATGAATCGTAAGCTGTAATTAAATTTTATTACACCAGCTTACAGATAATTAAAATTGATTTTGGTAATGAGAAAGATAGATGTTTGATTCACAAAAATTGCTCCACAAATCGGTATAAGGTGGAAACAGATTTGTTTTTCAAAGAATTAAAAGCAGCATAATATTTACATTTCGAATAATGACGATACTTTCTGAGATGCGGATTGTTTTATACAGACTTACATTTTCTGCTTGACTGATTTCTTATAGGCCATGAAATATAATTGATCATTTTAATATTAAACAGTTTTAGAATGTAAATATTAATCTAGATTATATAACGTATCTCTTAATAATGGCCTAAATCTTTTATTCATTAAAATAAAACGTGCAGAGAAAAAAATTAAATTAATAAAATCTATGTCATAGTCATATTTATTTCTTTGTCCAAATATACTTTCTCAGATGTACTACTATATGTTTATATCTGTAAAATATAAGATTTATAAAATACCCAAAGCTCCGATCTGAGGGAATTTTGAGGGTTTAACCCCCCGAAATGTTATGTAAAGTATAAAATAGACATAGAAATTTGTAAACTCATTATAGCGTTTACTTAATTTGCTTACAAATTATTTGTCTACAATTATTTAACCCCCCTGGTTTTTGTTACTGGATACGTCCCTGTATCCCCTAATAGAATATTCCGTTCAAAAATTAACCGTAGTTTTTTGGGTATTAATCTGGGTTTGTTTTGGAGGATGAGATCAGGCGCAACCAGAAGGAGATTGTCGATATCTCCTTCTGGTTGCGCCTGATCTCATCCTCCAAAACAAACCCAGATTAATACCCAAAAATTATGAAGAATTTGCAATGAAAGCAATGTAGATTTTATAAATAATAAACTATAAGGTACATTATTGATTATTAAATCATACTAATTATTTTTCATACCAGGCATCAATATAAACAAGTGGTATATTATTATCAAGCTAAAATAGTAAAGAATTTCATATAAGTAATATCAATAAGTAATTTTAAAAATTCAAATTTTGATTTATTACGATATTTTTTGTGTCGGAAATATTTGCATACAAGTAACTTTTGTTGATAGGACTTTATTAATAAGTTAATCAATAACTGCTATATCATTATCAAGCAAAATAAAATAAGACATTTATGTATTTAACTTTCTAATAAATCAGAATTTAAAATTTAAAATTTTGATTTATTACGAGTTTTTTTGTGTGTATATTACACATGTGTATCACCATTATTTTTGTTTGCCATGACTTTATTAATAGGTCAAAATAAACAAATATTACGTCATGTTCAAGCTAAAACATCAAAGACTAATAAGAAATCTATTAAATTTTGTATAATTTATAGTTTGCCTTATTACTATTTTTGTATGTACACGTAACATTTGCATGAACATTACTTTAGTTGGCCATGACTTTATCCATAAATCAAAATAAACAAATTAAACCTCTTTATCAAACTAAAGCAGTAAGGAATATCATGTTTTCAAAATATAGCAATTTTGATTTATTACGATTTGTTTTCTACACGAAACAAAATAAATTTAACTTTTAGAATTGAATCGTTTTATTTCGCACTTTTAAAATTTATAGAACATTTTATTTAAATTCAAAGTTCTATACCTCGATATGAAACACCCTTTACAAGGTGATTCATTTCGAGGTATAGAACTTTGAATTTAAATAAAACACGGAAAAATAGTTATAATACCCACGAATATGACTTTTTCTGAAAGATAATTTCATGCCATTAATGTTTAAGTATGATTTCGGACATGTGGCCATCGTGGATGGCGCGTAGATGGATTGCTTTGAAAAGTATACAAGTTGCTATTAATAAAATTCGGAAAAAATTCAATTTGAATGCTAATGGTTTGTAATTCTATAGTACATTTTGTAAACATATTTTACATATTCAGCATTAATTTGGTGGTTTTAGCACTATGAAAACTCGAGTTATTTCACTTTAAACACTGAAATTGTGTTGAAAAATATACAAGTTGCTGTTAATAAAATTCGTCAAAAATTCAATTTGACTGCTAATGGTTTGTAATTTTATATTACATTTTGTAAACGTATTTCACATATTCAGCATTAATTTGATGGTGTTAACACTATGAAAACACAAGTTATTTCACTTTAAACACTGAAATTGTGTTGAAAAATTTAAAAGTTGCTGTTAATAAAATTCGTCAAAAATTCAATTTGAATGCTAATAGTGTGTAATTTTATATTACATTTTGTAAACATATTTCACATATCCAGTATTAATTTGGTGTTGTTAGCACTATGAAAACTCAAGTTATTTCACTTTAAACACTGAAATTGTGTTGAAAAATATACAAATTGCTGTTAATAAAATTCGTCAAAAATTCAATTTAAATGTTAATGGTTTGTAATTTTATTTTACATTTTGTAAACATATTGCACATATCCAGGATTAATTTGGTGTTGTTAGCACTATGAAAACTTCAGTTATTTCACTTTAAACACTGAAATTGTGTTGAAAAATATACAAGTTGCTGTTAATAAAATTCGCCAAAAATTCAATTTAAATGCTAATGGTTTGTAATTTTATTTTACATTTTGTAAACATATTGCACATATCCAGGATTAATTTGGTGTTGTTAGCACTATGAAAACTTCAGTTATTTCACTTTAAACACTGAAATTGTGTTGAAAAATATACAAGTTGCTGTTAATAAAATTCGTCAAAAATTCAATTTAAATGCTAATGGTTTGTAATTTTATTTTACATTTTGTTAACATATTGCACATATCCAGAATTAATTTGGTGTTGTTAGCACTATGAAAACTCAAGTTATTTCACTTTAAACACTGAAATTGTGTTGAAAAATAAACAAGTTGCTGTTAATAAAATTCGTCAAAAATTCAATTTAAATGTTAATGGTTTGTAATTTTATTTTACATTTTGTAAACATATTGCACATATCCAGGATTAATTTGGTGTTGTTGGCACTATGAAAATTCAAGTTATTTCACTTTAAACACTGAAATTGTGTTGAAAAATATACAAATTGCTGTTAATAAAATTCGTCAAAAATTCAATTTAAATGTTAATGGTTTGTAATTTTATTTTACATTTTGTAAACATATTGCACATATCCAGGATTAATTTGGTGTTGTTAGCACTATGAAAACTTCAGTTATTTCACTTTAAACACTGAAATTGTGTTGAAAAATATACAAGTTGCTGTTAATAAAATTCGCCAAAAATTCAATTTAAATGCTAATGGTTTGTAATTTTATTTTACATTTTGTAAACATATTGCACATATCCAGCATTAATTTGGTGTTGTTAGCACTATGAAAACTCAAGTTATTTCACTTTAAACACTGAAATTGTGTTGAAAAATATACAAGTTGCTGTTAATAAAATTCGTCAAAAAATCAATTTAAATGCTAATGGTTTGTAATTTTATTTTACATTTTGTTAACATATTGCACATATCCAGAATTAATTTGGTGTTGTTAGCACTATGAAAACTCAAGTTATTTCACTTTAAACACTGAAATTGTGTTGAAAAATAAACAAGTTGCTGTTAATAAAATTCGTCAAAAATTCAATTTAAATGTTAATGGTTTGTAATTTTATTTTACATTTTGTAAACATATTGCACATATCCAGGATTAATTTGGTGTTGTTGGCACTATGAAAATTCAAGTTATTTCACTTTAAACACTGAAATTGTGTTGAAAAATATACAAATTGCTGTTAATAAAATTCGTCAAAAATTCAATTTAAATGTTAATGGTTTGTAATTTTATTTTACATTTTGTAAACATATTGCACATATCCAGGATTAATTTGGTGTTGTTAGCACTATGAAAACTTCAGTTATTTCACTTTAAACACTGAAATTGTGTTGAAAAATATACAAGTTGCTGTTAATAAAATTCGCCAAAAATTCAATTTAAATGCTAATGGTTTGTAATTTTATTTTACATTTTGTAAACATATTGCACATATCCAGGATTAATTTGGTGTTGTTAGCACTATGAAAACTTCAGTTATTTCACTTTAAACACTGAAATTGTGTTGAAAAATATACAAGTTGCTGTTAATAAAATTCGCCAAAAATTCAATTTAAATGCTAATGGTTTGTAATTTTATTTTACATTTTGTAAACATATTGCACATATCCAGCATTAATTTGGTGTTGTTAGCACTATGAAAACTCAAGTTATTTCACTTTAAACACTGAAATTGTGTTGAAAAATATACAAGTTGCTGTTAATAAAATTCGTCAATAATTCAATTTAAACGCTAATAGTTTGTAATTTTATTTTACATTTTGTAAACATATTGCACATATCCAGGATTAATTTGGTGTTGTTGGCACTATGAAAATTCAAGTTATTTCACTTTAAACACTGAAATTGTGTTGAAAAATATACAAATTGCTGTTAATAAAATTCGTCAAAAATTCAATTTAAATGTTAATGGTTTGTAATTTTATTTTACATTTTGTAAACATATTGCACATATCCAGGATTAATTTGGTGTTGTTAGCACTATGAAAACTTCAGTTATTTCACTTTAAACACTGAAATTGTGTTGAAAAATATACAAGTTGCTGTTAATAAAATTCGCCAAAAATTCAATTTAAATGCTAATGGTTTGTAATTTTATTTTACATTTTGTAAACATATTGCACATATCCAGGATTAATTTGGTGTTGTTAGCACTATGAAAACTTCAGTTATTTCACTTTAAACACTGAAATTGTGTTGAAAAATATACAAGTTGCTGTTAATAAAATTCGCCAAAAATTCAATTTAAATGCTAATGGTTTGTAATTTTATTTTACATTTTGTAAACATATTGCACATATCCAGCATTAATTTGGTGTTGTTAGCACTATGAAAACTCAAGTTATTTCACTTTAAACACTGAAATTGTGTTGAAAAATATACAAGTTGCTGTTAATAAAATTCGTCAATAATTCAATTTAAACGCTAATAGTTTGTAATTTTATTTTACATTTTGTAAACATATTGCACATATCCAGGATTAATTTGGTGTTGTTGGCACTATGAAAATTCAAGTTATTTCACTTTAAACACTGAAATTGTGTTGAAAAATATACAAATTGCTGTTAATAAAATTCGTCAAAAATTCAATTTAAATGTTAATGGTTTGTAATTTTATTTTACATTTTGTAAACATATTGCACATATCCAGGATTAATTTGGTGTTGTTAGCACTATGAAAACTTCAGTTATTTCACTTTAAACACTGAAATTGTGTTGAAAAATATACAAGTTGCTGTTAATAAAATTCGCCAAAAATTCAATTTAAATGCTAATGGTTTGTAATTTTATTTTACATTTTGTAAACATATTGCACATATCCAGGATTAATTTGGTGTTGTTAGCACTATGAAAACTTCAGTTATTTCACTTTAAACACTGAAATTGTGTTGAAAAATATACAAGTTGCTGTTAATAAAATTCGCCAAAAATTCAATTTAAATGCTAATGGTTTGTAATTTTATTTTACATTTTGTAAACATATTGCACATATCCAGCATTAATTTGGTGTTGTTAGCACTATGAAAACTCAAGTTATTTCACTTTAAACACTGAAATTGTGTTGAAAAATATACAAGTTGCTGTTAATAAAATTCGTCAATAATTCAATTTAAACGCTAATAGTTTGTAATTTTATTTTACATTTTGTAAACATATTGCACATATCCAGGATTAATTTGGTGTTGTTGGCACTATGAAAATTCAAGTTATTTCACTTTAAACACTGAAATTGTGTTGAAAAATATACAAATTGCTGTTAATAAAATTCGTCAAAAATTCAATTTAAATGTTAATGGTTTGTAATTTTATTTTACATTTTGTAAACATATTGCACATATCCAGGATTAATTTGGTGTTGTTAGCACTATGAAAACTTCAGTTATTTCACTTTAAACACTGAAATTGTGTTGAAAAATATACAAGTTGCTGTTAATAAAATTCGCCAAAAATTCAATTTAAATGCTAATGGTTTGTAATTTTATTTTACATTTTGTTAACATATTGCACATATCCAGAATTAATTTGGTGTTGTTAGCACTATGAAAACTCAAGTTATTTCACTTTAAACACTGAAATTGTGTTGAAAAATAAACAAGTTGCTGTTAATAAAATTCGTCAAAAATTCAATTTAAATGCTAATGGATTGTAATTCTATATTACATTTTGTAAACATATTTCACATATCCAGGATTAATTTGGTGTTGTTAGCACTATGAAAACTCAAGTTATTTCACTTTAAACACTGAAATTGTGTTGAAAAATATACAAGTTGCTGTTAATAAAATTCGTCAAAAATTCAATTTAAATGCTAATGGTTTGTAATTCTATATTACATTTTGTAAACATATTTTACATATCCAGGATTAATTTAGTGTTGTTAGCACTATGAAAACTCAAGTTATTTCACTTTGAACACTGAAATTGTGTTGAAAAATATACAAGTTGTTGTTAATAAAATTCGCCAAAAATTCAATTTAAATGCTAATGATTTGTAATTTTATTTTACATTTTGTAAACATATTGCACATATCCAGGATTAATTTAGTGTTGTTAGCACCATGAAAACTCAAGTTATTTCACTTTAAACACTGAAATTGTGTTGAAAAATATACAAGTTGCTGTTAATAAAATTCGTCAAAAATTCAATTTTAATGCTAATGGTTTGTAATTCTATATTACATTTTCTAAACATATTTTACATATCCAGGATTAATTTGGTGTTGTTAGCACTATGAAAACTCAAGTTATTTCACTTTAAACACTGAAATTGTGTTGAAAAATATACAAGTTGCTGTTAATAAAATTCGTCAATAATTCAATTTGAATGCTAATGGTTTGTAGTTCTATATTACATTTTGTAAACATATTTCACATATCCAGGATTAATTTGGTGTTGTTAGCACTATGAAAACTCAAGTTATTTCACTTTGAACACTGAAATTGTGTTGAAAAATATACAAGTTGTTGTTAATAAAATTCGCCAAAAATTCAATTTAAATGCTAATGATTTGTAATTTTATTTTACATTTTGTAAACATATTGCACATATCCAGGATTAATTTAGTGTTGTTAGCACCATGAAAACTCAAGTTATTTCACTTTAAACACTGAAATTGTGTTGAAAAATATACAAGTTGCTGTTAATAAAATTCGTCAAAAATTCAATTTAAATGCTAATGGTTTGTAATTCTATATTACATTTTGTAAACATATTTTACATATCCAGGATTAATTTAGTGTTGTTAGCACTATGAAAACTCAAGTTATTTCACTTTGAACACTGAAATTGTGTTGAAAAATATACAAGTTGTTGTTAATAAAATTCGCCAAAAATTCAATTTAAATGCTAATGATTTGTAATTTTATTTTACATTTTGTAAACATATTGCACATATCCAGGATTAATTTGGTGTTGTTAGCACCATGAAAACTCAAGTTATTTCACTTTAAACACTGAAATTGTGTTGAAAAATATACAAGTTGCTGTTAATAAAATTCGTCAAAAATTCAATTTTAATGCTAATGGTTTGTAATTCTATATTACATTTTCTAAACATATTTTACATATCCAGGATTAATTTGGTGTTGTTAGCACTATGAAAACTCAAGTTATTTCACTTTAAACACTGAAATTGTGTTGAAAAATATACAAGTTGCTGTTAATAAAATTCGTCAATAATTCAATTTGAATGCTAATGGTTTGTAATTCTATATTACATTTTGTAAACATATTTCACATATCCAGGATTAATTTGGTGTTGTTAGCACTATGAAAACTCAAGTTATTTCACTTTAAACACTGAAATTGTGTTGAAAAATATACAAGTTGCTGTTAATAAAATTCGTCAAAAATTCAATTTAAATGCTAATGGTTTGTAATTTTATTTTACATTTTGTAAACATATTTCACATATCCAGGATTAATTTGGTGTTGTTAGCACTATGAAAACTCAAGTTATTTCACTTTAAACACTGAAATAGTGTTGAAAAATATACAAGTTGCTGTTAATAAAATTCGTCAAAAATTCAATTTTAATGCTAATGGTTTGTAATTTTATTTTACATTTTGTAAACATATTGCACATATCCAGGATTAATTTGGTGTTGTTAGCTCTATGAAAACTCAAGTTATTTCACTTTTATATATATATATATATATATATATATATTATCTTATTTCATTGAATCTGTTTTCCCGGTTGTTTTTCTTATATGAGCATTTCCTGTTAAATAACGCTCCTAGCGCGTGCCGCTCATTATTGAGGGTTTAATTGAATATAATATTTAATTATTAGTACGCTGAACAATTTAATTACTTCCACTTCCACGCCAATAAATAATATAAAGAGGAATAAAGGGCGAAGGGCGTCTCATAAATCGTTGCTGCTTTTCAGGAAAATATTACACAAGACGACCACTTCCCGAGAAAGTGATAATCGCCTCGAAAAAAAAAACACAATTAATATTTTTATTGAATAGAAATTCAAATGAATGAAATTATCTTCTAACGGGTAATATTATTTATATACAGCACACAAAGTAAAGTAGGTTTCAGAATTTCAGAATAAAACACCGACAACAAGTTTGAATGACGAACGAAATATTGTTGTTAATCGACGAAAGTCGCAAACTCAAACACAAAGGTATATATATGAAATATTAATAATGAGAACCAACCCAGTTGAGTGGCTGAGTGGTAAGAGGCGTCCGTCTGGCACTGAGTTTTCGAATTTTAAGAGTCACACTTTAAAGCAGTTCCTCAAAATAATATACCAAACAAGGAAACAAGAGAAATCATTGTTGCAACAGTATAAAATTGTTACAATCAGTGAAAACCCGTATACCTATGTTTCTTAAAGGCACCTTACACGATCAATATTACTGTCCATATTTTAGAATAATGACAGTATTACTGTACAATAATATGTTTAGAATGTTCATTATTTTAAAATATTGCCAGTATTACTCATCGTGTAACGTATAGTAATGATGTAATGAAGAGAATACTGATCTTTATTCAGATAATTGATTACTTGATAAATATAAAAGGAGGATTGAAGCAAATATTGACAGTACTAGGATTGACAGTATTATTGACCGTGTAAGGTGCCTTATAGACTACGAAAAGGTTTTGTACTAGAACCAAACAGCCCAATACACTACGAGTGACATTAAGATACGCAGAGGAATCACATTTCTTGTTTAAACTTTATGTTGGACCTAAAAAAGGCATAAAGGTTAACGGTATTTGTATAAACAACATACGATATACAAAAGACACAATACTGCTAGGCGATAACTTACAAGACCCCCAAAAACTCATCAACAAGGTAGTGATTCAATCCATGAGACTAAACATAATTATTAAGAAACCTATTGTTGAGAATTATAACTCATTTAATCTTCAAGTTGTTTCACACCCTACATATTTTATTTTTATTAAATTACTTTATGCATAAATAAGAAGTCAAAATTAAAATATGTATGTATTCTATTAGTAATATGTATTCCAATCACGTATAGTCCATGTAATTTTATTCACATTAAAATAATTAAAGCAAGGACTTAATTGCGTTGTACAATCCAACACTTAACGACTTAACCGTCCGCCAACAATATTAAAAGGACGCTAATATAGGGGCATGTATTGAATTTCCGTAATTTCATGAAGGTCCCACGAAATTAATCCCCATTTATAAACATCCTCACAAACAACGTTTTGAATGCGGTAGCTGACGAAATATTTATCCTGCTACAAGCGGAAATTAATTTGTGCCCATATTTAAAACCGATATTAATAATTAATAATTATTTTCTGTTATAATTAATCTTGAATACAAATCCCTAAATGAATGGTTACTAACTAACAAAATTGTGTAACTTTCAAATAATTAATTTTTTCTCATATTATAGATGCGATTTATTGCATCTATAATATGAGAAAAAATTTATTATTTGAAAGTTACACAATTTTGTTCAATGTAGCATTCATGATGTAAATCATTTGCAGGGCTTTTTATTTAAAAAAAAAGTTTATAAAGTAAAAGTTGTTGAGTTTCAAAAGAGGTTCTAACCATTTTCAAGTAATTATGATTACTTGAAAATGGCTAGCGCCTAATGGGAGCTCGAAAATGGCTTAATCTAAATTAGTTTATTGAACTTATGTTTCAAGTTTAATCCGTTGATAGAAACATTCCCCATTCAAATAATTCCACTAATTTATTCTCTTATATAAGCCGATCTAAAGTCTCCAGTATTATATTTATATTTGTCTGTTTAAATTTTGTATTTTCAGGGTTTATAACGTATAATAATAAAGAGATATCTTAGTTACATAATATTACCCTCTGCTGTTCGTCAAGCCCCTTATTCACATTTTAAACATAATTTGTAAGGGCCTTAAGTGAGATTAAAGCTGCGAGAGATATTTTCATTATTATAAAAGGGATTTGTTTGAAATGCAGACGCTGCATGTGCAAATAAACAGAATTTAATTATAAAAATTGTCTAGTCAGGAACAGTAGCGATAGTTATATTCAGGTGCTTTTTGATCTTAGTTTATATACAGAATATCTTAGAGCTTATATTATAATATATATATATATATATATATATATATATATATATATATATATATATATATATATATATATATATATATATATTCCATAACATTCTAAATAAAGTAGTCTAGCTATCTTGCTATTAATAATTAACGAATGAAAAGTCGTACATACTCGCAAACTAACAAAATTTCACATAAAACGGTGACCTAAACTAACCAAAGTTAATATATAAGTGTGAATCTACATATCTAGATTACACGTATATATTTTATAAATTTGGCCTTGTGCTGAGCTCAGCTAGTGAGGATGAAGAAATCTAGATATGTAGATTGCTAAGAGGTGGGTTCATATTTATATATGTTTTATACGATTGGCCTTGTGCTGATATCTCAATTACAAAATACCAAATACCCCACTCTATAATACATACTATTTCTAAATATATTACACTTTGAACTTGTTTCTTTTTTGCAAGGTTACAGGTACTGGAGTTGTGGGTATAGGAACTATATATCATACAACCTTTTCCCAGTTGAAGTCCCTGGATTTCCCACATGCATATCCAAAGTTCCTGAAAGAGCACAATGTTTATATCCTTAAGGATTATATACGCTAGTAAAGCAGTCGAAGCTGCTTCGCAATGATATATATGATATATTTACCTGGAGTATCTTCATAGTTAGCATAATTATATATTAATCCTCCATATTCATTGAGAATTCCTTCTCTAGATCCTTCTGTGTTGCTACAAATAATTTCCCTACTCAAACGCTTCAGAGAATGTCCTTACTAGGCTGTTGTTTTTGCCGTAGAGGTTCCATTATTGGCCCGTCACTAGCCTGTGCCTTCTTTAGAGATTCATCTTCAAGTCCCTTTCGTGTATCCTGTGAAGTTCGCTCCACAAGCCCTTTTACAGGATTTAATTGAGGTTTCCGTCTTCCATGATTTCATAATCTTATTAGCCGCCCTTCTCTGACCTGAGTAGCGTATAGGTAATCCGGGAGAGGTTCAACAGCGGCTGGCAATTTAGTCTCTTAACTTTATCATAAAAGAATTCGTTCATAATGAACGCCACTTGCTGACCTTTAGGATCTGGCTTGTTGTGGATCACCTTCCATGTAGTCGCCGTTATTTCTTCATATGATGATTCTCTTCAAACTACTGGTCCATTAGTTTGCTAGAGAATCATCGCCGGTTCCATTGCTGGCCTCGGTATTTACGTCCGGACTCTTAATTACTTGGATATCAATGGATTTGAGCTTGACCTCTTCCTAGCTTTATAAATCTTCCATCATTCTTGTCAGCCAACGTTTGGTGCGTTAGTTGACGCAAGAGACATGGAGGTAGGCTTAGAGGAAATTGATTTTGCTTGCTATGACTCGCGGGTTCACAAACGGTAGTCTCTAGCCAAGGCTTTTTGTTGCTCTGGCATGCTTCATTCACCCTCCGTGGCGCAGTTTGTTATATAAATAAATTTAAACCTGTTAGATAGACAATTTGGAACTAAATAATAATAATAATTATAATAAAGTGTCTTTATTTCCTTTTCAATTACAATTTATAAATAATCTTATAATCTTAATATTATTAATGCGGATTTCCGCAACAACAACAAATTATAATACTATTATTGCAGCAATTGCTGCAACGGGCCTCATTTTTTTATGACATCGTTGATATTTTCTTTTGATTTTGTTGTTTATATCTACTTACACATACATTTCTTAAGATTTTGTGACTTTACGTAACCCTTATAACTCACTCATTGAAAGATGTAATTATATAACAATGTTCTCAATCCGCCATCAATTTGGAAACGTTAATAAACTTAAAATTGCTTCATTGTTTTCCTAAAAATTCCTGTTACAAAATACAATGCCCTTTACAATATATACATTGGATTTCAAAAGTTCAGGAGTTTAATTATTGTTGATATTTTCTTTTAATTTGGTTCTTTATGTCTACTTCACATACATTTATTAATATTTTGTGACTTTACGTAACCCTTATAACTCACTCATTGAAAAATGTAATTATAATTTCATTTTATTCATTCAATAAATATATGCGATCTGCGTCAAAACATATATATTTCAACAACTCAAGCAGAACGAAACATTTAATATCGTAATATAATCAACATTTTGTTGTATGATAGGGCCGAAGAAAACTTTACTCCATTATATAAGCCCGGAATTTAGATCCACCCATGTCTGTGTCAAACTTATTTGTATCGCATTAAAGTTCTGAATTTTAAGGCGACACAAATATGTTTTACACACTATAGAGTAACAGCTTTTGAAAGCTTAAAAGCGTTTCCACAAATATGCTCATCGTAAAGACATAATGATAACGCCGGCTGGCTCTCATTGAGTAAAAACTAAAATATAAGAGTTTTAATGTGTAATAACGGCGGTTATAAAGAAGCCAGTAAATTATGTCCGGCTGGAAAGTTTATTATTATTTGGTATTAGTGTTCGACAAAAAATACTTTTATTGGTAAGTTTGTTTGGATATACGTATAGTCAGATTGAAACAGAAAGTACGTTGAGGTTACAAAATAATTATACTGATATTATACAACTAACCCTTTGGAGGAAAGTTAAACGCCATCTGGCGACAGCACATCAATTAGCAATGCACACCCATATGGTAATAACCGTCAACATGCTCATGCCATCAGGATTACCGGGTATATTCCAACAGAGTGCTTGAGATATCAGCACAAAGCCAATCTTATAAAACCTATATAAGTGTGAATCCATCTCTTAGCAATCTATATATCTAGATTTCGATCTTATTAGATCTCATCAGTGATATCTCAAGCACTCTGTTGGAATATTATTCCATAGAGGGCACTACCCGGTGATCCTGATGGCATGAGCATGTTGACGGTTATTACCATATGAGTATGCTTTGCTAAATGATGTGGTGTCGCCTGATGGCGTTTAACGTTCCTCCTAGAAGGTTAGTTGTATCATTTTTGTATATAACCACTCGAGATATTGTGTGATTTCTTCCTCACTAGCTGAGCTACAATGATGAGATCTAACATCAGTGTAGCTCAGCTAGTGAGGAAGAAATCACACAATATCTCGAGTGGTTATATACCAAAATGATACAACTAACCCTCTAGGAGGAAAGATAAACGCCATCAGGCGGCACCACATCATTTAGCAATGCACACTCATATGGTAATAACCGTCAACAGGCTCATGCCTTCAGGATCACCGGGTAGTGCCCTCTATGGAATAATATTCCAACAGAGTGCTTGAGATATCACTGATGAGATCTAATAATATCGAATTCTAGATATGTAGGGGTGGATTCACACTTATATATGAATTATACTGATTATTATTTCTAATAAAGCTAGTTTATTTTACAAAATAATTATTTAGAAAGTAACAAAAAAAGCTTCTATCTTTATAGGGCTCTCAGCTGTAAGGCTTTTCCGCCGGTCAAGCTCATAGATGTTTAATCACCCTTAACTTCACAGAAAAACTGTGAAAGGTGATTCGCGAAAATTTGCCCCGATGGGAATCGAACTCATGCTCCCCAAAACACTACAAGTCGAACGACGCCTATCAGCCGAGATTTCCCAAAATAAGGAAGTGCTACAGAGCGATACACTAAGCCTCACCATCTTTCTAATTTATGCCAAAGTTCATCATAACTTCAGACACACTCCACTACTCTACTGCTTGACTTATCATTTGAAGTTGGTTTTTTTATAAGTAACATTCACGTACTTGTTAGGTTGTTTTGTCCGTTATATTTTCGGTTTTAATTCATATAATTTATTGATGTTATCGTTAATTTGAATTAATAAATGTTATTTGAATCCACCCGATGTTACCCGTATTTATTTAGTATATCGAATTTGCATATGTTTTCCATTCGAACAGTCATCAAATATTGAACTCTATTTATCGTTTTATTACTGCAGTCAGATCAATTTCAGCGAAATGGTGCCTATAGTTATTTATTTCTTGCCTGTAGGGAATACCGGATTGATTTATAACCCTCGAATTCCTATGTTTATATCAATTATGCATGTAATATTAGTTATGAATATAAATTAATATTTAATATAAAATAATTAAACACCTGGACCTTTGAAATCCAGTGTATTTTGTAAAGGGCATTGTATTTTGTAACAGGAATGTTTAGGAAAACAATGAAGCAATTTTAAGTTTATTAACGTTTACAAATTGATGGTGCAGTGAGAACATTGTTATCGTTTACTGGCTGCGAGCATAAATTCTACAATAGATTTACATACAGGCAAGTACGGGGCAAGGTTCCAATTGTATAAAGATAAAGGTGAATATGTATTTTTTATGCAAAACTGGAAACTTAGTACTTGGCTTTGAAATTTTAATATGTTATGTTTCTAATGTGTAACTGCTACTATATAACACAATAATTCATATAACTATACTATATAACACCATAATTCATATAAATTTAAAGTTAGTTGTATCATAATTCTACTTTAAAATATATGATTTCTAGTTGTGTCACTATTCTTTCAGCGGAGTGAAATATGTGTAGTTTTCATTTCTACACATATTTCACTCCGTTGATGGAAAAGTGACACAACCAGAAATCATATATTTTAAAATAGAATTATGATAAAACTAACCCCCTAGGAGGAAAGTTAAACGCCATTTGGCGGCACCACATCAATTAGCAATACACACCCATATGGTAATAATTGTCAACATGCTCATGCCATCAGGATCACCGGGTAGTGCCCTCTATGGAATAATATTCCAACAGAGTGCTTGGGATATCGCACAAGGGCAATCTTATAAAACATATATAAGTGTGAAACCACCACTCTTAGCAATCTACTACTATGTCCAGATTGAGCTACACTGATGAGATCTAATAAGATCGAAATCTAGCTTTCCTCTTTAAACATATTATGTATAATAATATCTGAGTAATAAGTAATGTGTAAAAAGAGATTTAAATAAATTAATTAATTTATTATATAAAATATAATTAATACAAACTTATCTGTTTGTAAATTTTATAAAAGAACTTATAATGACATATAATCAATACTGTTTTGTAACATAAAAGAGATATCCTGACGAAATTGTTTTTCTTATAATTTCTTTTTAAACAAATCCAAAGTATCCCATAAAGTACGAAAGAAATATAAAAATATTTCATTTGAAATTGCCGACTTCTCATAATCGTTTTTAATAAGTAAATATTATTGAAAATACTTTTATTAAAGAAAGGTAATTGCAATGAATAAGGCTGAGGGATTTATTGATTGAACCTGCCTTTGACTACCTTTGAACTTTTTAATTAATCCCTTCACGTACATAATAAACATTTATAAAAATTATCACAGAAATTAATTGTGAAATTTTATATTTATAAAAGGGAAAATAAAGAAGGGACCGTTACATCATTATTAGTATTACATTGGGGTGAAATACCCATCATCAACCAACGAGTAACGTATAAATATTATGTTTCTAATTAAAAAAAACTTCTCCATAGGGATGTCAGGGATCTCAAAGACCGCCGTTTAAAAGTTAGGGGTCAGAGAATGTGAATCACTGGGTATATACATGAACTTCACAGAAAACGTCTGTAAAACCGTGAAATAAATTTTTATTTCGACTATATTCATCATGAAACGTACAATTAGCAGTTCGTTTTTTTTTCGAGATAATAATACCTTTATATTATAAAGCAATGTTGTGTATTTGGAAAGTTTGAAAAAAAACTTCTTTCTTTATAGGACAAAGAAATTGTAACCGATCGCTCTTTATATAATAAAAAAAAGGAAAACATACAATTACACAGAAACATATTAACTAAAATATGTATAAAAGGGGCGCTTTTCTAAAAAATGTGGGATCCCGTGACCGTCCCAACGTTTTTTTTTTATTATTATATAAAGAGCGATCGGTTACAATTTCTTCAGTTATCGGAGCCGAAACTAGTTACAAAGTGTAACTGAAGTGTGATAAAAAAACAAAGTAAAAAATTGTTTTATTTATGCTTTAAAATGAATTATCACAAAGTAGACGCCTTAACAATCCAATATTCTATAGTTTTTATTTTAAGGCCTCTTACATTTTGGTAGTAAATGTTTGATGGATAGATAGATAGATTTATTCATGTATGTATATTTTGTGTTTACAAAAACAGGAACAGCAATACATAAGTCAAAGTTTGTTTTGTTAAGTTTGTATCTTTGATATATTTTTCTTGCTTATATTTCCCCAGATGTTCTTTAGGTAGTTATTTTGTAATGTGAAGATTTCGTTGCTCAGTCGGGCATATAATTTTTTATTTTTATATTACCGCTATCGTTTTTTTTGTTTCACTTTCGTTTATTGTTCGGAAGCTGCTCTGGGCTAGTCTTACCTTGATTAGAATAGTCCTTGAACAATATACAAAAGCAGCTATAGAAAATTAAATTACTAGAGTTAAAGATCGACATACTTTTCACTAAAAAACGCTAGTAAAACCTGCAGGAATTCCACTATATACGCTATCGTTTTTTTTGTTTCACTTTCGTTTATTGTTCGGGAGTTGCTCTGGACTAGTCTTACCTTGATTAGAATAGTCCTTGAACAATATACAAAAGCAGCTATACAAAATTAAATTACTAGCATTAAAGATCGACATACTTTTCACTAAAAAAAAACGCCAGTAAAACCTGCAGGAATTCCACTATATATCACCCTTATGTTTACGAAGACATCATTTGTTTTCACATGACTGAACTGCAGGATGCTGTACACCCACAAAATACATTTTACTAATAAGAATATTTGACATGACAGCTTGGAGGTGACTGTGACAGGGCTTATATTGCAAATCGATTTCAAACGCGAGCTTTTACACAAACAAAAATTCTATATTATGTTTTTCGTATAAAATTTCATTGGATCATTGTATTACTTATGATTCATGCCAGCTCCCGGCATTTTCTCTCCAACGTGGTTTAACAAATTTTATAAAGGAAAATTCAATAAGTTCTGTTTATTAAAAAAAAATGTATAAAAAAGTCGATTCATTCAAAATATGTTACATATAAAAATTGTAATATTTATGTGTTATGTTGGGGTCTTCTACAGTAAGTATGATTTCGAATGTAACCTGTATGCAACAGGTCACATTCGAAATCATATATAAAACTGATACAACTAACCCCCTGGTAGGAAACTTTCCTAGATATAAAAAAATATAAAAAAGTATAAAAATAAGTTGACTTAGAAAAAAATAAATGTAATAATATAAATATAAACTCAAAGTAGGTGTGCCAAATACAGGTCACATTTGAAATCATATATTTATTTATTTATTTATTTATTTATTTTCTCAACAGACATTAATCTAGTTACAGAGAAAAGGAAACAGAGAATTCTTAAATAATAATACATATAAAGAAAATCTAAAATTTAAAGATTGCTACATTAATAAAATAATAATTGATAGTGTGCGAACAAGAGTGTGAACATATAACATCAAAGTATATACAATAGGAATAAAAGCTATAGTAGACTGAGTTTTAGGTTTTTTAAAAAGTAATTTTTGTTACAAAACAGATCAACTCCATATTGCACCTCATGATATTTCCTTATCATCATGAGTAACGGCGAGAAGGAGTGATGGTTTGTATGTGGCGTGCTGTATGTAAAAGTTTGTTTGTTGCGGGAGGATTGCCTAGGTATAGTAAAATTGATGGGGTTTAATAATGAAGTACTATCTTGAACATTGTGTATAATCTTATATAAATCTTTAACCAATTTATAAATATAACCAGCATTATAAGTATTTAATGTCGCATATTAAGCTATGTAAACGTAAATGCAAACAAACACACATACTAATGTTACTCTAAATATATTTTACATTATCCAGATCAGTGGCCGGGTAATTAGAGGCGTCGCCTAATTCGTAGCAAGAATTAAGGAGTTTGAGTTCAAATCCTACGGGGCGAATTTTCGCGAATAATTTTTAACAGTTTTTCTATCAAGGTAAAATAAATACAGGATGACTACACTCCTCTGAACGTCTCTCTTGACCGTCGGAATAGCTTCACGGCGGATAGCCCTATAAAGATGGAAGTTTATTTTATCTATTTTATAGTAAAAAGTTTTAATTTGAAATTAGTTACGGCAAACAGGTTTTCCAGATTAACTCAAGGATTGGTGAAAGCACTGCGAAGGAAACTCCTATTAAATTGTTAATGTAATGTAATTGAGATATGACAAGAAATGTATGATCATAAAGACACCTTACACGGTCAATAATACTGTCAGTCCTAGTACTGTCAGTATTTACATCAATACGTCTTTTATATTTATCAAGTAATCAATTATCCGGATAAACATCAGTATTCTCTTCATTCCATCATTACTATAGCTTACACGATAAGTAATACTGGCAATATGTTAGAATAATTAATATTTTCAACATGTTATTGTACAGTAATACTGTCATTATTCTAAAATATTGACAGTATTATTGATCGTGTAAGGTGCCTTATAAAATAAAAGAATTCCAAGTATTTTTTTTACAAAATTGTTTCATTTGATATTGATAGAGCTATATAGCCGTAGTACACATTGTTATTATTATGGTATATTCGTAACAGCCCGTATTAATTAAATGTAAAGTGTATTTCAATTTTATGATAAAGGCTTTGTAATTGAAAGATATATAATGACTATTTAATTAGGCATTTAATAGAGCAACGTGTAATTGAGTCGAATATTCCGTACTATAAACTGTTACTTTTATTGATAATAAAAACCGGTTTATGCTGAAATAAATAAAATAAGAAATGAGAAAAATATAATTAGGGTATTATATTGGGCATTATATATTGAAAGGCGTCTTCTACCAGTAGACACCATTCAATATATAATGCCCAATATAATTATATTTTTCTCATTATTATTTCTGAATAATAAATTAATTTTCAAGGTAATTAATTGATTAAATAAATCAAGAGTCAAGTTTGCTAGGTCAAACTTTAGTTAAAATCAGAAGCAAGTTTTATTATTCGTTAAATCAAGACACTGATGTGAATTTAAACAATTCCTATAATTACAACCGCCGTTTGAATTTGCGCGGCGGGGTCTTTCTCGTCATGCATTGTTACTAAACCAAATGTGATAAAAAATTGATTTTTATCCACAATTGTTTACTCATGTCATGATAACTATAAAATAAGAAAAAAACAAGTTTAAGTTAATTTTGTTAGCTGTTATTCAATAATATGTATGATCATAAAATTAAATTAAATTATTAAAAAAAATATATTTTATTATCATACTTTGCTTGTCATATCTCGATTATTTAAAGAAGGCAAAATTTAATTAAATTATTAAAAAAAATAATTATGATCATACTTTGCTTGTCATATCTCGATTACTTAAAGAAGTCAAAATTTAATTTTTCATTTATTCCACGTTGAACGAATGCGCACCAATATTATGTTACAATCACCTACATACATCATCTGTACCAATCTCAACAACTGCAGCCGTGAGCAGTTAGAAGTTGACATATTTAATATGAAGTATGCGACATTTGTTAAAATTATTGTAACATAATGCATTGTTAGTTGTCTACGTCTGTGTGTGAATATATTTTTATTGTTTATACTTACTTTTATACTATATTTATAATTATTTAAACATATTGTTGTCCTGTAATTGGAAAATATTTCTGTTGGACAATAAAGGCTTATTATTATTATTATTATTATTATTATTATTATTGACATTCCCCAACTAATGAAGTCAATGATAAATTAAATTAAATGATATCAGTTTATTAATTGATTAATTAAAGTAGAATCAGGTGTCCTAGGCCTGTTAATTCCCGTGGCCTAGGGCACTTACAATTCATAAGATGGTCATGGAAGTATCCATGAAACTAATAATGAAAAGTGTTAATGGAATTGTATTAAGTTTTAAAACACTTAGTGTAGTGGGAGATAAACACAAAGAAAGTTAGCTGGCGCTAATAATATTACTCTGAGATGAACATGTTTCAGCTGATGGCTTTTAAAACTTCTACTCTAGATTGCGGTTCTTGCATTAAACTTTTAATATTGTTTGTGGACATGGACATGGCCATATTTACATATTCGGTTTATAAAAAGGCGCCAATATAAACCAAAGTGTTGTTTAATAATATACTAAATTATATTATGTGATATAAAAAACTTTTGCTACTATTGCCAGTTTAACTGACATGAAGCTAAAACAAGTATAATTAATATTTACAGATATCGAGATACTGTTCACATTTTTCATAATTAAAAAAAAAACACGAATAGATATTTTAAAGTGATACCAGTAGCTTCATAATTAAAAACTTTTTAGATTCCTTTTTATATCATTGGTAAATACTGTAAGTCTACAGTATTTACCAATGATATAAATAGGAATCTAAAAAGGTTTTAATTATGAAGCTACTGGTATCACTTTAAAATATTGGATTGTTACGACGTCTACTTCGCGTCAAACGCGCCAAATTAAACGCAATGCAAAGCTCGTCCATTTTTATTATGTGTCGAAACTACAATAGCATTAGTAATAGGATAGATAGTGATATATTTCATCAAACATTTTGTTCATATAAAAAGATTGTAAGCAACGTAGAGTTAAGTTAATTTAAGTACAATGTATGTATGTCTGATGTTTTGTATGTACCATATTATATTTTCTTCTTATTTTGTATGTTGTTCTGTAAATGGATGTAAATCTGTAGAGCAATAAATCTATTATTATTATTATTATTATTATTATTATTATTATTTTGTGATAATTCATCTACAAACCTGCCCTCGGTCTACGGTACAATTTAAGTGCGCCAACAGTGCAAAGAATCCTCCCATCTACAAAAACAAACTACACTACACACTACAAATATACAATAAGAAGACGAAACTCAAAGACAAGTACGAGCTGAAGAGATATGTAAATAGTAAACACATTCTACAACTAAAGTGGTATCAAAGGATAAATAAAACGATTTTTTACTTTGTTTTTTTATCACATTTCACACACAAAACAAAGTAAAAAATCGTTTTATTTATCCCTCCTACTCCTACATATCTCTTCAGCTCGTACTTGTCTTTGAGTTTCGTCTTCTTATTGTATATTTGTAGTGTGTAGTGTAGTTTGTTTTTGTAGATGGGAGGATTATTTGCACTGTCGGCGCACTTAAATTGTACCGTAGACCGAGGGCAGGTTTTACTTTCTGAATACATTACTATGGTTTTACCGAAAATCCCTTCACGTTTTCAAAATAAGATTGTGGAAATATGCGACTAATAACTGTTTTGATTGCTTGGAACACTATTGGTAAACACCGTGGCAATAAGTGCCAACAAGTCTACATGGGGTCCTTCCCGAACGTGTCAGTGGGGTCATTTCTTAGTGCTAAATGTGATACTCCTAATATAATTCTTTTATTAATATTAAAATTTATAATTTAAAATGTACTGCATGGATATTTATAAAAGGATCTTAAATTAAATCTTAAAATAATGCTATTATAAATATCCATGCAGTAATTTTGAATTTTAAATGTTGATGTTACATCAGAAGGAAGCTATAGTTGCCGTCAACAATTTAGCAAAAAAAAAAACAATTTTAGTTAGTAAAAAGTCAAAAAATGCCAAAAATGTTAAATATGTCAACAAATTTCAAAACTGTTAAATATGTCAAAAAATGTCAAAAATGTTAAATATGTCCAAAAATGTCGAAAATGTTAAAAGTCAAAAAAAGTCAAAAATGTCAAAAAACCTGTAAACACATAATTTTAAGGTAATTTCCACAAGAATGCTGTGATGTCACGTTTTTTTAAGCGATATCGGTCAAAAATTTAAGAATTTTTAAGATTTTTGTTCACCGTACTCCCCCCTTCTTACTATAAATCTCAGAAATCCTTAAATTTTTGATCAAATTTCGTAAATTCGGTCACATTTTCCGTTCTCGGCATGAAATATATTCACAATTTCGTAATCTTGGTCGAAATTTCACGCGATTTCGGCTAAAATTTAAGAATTTTTAAGATTTATGGTCACCGTACTCCCCCCTTCTTACCATAAATCTTAAAAATCCTTAAATTTTGGATCAAATCTCGTGATATTCGGTCACATTTTCGCAACCCGACATGAAATATATTCACAATTTCGTAATCTTGGTCAAAATTTCACGCGAATTCGGCAAAAAATTTAAGAATTTTTAAGTTTCATGGTCACCGTACTCCCCCCTTCTTGCCATAAATCTTAAAAATCCTTAAATTTTTGATAAAATCTCGTGATATTCGGTCACATTTTCGCATCTCGGCATGAAATATATTCACAATTTCGTAATCTTGGTTGGAATTTCACGCGATTTCGGCTAAAATTTAAGAATTTTTAAGATTTATGGTCACCGTACACCCCCCTTCTTACCATAAATCTTAAAAACCCTTAAATTTT
This sequence comes from Lordithon lunulatus, assembly GCA_963942505.1. Classification (NCBI taxonomy): domain Eukaryota; kingdom Metazoa; phylum Arthropoda; class Insecta; order Coleoptera; family Staphylinidae; genus Lordithon; species Lordithon lunulatus. Next base: position 53,578,280 of record OZ012672.1, on the reverse strand, counting down.
GGATCAAATCTCGTGAAATTCGGTTACATTTTCGCAACCCGACATGAAATATATTCACAATTTCGTAATCTTGGTCGAATTTCACGCGATTTTGGTCAATATTTAAGAATTTTTAAGATTTATTGTCTCCGTACTCCCCCCCCCCCCCCCCCCCCACCCCCCCCTTCTGACCATAAATCTTATAAATTCTTAAATTTTTGATCAAATCTCGTGAAATTCAGTCCATTTTCGCATCTCGGCATGAAATATATTCACAATTTCGTAATCTTGGTCAACATTTCAAGCGATTTCGGCTAAAATTTAAGAAATTTTAAGATTTATGGTCACCGTATTCCCCCTCTTCTTACTATAAATCTTAAAAATCCTTAAGTTTTGATCAAATCTCGTGAAATTTGGTCACATTTTCGCAACCCGGCATGAAATATATTCACAATTTCTTAATCTTGGTCAAAATTTCACGCGATTTCGGCTAAAATTTAAGAATTTTTAAGATTTATTGGTCACCGTACTCCCCTCTTCCTACAATAAATCTTAAAAATCCTTAAATTTTTGATCAAATCTCGTTAAATTCGGTCACATTTTCGTATCTAGGCATAAAATATATTCACAATTTCGTAATCTTGGTCGAAATTTCACGCGATTTCGGCTAAAATTTAGAATTTTTAAGATTTATGGTCATCGTACTCCCTCCTTCTTACCATAAATCTTAAAAATACTTAAATTTTTGATCAAATCTCGTGAAATTCGGTCACATTTTCGCAACCCGGCATGAAATATATTCACAATTTCGTAATCTTGGTCAAACTTTCACGCGATTTCGGGTAAAATTTAAGAATTTTTAAGATTTATAGTCACCGTACTCCCCCCTTCTTACCATACATCATAAAAATCCTTAAATGTTTTATCAAATCTCGTGAAATTCGGTCACATTTTCGTATCTCGGTATGAAATATATTCACAATTTCGTAATCTTGGACGAATTTCACCATTTTGGCAAATATTTAAGAATTTTTAAGATTTATGGTCACCGTACTCCCCCCTTCTTACCATAAATCTTAAAAATCCTTAATTTTTTGATCAAATCTGGTGAAATTCGGTCACATTTTCCCTTCTCGGCATGAAGTATATTCACAATTTCGTAATCTTGGTCGAAATTTCACGCGATTTCGGCTAAAATTTCAGAATTTTGAAGATTTATGGTCACCGTACTCCCCCCACCCCCCTTCTTACCATAAATCTTAAAAATCCTTAAATTTTTGATCAAATCTCGTGAAATTCGGTCACATTTTCGCAACCCGGCATGAAATATATTCACAATTTCGTAATCTTGGACGAATTTCACACGATTTTGGCAAAATTTAAGAATTTTTAAGATTTATGGTCACCGTACTCCCCCCTTTTTACCATAAATCTTAAAAATCCTTAATTTTTTCATCAAATCTGGTGAAATTCGGTCACATGTTTCCTTCTCAGCATGAAATATATTCACAATTTCGTAATCTTGGTCGAAATTTCACGCGATTTAGGCTAAAATTTAAGAATTTTTAAGATTTAGGGTCACCGTACTCCCCCCTTCTGACCATAAATCTTATAAATTCTTAAATTTTTGATCAAATCTCGTGAAATTCGCATTTTCGCATCTCGGCATGAAATATATTCACAATTTCGTAATCTTGGTCAAAATTTCACGCGATTTTGGCTAAAATTTAAGAATTTTTAAGATTTATGATCACCGTACTCCCCTCTTCCTACCATAAATCTTAAAAATCCTTAAATTTTTGATCAAATCTCGTGAAATTCGGTCACATTTTCGTATCTCGGCATGAAATATATTCACAATTTCGTAATCTTGGTCGAAATTTCACGCGATTTCAGCCAAATTTTAAGAATTTTTAAGATTTATGGTCACCGTACTTCCCCCTTCTTACCATAAAAGTAGAATATTTTGATATTTATCAAAGGATTATATTAAGATTTAAATTAAGATCCTTTTATATATATATATATATATATATATATATATATATATATATATATACATATATATATATATATATATATATATATATATATATATATATATATATATATATATATATATATATATATATGTATTCATGCTGTACATTTTTAATTTTTAATTTCTGATATTTATAAAAGGATTATCACATTTAGCACTAAGAAATGGCCCCGCTGACACGTTCGGGAAGGACGTGTCTACACCCCATGTAGACTTGTTGGCACTTATTGCCACGGTATTTACCAATAGTATACCAAGCAATCAAAAAAGTTATTAGTCATAGGATTATGACTTAGTTTAGCTTATACGAAGGTACACACTTGAATCAGATTAATATTGGCTGATATGGCGGCAATGCTAACAATTTTCTTTTAAGTGAGCATTGAATAAAATCATTATTCATCCAAGTAATATTATTTTAAAAGAAACACACATTTTGTAGAATAACACCGTGTATTATTGTTACTTGAGTATATTCTCGTAAAATATTATACTTATTCCTTATATTTTTTCGCTACATGGTCTCTCATACATTTTTTTTGCACATCACATGCCAGATTGTTATACATCGTATCTGTTAGCGCGTAAAATGTGCGTTCATGTAGGTACGAATTGTACAATCTATTGTTGATAAATTTCTGTTAATAATAATATGTTACTTATATGTATAAAAACACACTATAAACAAATTGATTATTTATAGCGTGTTTTATTGTTGTGATAGAAGTTATTTATAAAATAATTTCTTTAGTGCATTTACATACACATTTGCACATAGATTACTGATTGCTGTTTACATGTGTTGCATGTACATACTAGTCACATATGTGATAACAATGTCAATAAATAGCATGCATGTCAACAATTTTTTTATGTGATTTTACGATAATATTTATATATATATATATATATATATATATATATATATATCACACACATTCCGAGCCCTGATAAAGTCTACGAAATATTGGCAAAGTTATTTTTGGGAAACAGCGAGAGCAGTGCTTTTTTGTTTTCCAAAAATAACTTGTACATAACTAACCTTCGGCGAAGAAAATATATATATATATATATATATATATATATATATATATATATATATATTATTGTATTCTTTCGCCGAATGTTAGTTATGTATAAATTATTTTTGGGAAAGACAATGTGTGTATATAGCTACAGCCCTAAAGAAGTGTCTAATTGAGACACAAAATATTGGCGAAAGAGTAAATGTATATATATATATATATATATATATATATATATATATATATATATATATATATCCTTAAGCTTACACCTTATGGTATATGATTAAAAAAAGAAATAAATTTCTGGCCACTGTGAACAGTTTATATGTGTATGAATATCAAAACTTTTCATGTAAACAGATGCTGGGTACAGGAAAACCATAAAATAGTTTCACAACAACGGCGGAAAACTTTGCAAACATATATTTATTATTTATTTTTCAAAAAAAAATTTCATTGTATATTTATTACTCTGATTCCCGTATACCGTATACCGTATACCGACGTTCCATAAATCTATCAATAGCTATTGAACCCATAACTATTCGTTGTTATAGCACCAATAAATACATTATCTAGGGAATGCAGTTACTTTAGATTTTCTCTATTGGAAAAACTGAATAATTAAACGAAAGGTGTCATCAAAGCTCCAATCGCAAGCGCTATTCAAGGTGTTTCAGATTTGTTTTGGCATATTCTATCACAAAGACATTGTCAATTTATCCATTCAATAGTTTATGGGACCTATAAAGTCTATGGGAAGTTGGTGAATACGGGCATGAGACTAAATTTTTTTTCAGTTATAATAAATACTATGAACTGAATTCCCCCATCCACAACATTTATCACATATAAACGAATGTAAACGACGCTACACTTCTACAAAATCATCTGCATTTTTTACTAGTTTGCAGAATTCAAACCCAATCGCAAACACCGCGCTAGTAATCAATTCCATTACTGCTTCCAAATCAAATACAATTTATTGAACGAAACCACGTACACAAATCTGATTAGTACCACCGCATAGTAGAAGGATAACACTCATCCTAAAACACGAAATCGTGTAATCGAGCGTGAATTTACGGCTGACTGGTAGCAAGAACAATAACTCAGCTCTTTAAAAATTAGGCTATTGTGATTTCTGTGAAATTCAGCACAATTTACACAATAATATACACAATTAGACCTAACAAATGCGTACATCATGCGTGTTTTGGTGACTTTTGCAACCATTAGTATGTAAAGGCGAATCCGTATACGACGTGCTATGAATAATACGGCTGTCGCACATTAAGGGTGTCATATATCAGCTTTGCAATATGACACGGAAAGGCGTTTTAGGTGTATAAATCAACGTAAATAATATGTTCTTTATATGTTATATTGTTTGTCTATATGAATCTCATTCGTATGTGACTCTTTTTTACTGTATCTATTATATCTTATAATAAATTACCATTACAAAAACAATTTTTTCGAACTGTATCTCAATGAATATCGTACCGACTTCTAGTTTGTATTCAGTGGGTGGTTTTCTATAAGAAAACAGTATTTACACCAATATTTTTTTGGTGGGCTAGAAACTAGTGGCCCTCCAGACACCAAGCAATGACTGAATCACCTCGCGGTACAATTCTCATGGCCTGTTCACAGAAAATCAAAAGAAAAGTAAAATAAGGAATGCCTGGTGCAACACAAAAATATATTAAGCTTAAACTAAGAAAAAAATAAAACAATTCCGTGTAAACTAAAAAAGTAGTGCCTGAATTACTACTGACTAAAGTATATTATATACTATATACTATATACTATATACTACATACTATATACTCTATACTATATATATATATATATATATATATAATATATATATATATATATATATATATATATATATATATATATATATATATATATATTATGAAATGTTTCTATATGTACTTAATATCTTGTTTACTAACGAAATTTATTTATGAAAATTCTCAGTTGCAGTCGTGGTGGCGTTTTTCCTGTGCTGGGCTCCATTCCACGCCCAACGTCTAGTCGCCATATATATAACATTTGAAAACGAAGAAGAATACCGAGGCTACCTAAAAATATACGAAGTGGTGACATACATAAGTGGCATCCTCTACTTCGTATCGACCACCATCAACCCGCTACTTTACAACATCATGTCAAATAAATTCCGTGAGGCCTTCAAAGTACGTACACCTGTCCATGCGAGTACATAGTACATATACATGCAGTCCCAACGAAACTAGAAAATAAGGCAAACAGGCTTTCTTTTGCAGGAGACATTCTCGCGGTGCTGCTGCACGTCGCGACTACAGTCAAAGAAGCCGCAGCGAACGTACTCCGCTCTCTCACGCACCGCTAAACGCTGTCAAGAGTCTACCGAGTGCTACCGAGATGACCCAAGCTTCCACACAAACTCAACTATAAGTCGCAAGAGTTCGACGGATTCCATGATTATTAATGTAACTGGAAAAAGGTACATTTAATTAATTTTTAGAATTAACACGGGTTTGCTGATGTTAATTACTAATGCCAGACTAGAATTATTTGCATGTCATGGTCAAATCAATTCGTATGAAATAATCAACACGATTTTTTTAGATGTTTTTTTTAAAGGTCATTATATATGTGAAATAAATAGTCAAATTATATATATATATATATATATATATATATATATATATATATATATATATATATATATATATATATATATATATATATAATGTAGATTAACTTTTGGGTATGCGGCGTAAGTCAAAAAATAAGAAACTCCTTCGTTTATGAATCGATATTTCGCTTTTATTTAAAGCTTCATCAGGATTATACTACAATGAACCAAAATTTATAAAATTACAAAGTAATTAAAGTAAAGTAATACTTACAATAGAGTTTTAAGAGTTAATGTTTTTAGCTGTGCTTTCGATTTCGATATCGATTCATAAAAGAAGGAGTTTCTTATTTTTTGCCTTACGCCGCATACCCAAAAGTTAATCTACATTACAAGTTTTCGGCGAAAAAATACCCTCAACTATATATATATATATATATATATATATATATATATATATATATATATATAAATTCTACTTCAGTAGAAGTCCTGCATTTTCTTTGGAATTAAAAGACCTTCAAAATAAGATTACACACCACTTTCTAATATGAAATATAATTTTCATTACAAAGATGTCTGGCAATTTTTTAGTGCGCGTATCAACCTCATCTTACGAAAGATTAGAATTAAAAAAAGTGATTTCCAACAAAAATAAATACAAATAATATAAAACAAAATTCATTTCCTGTGACGGCTACGTATAGTAATATATAAATATAATCCAATCTCCAATGTCTGGATCGGAAGGGCATCAGATGAATTACTTATATTATTTATGGATGATGAGGGTTCAATATTTGATATTCCTCGGATTATTACGGGGGAATATCAAATTTAAGCTGACTGAGAACATTTATACGTGCCACATTTTCTGCTATGAACTAAATATTGATAGCCCGAAGGGCACAAATTTAATAAGGCGCATTAATTGTTTGCATGAATCAACAGACTAAATATTCCAATTATTTGGGGAGTTCCGACAGAAATATTTTAACGCCTGAATAGTCCTAATAATTTAATTAATACCCTTTGGAATTCCAGTAATAAGCTCCCAATAAAGTAAATGTAAGTTACATTTATATCCCTAGAGTATATAACAAAAGAAAATATTTTGAAGCCGACCCACCTATCAGTTATAACGTTTGTGCTGATAGTGTAATTTTGGGGGCAAGTTCGAATCTCGTGAGACAATCCTTAAATACATAATGTTACAGAATTGCAACATTACTTTCTAAAATGTTCACTGCCTAATTAAAAATGTTGATTTCAAAACTAATACATCTAACAATTTAATAATGATATAGTTATCTCGCTTTTATACAACCCAGCATTTCGTTTAACATTACTAGTCGTCCCATAGCGAGCTGTATCGGGTCGATATGTATGGGGCAACTAGTAATGTTAAACGAAATGCTGGGTTGTATAAAAGCGAGATGAGATAACTATATCATCATCAAATTGTTAGTTGCTGCATTGTTGTTAATTTTCTTTAGCGGCCGTGCGATCGTTTATAAGGGACGAGCTAAAATAGTGCGCATCGGGAGCAGCTTGCATGACAAATAAAACAAGAGCTAATAAGCCTGGAGCAGCACACAGTGATAAGCGAAAACAGCTCAAGTGTTGTATTGTTCATAATCGTAATTTTAGTCCACTGTATTATCTTTAAAAAACGAAATTCAAGTGTTCAAATAAATTTATGTATCGGTACGGTTAGGAAACTCGTAAATACGAAAACATTCGTTAGCAATTATAATTTTACTTGGTGAAATGGGTTGTATAAAAACGAGATATTTATAACACATCATTAAATTGTTAGATGCTGCATTGTTGTTAATTTTCTTTAGCCTCATACACCTCTGTTTATATATGGCAACATTTTGTTATGTATCAAAGTTGTCAAAATTGAGGGTAGAATCTTGCATTGAAAATTAACTGGAAAATTATCTGCTTTATACAACCGAGACTTATACATATAATTGGATATGGTATGTTTAATTATTTAAGACAACTGAATTTTGATGTAGGAATGTCTACGCTGTATATAGCGTTCAACGCAAAATTACATTTGTGTATGCAAATTTATATTAACGGGGGGCGGGTAAAGTAACAGTGCACCGGCTGTAGGGGGCAGGTTCCACAACGGACTTGTACTAAATCATATTGTACACTATTAATTGTCCGAAAAAAAAGCGACTTGAACTTTTCATTGCATTGTTTTCGTAAATTTCTAAAAGAAAACAACTTCTATCTTTATAGATTTGAGCCTGACGGTTATACTATTGATTGTCTGAAAAATTGTCAGAGGAAGAAGACCTCCTCTGACGGTTTTTCGGGTAATCAATAGTGTACACTATGCTTTAGCACATGGCTGTTATGAAACCTGCCCTCCTACAGCCGGCGTACTGTTACTTTACCCGCTCCCATTAACAAAAATTTGCATACACAAATATGAGTTTGCGTTGAACGCTATATACAGCGTAAACATCAGTAGTGTAACCGTCATTCACAAATCTATAAAGATAGGAAAGACCTACAAAATTATATCAAGCACAACGTTCTATAATGAATTTTCCAATTTTAAAAAATTTGCCATGTGCCCTAACTTTTCCTAAATCTATAAAGATAGAAGTTCTTTTTTTTTATAGAAAATTACAGAACACAATGTATTGAAAAGTTCAAGTCAGTAAACCGGCTGTAGGGGGCAGGTTTCATAACGGTCTTGTGCTAAAGCATAGTGAACACTATTAATTATCCTAAAAACCGTCAGAGGAGGTCTTCTTCCTCTGACGATTTTTCAGACAATCAATAGGGTAACCTTCAGGCTCAAATCTATAAAGATAGAAGTTGTTTTCTTTTAGAAATTTACAGAAAATAATGTAATGAAAAGTTCAAGTCGCTTAAGATAGTGAACAGCCATAGTACAGTTCACTATCTCAAGCGACTTGAAGTTTACATTACACTGTGATTTTAAAATTTCTAAAAAAAAATTCTACTTTTATAGTTTTTAATCCGCTGGCATTTCCGATGATAAAAAAATAAGCTCAGACGAGTGAATTTATTTAAGTTCACTGAAAAACTGTGAAAGGTGATTCACAACGTTTCAACTCTCGCTCCCCAATGCTCTGTTCGAAACGAACGGCGTTTCTAACCACTGGGCCCAGTGGTCAATTCAGTAGCTTGGTTCAAACTTTTGTTAAGTTCATTGATTGATTAAAATTTGTTTCTTAGAAAATTATAGAAAATCGTTCTAATATAAAGGGTTCAATATGGGTGGGTTATGCAGAGCTCGGGAATTAATTCGAGAACAACCGAGCCTAAGTAACTTGAAACCACAAGTTACTTAGGCTCGGTTGTATAAAGCTTATAATTCGTGAATTAATTTCCGATCTGCGAGTCTCAGCTAACTTTTGATAAGTTTGATATATAATGCGACGTTGAGATAGATAGATATAGATATATGAGATACAAAGTTAACAATAATTTATGCAACATCTAACAATATAATCATGGGTTATAGTTACGCCTTTATAGGAGAGCCTATTGCCCATTCACCATTCACCAACATCCCATAAACTTTATAGGTCCCATAAGCTATTGAATGGATAATTTTAAAATATCATTGTGACAGAATATGCCAAAACAAATGCCAAAAACCTTGAATAGTATTTGTGATTGGAACTTTGATGACACCTTTTGTTTAATTTTTCAGTGTTTTCAATAGAGCAAATCTAAAGTAACTACAATCACTAGATAATATATTTATTGTTGCTAAACAACGAATACTTATGAGTTCAGTAGCTATTGATAGATTTATAGAACGTTGGTGAATACCGGGGTAATACCCGTATTCATCATAAATCTATCAATAGCTATTGTTATAGCAACAATAAATACCTTATCTAGTGAATGTAGTTACTTTAGAGTCTCTGTAATGGAAACACTGTATAATAAAACAAAACGTGTCATCAAAGCACCAATCGCAAGCGCTATTCATGCTGTTCGACATTTGTTTTGGCATTTGTTTAGGCATTTGATTTTGCATTTTTTTTAGCATTTCATTTCAAGCTGTTTGACATTTGTTTTGGCATTTGTTTTGGCATTTGTTTTGGCATTTGTTTTTGCATTTGTTTTTGCATTTGTTTTGGCATTTGTCTGGGTATTCGTTTTGGCATTTGTTTAGGCATTTGTTTTGGTATTTGTTTTGGCATCTGTTAGACATTTGTTTTTGCATTTGTTTTGGCATTTGTCTGGGCATTTGTTTTGGTATTTCATTTAGGCATTTGTTTTGGCATTAATTTAGGAATTTGTTTTGGCATTTGTTTTGGCATTTGTTTTGGCAATTGTTTTGGCAATTGTTTTGGAATTTGTATGGCAATTATTTTGGCATTTGTTTTGGTATTAGTTTTGGTATTTGTTTAGGCATTTGTTTAGGCATTTGAATTTGCATTTGTTTTGGCATTTGTCTGGGCATTTGTTTTGGCATTTATTTAGGCATTTGTTTAGGCATTTGTTTTGGTATTTGTTTTGGGATTTGTTATACATTTATTTTTGCATTTGTTTTGGCATTAGTCTGGGCATTTGTTTTGGCATTTGTTTAGGCATTTGTTTTGGCATTTGTTTTGGCATTTGTTTTGGCAATTGTTTTGGCAATTCTTTGGCATTTGTATGGCAATTATTTTGGCATTTGTTTAGGCATATGTTTTGGCATTTGTTTTGGCAATTGTTTTGGCAATTGTTTTGGCAATTATGTTGGCATTTGTTTTGGCATATGTTTTGGTATTTGTATGGGCATTTGTTTTGGCATTTGTTTTGGTATTTGTTTTGGCATTTGTCTTGGCATTTGTTTTGGCATTTGTTTTGGCATTTGTTTTGGGATTGGTTATACATTTGTTTTTACATTTGTTTTGGCATTAGTCTGGGCATTTGTTTTGGCATTTGTTTAGGCATTTGTTTTGGCATTTGTTTTGGCATTTGTTTTGGCATTTGTTTTGGCAATTGTTTTGGCAATTGTTTTGGCAATTGTTTTGGCAATTGTTTTGGCAATTGTTTTGGCAATTGTTTTGGCAATTGTTTTGGCAATTGTTTTGGCAATTGTTTTGGCATTTGTATGGCAATTATTTTGGCATTGGTTTTGACATTTGTTTTGGTATTTGTTTTGGCATTTGTCTTGGCATTTGTTTTGGCATTTGTTTTGGGATTGGTTATACATTTGTTTTTACATTTGTTTTGGCATTAGTCTGGGCATTTGTTTTGGCATTTGTTTAGGCATTTGTTTTGGCATTTGTTTTGGCAATTGTTTTGGCAATTCTTTGGCATTGGTATGGCAATTATTTTGGCATTTGTTTAGGCATATGTTTTGGCATTTGTTTTGGCAATTGTTTTGGCAATTGTTTTGGCAATTGTTTTGGCAATTGTTTTGGCAATTGTTTTGGCAATTATTTTGGCATTTGTTTTGGCATATGTTTTGGTATTTGTATGGGCATTTGTTTTGGCATTTGTTTTGGTATTTGTTTTGGCATTTGTCTTGGCATTTGTTTTGGCATTTGTTTTGGGATTGGTTATACATTTGTTTTTACATTTGTTTTGGCATTAGTCTGGGCATTTGTTTTGGCATTTGTTTAGGTATTTGTTTTGGCATTTGTTTTGGCATTTGTTTTGGCATTTGTTTTGGCAATTGTTTTGGCAATTGTTTTGGCAATTGTTTTGGCAATTGTTTTGGCAATTGTTTTGGCAATTGTTTTGGCAATTGTTTTGGCAATTGTTTTGGCATTTGTATGGCAATTATTTTGGCATTGGTTTTGACATTTGTTTTGGTATTTGTTTGGGCATTTGTTTTGGCATTTGTTTTGGCATTTGTTTTGGCATTTGTTTTGGAATTTATTTGGCTTCTTCTGTCACAATGACGTTGTCAATTTATTTATTTAATAGCTTATTGAACTTATAAAGTTTATAGGATATTGGTGAATACGGGCATTAGACTTAATAAATTAATACAAAAAAAAGTAATGCAACTAACACTCCTATGAGGAAAGTTAAACGCCATCTGGCAGCACCACGTCAATTAGCAATGAACACCCATATGGTAATAATCGTCAACATGCTCATGCCATCAGGATCACCGGGTCTATGGAATAATATTCCAGCAGAGTGCTTGAGATATCAGCACAAGCCAATTCGTATAAAACATATATAAGTATGAATCCACCTCTTAGTAATCTACATATCTAGATTTCAATCTTATTAGATCTCATCAGTGTAGCTCAGCTAGTGAGGAATTCACACAATACCTCGAGTGGTTATATAACCATGATGATATAATAAGATCGAAATCTAGGTATGTAGATTGCTAAAAGGTGGGTTCACACTTATATATGTTTTACAAGAAAATGTTTTATACTATTGTCCCGTTTTTTTTTAAATCGCTGTTGGTAGGTGCAAATTTTATATTATGCAAGCAATTAAATTAAATTAATTCATAGAAAATTGCAGAAAATGGTGTAATATAAAGTTAATATGGGTGAGTGTATTGCGCCGCCTTTCGAATTCCATCTTTCTGGAAGATTCCTATTGTTCATGGCTTTTCGGAGGTGTGATTTCAAGTTACTTAAACTTGCTCTGTAAACTAATTCTCATTTTATTGTCCCGTTGTTTTTTTTAAATTGAAATTATTGTCCAATATTTCCATAAAAAAAATATATATATTTCCAGATATTCAACAACAAAGAGGCCCCCCCTGGAGAAAACCCTCTCCGAGCGGCACAGGATCAAACAGTGGCCGGTGAATCGATCCGAAATCAGTATGAAAATCACACCGAAGACGAATCTGGATGACGCGATCACACCGAGCATGAAACTAGTGACGGTGCAAATACCGCCGCCGCCGCCGACGCGACTGAAAAAGATTGTGCAACGAATGCGATCCGGGCGACGGAGCGAGGAGCACGAAGCGACGACACACTTGCCGGCGAGCATACAAACCACCCCAGGTGGAGACGCCCACGAAAAGCCAGCGTTTTCCAGCCAAATCAGCAACAGCAGCTTGCTGGTGGTGGATCAGGCCGGTTTGCGTGAGGAACTCGCCGGCTATTTGCAAGAGGCAATGCCCTAAAATGAAGCTACTTACTACACTGGGGGTAATTTAATTTATTTCTACGGACCAAGTGAGACGGGGATGCGAATATTGATAAGAAAAAGCTATACAATCAAAGCTTAATAATATTGAGTTTATCCCATCGAAGATGTGATGGTAAAAACTAAGTGGTTTATTTGAATTCAACTGGAAATCGAATGCTGAAGGATTTTAATTTCATTCAGCTTATCCTAATGTCTAGTCATTAACTACATATAAGATTTTTATTTTATGGAGATAAAATAGACAGTTTGTTTTATATTATGGCACATTGTTATGTAAAAGATGGTTGTAGTTGTAGCTGTGCATCTAATATATCAACTGTTAACTCAGTACCAAACATTATATCAGCCCAAGACATTTCCTACGATAATATATATATATATATATATATATATATATATATATATATATATATTACTACTACTACTACTTATTTTAGGAACCCGGATGAAATTGGCTTGTTTACTCTCGCAGATATGAGCCTGTAGGAATGAAAGTGGTGTAACAGTTGTGAATTTTTGTGAAAATGAGAAGATTGTGCGTTTGGTATTTATGTAAATCGACATACGCAGTTACATTTTGACTTATGAATAAATGTATTTCAAGTCTGTAATTGCGCACGTCGATTTACATAAATACCAAACCCAAAATTTTCCTTTTCAAAACAATTCAAATATGACTTACACTACTTTCATTCTCACAGGCTCATATCTGCGAGAGTAAGCAAGCAAATTTAATCCGGGTTCCTAAAATAAGTAGGTAGTAGCGAATTTTCTTATGAAATTTAATAGGTGGGGTTGGTGGTGCAAAATTATGTAGAATGTAGGGCCCGAGGGGTATGGAAAGAGGTGGAATTTAGCTAGTTGGTCGGCCTGGAGGAGCTTCCTCGTCGCTAGTGAGCACCGCCACAGTGGTACTTTACAGCGACGATACCCTACGTGAAATATAAAATTAGTTGTATATGCCTAGACGTTTAGTTATCAACTGGACGAACTATAAAACTATCAGTATTCGCGATTCAAATGTCAACGGTTTTCGTCAAACTAGTGGGTAAACAGCTGATCTTTATTATTGTTTGATCAGCTCATTAGATTAACATTACACAATTTTGATCACTTGGATAGTAATGCGTGGTTGTTAATAAACTTTTAATATATAACTAGACAAACCTTGCACGTATTGTTATATATATATGGTGAGAAAATACATTTTATGCGTAGAGATTACCCATTAGATTTTAGTTCATTTTCTGTCACCAGATAGAGTACCGACTAGCTTGAATTGCCCATATCTAATCATATAATTTAGATGAACATCTCAGTTGCTTTATAAAATGTTGAATAGCACAACCTACGCAAGTAAGAAGGATAATATGTCCCATCAGACAGGTCAACATCTGGAGGTTTCAGATTAATCAACGATACAGAAGTAGCAATCGCCAGATTACTCCCCAACATTGGAAGACCGGGTGAGAAGAAAAGAAATTGTTCAGCTATGAATACCTCCGCCAACCGACGCTGCGTTTATCCGGGATCTTTGTTTGAATTACAATGTACATCATGTTAAACGTTTCTCATAACATGAGCGAATTACCCTAGCTCATATATATATATATATATATATATATATATATATATATATATATATATATATATATATATATATATATATTTACACGAGTTAGGGTAATTCGCATATGTAATCAGAAACGTTTAACACGATATACTTTGTAATTCAAACAAAGATCCAGGATAAACACAGCGTCGGTTTGCGGAGGAATTCGTGGCTGAACAATTTGAGGCACTGGTCTGACCAGAATCACTGTTCAGAGCAGCTGCCAACAAGGCTATTAACATAGCTGTATCATTTATTGAAAATATTACAACGTAAAATAATTTTTAAATTTCATTCGAGAGCTGGGAGAGTGAATATGCCATTCACTCTCCCAACTTCATAACAGCTTCCATAAATACATGCAAAAGTATCAACATTTTTTTAAATAACATGGAAATCCCGACGGCTGTGATTTCCAACCAACATAGTTTGTATAACTACGTTAATTAGAGCTGCCTTTTTCTAAAATAAACGTGAACGTTATTAAATCAATATTGAAATAATAATTTCAACTGGATGAAATTAATTAATTTTGTGTGATTAAATAATCAAATATTGGCTATCATTATAATTTATTGCATTTTCAATAAATTAGTGGTCGCACGAAATTATCTGCTCCATAATATTTTCAAATTAACCCCACTGTGTTGGAATCGAACAGTTTCGTATATATATATTGATGTCCCTTGGAAGGAGTTTACGGTCGCTACGAATCCTGTTGGGAGCCATAAACTACTCTAATAGTGGAAAACTAATGGCCCATTAGAAGAATAGTTTATTTAAGAGCGCCGCATAGGGTAAGAAGGAGTAATTCATCCGGGCTAGAATGTGTTCACGCATACTAAATTGTCAAGTGAAAAAGGCTGACGTTAATGAACTATTTTAAAGCTAACTACTGTCTAATTATCGATACCTTTTTGTATTTGGTTACATAATTGTATCATAAAAGGCACGTTTCTTGGCCTCTACCATGTCTCTCACTTTAATTCGGCGGGTATCCAGTACTATTTGGTACGTGTTTGTCACGTACTTAATGAATATTTTGGCATGAGAAAGTTCTCCGCACGTTGATTGCTATGTCTGCTCACTCTGGATAAAAAAAAGTGTTAGAATGAATATTTCCAATGCTCTGTTGGCGCAATAAATCGTGTTTCGGCATCGATTAGTCACTGTAGACGAAATATGGATTAAATATTACACACTCGAAAAAAAAAATACAATCATAACAGTGGACTGCTAAGAGGGAGATAACTGCAAAGAAAGCATAAAGTGTTTTTTTCTGTTTGAAAAGTGTCACAATTTTTTATGGAGTAATGTTAATCGAGTATCTTCAAATTATCATTACTTGACGAGCTGAAGGCAGAATTCGCACTGAAATGGTCACATCTGCAGAAGAAGAAAGTTATGTTTCAGCAGGATAATGCGTCGTCACACTTCTTCTTCTTTAGGTGCCTTCTCCATTAGACAACAATCATGGCAAATTCCGCCGTCACACACTTCATCAAAAACAACGAATTAGGGTTGAAACTGCTCGACCCAGATTTAGCCACAAGTGTCTTCTTTTTATACCTCAAGCTGAATCTACGCTCATGGGACAAACATTTTCGATGTACTAGGAGATCATAAACATACATTTCTTAAGCAACCATTTTGCTGACAAAAATACCCAGGACTATTTGGACGTGCTGATGAAATAGGAGCATCGTTGGGATAAGTGTGTGGCTTCACAAGGAGATTATGTTGTAAAATAAAATAAATTACCCAGCTCAGTGGCCGAGAGGTTAGAGGCATCGTCCGTGTCGTACTGAGTATTGGGGACCCTGAGTTCGATCCCCAGCGGAGAGCGTATTTTCGCGAACCATCTTTCACAGTTTTTCTGTGAAGTTAAAGTAAATGCCGGGGGATTAAACTCCTCGGAGCCTCTCCCTTGACCAGCGGAAAAGCCTCACGGCTGATAGCCCTGTAAAGATAGAAATTTCTATTAAAATAAATTTTAAAAGAAAATATTGCAGACCACCCTCGTATGTTCAAAATCAAACCTAAACTCATATACTTAATGTACATAAATATGTAAAAAATGTTAATTTATTTATTATTATATTATTATATTGTTATTTTAAAATAGTTCTACTTTAAAATCGATGACTTATAGTTGTCACTTTTCTATCCGTTGATAATAATAATACAAATACGCTCTCCGCTGGGGATCGAACTCAGGCTCCCCAATACCACCCAATACTCAGTACGAGACGGACGATGCCTCTGACCTCTCGGCCACTGAGCTGGGTAATTTATTTTATTTTACAACATAATCTCCTTGTGAAGCCACACACTTCTCCCAACGATGCTCCTATTTCATCAGCACGTCCAAATAGTCCTCGGTATTTTTGTCAGCAAAATAGTTGCTTATTTTATTCTCTAGCTAACGTCAAAATTCTTGTGTCACAAAACACTAATTAATTAAAATAATGCAAACCGAATGCGCCGTGCAGTACCACAGCAAACAACAACTGGCCTCACTGGTCCCGAGATCTTTGAGGACATCCTAAAGAAAACCTACGACGAAGAACGCCCGCCCGAACAGCACGTTGATAATTTAGAACTATGTATGTTTATGATCTCCTCGTTCATCGAAAATGTTTGTCCCCCGAGCGTAGATTCAGCTTGAGGTATAAAAAGAAGTTACCTGTTGCTAAATCTAACGATATGCAGTAGCGAATTTCAACCCTTAGGAAACTCTCAAACACCAGTTACAATAAGCTGATTGTTATAGTTCTTTTAAATATGTTCATTTCCAATATTAAAACATCGATAAAAAAATCAATTATTTCTAGAAAAGTAATGTTTTGGTTATTTTTGATAATTTTCGGCGAATTTCAACCATTTTGAGCTCTCAAACTTCACAGAAAACCTCCTAAAAACTGTGAAAGGTGATTCGCGAAAATTCCAATGCTCAGTACGAGACAGACGACGCCTTTAACCACTCGGCCACTGAGCTGGGTTATTTTTATATTTAGCTTGAATTAACAATTAAATTTACGACCACTATCACAACCCTATTGTGTACAAACATGTACTCCTTAAGCCTTGGTGTCCTAGGAAGCGGTGTCGACAAAAGCGGCCGCATTTCAGGTCATTTTGACGCCACACATTTCTTTTATGTATATTTAAATAAATCTGGTAATCCAGTGAGCGGTATATTTCAAAGTATTGAGAAAATATCATGAATTACACTGGAATCTGGTGAGTTATTCAATTACATGTACTTAAAACGTATCTTGTACTGTCGAAAACGGCCGTATTTATGGACACCGCTTGCTAGGAAACCAGGACTTTATTAAACACCAGTGTAATTTACCACCATCACAAACCCTCATGTAATCAGATATGTAATTCATATTTTATAGCACTTAGCCCCATATAACTCCCAAGCCACTGAACATCCCCGTGAATACTTCATTACCGTCTACCAGTCATTAACTCGATAACAATCCGCATTTTAACGACAATTGCAACTCGTAATTATTGCAATTACCGTCCGCAAAGAATCGCAGTATCATTTAATTTGATGCGAAACGCCTCGGGCAGATTGAAACCGTAAAGTCCCACACTAAAATCCCGGATTATTCACGCAGAAATTGGCTTTTTGGCTGTAATAACCGCACGTAAAAACGGTCGTTGTAGAAAAATGCCATTACCTTTAATGCACCCGTTAAATTTTAACCGGTTTTTTTTTTGCGGTGGCGTTAAAGAAGTTTCAGTGAAAGGTTAGGTGAATATATTTTTAAGCGACATAGAGGTTTACATGCTTACAACAAGTATCACATTTAATCAGGTACACACACATTTTGGGAGAGATTTTTTAACATCTGTGTGGGTTGATTTTACATTTAATGGCTTGAAGAAGGTGGATTGGGGTTTACAATGATTTTTTTATTATTATGTAATTCGATCAATTGTTGTTCGTTTATGAATATAGCACATAGTTCTGCTCTACGATTTTGCCTCAACCAATTACAGACGGAGAAGTGAGTTATAGAGATAATCTAAATTTGGCGTCAGATTGGATGACAACAACAATGGAATCGTAAAGACGTAGAGCTGGAATATGGGCTTAAGGGTTCAATTTGAGATTTGATTAGTTTTCATTATAAGGCACCTCAGACGATCAATAATACTTTCAATCCTAGTACTGTCAATATTTGCTGCAATCCTCCTTTTATATTTATTAATTAATCAATTATCCGGATAAAGATCAGTATTCTCTTCATTACATCATTAATATACATTACGCGATGAGTAATACTGGCAATATTTTAGAATAATGAATATTTTAAACATATTATCGTACAGTAATACTGACATTATTGTAAAATATTGACAGTAATATTGATCGTGTAAGGTGCCTTTAAGAGTCAATAGTGTCAGTTTTTTTTATCGGATTATGCTTGTAATCACCATCATTTTAAGGGGCCAATATGAGCTGAGCACATAGAGGCAGGAGTATTAATAAATGATGATATAATTAATATCAGATTCGTCAATGATATGATAGTATTCGCGACCAACCTACAATAATCCTGGCAAGGCTGATGAATAGAATACCCAAGTCTAGCCAGAAAACAAGCTCGATTTCAACATCAAGAAAACTAAATACATGGTAATAACTAAAAGAATACCACCACCACAAGGACAACTGATAACACTGTTCAGTCGTGGTTTCCTAGAAGAGCGGTCGCTTAAAAGCGGCCGCTTTTTACGTCATATCTTCAGCAAAATTGTAAGTAATTGTAGAAATATATAATTTAGCTATTCGTCCTTTTTCATCGTGATTCATTGCGTTTTTGCTGTACATTGAGGTACTACTTTGTTTGGGAAACCATAATCGTTTATATACACGTAAAATTATTTTTATGAGGTAATAATTACGTTAAAAGCGGGCGCTTTTAAGCGACCGCTCTCCTAACAAGCAAGGGCTTTAATGATGATAGGGCTACTCACTTGAAATCAAGTGAAGAATCGAAAAAGCCATATCAGCCTGTTTACGAATAATACATATATATATATATATATATATATATATATATATATATATATATATATATATATATATATATATATATTCTTCAATAACCTTTTATTCTCAAAGAACTATTAATTGTAGGCATACATTCTTACAAATTAAGCCTCAGGGCCTACAATAAGGTGCTTTTATAAAGTTGTAGAAATTGTATGCCATTCTGGTGCAAGGTTTTTGCTAAAATCTAAATACAATTTCACAATTCTGATCATAAGAAGAGTATAGACGTGATTTCGCACCTTCAAGAAGGATTAGATCCAAGAACAATTGATGAAAACATGGCAAATACTTGGGAAATTCTTTAATCTTCGTACTTCATCGTCAGAAAATAGGCTTCGTTTGCATAATGCGAAGAGAAGAGCCTAATCAAACAGTAGTGATAACAACAAATCTTGAAAAAATACATGTTATGGTATAAATAGACCGGAGGTTTATGGTTCTTGAGATAGCTGTATTCTGTAAGTAGGGTCCCCAAGCCGATTCTGAAATCTCGGCCTTGAGGAATTCTTGGATCTCCTCCTCCTCCTTGACCTGAGCAAAGGTCAGAGAGGATTTAGAAGGGAAAAAATTAATACTTTGCATTGCTAATAAAGATAGGTTACCGAGGTAATTGAAACTGTGCCTATATAACATTAAAAGCTTAGTCAAGGTGAAGGCTCAACTTATAGAGTTCTTCATGACAATTTGGTATATAGGGGTTGGGGTCATACCCCTGTATTCCAAATTGTCATGGACAACTACCCCTACTAGGTTGAACCTTCGCCTTGACTAAAGGTGCTCATGACCAAGAGCACTTTAACTGGGGCATCATTGACGAGATAGTGAATATGTCAGGGTGACATTAATTAGATGTTACCCCTTCGACGGATAGAAGACGACTTAGGTAATTGAACTTGTGATTGCTTATATAAAATTATAAGCTTATTGCAGGAGTGGGGTAATTTTAAGAACCTCCTTCTCATCTTAATTTCCACCTTCCCTTCTCCTAACCAAGGTGCATTTTGCCAAGTTATAATTGACCAGATAGTTAGGAAGAGGCTGGTAAAGGTGACATTGGCGAGTTAACCCTTCGACATATAGAATGCAATGAGGTAATTGAACCTGTGATTGATTATATAAAATTATAAACTTATTGCAGGAGTGGGGAAATTTTAAGACCGTCCTCCTTTGGATCCTGCTGACCTCCCAACCAAGCTGTTCTTGGTCAAAGTATAATTGACCAGGTCTTGAGGAGGAGGCTAGCCAAGGTGACATTGACATTAATAAGATTTTAACCTTACGACATAGGCGACTGAGGTAGTTGAACCTGTGACTGACTATATAAAAGTTTTAAGTTTTAATTTATAGTCTTTCAATAGAGTTAATTTAGTTGACATTGACGACGTAAAAGCATGTTATGTTCATTGCTTATATGATTTTGTTTTATGTTTGTTTTATGCTTATTTTGTTTTATGATACATTATTCTTTTGTGTTTGTTTCATGTTTATTTTGTTTTATTTGTTTTGTTTTGTTTGTTTTGTGTTTGTTTGTTTTGTATTTGTTTTTTTGTGTTTGTTTGTTTTGTGTTTGTTTTATTTGTCTTGTTTTGTGTTTATTTGTTTTGTTTTGTTTGTTTTGTGTTTGTTTTATTTGTTATGTTTTGTTTTGTTTGTTTGTTTTGTGTTTGTTTGTTTTGTGTTTGTTTGTTTTGTGTTTGTTTTGTGTTTGTTTTGTGTTAGTTTTGTGTTTGTTTTGTGTTTGTGTTTGTGTTTGTGTTTGTGTTTGTGTTTGTGTTTGTGTTTGTGTTTGTGTTTGTGTTTGTGTTTGTGTTTGTGTTTGTGTTTGTGTTTGTGTTTGTGTTTGTGTTTGTGTTTGTGTTTGTGTTTGTGTTTGTGTTTGTGTTTGTGTTTGTGTTTGTGTTTGTGTTTGTGTTTATGTTTGTGTTTGTGTTTGTGTTTGTGTTTGTGTTTGTGTTTGTGTTTGTGTTTGTGTTTGTGTTTGTGTTTGTGTTTGTGTTTGTGTTTGTGTTTGTGTTTGTGTTTGTGTTTGTGTTTGTGTTTGTGTTTGTGTTTGTGTTTGTGTTTGTGTTTGTGTTTGTGTTTGTGTTTGTGTTTGTGTTTGTGTTTGTGTTTGTGTTTGTGTTTGTGTTTGTGTTTGTGTTTGTGTTTGTGTTTGTGTTTGTGTTTGTGTTTGTGTTTGTGTTTGTGTTTGTGTTTGTGTTTGTGTTTGTGTTTGTGTTTGTGTTTGTGTTTGTGTTTGTGTTTGTGTTTGTGTTTGTGTTTGTGTTTGTGTTTGTGTTTGTGTTTGTGTTTGTGTTTGTGTTTGTGTAATCTTTATTTTGTTTTGTTTGTGTTGTGTTTGTTTAATCTTTATTTTGTTTTGTTTGTTTTATATTTCATGTGCATTATGTTCGTTGTTTTATGATTGTGTATGTGCGTTTGTTTTATATGTTTATTAGGTTTATTTTGTTTTATGTTTGTTGTGTGTTTGTTTTATGTTTGTTGTGTGTTTGTTTTAGGTTTATTTATGTTTATTCTGTATTTATTTTGTTCTTTGTCTTTATGTTTCGTGTATATCTCGTTTCCTGATTGTTTTGTATGTATATACCGTGTGTCCCTAAAGAATGGAATAAATTCCATAAAACCTTTATTTATGATTTTCGCAAAAATTGCTCGAACACGTTGATATTTAATTTTAAATTTTCAATTTCTAATGAAAGTGTCAATTCTTTTCGACCATTTTTGAATATGCAATCACGTCTTCAGCATTTTTTTTTTAAATAACAACCCTATTTTTTTATAAAAAGATTCTGAACGAGATTATTTTTCTGCGATCAGAGATTATGATATAGGTTATATAAGGAAATTTCCGAGTAACATCATATCAGATCAGAGTGAAAAACATGATACATTAAATAATATTTCTCTGAACCCAGCATCGTGCCCGAGTGGTTAGAGGCGTCGTCCATCTCTAGCCAATGGTCCCAAATTGGCCATTGGCCCGTAGTCTTTGCATTAACCTTCCAGCACTCACGCCTGTCCACTATTTCAAACGACTTGAAGTCTGCATTACACTGTTATCCATTACTCATCTGTGATTCAATTATTTTCATTTATTAATTAACGCCTAATTCGTAAAAAATAATAATTTAGAAACACTTTAGTGCATAGTTCAAATCATTTCGAATAGTAGACGGGCATAGTTAGGTTGGTAGGGACCACCCGCCCACCCCACCTTTACTCGCATAGTTTTTTCCATTGGATAACACTCTTTTTGGAATTTTTTAAACAATATAAAACGTCTATATCCATTGTTTCTTCAATGGATATAGACGTTTTATATTGTTATAAATTTTATTATATGCGATGCTTATCACAAAATACGAATATAAATCATATATAAGTGTGAATCCACCTATTATTACCTATAATCTATATATCTAGATTTCAATCTTATTAGATCTCATCAGTGTAGCTCAGCTAGAGATAAAATAATAATGAGACTGAGCGCGAGTGCGGGAAGGTTAAATTTCAAATTTTTTGAAATAGAGTTGTAATTTGAAAAAATTGCCAATGACCCCATTGCACTTTAAAAAATATTCGAAAAAATTTTACACTTTCATTAAAAAATGGCAATTTAAAATTTAAAATCAATATGACCGAGCAATTTTTGCTACAAAATCATAAATAAACTTTGTATCTAATTTATTCCATACTTTTTGGGACACCCTCTAAATGTTCAAATTGAACCCATTATTCATTTCGTTGTAAAACTAATTAGTTGTATTCCGTGATCCTAATATGATTCCGCTAAATACTTTCACCTCACCCATATACAACAACAAATCCTCTCAACCTCAACATTAATTGATAACAATAAATAAATACATAAATAGTTGTCATTGAATATGTACAATACATGTAGCTCTATCTACTCTCACTTTCATTTAACTTTAATATTTCTACGTTATCACATTCCAATTGATCACATACGGATTGGGGGCACCCATCTCAACTCGCCTGCAATACCAAATTACCGTCCTGCTCGAGCTGAAAGCAGCTGTTGCTCTTCTCATCCCTCTTGTCATCAGTAGTCAGCTCGTCCGGTTCCCGTGTGCCCATATGGGGCATGGTGCACGACTTTTTCAGACTGGCACTCATATTGCTCCAAGTTATATGCGATTTAATTAAACCATCGCGTTTTTTCAAGTCGTTCAAGTTGATTTTGCGCGCATACGGCGATCGCCCGTTCACAGGGCAGATGTGCGTGGGCTGCAAGTTGTGCACCTCCACATAGGGCACGTCGCCGGTGTTCTCGTTCATCTCGTAAATGGGGATTTCGTACTTGCTGCCGCTAAACGGGCGCATTTTCTCAAACAAGTCACGTCTCTTGGGCTCCTCGGTGAGATTGTCGAGGGCTTCCTGTAGTTCAGCGTCTAGAATGGTTACTTTCGGGCGTTTCGGGTATTGCGATTTCTTGCGCCGGAACGAGACCACTAAGGGGCGCTTGGAGTCGTGTAGGCGGGCCATTTCGGCTTCTAGGTAGCGTAGGGAGCTTTGGCGGCTGCAGGAGTCGGTGTTGCTGTGACTGTTTATTTGTGAGGAACGGCCGGAGAGGGTGGAGTAGCATTTGTTGCCTTGGATCTGGTGGGTTCGGCCGAACAGTTCTTTGAATGTTTCCTGGGGAAAAATAAACAAATAATACACCGGTTTTTTTATATTAATTTTTGTTTACTAATTTTCCGTGTTTGTATTTTTATGTACATTTTCATACATGGAAAAGCTGTGTTTTTGAGGAAATATATATAAAATATGTATGTATATTTTATATATATATTTCCCCAAAAACACAGCTTGTATATACAGCTGTGTTTTTGGGGAAATATATTCCTAGGACATCAAGGCTTAAGGAGTACATGTTTGTATACAATAGGGTTGTGATAGTGGTCGTAAATTAAATTGTTAATTCAAGCTAAATAAAATTAAAAAAACCCAGCACAGTGGCCGAGTGTTTAGAGGCGTCGTCCGTCTCGTACTGAGCATTGGAATTTTCGTGTATCACCTTTCACAGTTTTTCAGAGGCTTTCTGTGACGTTAAGGTAAATACCGGGTGATTAAACTCCTCTGAGCTTCTCCCTTGACCGGCGGAAAAAGTCTCACGGCTGACAGCCCTATAAAGAAGTTTTTTTTATATATAAAATATACATATATGTATAGAAGAAAAGCTGTGTTTTTATGGAAATATATATATATATATATATATATATATATATATATATATACAAAATATTTCTGGTTTCATGCTCTTCATTATTTCATCCATGTATATGTTAAATAACGTAGGACTGAGCCCGCCTCCTTGTCTTAGTCCAGTGGTTGTCTTTAATGTTCCTGATGTTTGTCCCTTGTGTATTATTGCATGGGTGTTGTTGTTATATATGTTTTGTATTAAATCGACTGTATTTCTTTTTATACCTCTCTCTACCAGGATTTTCCATAATATACATAAATTTATATGTACATTTTATAGATATTTCCCCAAAAACACAGCTTTTTCATGTATGAAAATATTACATAAACAAATTTTTTGAACAAATTTTTTTTTGTTCGCAATTGATTTCAAATTGTATTATTTATAAAAAAATTTTAAACATCGGAAGTGATTTTAAGCCAATACCTTTGAAAACTTTTAGAGTTATTGACTAATTAAGTCAGCTGAAAATAAAAGTTCGCTATTTTTAAATTAGCTGTAAAATTTGTTTGTCGTGAGATAAAAGTATATGCGTTGCATTTTTAGATATCTTAATTAATCTAATTTGAAATGACAATAAAAAATAATTATATCAATACTATACATTTTTGATATATTCGATGAAAATCGATGCTATGATTTTACAGTAAAATTAAATTTCACTCTTTTTTTCAGGATGTCATAAAACTATATCCTAATGGGATAAAGCTATGTATCTTACAGATTTAGATAGTTTATTTAATCTATTTTCAGATGACAATAAAGAACATTCATGTTGCTAGTATTAATTTTTGAGATATTGGATGAAAACTGAAACCATGATTTTCAATATTTTTCAGTCAAACAAATGTTTTTCTCTTTTTTCAGTAAGTTATAAAGTTATTTACTTAATAGACAAAACAATGTTTAATACATTTTTTAATAGCATGATTAATTTATTTTAACATAGTAAAATAAACAAGTAATATTAGTAGTCTATTTTTGAGATATTGGATGAAAACTGAGGGCATGATTTTCATTTCATTAACACTTTTTACCAGTAAGTTATAAATTTAGTCGCTTATGAGATAAAACTATGTTTAACACATATTTTAATAGAATGATTAACGCATTTTAATAAAGTAATGCAAAAAATGGATTCAGTAGTATATTTTTTCAGATATTGGATGAAAACTGAGGGTATGATTTTTGAAGTTTTTCAGTTATTACTAAAAAACTAACTGTTTTTTTGTTTTCTAAAACTGTCAAAATACATTCAATTATTCCTATATAATATAAATATAGAGTTTGAAGCAGATTAGAACATTTGAAAATTTTGAAAATTTCATTCATAACACTAATTTTCAGGATATTTCCAAGAGCTCTAACTCTGATTTTGTATGAAATAAAACTAAATTGTTTTCAATAGCTACGTTCCTATATTTATTAAAAATAATATAAGCATTCATGTCTTTAAAGTATTTTTTGAAATATCATATGTAAACCAGGACAGTCATTTACGGAGTTTTTCAGTCATAATTGAACAAATAAAAGCCTGAATGCACAAAAACGCTCTAAAATATGTTTATCTAATCGGTTGTAATTAATTTGCAAAATTTTACACAAATCGAAAAATTGCCAAATTTTGACAAAAATCGTAAGGATTTTTGAACCAAATAATTTTTTGTTCGCGATTGATTTCAAATTTTACATATGTAATATATATGTTATTTTGAACATCGGAGGTGATTTTAAGCCAATTCCTTTTAAAACTTTTGGAGTTATTGACCAATTAAGTCAACTGAAAATAGAAGTTCACTATTTTTCAGTTAGCTGTAAAATTTGTTTATCGTAAGATAAACTATATGCGTTACATTTGTGGATAGCCTATTTAATCTAGTTTTAAATTATAATAAAAAATAGTTATGTCAATACTGTATATTTTTGATATATTGAACGAAAACCAAAGCTATGGATTTTACATTGAAATTATATTAAGTCAGCGAAAAAATAAAATTTCACCATTTATCAGTTATCTGTAAAATTTGTTTGTCATAAGATAAAATTATATGCGTTACATTTTTGGATAGCCTATTTAATCTAGTTTGAAATAATAATAAAAAATAATTATGTCAATAATGTATATTTTTGATATAATGAACGAAAACCGAGGCTATGATTTTACAGTGAAATTAAATTAAGCCAGCTAAAAATGAAATTTCGCCATTTTTCAGTTAGCTATAAAATTTGTTTGTCGTGAGATAAAACTATATGCATTAAATTTTTGGATAGCCTATTTAATATAGTTTGAAATAATAATAAAAATAATTATGCCAATAATGTATATTTTTGATATATTGAACGAAAACCGAGGCTATTATTTCACAGTGAAATAAAATTTCACTCCTTTTTCAGTAGGTCATATAACTAAATCCTAGTGATATAAAGCTATGTATTGTACAGATTTAGATAGCCTATTTAATCTGTTTTGAGATGATAATAAAAAAAAATCATGTCACTAGTACTAATTTTTGAGAGATTGGATGAAAACTGACACCATGTTTTTCAATAATTTTCACTCAAACAAATGTTCACTCTTTACCAGTAAGTTATAAATTTACTCGCTATGATAAATGATAAAACTATGTTTAACATGTTTTTTAATAGCATGATTAATTTATTTTAACATAGTAAAAAAATGGATTCAGTAATATATTTTTTGAGATATAAGATGAAAACTGAGGGCATGATTTTTGAAGTTTTTCAGTTATTACTAAAAAACTAACTGTTTTTTATTTTCTAAAACTATCAAAATACATTCAATTGTACTTATATAATATAAATATAGAGTTTGAAACCGATTAGAACATTTTGAAAATTTTGGAAATTTATTTAAAACGCTAATTTTCAGGATATTTTAGAGAGCTTTAACTCTGATTTCCTATGAAATAAAACTAAAATATAAATTGTCAATAGCTACGTTCCTATATTCATTAAAAATAATATAAGCATCCATGTCTTTAAAGTATTTTTCGAAATATCATATGCAAACCAGGACAGTCATTTATGAAGTTTTTCAGCCATAACTAAGAAAATAAAAGCCTGAATTCACCAAAACTATCTAAAATATGTTTATCTAATCGGTTGTAATATATTTGCAACATTTTACACAAATCGAAAAAATACCAAATTTTGGCAAAAATCGTAACATATTTGAACAAAAAAAAAGTTTGTTAGCGATTGATCTCAAATTTTATATAATTATTATATATGTTATTTTGAACATCGGAGGTGATTTTCAGCCAATTCATTTTAAAACTTTTGGAGTTATTGACCAATTAAGTCACCTGAAAATAAAATTTCACTTTTTTTCAGTTAGCTGTAAAATTTGTTTGTCGTGAGATACAACTATATGCGTTACATTTTTGGATTACCTATTTAATATAGTTTGATATAAGAATAAAAAATAATTATGTCAATAATGTATATTTTTGATATATTGAACGAAAACCGATGCTATGATTTTACAGTGAAATTAAATTAAGTCAGCCGAAAATAAAATGTTTCAGTTAGCTGTAAAATTTGTTTGTCGTGAGATAAAACTATACGCGTTACATTTTTGGATAGCCTATTTAATCTAGTTTGGAATAATAATAAAAAATAATTATGTTAATACTGTATAATTTTGATATTTCGATGAAAATAGATGCTGTGATTTTATAGTAAAGTGAAATTCCACTCTTTTTTCAGTAGGCTATAAAACCATATCCTTATAGGATAAAGCTATGTATCATACAGATTTAGATAGCCTATTTAATCTGTTTTCAGATGACAATAAAAAACATTTATGTCACTAGTAATAATTTTTGAGATAATCGACGAAAACTGAAACCATGATTTTCAATATTTTTCAGTCACACAAATGTTAGCTCTTTACCAGTAAGTTTTAAAGTTAGTTGTTCATGAAATAGAACTATGTTTGTTTTAATAGCATAATTAATTCATTTTAACATAGTAATACAAAAAATAATATCAGTAGTATATTTTTTCAGATATTGGATGAACTTCTGATTTATTTTTCTGACAGTGTAAAAATACATTCAATTGTATATATATATATATATATATATATATATATATATATATACATGTGTATATATTGAATTTGAAGCCGATTGAACATTTTTGAATGTTTTGAAAGTTTCATCAAAAACACAAATTTTGAGGCTATTTCAGATAGCTGTAACTTTGATTTCATATGAGATACAATTAAATTTTAAACTGTTTTTAATAGCTACATTCGTGCATTTATTAAAAATAACAAAAATATCCACGTCCTTAATGTATTTTTTGAAATATCGGATGGAAACCAGGGTCGTTATTTTAGAAGTATAGTAACTTCAAAAATACCGACCGTGGTATTATATAATAAATATATAATTGAAAAATGCAATGCGAATTGTGTGCCTCAAATACAAATTATTCGTAAACTAAAAGCCAAAAACTATTCTAGTTTGCAGTACTTAGTTGGCAAAGTGTTTTTCTAAGAATTATGTGATGAATTAATTTTCCAGTCACGTACCTTAAAAGCTTCCCTGAATTTATGTGACATGATGTGATACAGGAACGGGTTGACTGACGTTGATAGGAAGTAGAGGATGCCACTAATGTAGGTAAGTACGCGAAATGCTGTCACCATATTGTTGGAGTTTGGCTCACCATATATCGCCAACAGACGTTGCGCGTGAAATGGAGCCCAGCAGATGAAAAACGCCACGACCACAGCAACTGGAATTTTAATTAGGGACTTTTAATGAATTTATTATTATTATTTATTACTTTAATATGTATATATATATATAATCTAAAATATAATTATATTAAAACATAATTGTATAGAAAAAAAAAGCTTAATTTAGTAATTTTCATATAAAATAAATGCCACAATTATAGTGTGTGTGTGTGAATCCTTGTGCGTGTAACACACAAATGTCGTATCTGAAACATTTATGAGGTTCACATACGGAAATCTTGTTACTATTTTTACTTCCTCTAAGTCAGTGGTTGGGAAACCAGGGTAATTTACCCCTCAAATGGTCTAAAAATTAAATTATAGGGGGATAAAAAGGAAATTTTGTATTTTATAAACGTGGCTCATATATTATTAAATACAAATACTTGCAAACTAGTCGGCTGATAATCAAGAAATATATAAACACATTTATCGACTGTCTGTTATTACAGTAAATCGGTAATATTTAATTTTGTTTGCGGAGCGTCGATGGTGTTTGATGTATTTGTCAATATGTCAGCCTTTTATTCGATGCAAATGCATCACACCGGGGGGCCGGTGATAAACATTCAGCGTAAATCTGGGTTAGCTGTAGACACTACGCGATTTTCGGTTATTTAAATATAGGTCGATTATGTGTGAAATTTTGACGCAAACAAATTACTTAAAATAGTTTTCATAGCAAAAGTATTTAATTGCAATTTAAATTGTAAACTAAATCATTTTGGTGCTGGAACCAAACATATACGAAATCTAGACACGCCAAAGTCTATAGTAATAATACATTAATCAATTCATAATTTAATCAAACTATGTTATTACACCATAAAGCCTCCAGTCAGTATATTTTGTGAATGTTATAATCGATTCTAGTAACAAATAAGAATAAGAATCACGTACCAATAAATTTAGAATATACTAAAATGCATAGAACTTTCAGCGTGGTTGATTCGCATATTCGATATACTCTATTAGCATGGGGGGCATTCCGGTGCACAAAATATTTGCATCACAAAGGCGGGTGCAGTGCGTATTGTGACTAAGGTTGAATACATAGGGATCCAGACTATATTCGTGAAACTTACCATATTAATAGTGGTTTGTTTAAATATTATGACCTTAAGAGAATATAATTCTAAAATCTATATTAGCATAAGCTTGAGGCATTACTGGATGAACCCAAGCACCTTCATGTTAACATTTAATAATAAAATTGATGGTTGGTCTGTTAGACCAGTATTAATAAAAATACAAAAAAAATGCTGTATATATATATATATATATATATATATATATATATATATGTTAATTATTATTATTTACTTTCCAAGCCAAGGTGGCTCAATATAAATACATGCTCACATATTTAGCACTGCCCTGTATTTATATTGGGCCACCTTGGCCTGGAGAGTAAAACATAATAATTAACAATATATATATATATATATATATATATATATATATATATATATATATATATATATACAGTGCTAAAAATGTGAGCTATTATAAAATACAAAATAGCACATATAAAATTTTATGTAAACATTTTTCGTTTATTAAAATTCCCAATATAAATTGGTAGTCGATCCCACCATTAATTCAATATTCACAATATTTAGTGCTGCCGGCATAAATATTATAATATTTAAATTTCCATCATAAAGCGGCGCATAATTTTAAATTACGTGGAAAATTATCGCGCGTTTATACATATATAATTGTCTCAATTTGCTCAATTTGCAATGCATAGATTATTCTAAACCATTTCACCAATTCGCCCGCCGGTACAGGATTTTAATAATTAAGCCCCCAGAAGAGAGGCATAGAGAAAGTTTCCTCATATGCTGTGCATTATCAAACATTCGTAAGCGTTCAGTGTGTGTGCCTCGGTGTGGAAGATAGTAAAGATAAATTCGCAGTAAAAGCGCGAATAAGCCATCGTCGGGGCGTCGGGGCGTCGGCTAGGGCGCATTATCCTGATTAAGATACGTATAGAGTTTTAGACGCGGAATAAAAATTATAGTACTGGGTTTGGTTGAGACATAACACTTTTAAATGAAAATTTAAACACAATAGTTTTTTCAAACAGTTTAAATAACATTATAATTCTTTGCATTGCTTGGTGTAGTATATGGACCAATAGAAATTACACTCAAATGATTATCTGTTGCTGGTATGCACGCACTTTAATGTTGAATAATTGAAGCCAGATACTTGTATTTTGGTATTTCCAGAATAAATACCAAAATACAAGTCTCTGGCATCAAATATCACATTTAGAGGGGCACTATTTCGAATATTAAGTGGAATGAATGACGAATAGATGCAGATATGTAGTTTTGAATAAATTACACTCATATCATGATACATTGCAGGTGGACAAGCAAATTAATGTTGAAAACACTCTGGAAATACAAACATTTCAGAGGGGTACAACTTGGGATACAAACAATATATTAAGTGGAATGAGTAACCAATAGTTGCAGGTATGAAGTGTTGAAGAAATAATACTTAAATCATAATCCGTTGCAGGTGGAATCCGAAAATACCAAAAAAACGGTTATATGGTTTCAATTATTAATTTCAGTACAGCACTATTTGGGATACAAACCAAATATTGAGTGGAATCAATAACCAATGGATGCAGATATGATGTGTTGAAAAAATTACGCTCATATCATTATCCGTTGCAGGTAGTCAAGCATTTTAATATAGAAGACACTCCATAAATACCAAAAAAACAGTTAGCTGGCTTCAATTATAAATTTCAGATCAGCACTATTTGGGATACAAACAAAATATTCAGTGAAATAAGTGACCAATAGATGCACATATGAAGCATGTAAGAAATTACACTCTTATGATTATGCGTTGCAGGTGGGCAAGCACCTTAATGTTGAAAACACTGAATTGAAATAATAATAAAAAATAATTATGTCAATAATGTATATTTTTGATGATATATATGAAATACCAAAATTTCAGAGGGGTACCACTTGGGAAACAAACAATATATTAAGTGAAATGAGTAATCAATAGTTGCAGGTATGAAGTGTTGAAGAAATTACACTCAAATCATAATCCGTTACAATTGGACAAGCGCTTTAATGTTGAAGATACTTCGGAAATACCAAGAAATATTTAACTATAATTATCATTTTCAGAGGGGCAGTATTTGGGATACAAACATAAATTAAGTGGAATGAGTAACCAATAGATGCACCTATGAATATTTGAAGCAATTACACTCATATCGTTAGCAGTTGCAGGTGTGAAAGCACCTTAGTGTTGAAGACACCAAACCAAAAAGCAGGTATCTGGCTTCAATTGTCAATTTCAGAGGGATACAGATAAAATATTAAGTACAATGACTGACTAATAGTTGCAGATATAAAGTGTTAAATAAACTACACTCATATCATAATCCGTTGCAGGTAGACAAGCACATTAATGTTGAAAATACTCCGAAAATATGAAAATACAGTTGTTTGACACCAATTATCAATTTCAGAAGGATACTATTTGAGATACAAAGAAAATATTAAGTGGAATGAATGACTAATAGATATACCTCTGAAGTTTTGAAGAAATATACTCTTATACTATCCGTTACAGGTGTGCAAGCACTTGATTTTTACGACACTCTGAAAATACCAAAAAATTGATATGTTGCTTCAATTAGCAACTTCAAAGAAGCACTACTGAGGATACAAATAAAATATTAAGTGTAGTTAGTAACCAATAGTTGCAGATACAAAGTATTGAAGAAATTACCCTCATAATGTAATCCGTTTTATGTGGACAGTCCTGTTAATATTGAAGACACTCCGGAAATACAAAAAAAAACAACTCAATGGCTTTAATTATCAATTTCAGAAGGGCACTCTTTGTTATACAAACAAAATATTAAGTGTAATAAGTGACTAATAGTTGCAGATATGAAGTGTTGAAAAAATTATAGTCATATCATAATTCATTGCAAGACAGCAACTATAGTTGAAGACTGAATACCAGAAATATCAATATACAGTTGTCTGACAACAATTATCAGTTTCATAGGGGCACTTTTCGGGATATAAAGAAAACATTAAGTGGAAGGAGTGAACAATATATGCTGATATGAAGCATTGAAGAAATTACAGTCAAATCATTATCTGTTGCAGATGTGCAAGCACCTTAATGTTGAATACATTCTGGAAAGACCAGAAAAGAAATATTTGGCTTCAATTATCAATTTCAGAGGGGCACTACTTCGGACACAAAGAAAATATTATGTTGAATAAGTGACCAATAGTTACAGATATAATATGTTGAAGAAATAACACTTATAGTATAATCAGTTGTATGTGGACAAGCAGCTTAAGAATCAAGATCCTCCGGAAATATCAATATGCGGTTATCTAACTTCAATTCTCAATTTCAGAGGAATACTGTTTAGGATACAAACAAAATATTGAGTGAACTGAGCGACCAATAGAAGCAGCTATAATGTTTTGAAGAAATTACACCAATATCATAATCCGTTGCAAATGGACAAGCACCTTAATGTTGAAGACACTCCGACAATACCAAAAAAAAACAGTTACCTGGCTTCAATTATCAATTTCAGAGGAACACTACTTCGGATACATAGAAAATATTTTGTGGAATAAGTGACTAATTGCTTCAGATATGATATGTTGAAGAAATAACACTTATAGTATAATCCGTTGTATGTGAACAAGCAGCTTAAGAATGAAGACACTCCGAACATATCAATATTCGATTGTCTGACTTGAATACGCAATTTCAGAGGGATACTATTTAGGATACAAACAAAATATTAAGTGGACAGAGTGACCAATAGAAGCAGCTATAAAATATTGAAGAAATTACACCAATATCATAATCCGTTGCTGATGGATAAGCATCTTAACGCTGAAGACACTCCGGAAATACTAAAAAACAATTACCTGACTTCAATAACCAATATCAGAGGGATACTATTTGGGATACTAACAAAATATTAAGTGGAATGAGTGACCAATAGATGCAGATATAACGTATTGAAGAAATTACAGTCATAGTGAAATCCGTTGCAGGTGGATAATCACCTTAATATTGAAGTAACTCCTGAAATACCAAAAAATACAGCTACCTGACTTCAATTATCAATTGCAGAGGGATGCTATAAAGATATTAACAAAATATCTAGTGCAATAAGTGACTAATAGATGTAGATATGAATATTTGAAGAACTTACACCTATATCATAATACGTTGCAGGTGGACAAGTAGCTTAATGTTGAAGATACATCAACAACATCAAAATACAATTGTCTGACAACAATTATCAATTTCAGAGGGGCACTATTCGGCATATAAAGAAAATATTAAGTGGAATGAGTGACCAATAGACGCACCTATGAAGCATTGAAGAAATTACCCTCATATCATCATCTGTTGCAGGTGTGCAAGTACCTTAATTTTAAATACAGTCTGAAAAGATAAAAAAAATGATAACTGGCTTGAATTATGAATTTTAGAGGGGCACTACGTCGGACACAAACAATATATTATGTGGAACGAGTGACCAATAGTTGCATATATGAAATGTTGAAGAAATAACACTCATAGCATAATCCTATGTATGTGGACAAGCAGCTTAATAATGAAGACACTCCGGAAATATCAATAAGCGGTTGTCTGACTTCTGACTGAATTCTCAATTTCGGAGAGGTATTATTTAGGATACAAAAAAAATTGAGTGAAATGAGTGACCAATAGAAGCAGGTATGATGTATTGAAGAAATTACACTGATATATTAATCCGTTGCTGATGGACAAGCACCCTAACACACCTGGCTTCAATTATCAATTGCAGATGGATACTACATGGATATTAACAAAATATCTAGTGCAATAAGTGAGTAATAGATGTAGATATGAAGTGTTGAAGAAATTACACCTATATGATAATCCGTTGCAAGTGGACAAGCAGCTTAATGTTGAAGATACTCCAACAATATTAAAATACAATTTTCTGATAACTATTATCAATTTCAGAGGGTCACTATTCGGGATATAAAGAAATTATTAAGTGGAATGAGTGACCAATAGATGCACTTATGAAGCATGGAAGAAATTACACTCATATTATTATGTGTTGCAGGTGTGCAAGCACCTTAATGTTGAATACACTCCAGACCAGAGCAGAAAACAGATATTTGGCTTCTATTATCAATTTCACAGGGGCACTACTTCGGACACAAACAAAATATTATGTGGAATGAATGACCAATAGTTGCAGATATGAAGTGTTAAAGAAATTACATTTATAACACAATCCGTTACAGGTGGACAAACACCTTAATAATGAAGATACTCGATAAATATCTAGTTGTTTGACTTCAATTATCAATTTCAGGGGAGCACTTTTTAGGATACAAACAAAATATTGAGTGAACTGAGTGACCAATAGAAGCAGTTATGATATATTGAAGAAATTATACTAATATCATAATCCGTTGAAGATGGACAAGCACATTAACATTGAAGACACTCCGGAAATACCAAAAAAAAGTTACCTGTCTTCAATTATCAATTTTAGTGAGTCACTATTTGGGATACATACAAAATATTTAGTGGACTGAATGACCAATATATGCAGATGTGAAGTTTTGAAGGAATTACACTCATATCATAATCCGTTGTAAGAGGGCAAGCACCTTAGTATTAAAGACACTTTGGAAATACCAAAAAAAACATGTATCAGGTTTCAATTATCAATTTCAGAGGGACACTACTTGGGACACAAACCAAATATTAGGTGAAATAGAGGACCAATAGTTGCTGATATTAAGTGTTGAAAAAATTACACTTATAACATAATCCGTTGCAGATGGACAAGCACTTTAATATTAAAGATACTCTGGTAATATCAGACTACAGTTATATTAATCAATTATCAATTTCATAAGATCACTACTTCGGATACAAACAAAATATTAAGGTAACTGAGTGACCAATAGAAGCAGATATGAAGTATTGAAGAACTTACACTGATATCATAATCCGTTGCAGATGGAGGAGTACCACAATGTTGAAGACATTTCAGAAATAGTTTTCTGGTATCAATTATCTATTTCAGAGCGGCGCTATTTAGGATACAAATAAATTATTTAGTGGAATGCGTGAATATATATATATATATATATATATATATATATATATATATTATTCTAGAGATAGAAATAGAGATAGAAAGAAAAGAAACAATTAAACTGGTGCGGACATTTAATTAGGATGGACAATAAGAATCAAACAAAACAGGTATGGGAAGCAAGAACTGGAAATAAAAAAAGGTAGACCAAGAAAAAAGTGGGACAACAGAATAGATTAAATAATAATCAAGAAAGGAAAGACAGTTATACAGAGAGTGGAAAGAATTTTAAAATGTATAAACAATAACAATAAGTGTTAAGTAATGTAAATGTAATAGCCTACACCGAAAGGTAAAAGGCAACTATGTAATATATATATATATATATATATATATATATATATATATATATATATATATATATATATATATATATAATTGCAAATTCTCTAAAAATTTCACCCTCCGGTGGGAATCGAACCCACGTCTCTGGCTATCGCGGCCAGCGTGCTAACCAATTACACCACGTAGGGTATTGATTGGTATCACGCCGCACGGAGTGAAATCCGAAAAACCATCGGACTCTCCAAACGGTTAAACGTCAAATGTGTGTGACGAATTCACCAACCTATATAACGAATATCTCGCGTGATACCAATCAATACCCTACGTGGTGTAATTGGTTAGCACGCTGGCCGCGATAGCCAGAGACGTGGGTTCGATTCCCACCGGAGGGTGAAATTTTTAGAGAATTTGCAATTACATATTTATAGCCTACTATTTGGCAATAATAACAGTCTTTAAATTTTTCTTTATATATATATATATATATATATATATATATATATATATATATATATTATTCTAGAGAAAAGTAATATTTTAATTTACATTTTGCATCTTTTGAATTATTATATTGTATTTGTTTTATTTTCTAGTCTATGGTCAATTTTGAAATGAAATAATTGTATATTATATTTAACATATTAAATTATTTAGAACATAGTGAGTACTATGTTGAAAATAATTTTAAATGTTAATTAATATTACTTTGTTTTTAATTGAATTACAAGATATAACTCTGAACTATCCCACTTCATGCCTCGCCTTAATCATGCATGCACATTTTTTTATTGCCATTATTCAAATCCAAATTGTTCAACGAAATGTTCATTCCTTCATAACATTATTATGCAAGACGTGTATGGAGGCCATTAGTGAGTTAATAAAGTTTTCCAGTTCATACTTCTGGCTGTGTATGGACTACATTAATGACCACAAATGAACAAAGTTTCAAGAATTACGCTGCCCATTACGTATATATGGCCAGTTTGTTTCACAAATGCAGTGCAGTATTAAAATGCTGTATTTATTTTCAAGCGTAGAAATAGTGGACTAATGGTTGGTTTGCATTTTATGATATGAAGGTTGCTCATATTATTCATATTATCAAACCGTACTACAACAAAAACTATAATAAATTTAATATAATACGAATTTTAATATAGCATATTATTCTCCAACTATTTTATAAATGCGAGCATATACAATGCACGAAAATATGTGTAGTTATTATACGCATTCTAGTTTATATTATGTACAAACAATGTGTGCGTATATTAAAATGTAATAGCAGAGATGTACGTATATACATTAGTTCCCCACAATGTAAACTTTACAAACAAAATGGCATATAAAAAGATTATGTAAAGAAAAGATATGAACGTTATGTTCTGACGGAGAAATATTACACTCAACTTCTGCTTTGTTATATAGAGGAGCAAAAAAAAACGGAACAGCTTATTTTATTAGATTTATGAAAGCCATATTTTTTGTGGAAACATAATGTTAGACAAATAGATGCAATTTCATACTGGAATTTTTTAATGATGACCGGTGTTATTTGTGAATTCCAATCAGTTTGGTATTTTGTATGTCGCATATTAATCATATGTGTATTATATGAAACTCGAGTTTCATACCTATAATAGAATAATAAATGTGTGGCGAAAAACTTATAACAATAATTTAAATTTTTGTTCCCAGTTCAAAACACCATATGCTAATGCAATTAAACATGCATATATGTATCTACACTAGCTGAACTAATTGAATACTACTATATAGTTATTACCAGAATCAATTAATTCTAATCCGCAAGCTAATTGAATTATTATGTGCGGCTATGCGTTTATCAATACCACATACAGATATACTAATAAATCGAAACACATGCTACACTTTTAGTTTTAACTCACCCAACATTTTCACAACATGTTTCGTGGCTTGAGCATTACGCGCGAAATTCTTCCTACCCTCATCCTCCTGCCGGGCGATCTGCACATTCTCCTGCACATCCCCATTAATAACAATCTGCGTAGTGGTAGGCGCATAACCCACATTCGTCTTATAAACCCTATGCTTCAACCTCACACTATTTCCACGCGACGGCCCTACTGTGGACCGATGCAACTGCAGCCCGATAAGAATATAAAGCACTGTAATCAGTGACATAGGTGCCACGAAGAACAAACACGTGGAAATGCCGAAAGCATGAGGAATCACGGTTCGTTTCACGATGCACACATAATGCTCGTCATTCACCAGCTCGCCGTCCATCTGCTCGTAAACTATCCCGAATGACATAGCCTGCGGCACGGCCAGGCACATCGCTATCATCCATATAGCAATAACGAACTTAACAGCTCTGGATAATTTGGACATTGTGTGCGATAAGAATGGATGGCATATTGCCACGTACCTCTCCACCGTAAACGCAGTGATTGTTAAAACCGTAGCGTTGGCGGACGTTTCCGCTGCGAAACCCTGCATGACACAAAAGGACTCCCCGAATACGTACGGATATTTGGACCAAATGAAATAGATTTCCGGCGGGAGACCAGAGACCAGCAGCAGTAAATCCGAAATCGCCAGACTGAATAAGTAATAGTTCGTAGCGGTGTGCATTGATTTATTTCGGTGGATCACGATGCATGTGCTTACATTGCCCATCGTGCCAGCGATGAAAATCACGAGGTACAGCAGGGTTATTGGTATGACAATGTATAAGGGGTCACGTTTCGGACCCCAATCTGATAAAGTTGGTTGTTTCGGGCCGAACTCCTGCACGAGTCCCCGGTTGTAGAACGTCTCGTTCTCATACCCAAACCACACGCTCTCGTTGCTCTCCGCGTGATAATTATTCGCCATGTCGGAGGTTTATGTAAAATATCCGGACGGCATCGCATTATCTGCGCTGGAACAAGAGATAAATTAATTTAATTGAGAACACAAGGATTTAAAATGGGCAATATTTTGAAACTTAGGTGGATTCTTTATAAGAATTAATTAATAAATTAATTAGAGAGATTTGTTTTAATCTGTTTACGAATTAGGTATTAAACAATTGTGTTTCCTAATTGTGTTGACTATACAAATTGGTTTTTATTCATGTGAGCAAATAGAATTAAAATGTTTTAACTTTAATTTATTTGATGGCTTCCGCCATATGGCGTTCTATCTAATCTTCTTTTTAGACAGAAATTTGAATTGCTTATGAAAAAGTTGAAAACTTATATTTAACGGAAATTGAATGCTTGTGACGTTTACTATACGGTAATTTATTTTCAATGTAGAAGATTAATTAAACTACTATGTTTTTTATCACTTTATTTATTGTTTAAAATAACTAGTTTCGCCTAAACTGTAGATCCTGTCAATTTTTATCGGGGGAACTCGTAACCTTTTTGAGCCAAAAAATCTTTTTGTTGGCGATTGATCTGCAATTTTGCATACGTATTATATATATTAGTTTGAATGTCGAAGGTGATTTACAACCAATTACTTTTTAAACTTCTTGAGTTATTGACTAATTAAGTCAGCTGTGAGTAAAATTTCATAATTTTACAACTGTAAAATTTGTTTCTCGTGAGATAAAACTATATGCGCTACATTTTTGGATATCCACATTAATCTAGGTAGATATAATAATGGAAAATATACATAACATTTAATTACTAATATATACAATATAATAATATATAAATGTATCTAAACTAAATAAATAAAAATATTTTAAATTTAAATGATTTATTCTGTAAATGTTTCTAATAATGTTTAGGTAGGTTGCTGTTTAATCGATATTCTTGTCTCACGTTAAGGCTTATAACGTGAGACAATAATATTATTATTAGTATTACTTAATTATTCATTTATATTGCATTAAACAATTTGATATTGAATTTATTTTATATGTTAACCTTACTAAAGAAACAAACGTGTATAAATTACTACAGGAAATACTAACTATTACTAACTTGTTTAATTTCAACTTAAATTCCATACATTAAAAACTATATGAAACTAATTGTCGAAACTAATTGTCGAAACTCACACCGCTGCGTAGCTTGATGCGGTTTTCCATACGCCAGTACATAGAAATTAACAGCGCCGGCGGTTTTATATTAGTTTCCCAACAGAATTGAAAGTTTCACTGAGTGACCATTTCTATTAGTTCGAATGGGATTGCCATTATTACAGTTGAGTAGGTGGTAATTAATAAACTTGTAGCAACACGTGTGCGTTCGAAGAAGTCCGATAATTTCCAGCAGCGATCGTTACTGGGGTGGAATAAATAAAAAAAGTGGACTGCAGGTGGTTTGTTTGAAGTCGTACTGGCGTTGTGTGTTTTAAAAATGTTTTCTTAAAATAGTAAAGAGGATGAATAATGCCTTTCTGTAAGAAATGCTTTTGTGTTTTCTTTAACATTGCACTACAGGAATTTTTATATATACAAGGAGCTGTTACTTGCAATTGCTGTGTAACAAGTAAATAGTATACAAATATGGTCTAGTTTCAACATATCTGTTGTAACTATAATTCGTATAGAAAATTACGAATAGAAAACTAATCCAGTACAACAAACAACATCCTTCACACCAGGTTTTCCAGATCAACTCAACGACTGATGAAAGCACTGCGAGGGAAACTCCTATTAATTACTTAATGTAATGTAATTGAGATATGACAAGCAATGAAAAAAAAGTACACTGTTTAAAATTATAATTTATTGAAATATATTCAATTTTAATCTTCAATTTATTCCTCATTAATTTGTAGATACACTTGTGTATATATCCAAAAATTAATGAGGAATAAATCGAAGATTAAAATTTAATATATCTGAATAATTCTTAATTTTAAACAGTGTAGATATATAATAAATAATAATTAAATAGTTATACACATTTGGTAGTGTATGGTGGGATGGATAGGTATAGCTCCTCTTCACCTAAAACAGTCGCACCCATTGGGCATTACTTGATATAGTATCGCCAGATGGTTTTAAATTTTCTGAAATAACTTGAATTGATTTTTTAGCTGATTTGAGATATATTTAACTAACGAAACTTTCCGCCTTAAGTTTTGTTACTTAAATATATCTCAAATCAGCTAAAATATCAGTTATTTCAGAAAAACAGCTTCAACTTGGTTATTAATTTTCAAAAATGTATTAAATTATTTGCTATTTGCTTGATAATAGTCCTTCTAATACGGCACTAAATTTGAAAATCGTAGATGTACTATGATTGCCTTTTTGAAGGGTTAGAATGTTGATATATTTCAAATCAACTAGGTTACCTCAGAAATATAGCTGTAACTTGGTTATTATTTTCAAAAATATATTAAATTAACTTCCATTTGTTTACTAATAATTGTTCTAATACGGTATAAAATTTGAGAATCCTAGATGCACTATTACTGCCTTTTTGAAGGATTAGAATGATGATATATCTTAAATCAGCTAAGTTACGTCAGAAAAACAATTGTAACTTGGTTATTAATTTTCAAAAATATATCAAATTAACTGCCATTTGTTTACTAATAATCCATCTAATACGGTATTAAATTTGAGAATCCTAGATGCACTATTACTGCCTTTTGAAGTATTAGAATGATGATATATCTCAAATCAGCTAAGTTACGTCAGAAAAACTACTGTAACTTGTTTATTAATTTTCAAAAATATATTAAATTAACTGCCATTTGTTTACTAATAATCCTTCTAATACGGTATTAAATTTGAGAATTCTAGATGCACTATTACTGCCTTTTTGATGGATTAGAATGATGATATATCTCAAATCAGCTAAGTTACGTCAGAAAAACAATTGTAACTTGGTTATTAATTTTCAAAAATATATCAAATTAACTGCCATTTGTTTACTAATAATCTTTCTAATAAGGTATTAAATTTGAGAATTCTAGATGCACTATTACTGCCTTTTTGATGGATTAGAATGATGATATATCTCAAATCAGCTAAGTTACGTCAGAAAAACAACTGTAACTTGTTTATTAATTTTCAAAAATATATCAAATTAACTGCCATTTGTTTTCTAATAATCTTTCTAATATGGTATTAAATTTGAGAATTCTAGATGCACTATTACTGCCTTTTTGAAGGATTAGAATGATGATATATCTCAAATCAGCTAAGTTACGTCAGAAAAACAACTGTAACTTGTTTATTAATTATCAAAAATATATCAAATTAACTGCCATTTGTTTAC
Source organism: Lordithon lunulatus (assembly GCA_963942505.1). Lineage (NCBI taxonomy): Eukaryota > Metazoa > Arthropoda > Insecta > Coleoptera > Staphylinidae > Lordithon > Lordithon lunulatus. The sequence goes on along the minus strand of OZ012672.1, from coordinate 53,535,054 downwards.
TAATAATCTTTCTAATATGGTATTAAATTTGAGAATTCAAGATGCACTATTACTGCCTTTTTGAAGTATTAGAATGATGATATATCTCAAATCAGCTAAGTTACGTCAGTAAAACAATTGTAACTAGGTTATTAATTTTCAAAAATATATCAAATTAACTGCCATTTGTTTTCTAATAATCTTTCTAATATGGTATTAAATTTGAGAATTCTAGATGCACTATTACTGCCATTTTGAAGGATTAGAATGATGATATATCTCAAATCAGCTAAGTTACGTCAGTAAAACAATTGTAACTAGGTTATTAATTTTCAAAAATATATCAAATTAACTGCCATTTGTTTTCTAATAATCTTTCTAATACGGTATTAAATATGAGAATTCTAGATGCACTATTACTGTCTTTTAGAAGGATTAGAATGATGATATATCTCAAATCAGCTAAGTTACGTCAGAAAAACAACTGTAACTTGGTTATTAATTTTCAAAAATATATCAAATTAACTGCCATTTGTTTACTAATAATCCTTCTAATATGGTATTAAATTTGAGAATTCTAGATGCACTATTACTGCCTTTTTGAAGGATTAGAATGATGATATATCTCAAATCAGCTAAGTTACGTCAGAAAAACAACTGTAACTTGGTTATTAATTTTCAAAAATATATCAAATTAACTGCCATTTGTTTTCTAATAATCTTTCTAATATGGTATTAAATTTGAGAATTCTAGATGCACTATTACTGCCTTTTTGATGGATTAGAATGATGATATATCTCAAATCAGCTAAGTTACGTCAGTAAAACAATTGTAACTAGGTTATTAATTTTCAAAAATATATCAAATTAACTGCCATTTGTTTTCTAATAATCTTTCTAATACGGTATTAAATATGAGAATTCTAGATGCACTATTACTGTCTTTTAGAAGGATTAGAATGATGATATATCTCAAATCAGCTAAGTTACGTCAGAAAAACAACTGTAACTTGGTTATTAATTTTCAAAAATATATCAAATTAACTGCCATTTGTTTACTAATAATCCTTCTAATATGGTATTAAATTTGAGAATTCTAGATGCACTATTACTGCCTTTTTGAAGGATTAGAATGATGATATATCTCAAATCAGCTAAGTTACGTCAGAAAAACAACTGTAACTTGGTTATTAATTTTCAAAAATATATCAAATTAACTGCCATTTGTTTTCTAATAATCTTTCTAATATGGTATTAAATTTGAGAATTCTAGATGCACTATTACTGCCATTTTGAAGGATTAGAATGATGATATATCTCAAATCAGCTAAGTTACGTCAGTAAAACAATTGTAACTAGGTTATTAATTTTCAAAAATATATCAAATTAACTGCCATTTGTTTTCTAATAATCTTTCTAATATGGTATTAAATTTGAGAATTCTAGATGCACTATTACTGCCTTTTTGATGGATTAGAATGATGATATATCTCAAATCAGCTAAGTTACGTCAGAAAAACAACTGTAACTTGTTTATTAATTTTCAAAAATATATCAAATTAACTGCCATTTGTTTACTAATAATCCTTCTAATATGGTATTAAATTTGAGAATTCTAGATGCACTATTACTGCCTTTTTGAAGGATTAGAATGATGATATATCTCAAATCAGCTAAGTTACGTCAGAAAAACAACTGTAACTTGGTTATTAATTTTCAAAAATATATCAAATTAACTGCCATTTGTTTACTAATAATCCTTCTAATATGGTATTAAATTTGAGAATTCTAGATGCACTATTATTGCCTTTTTGAAGGATTAGAATGATGATATATCTCAAATCAGCTAAGTTATGTCAGAAAAACAATTGTAACTTGGTTATTAATTTTCAAAAATATATCAAATTAACTGCCGTTTGTTTACTAATAATCCTTCTAATACGGTATTAAATTTGAAAATCCTAGATGCACTATTACTGCCTTTTTGAAGGATTAGAATGATGATATATCTCAAATCAGCTAAATTACGTCAGACAAACAACTGTAACTTGGTTATTAATTTTCAAAAATATATCAAATTAACTGCCGTTTGTTTACTAATAATCCTTCTAATACGGTATTAAATTTGAGAATCCTAGATGCACTATTACTGCCTTTTTGAAAGATTAGAATGATGATATATCTCAAATCAGCCAAGTTTCTTCAGAAAAACAACTGTAACTTGGTTCTTAATTTTCAAAACTATATTAAATTAACTGCTATTTGTTTACTAATAATCCTTCTAATATGGTATTAAATTTGAGAATCCTAGATGCACTATTACTGCCTTTTCAAAGGGTTAGAATCATGATAGTTATTTCAGAAAAACAACTTGTGACAAAATATGAACTAAGAACTAATTGAGATTATTCTTTGTTTCTTATTTTTACTGATTCGTTCTGTTTAATTTATTATTTAATTTATTATTTAATTTATTATTTCATTTATTATTTCATTTATAATTTAATTTATTTTTCAATTTATTATTTAATGTCAGTATAAACCCACTTTTATATGTTGTTTGTTATAAAAAATTAATTATTACATTCAAAAGTCGTATGCTAACTTAAGTAAGCCTGTGCTGTACCGGACGGTTGCATTTGTTAAACCCTATTAACAATTTGTCCTCGTATTCTATAATTACAACGCGTTCAACAGTCGCCACCGCCCATACTAAACAATACGTGAGGATTATGAATGGAAAAAATAATCCTGTGACAACCAAAAAATTATCACACAACCCACACACACGCAACCCTTCATATTTTAAAAGATTAATATATAAAAAGGAGCTTATAAGGGTCGGATGTCTGCACGTCGAGTTTTTTTTTGTTGGCGATCAATTTGAAGTAGATCGTTCCGAATTGTATTTAACCAAGTGCACTTGAGTGAAACGTTGCAGCCACCAAAAGTAATTAACGTGAAAGAAAAGTGTGAGAATGTAGAAAAATAGTCTGTCTGAAGGAAAATGGGGCGAATTAGTGCGGGAGTGTCCATACCACCTGCTAAATAAAGAACGCATTCCCTAAGCTGAAAAAAACTAAATCTGCAATTTCAATAACAGGCACGATTACGAATTCCATGGCGATGGGAATGGCTAATTTTAAGCAAACATTTATTACATCTGGCAACAAACGGGAGAGTGGGAGGATTATATTAAAAACTCATTTATTTTTTATTTCATTGGAATTTAATTAAGGCGAGATATGAATTGTTTGTGCAAAACAGCTGTTTACTATTAATCATGCGGTTTATTGTGTCTACTATCCACTATACATTCTTTACTTCTTCGTTAAACTAACGTTTTTTTGTTGCTTTGACTATTTACATTAACTTTTCGTATTCCCAGTGCTTCTTTGAACTTAACAGAAGCTGTATTGAAGAAGAGTGGAAGAATATAAAGGTATCTATTCAAACAGCTGCATTTGATTAGATTCCTTTATCTTATTCAACACTATCCTATTATGTATAAGTTGGTAAGTTGGATAATTAGCTTTTCGTTAAGTTTATTTTGATGAAGTATATGGTTTCTTTATCAAAACAGATTTGCATGTAAGATAAAATCATTATGAATCAAATACTATTATTAATCACCCAGATTTAGAGCTAGCGATTTTATTACGCAGCTTCTTTATTTTCCCAGCCAATTGACGCCTCAAATATTTGCGGGACACACGGCGACATGCAAATTTAATTAAATTATTCATCCCCGCCGGTGGGCACGAATGCATCGCGTATTTTTCCTTGTGGAGGGCTTAAAACGGGTGATTGCCATTCGCGCAATTCTTATTTGCAGCTGCAAGTTTGCTTTTCGCGAGTGCCATTTTCATATTCGATTTTGTGTGGGTAAGCTGTTTGCAAGTTTGGAAGTTTCCGCAGACATTTGAAATCCGCATTTTATTCAACGAAATCTATATGCATTTTTAGTTTATAAAGTTTATTTTGTATAAATTGCATCAGTTTGAATATAATTTGTTTTGTTTTACTTTTTTTGTATATTATTACTAGGTTGGTTGGTATTCACCCACCCGTCCTTGCACCTGGCTGGTGTCGGAGCTGCCCTATGCTGCATATATGGGACATAGCGGTGCTCAGATCGAATTATATCGACTCAAGAACATCGCCTGTAGGTCCGTATATGCAGCATTGTGGCATCTGTTTGTATAGTTTGTTTTATATAGATACAAAAGTATTGCATAGTTTTATTCATATGGATACAGAAGTATTGTATAGTTTTTTTTTAAATTTCTTTAAAATGTAATAATAACACAATAATAGTACAACTTTTCAAATAAATATATAATAAAAAAAGTAATAGTACAATTAAAAAATTAATAATAATAATTGATTTTTTTTCTACGGTGAGTACAGCCTTCGCTTCTAGGTTGTGTGCAATGTGGCCCTTCACGGACCTATTGTGCCTCATACAACATCCATGATATGCTAGCCGGGTTAACCCTTTGTAGAAAAGTTTCCCGACCAGCGGTGGATTCGAACCACCAACGTTTTGCACGCAATAGCTTCAGACTATCGTCTTAGACCACTGCGCCACGGACCGCCTCAGTTCTAAACTATACTAAGTACACATATTTTGCGAGTAGATACCTTTTAATATAAATATATACCGATACCTGAAGCTCTATAAGTCTACACCCCCCTATCGGCGAAATATTGGTGGATGCGCCGGGTGGATTCGAAACACCAACGTTCCGCACGTAATGGCATCAGACCGTCGCCTTAGTCTACTGACTTCATATTATATTTATATAGATCTTGTTCCCTATTAAGTTAAGGTTTTGTTGGATACAACATTTTATCATTCTACTGTGAATATAATAATAATATAAAATATAAATAAATGCATCATATAAATATAGACGTATTTATTTACAAGCTACAAGAAAACTTAAAAGGTTTACAATTCCAATTCTCTCTCACACAACAAATACAGCCATACGGCGTGAAATATTTTTTTCTTTTCACAAAGAATTTTAGATTGCATTTTGACTACTGAAGCATGAATACTAAAAGAAATCTAACGCAAACACATAAATTCCAAATGCATGAAAATTCCACATCCAGCATATGCAATCATAAGTCAGTACAGCAGTAATTATACCTCACCCACGCTGAATTTTTGTATGATTATAATTATATCAGACTTTAATTAAAGATAAACCCTTTGGTGCTGGTTGGCTAATGCCACCAGCGTCGCTGTTCAAGTTTAATTTATACAGCTGATTACACTAAGTAAAGGTGCGCAAAATTAACTCAACTAATTTATGCGAACGCGACTCCGGATATCGAAAGTTAATTATGGTTTCACATTTTTTAATTAATTAATGAATCGCACACTTTACAGTGCTGGTCGTAATGCGAAGTGGGGTTTTGTGGAGAGCGTCCTAATTGCGATCGGACCAATGAAAATTTTAATCAAGGCAAGTGGTTTGGAGATATCGGGGGTTGTTATAAGATATTTCTTGATTAACTAAAAGAATTTATATTAAATAACTTTGTTACAGTTATTAATTTATGGGTGCGAGAGGTACCGGAATTATTACCCGGCGCATTCACCAATATTTCGCCGATAGGGGGGTGCGCGGGCTTTAAGAACTTCAGGTATCAGTGTTTATTTATATCAAAAGGTATCTACTCGCAAAATATGTGTACTTAGTATAGTTTAGAACTGAAGCGGTCCGTGGCGCAGTGGTCTAAGACGATGGTCTGAAGCTATTGCGTACGTTGGTGGTTCGAATCCACCGCAAATTCATTTCTCTCCCAAGAACACTCCACATTTTCGCTATACGTTACTACAGTAATCTTCTCACATTCAATATTAATTAGTATTATATGCAATTAAACTGCATATGTATATTTGTATAACCCTATAATCAGGAATAACTTCATTAAAATACATATAACTCGCGATTAATAGTTCGAATAAAATTCAATCCTAAAAAAAATTCATTCCGGCCAACCTATGACATTTTGCGGCGCCACAAACCCGAAACGCGTGCACGTGATATGCCGGGTAATATATTGGCAATAAATTTCGAACCGGAATATTGAATATCTTATTAAAGCGGACCTCAATTTTCATCCGAACCCTGTGCACGCACAATGTTTAATAATTGGGTGCAGAAAAATATTGCGGTATTTATAAAATTCTACCTCGGTTATTGCATGTCGAATTGTCCAGGCGAACTCTTGTGTATTACCAGCACTACGTAAAGCTCCCCGTAAATCAGTTTCGCTTCGGTGTGACAGAGCGTGCATGTATTATAACTTAATCACGTTTGTATGTGATCAATCAGTGTCATGTGATGTATATGGATCTTATATAAACAAATTTTGAATTTATTATATATAGATAAATTTGAAAGCACTGCAAGCGTATTGGAGCCCTGATGTTGGCTGGTGCTATAGTAATAAACCTGAGCACCTTATTTCTTGTATTTATTTTCTATTTTTAACTTTTTCGCTCCTATCTGAATATGCCGATTTTAGAGGCTGGGTCTATAAAAAAAATTATGCAACATATTTTGTTTAATTTTTTTTGGATCTTTGTTCAGAACATATCAGTGCACCAGATGCCCGAAGGAAATGTTGTTGTTGTTGTGTGTTGTTGTGTGTTGTTATGTGTTGGTGTGTGTTGTTGTGTGTTGTTGTGTGTTGTTGGGTGTTGTTGTGTGTTGTTGTGTGTTGTTGTGTGTTGTTGTGTGTTGTTGTGTGTTGTTGTGTGTTGTTGTTGTTGAAAAATGTTGATTATAATTATATTCGGGCGATAAAAAAAAGTATGCAATATGTTTTGTTTCATGTTCTTACTGATCCTTATTCATAACATATGGCTGTATCAGGTACCGAAAGGAAATTGGAAAATTTTAATTGTAACATTTTTGGTTTGTACGACAAAATCTAACCTTAGTTACGGAGGATAGTTTAAACAATTTCACCGATTTTTATCACTGTTATAATTTATCATGTGATGAAACTCACCAATATCAGATTTACATTATATTTTTATTATTTAACTTGACACACTCATAGAATGTCACTAATATCAATAATTACACGATATATTATCATCACAAACATTCAACAAACCGATTTGAGACATATGGATATGGGGTACACTATTTAAATGCGATAAGGATTCATTACGCACACACGTAGGCAACACAACGCATTTTAATTACAATTGCTTAGCGTGAATTGCGGTTTTCAGTTAACAACTTTCAACTGACGTTCTGAGTGAATAGAGCACATGCATCATCGGTAATGATTGATTTACTGCAGGAAACACTTTGGTTCTTCATGTAAAAATTACGGAACAGGATGGTACAGTATGCAAGGTGATTTAAATTGATTTATAACTATTGAAATATGTTATAGAATAACCTTTATAAAATATAACGTGTTATGGCAGAAAAGCAAGTCTCTAGCCGATACCCTTAATAAAGATTGATTCCCTCTCTATAACGTATTGTGCACCAAACGAGCTAAATTTATACGTATTATACATTTTAAGTCATATTTAAGCTACATATATATTATTATTATATAAATAAAAAAATAAATATATAATATATATTATATATTATATTATATTTATTATTATTAGTTATTAATTTGTAACAATTAAGCCGGAATTTCTTTATACAATTACTTTACATTGTATAATCTGCCCAAATCTGAACGATGAACATGCAAACCACTACCGCGCTTATTATAAATGGCCCTTAAGCATGAATAAAGACAAGACTAAGTCATGGTAATAGGAGAAAACCAAGAGAAAATAAGTATAGAAATTGAGAGGGAATTTATAAGTGAAAATAAGTGGAGGTATTTAAATAACTTTGAAGAGATTGAGAGATTGATAGAGACGACGGGGAAACAAGTCATAGAGATCAACAACAGAGTAGAAAAACCAATGAAGGTGTATCATGCTATGAACAAAAAATTCATAAGTAAAAATTAAATAACAAGAGAAACGAAGATAAAAATATATAAAGCTATAATAAGACCTATATTGACATACGGATGCGAGACATGGACATTAAATAAAGCACAAAAGAACAAAATACAAGCAGTTGAAATGTAAGTATAAAGTATATGAGAACAGTTAGAGGAGTGACAAAAAAGAACAAAATGAGGAATGAGGATATAAGAAGAAAACTAAATGTAACACCGACAATAAAGTACATAGAGGAAAGACATTTAGGATGGTGAGGACACATAATTAGGATGGCAGAGACAGCAGCAGCCAATAGAATATGGAGAGCAAAAATCAAAAACAAGAAAAAAAGAAGACCAAGAAAAAAATGGGATAAAGCTATATCGGAAATATTAGCGAGGAAAGGAAAAAAACTGGAAGGAAGCAAAAGAACTGGCAATAAAAAGAAGAGAATGGAAAAAATGTATAAAAGAATAGAGGAAAATTTACACCACACTGTGGTAGAAAAGGCCAGCGGATATATATATATATATATATATATATATATATATATATATATATATATATATTCAGCCCTAATCGCCGCATTCCCAACAATCTCCCTCTAACTAGTTTTTCGGCGAAAAACTACCCTCAACCCTCAACTATATATATATATATATATATATATAAGCATATTTAACAAAACGGCATTGTATTGACTTGTGTAAACTGTAACAGTGATAAGACCAATAAACGATTATGATTATGATTATATACTTATTTATTATTATTATTATTATAAATCATGTGATTTTGGATTTACATACATCGACATTTACGGGTATTTTAAGCAAAATTAAATTGATCAGAACAAAGCGTTTCTCATATAATAAACATAATCGAACAGCTTCATTAATTAACCTTGCCAGTGTGCAGGCGTTCCTCTATAAACGCTATTAATTACAGAATGTTGGATACACAGGTCAATAGGTAGAAGGCAGGTTTAATTTAAACATTATTTGCAGCGGGCTCTTCTATAATCTCTAATTAGTTGTTTATTAAATGAATAAATTCACTTACAACGAGTAAATAGCATGCACACCGAATTAATTAATAAATAAGCGATAAGCACTTTGAGCACAGGAGTGAATAATTTAAAATCACATTTAAAATCGCTTACACATATACAGAATATTATAATCAAAGGAAACTAAATGTTCACTCATTTAATTTGCGCCGGAAAGTTACAGGAAGCACATCGTTTTTTATTTATTTTGTTTGTATGTATGGGAACGGGGTATTCGAGATTTAAAAATTCGTATCTCAAGCAACACTGTAACTTCATATGTAAAGATGTAAATCATAATGGGCGTCAATTTGCCGCAAATATCCAACGCCCGGTACTATTCCAGCAATCACTTTGCTAACTGTCTGCCGGTTTGCGGCTGCAACTTTTTACATGTAAAAGCTAGAATGATAATTCAACTCCAAAGTGATATAGAATTTCAAGCCCTACAAATAGCCTTTTGAATGTTTTTCGGTATCTCTTGCTGTTCTCCCGCAAATTGCAAAAAAAAACTATGAAAAATGAGATATTTGAACATTGCACGGTTTGCACGGTTTGCGGCTGTAACATTTTACATGTTAACGCTAGAATGACAATTCAACTACAAAGTGATAGAGAATTTCAAGCCCTACAAATGAACTTTTGGATGTTTTTCGCTATCTCTTGCCGTTTTCCCGCAAATTGTAAAATTCTGTATGAAAAATAAGATATTTGAGACTTTGCATGATTTACGGCTGTAACTTTTTACATTTTAAAGCTAGAATGACAATTCAACTCCAAAGTGATAAAGAATTTCAAGCCCGACAAATGGCCCTTTGGATGTTTTTCGCTATCTCTTGCCGTTTTCTCGCAAAATGCAAACAACTGATTGAAAAATTAAATATTTGCGACTTTGCATGATTTACAACTTTTTACATTTTAAAGCTAAAATGACAATTCAACACCAAAGTGATATAAAATATCAAGCCCGACAAATGGTTCTTTGGATGTTTTCGCTATCTCTTGCAATTTACTCAGAAAATGCAAAAAAACTGATTGAAAAATGAGATATTTGAGACTTTACAAGGTTTGTGGCTGTAACTTTTTACATTTTAAAGCTAGAATGATAATTTAACTCCAAAGTGATAGAGAATTTCAAGCCCTACAAATGACCTTTTGGATGTTTTTCGCTATCTCTTACCATTTTCCCGCAAAATGCAAAAAACTGTGTGAAAAATGAGATATTTGAGACTTTGCAAGGTTTGCTGCTGTAATTTTCTACATGTTAAAGCTGGAATGACAATTCAACTCCAAAGTGATAGAGACTTTCAAGCCCTACAAATGTACCTTTGGATATTTTTTGGTATCTTACCATTTTCCCCCAAAATGCAAAAAACGGTATGAAAAATGAGATATTTGAGACTTTGCAAGGTTTATGGCCTAACTTTTTACGTTTTAAGGCTAGAATGATAATTGAACTCCAATGTGATAGAGAATATCAAGCCCTACAAATGACCTTTTGAATGTTTTTCGCTATCACTTGCCGTTTTCCCGCAAAATGCAAAAAACTGATTGAAAAATGAGATATTTGAGACTTTACAAGGTTTGTGGCTGTAACTTTTTACACTTTAAAGCTAGAATGATAATTCAACTTCAAAGTGATAGAGAATTTCAAGCCCTACAAATAACCTTTTGGATGTTTTTCGCTATCTCTTACCATTTTCCCACAAAATGCAAAAAATTGATTGAAAAATGAGATATTTCAGACTTTGCATGATTTACGGCTGTAATTTATTACATTTTAAAGCTAGAATGATAATTCTAATTAATAAATGTAAACCGCTGTATTTTTTGACATTTAAAGCTAGAATGATAATTCATCTTCATAGGGATAGAGAATTTCAAGCCCTACAAATGGCCTTTTGGATGTTTTTCGCTATCACTTGCCGTTTTCCCGCAAATTTCAAAAAACTGATTGAAATATGAGATATTTGCGACGTTGCACGGTTTGCGGCTGTAACATTTTACATGTTAAAGCTAGAATGACAATTCAGCTCTAAAGTGATAGAGAATTTCAAGCCCAACTAATGGCCCTTTGGATCATTTTCGCTAGCTCTTGCTGTTTTCCCGCAAATTGCAAAATCCTGTATGAAAAATGAGATATTTCAGACTTTGCATGATTTACGGCTGTAATTTTTTACATTTTAAAGCTAGAATGATAATTCAACTCCAAAGTGATAAAGAATTTCAAGCCCGACAAATGACCCTTTGGATGTTTTTCGCTATCTCTTGTCATTTTCCCGCAAAATGCAAAAAACTGATTGAAAAATGAGATATTTGAGACTTTGCAAGGTTTATAGCTGTATTTTTTGACATTTTAAAGCTAGAATGATAATTCAACTTCAAAGTGATAGAGAATTTCAAGCCCCACAAATGGCTCTTTTGATATTTTCACTATCTCTTACCGTTTTCCCGCAAAACGCAAAAAAACTGAAACTGAAAAATTAAATATTTGAGACTATGCACGGTTTGCAGATGTAACTTTTGACATTTTAGAGCTAGATTAACAATTCTACTCCAAAATGATAGAGAATTTCAAGCCCTACAAATGGCCTTTTGGATATTTTTCGCTATCTCTTACCATTTTTCTGCAAAATGCAAAAAACTGTATGAAAAATTAGATATTTGAGACTTTGCAAAGTTTGTGTCTGTAACTTTTTACATTTTAAAGCTAGAATGATAATTCAACTCCAAAGTGATAGAGAATTTCAAGTCCTACAAATGGCCCTTTGGATGTTTTTCGCTATCTCTTGCTGTTTTCCCGCAAATTGCAAAATCCTGTATGAAAAATGAGATATTTGAGACTTTGCATGATTTACGGCTGTAATTTTATACATTTTAAAGCTAGAATGATAATTCAACTCCAAAGTGATAAAGAATTTCAAGCTCGACAAATGGCCCTTTGGATGTTTTTCGTTATCTCTTGTCGTTTTCCCGCAAAATGCAAAAAGCTGATTGAAACATGAGATATTTGAGACTTTGCATGGTTTACAGCTGCATTTCTTGACATTTTAAAGCTATAATGATAATTTAACTTCAAAGTAATAGAGAATTTCAAGCCCGACAAATAGCCTTTTGGATGTTTTTCCCTATCTCTTACCATTTTCCCGCCAAATGCAAAAAACTGTATGAAAAATTGGATATTTGAGACTTTGCAAGGTTTGCGGCTGTAACTTTTTACATTTTAATGTTAGAATGATAATTCAACTCCAAAGTGATAAAGAATTTCAAGCCCCACAAATGGGCTTTTAGATGTTCTTCGCTATCTGTTGCCGTTTTCCAACAAAATGCAAAAAACTGATTGAAAAATGAGGTATGTGAGACTATGCACGGTTTGCAGCTGTAACTTTTTACATGTTAAAGCTAGAATGACATTTCAACTCTAAAGTGATAGAGAATTTCAAGCCCAACAAATTGCCTTTTGGATATTTTTCGCTATCTCTTACCATTTTTCCGCAAAATGCAAAAAACTGTATGAAAAATTAGATATTTGAGACTTTGCAAAGTTTGTGGCTGTAACTTTTTACATTTTAAAGCTAGAATGATAATTCAACTCCAAAGTGATAAAGAATTTCAAGCCCGACAAATGGCCCTTTGGATGTTTTTCGCTATCTCTTGTCGTTTTCCCGCAAAATGTAAAAAACTGATTGAAAAATGAGATATTTGAGACTTTGCATAGTTTACAGCTGTATTTTTTGACATTTTAAAGCTAGAATAATAATTCAACTTCAAAGTGATAGAGAATTTCAAGCCCAACTAATGGCCTTTTGGATGTTTTTCGGTATCTTTTTCTGTTTTTCCGCAAATTGCAAAAACCTGTATGAAAAATGAGATATTTGAGACTTTTTACACTTTAAAGCTAGAATAACAGACAGACAGACGTACATATTTACACACATTTTCCAAAAATAGTTTATTTCTAATATTACATTAAAATCGGCGTCTACTTTGTGATAATTCATTATAATAAATATAACCAATTTTTCTTTGATTTTTATCACTTGTTTATTGCTATTTGCGAATATTTTCAGCTACAGTCTTTTACGGTCATTCTCATCGTACTAGCTTGAGAATGGTTAGAGAGCAGAACGTCAAAATTAAAAATTCGACATTTTTCGTAATACACCTTATAAAGCAATGCCATATTTGAAACGTAAATACAGGATGTGATTAATATGCTAAAATGTAATAACATTCTGTTTGGGTATCCCGTGGGATCACATCATAGTGAAATAAATATACCAAAACTCTTCAACAGGCCCATTTACATGAAATCCCACAGCTAGCCCGTGTTTCATTGATACGAAATTAAACTTGTTCCATAACAACAAAATTACATGCAGTAATGCCTGCTTTTATGTGAATGTGTGAGTGTTTTGCGTATATGTGTGCGTATATGTGTATGTGTGTGCATGTGTGTATGTGTGTATATGTGTGAGTATGTGTGTGTATATGTGTGAGTATGTGTGTGTATGTGTGTATGTGTGTATGTGTGTGTATATGTGTGTATGTATGTGTGTATGTTTGTGTGTATGTGTGTATGTATGTGTGTATGTTTGTGTGTATGTGTGTATGTTTGTGTGTATGTGTGTATGTGTGTGTATGTGTGTATGTGTGTATTTGTGTGTATTTGTGTGTGTATGTGTGTATATGTATTAGTGTATGTGTGTGTGTATGTGTGTGGATCGCTTTTAAAAACAGGTTATTAAACAAGGCAGTTATGGTAATTGCGATTGAATTCGGATGAAAGTGCGGTATCATCAGATTCAGCAGGAATATCTTTTATTCATAAAAACTCTCATAAGATTCACATTAGAATAAAATGTTATGGGGTCATAATAATGAGGGACAGCGTTATAAATTACTTTCTGCAAACGTATCACGCATGCGGATCATATAAAAATCGGTTTGGTAGCTTTACGTCCAATTACAGTTTTATGAGGCACGAATTGTAAACTATCCAGATAATGGGAACACGAGTTTTTAGTGGTGGTTTATTGATATTGTAATTCTAACATTTTTAGAATAATTTCGTTAGATATGTAAGTAAATATGAGTTAATAAAATCCTTATTTACTTACATACCTAACGAAATTATTCTAAATATGTTAGAATTACCATATAGTTAAACCATCACAAAAACCCTTGTTCCTATTATCTGGATAGTTTACAATTCGTGCCTCATAAAACTGTAATTGGACATATAAAGCAACCAAACTGATTTTCATATTATAAACATAAGTATTTATTAACACATATGCCATCAATAGGTGGACGTGGACGTCATATTACAAATATATAATATATAAACCAGCAATATTAAAATAGTACACGCGTGCACACACTCACACACACTCACACATACTCACACACACTCACACATACTCACACACACTCACACATACTCACACATACATACATACATACAGTAGGGTAATTAAATAGCAAAATGTTTAAAGTTAAAGTTACAAAATTAAAAAATTATAACATTCTGTTACAAATGTAAATAAATTATAGTTTGTTATAAAAATAAATATAAAAATACAATAGCAAAAAGTTTTTTTACAAATGTAAATAAAATATAGTTTGTTATAAATATAAATATAAAAATACAATACAGAAAGGCCTGATACAAATCTAAATAAAAAAAGTCTGCTATAAATATAAATATAAAAATACAATACAAAAAGTTTTTTACAAATGTAAATTAAATATAATTACTCAACTTTACAACACACAATAGGTTAACGAATTAAGAATACAATCTGATGTTTCAAATCACGGGCAGAAAGACTGCGGGTCAATAGCCCTTTACAACAAATATTGTAATTAAAATATAGTTTGTTATAAATATAAATATAAATATAAAAACACAGAAAAGTCTGATACAAATGTAAATAAAATAAAATCTGTTATAAATATAAATATAAAAATACAATAGAATACTATTCTACGTATTCTATTGTATTTTTATATTCATATTTATAACAGACTTTATTTTATTTACATTTGTATCAGACTTTTCTGTGTTTTATATTAATATTAATATTTATATTTATAACAAACTATATTTGATTTACATTTATAAAAAAACTTTTTTGTATTGTATTTTGTTTGATTTAAACAAATAACTACACATTTCAACTGTAGTACATTAAGACTTGGTGGGATAATAACAGTCCAGCCGAATTACCATTTGAATACGTTCCAAACTGTTTATAATAAAGCCTATTAGGTCGTATTCATGCTAAATATTAACCTGCTGGCTGTCGTCCTCGCCCACAAATACGCCACATTTACTCTGAACGAGTAAATAAATAAAAAAACGCCCGCCCAGCCGACACTCCAGCCTTAGCCCATTAAATTGTCACGTAGGGATAGAATTTAACGCCACATAAAATAACGTTAAATGCTTTAAATTTATCGCAATGCGTAAGTTTCCACCGAATAAATCGCTGTTTTTTTTTTCTTCTTCTTCGACCGTTTAAATGTAGCTACTGTGTTTCGAGCAAAACAGCTCTAATCAGTTACGGTTGAAATGAAATTCATTCATTAAAGCAGTAAAACATAACTTTATAAACTGGAAAATCTATGATTGGTTAATAGTGAAATAAACTTTAAAATATGTAATTATTTGAGCCTGTGAGAATGAAAATTGCGTAAGTCGTGTTTAAATTATTGAGAAAATGAGAAGATTTTGCTATTGGTATTTATGTAAATCGATGTACACTGCTACATTTTTATTTGTAAATAAATTGACTTCAAGTCTATAACCGCGTACGTCGATTTACATAAATACCGATAAGTTTGCGATTGGTATTTATGTAAATCGACGTACGCGGTATCTTATTTTCAAAACAATTTAAATTTGACTGACGCCACTTTCATTCTCCAAATTTCAAAATCAGTTTAAAATTCACTGTGCGTGAATCAATCAATGCATAGAATTAAGATTATGGAATTATACCATCAATTTGATATTAAATCTAGAAAAATAATCAAAATATGTTCAAACATTACATTTTTGGACTTACAACCGCCAGAACTTCATAATAATTCTTACAGCTATAATTAATAAAATTGATTATAGAGAGTGCTGATTCTTAGTTTGTACATTTTGTGATGCATTAGTAATATACTTGTAAAATATCTGATATGTAGTATTAATATTTGAAAAGTTATGATTTTTTAACTGAGCGCTTGATGTATTAGAGCTCTAAGATGGCCGCTCGTTAAAATTTCAAGTCAGTTTAAAATTCACTGCGCGTGAATCAATCAATGCACACAATTAATATTTTGGAATTATAGCCATTATAGCCTTAATTTGATATTAAATGTATAAATAAAAATCAGAATATGCTCAAGCATTCAATTTTCTTACTTACAACCGTCAGAACTTCATATTTATTCTAACAGCTATAATTGGTAAAATTGACTATAGAGAGTAATATTTTTTAGTTCCTACATTTAGTGATAAGTTGGTAATATACTTGTAAAATATCTAATATGTAGTGTAAACAATTAAAAAGTTATGATTTTTTAACTGAGCGCTTTATTTATCATATCGCCGCTTGTCAAAATTTCAAATCAGTTTAAAATTTACCACGCGTTAATTAACTAAAGTACAAAATTAATTTTCTGTAAATATATCCTTAAATTGATAATAAATCTACAAAAAAATCAACATATGATAAAACATTCAATTTATTGTGTTACAACCGTCAGAATTTCATATTTATTCTGACAGCTATTATTAGTAAAATTGACTATAGAGAATGCTGATTTTTGGTTCGTATATTGTGTGATGAATTAGTAATATACTTGAAAAATATCTAATATATATTATTAACAATTGAAAAGTTATGATTTTTTAACTGAGAGCTTGTTGTATCAGAGATGCCAAGATGGCTGCTCGTCGTTAGTTTAAAATTCACTGCGCGTGAATTAATCAATACATACAATTAAGATTTTGGAATTATATCCCCAATTTGATACTAAATCTATAGAAAAAATCAACATATTCCCAAGTATTTAATTTTTTTGAGTTACAACCGTCAGAACTTCATAATTATTCTGACAGCTGTAATTAGTAAAATTGACAATAAAGAGTACTGATTTTTGGTTCGTACATTTTGTGATGAATTAGTAATATCCTTGTAAAATATCTCAAGTGTAGTGTTAATTATTCAAAAGTTATATTTTTTAACTGAGCGCTTGTTCTATCAGAGCGCCAAAATGACCGCTCGTCAAAATTAGTCAAGTTAGTTTAAAATTCACTGCGCGTGAATCAATTAATGTATACAATTAAGAATTTGGAATTATACCCCTAATTTGATATTAAATCTAGAAAAAAAAATCAAAATATTCTAAAACATTCAATATTTTGAGTTACAACCGTCAGAACCTTCATATTTATTCTGACAGCTATAATTAGTAAAATTAACTATAGAGAGAGCTGATTTTTGGTTCGTACATTTTATGATGAATTAGTAATATAGTTGTAAAATATCTATATTGTAGTATAAACAATTGAAAGGTTATGATTTTTTAACTGAGCGCTTGATTTATCATAGCAACTCTCCTAAAAATTTCAAATCAGTTCAAAATTCACCACGCGTGAATCAATTAAAATATAAAATTAATTTTTTGGAATTATATTCTAAAATTGATAATAAATCTACAAAAAATTCAACATATGATAAAACATTCAATTTTTTTAGTTACAACCGTCAGAACTTCATATTTATTCTGACAGCTATACTTAATAAAATTGACTATAGAGAGTGTCGATTTTTGGTTTGTATATTCTGTGATGAATTAGTAATAGATTTGTAAAATATCCCATATGTAGTATTAATACATTAAACATTATGATTTTTTAATTGAGTGCTTGATTTATCAGAGCGCCTCTCCTCAATATTTCAAATCAGTTTAAAATTCACCACGCGTGAATCAATTAAAGTATAAAATTAATTATTTGGAATTACATCCTTAAATTGATAATAAATCTACAAAAAAATCAACATACGATAAAACATTCAATTTTTGAAGTTGAAGCAGTCAGAACTTTATATTTATTCTGACAACTATAATTATTAAAATTGTAATATCTAATATGTAGTGTAAACAATTGAAAAGTTATGATTTTTTAACAGAGCGCTTGTTGTATTAGAACGCCAAGTAGGCAACTCGTCAAAATATCAAGTTAGCTAAAAATTCACTGCACGTGAATCAATTAATGCATACAATTAAAATTTTGGAATTATGCCCCCAATTTGATATTAAATCTACAGAAAAAAATCAACATATTCTCAAGTATTAAATGTTTTGAGTTACAACCGTCGGAACTTCATAATTATGCTGACAGTTATAATTAGTAAAATTAACTATAAATAGTGCTAATTTTTACTACGTACGTTTATTGATGAATTAGTAATATCTTTGTAAAATATCTCAAGTGTAGTATTAATGATTGAAAAGTTATGATTTTTTAACTGAGCGCTTGATGTATGAGAGCGCCAACATGGCCGCTCGTCAAAATTTCAAATAAGTTTAAAATTCACTGCGCGTAAACCAATTAATGCATATAATTAAGATTTTGGAATTATACCCAAAATGTGTTATTAAATCTACAAAAAAATCAACATATTCTCAAATATTCAATTTTTTTAGTTACAACCGCCAGAACTTCATATTTATTCTAACAGCTATTATTAGTAAAATTTACTATAGAGAGTACTGATTTTTGGTTCATACATTTTGTGATGAATTAGTAATATACCTGTAAAATATCTAATATGTAGTATTAACAATTGAAAAGTTATGACTTTTTTAATTGAGCTCTTAATTTATCAGAGCGCCGCTCGTCAAAATTTCAAATCAGTTCAAAATTCACCACGTGTCAATCAATTAAAGAATAAAATTAATTTTTTGCAATTGTATACTAAAATTGATAATAAATCTACAAAAAAATCAAAATATCATAAAACATTCAATTTTTTGAGTTACAACCGTCAGAACATCATATTTATTCTGACAGCTATAATTTCCAAAATTTACTATACAGGTTGCTGATTTTTATCTCATAAATTTTGTGATGAATTGGTAATATACTTATGAAATATGTCATATATTATATCAATAATTGAAAAGTTATGATTGTTTTTATATTAAAGGATTCCTTGTAATCATAACCTACAATGAACTCTCCTTCATACATCCTACCGTAAAAAGTAGTAAAACACTGTAATTAATTAGAACCATTGTATTTGCATATAGAATAGTTTCAGAAAATAATAATGCAAATGTAATTATAAAATTAAGCTAGCTAAATATACTAATCCACAGTCTTCCGCTATGCAAATTTTCGCTAATATCAAGGAAAAGCAACTATGATGCTTAAAACCAAAGTGACAACGCGGCTAAAATTACTATGTACACATACAATTAAACTAGTATGAGAAAATTCAATTTTTTTTTGTAAATCAATTTAATCGACATAAATTGAAAGCGCTCGTACAGAAAGCAATGACAAATCTTATTCAAATAGGAAATTATCTGACGCTCCTTTGAGCCCAGTCGCGCCGGTAACGGCGTAGAAAATAAACTAAGTTTCCTTCAAATTATAGCATCATGCCGGCGGAAGGATTGAAACTTCACCATTTAAACAACGATGGAATCCATTAGGATTTAATAAGACGTCGCGCTTGAAATGCAATTAGAATGGATCATACAACTACATTTAATTGATCAAACTGCAACAGTGGCAACTATTTAATACAATAATGTGCTTTTATAGCTCTCAATTATTGTTACTGGTATTATAATCAAATTAGTATGTTACGTGAATTTATTTCGTAGGAAATATTTATATTAAATTCGTAAAATTATGAAAACTGACTTATAAAAGGGGTTATAAATTTAACGTGAAAATGTGCTTTATCGCATAGGATGATTTTACTCGAAATTCAGCATGCATTATTCAAGGATTCTAGCTGAAAATCTAAAATTATCTTGTATTCTACTGAATTCTTGTGTTTTTTTTTTAAATTCTACTTATTTCTTATTTTATGTCCGTATAAATCTATCTTTACTTATTAAAGATTTTTTCTTTACTTATTAGCAGATTTATAAAATGATATAAAATAAGAAATAAGTAAAATTTAAAAAAAGACACAAGAATTCAGTAGAATACAAGATAATTTTAGATATTGGATTGTTAAGGCGTCTACTTTGTGATAATTCATTTTAAAGGATAAATAAAACGATTTTTTACTTTGTTTTTTATCACACTTCAGTTACACTTTGCAACTAGTTTCGGCTAAGCTCTAGCCATTTTCGAGCTCCTCCAATGACGAGTCAGTAGAATACAAGATAATTTTAGATTTTCAGCTAGAATCCTCGAA
The DNA here is from genome assembly GCA_963942505.1 of Lordithon lunulatus. NCBI lineage: Eukaryota > Metazoa > Arthropoda > Insecta > Coleoptera > Staphylinidae > Lordithon > Lordithon lunulatus. Next base: position 53,514,590 of record OZ012672.1, on the reverse strand, counting down.
GAGTGGATGCTGAATTTCGAGTAAAATCATCCTATGCGATCGGTAGACGAAAAGATAATTTTCATTATCATTTATGCTCTTAAAATAAAAACATTTAGTACTTATTAGCAACAATTTATGCATTAAATTATTTATAAACACGGGCTAGAATTAACTCTCGTTTATACGAGTTGCCCTTAGGTTTTGATTTTATTGGTTACATGAGTAATAAATTTAGGATGTTTCTGTGTTATTCATTTATAAATATTTACAAAAAAAAAATAACCTGTTTATATACCAAAATGATTATGGCTACTGTGAAGAAATATTTACATTGTCGAAGTAATAGTATTGCTTGATTTGTTTAATCAAGTTTGTTTCAACTATGACTTATAGTATTTGTTACAATTTTTAACTGATTATCGATCTTCGCGCCCGTCAAGCTATAATTTAATGTTTTTCAATTTATTCACTCTACACTTACTAATATTTATCTGGTGTCCGAGCACATCGCAAGATGATGTTCTCATCAACAGTTGTCACGTTTGACCTTAATCGGAGCAATCGATTCGGACCGAGTAGCCACCGGGCGGACGATAATTAAAAATCCTCTCGTAACCCTAGGATAATAACAAACAAATAACTGTAATTGCAGTGCTTGCGTAAATATTTGTAGGAGTGGTAATTGAAAGGAGTAGCGAATGTAATAATATGAGCAACTGTGTAAAAGCGGCAGAGATTATTGAAATTAAATGAGTTGTTGCTAGATAATGAAATACAATAGTATGGATTCAAATAATAAGTTAGTACAATTTTTTATCTATCTAGATGTTACTTGTCATCTAGCTAGATACTAAAATTCTCATATCTGTTCGTCGTTTGCGAGATTCCCTTGAACTTAGTCTATATTCAATAAGGCCTGATGATACTGGAAGCCCGAAAAAAAGTAACACTTGTGTGGGCACCGGGACATAAGGGAATCAAAGGCAACGAAATAGTGGACAAATTGGCAAAAGAGACTAGTGAATTAAAATTAATTGGCCCCGAACCAACTATATAGAACCGCAAGGAATAACTTAATAAAGCATCAAAGAAACTTCCACAGCCGTTACTGGGAAAGAGACTGGAATAAAATACTCGAAGAGGTTCATTAAGGCTCTCAGTACGCTGGTAACGAAAGAAATCCTAAAACTAAATAGGAACCAATTAAGAAATGTCGTAGGACTCCTAACAGGACACTGCACATTAAATAAACACCTGCACACTATGGGGATAGACAAATCACCAACGTGCAGAGGCTGTAGGGAAGAAGAAGAAACCCCACTACATGTAATAACTAGCTGCGAGGAATTCAACTCCTGCAGGAAAAAGGTATTTGGTTCAACGCGAATGAACCTAAAAGAGCTCCAAGCTCGTTCATTTACGAGACTTCTGGACTGCATTGAAGACACAGAGCTCATGAATGAGGAATAGTTATGGGGGAGCACAATAGGCCAACCGTGGCCGCAGTGCAGTGGGATGCTACAACGAAACCAGACCCTTCAGGAAAAAAAACTATATTCAATCGTATGAGATAACTCTGTTCTCCTACTACGATAATAATAATAATTTATTTCCTCAAGGTATGGTAATACGTATATATATATATATATATATATATATATATATATATATATATATATTGATATTAGTATAGATATGCTTTTAATGTACCAAATTAACATCATTAACATTACGGAAAACACCAACTAATAATAATAATGCGAATTTCTGAATTAATTTGAATATTGCTGTATTAAAGTGTCAACCATTTAATTAATGTGGTTGAGAGCTTAACTGGGATGTAATAAAAGTATTTGTGGGTACTAATGGATGTGACACATATTTGCATTTACATTAATTGAAATTGAATCGAGCGTACGTCAATTAGAATGCAATAATTTTTAATATATAGATTAACATAATTATTAGTGTTTATCCGTATAGATTACACAGACTATAGGGCACATGTTGGCATTTCTTGGCAGCTTTTTGATAAGATTACTGGCTTGTTTATTTCTTCGACTATATAATACCATTTCGGGTTGTTTTCTGCTTCTTTTCTGAGATCTGGCCTTAATTTATGTATTTTTATACTTTCTTTGTATACTTGTTTTGGATATATATGTATTAGTCTCCCAAATCGATAATTGTTTTAGTAATAATATTTGTCTTTATATAGTTCATGTAATAAACATGTATATATATATATATATATATATATATATATATATATATACATATCGCAGTTGAAGGAAACCTAATCAATCAACTGAAACGGAGTGACTTTTAAATGTAATTTAGATTCACAATTTACAATTAGTAATCGTTATCCTGCTACACACTAACTAACGAAAGTGGATTGGCCCATATATATCCACAATGTCTTAATCAGAGATACAGATAAGTAAATGTCTTTGGGGCGGTCGATTAGGGGAGCAAAAATAACGACAACTGAAAATCAATGACACCCACGCATATTCCCCAACTTGTCGTTTGCAGGCGTAATGGGATCCCACGTTTTATCTTGAAGCTTCTGACCTTTGAAGTACTTTTAATTTCTCGTTTATCGAGCTTATTTTAACCAATTTACTCTGACAAGGGTAGTATCGTATAACCGATAATTTAAGGAAGTATGGGCCAGAAAGATTCTGGTTATTAGAACACTTGTGGTAATGTTATGTACAATAAATATTTTTATTTTTATTATTATTAAGGAAGTATAATAATCTTCAGAGGAAATATTGACCCGTAGTCTAATGTAACAGTTAGTAAATATCAAGGTAAGAATTTTTTTAGTGGTCGATATATAAATATATATATATATATATATATATATATATATATATATATAAATATACATATATATATATATATATATATATATATATATATATATATATAAATATATATATATATATATATATATATATATAAATATATATATATATATATATATATATATACATATAGCCTTTTATAATATATCAATATTTTTTTGTTTATCTTGTCAACGAAGCGCCAAATCTGAATTGAAAATTTAGTAAATTATGTTAATTGCCAGTTTCTATATTCATTAACTCTGCATAATTATCCTGATGATGCTCGAAATTAAACGATTAAAATTAAAATATAGATATATTATAAAAGGAGTTTCACTGCCCTCGCTGTTTCCCAAAATAACTTATACCTAACTAACTTTCGACGAAAAATACAACAATATATATATATATATATATATATATATATATATATATATATATATGTATATTGTTTTCACAATCGGATAATCGCTATTTGCGATATGTATTTAAAAGTTTTAAAACTTTTAAATGTAAATGAAATAATTCATGTAACTTTCTCTCTAGAGAGCATGTTTATAATAAACCACTAGTGATCTCATGAATCTCTAGTTGAACTACAATTTTGTAATCATTGAAGTATTAATCCAATTAACACACATATACATAAAAAAAAAACAATAAAACGCATAACTTCCAAACTACTTAGTAAGCAACGGATGTATTCCAACCGGGCCCCCCAGCTGCTGTCCTTACAACTCGAACTGCGTTTTAAATACCAACCCAATCCATCACCATCAATCAAAACCATACCATCTAAATGGCGGTGAATTGTGTGCGTGCTGCGAAACTCTGTTTTAATAACGTTCTCCCCGAGTCAAGTCGCGCATTAGAAATGATTTGTAAGTGGCGAGCATTTATTTCAGGCGTGAACTTTTAATAAGCTCCGTTTTATATTATTTTTTTTTTGTAACTAACGATCCCGCTCGACGTTTTCGGGTGTAAAGTTTCGAAACGCGAGAACCCACTTAGGGACTTGCGAGGGCGAATTATCTTGACGTCGAGCGATTTCAGGTGTTAAAAATTGATTGATTTATTATGAAGAATCCGGATGACCTAGTACGATCAGCGGAAAAACAAGTTTAATTCGGTTTTATAAAAGTGAGATCACATAAATCACAAGATTTCAAATATTAGCAATAGTTAGATGGATACTGTTAACTAGTTTATAAGAAATATAAGAAATATATAGGACATATATAAGTGTGAATCCACCTCTTAGCAATCTACATATCTAGATTTCGATCTTATTACATCTCATCAGTGTAGCTCAGCTAGCGAGGATGAATTCACACAATATCTCGAGTGGTTATATACAAAAATAGTACAACTTACCCTCGAAGAGGAAAGTTAAATGCCGGAGTTTAACTTTCATCTTCGAGGGTAAGTTGTACTATTTTTTTTAAATATATAGGACTTATTATAATGAAGGAAAAACCACTTGTTTAATTGTTTAAAACAACTAATTTCGCCTAAGCTCTGGGCATTATCAAATTTTTCCGATAACTGAAGGTACTAATGAACGTGCGCGTTTATATAAGTTTACAAACATCAATACACACGTCGTCCCAGCATTATAGTATATAAATAAATTCTACTTTTTCTATCATAATAATAAGTTAGAAAAAGTAGAATTTATTTCTACACTATAATGCTGGTACGAAAATAGTGGCGACTATAAAATCTTTCCGGTATACGGTGTATGCTTGAATTTATTATTATACCCATGTTTATTTTTTTTAATTGCACAAAAATAATATTGTATCAACTGTATTAAAAAATGTGCAATTTTTACCTCGCGGGCTTTATTAACGCTTTAAAATATTAGGCACTTGAAATGTTGGTTAGTGAATGGTTCAAATATGCACCATAATGGTGAATGCGCCGGGTATAATTGATTAAAGGCACTTGAAATTTCGGTTAGTTTATGATTCAAATTTTACCATAATGGTGAATGCGCCGGGTGATATCTAGTATTTTTCGTCTCATGCAACATATAGCATACATTAATATATTATTAAACAATATGCTATTATTATTATTGCTTATCTCTTGTGAATAAATGCATTTTAATTTGTTATTCCTTGTTATTATTAATGTTATTTGTTCAGCTCGAATAACTTCACATCGTCATCCCAATGTGTTAGACGCACCGCAACGGGGCGGTTCTTTAAAATAACAAAAATATGTTTGTAAAAACAACTACAAAGTGATACGGAATTGAATTGAAGTCTTTATTACACAATACTGCCGCTATATTCAACTAAGTCAATAAAAATAACCTGTGTCCGGTGCACGAAATGCCGCAGTTTGTATTGACACAGTAGTATTTATTGCATCGCACCGCTCCAATACAGAGCACTGCGAAGAACCTTAATATATTTTCTATAAAAAATATAATAACACGTGCACACATACATATATAGTACATATTTGACTGCAGTACTAAAATGTATAAATCCATTTCAACTATATATTAGGCGGAAATATGTTTATTTCTGAACTGACGTGTAAATTTGTCTCATATAACCCCGCATTCAACTACGTTCCGATATATATATATATATATATATATATATATATATATATATATATATATATAAATGCAAGATTCATTAAAAATATCTGGTGTGAGCACCACACGACTTTCCGAATTTCATCACCTATTTCATTTTGTATAAAATTTTCGACATTTTCAACTGTTGGGCTTTTTAAAATTTTATTTTTGCTAAATGGTACACTACAACAATACCTTCATTCTGGTGTAATTTTTTTCTCGGAAAGTTAACGCATATTTCCACAATCTTTGAAAACGTGAAAACGTTTTCGGTAAAACAATACCTTCCTTTACATCGGAGATGTATTCGGAAAGAAAAAATCAAAACATCGGCAAAAATAACCCAAGACGATTCTACACTAAAATTTGAAATATAAATATTTTTTTTCAATGCTATCTTAAAGTGTGTAAAATTATCTTTAATTTGGTATATAGAAAACTTAAAAATGTTCCATAGATATGTCGGTAAGTGAAAAAATCAAAATATCGGCAAAACCAACCCGTGACGATTCTACACTAAAATTTGATATATAACAAATTTTTTGGAATGCTATCTTTAAGAGTGTAAAATTATCTTTAATTTATTATATAAAAAACTTAAAAATGTTCAATACATATGTCGGTAAGTGAAAAAATCAAAACATCGGCAAAACCAAGCCGTGACGATTTTACACTAAAATTTGAAATATAACTAACTTGTTTCAATGCTATCTTAAAGTGTGTAAAATTATCTTTAATTTGGTATATACAAAACTTAAAAATGTTCCATAGATATGTCAGTAAGTGAAAAAATCAAAACATCGGCAAAACACTATAGGTTCAATAGCAGATTTTTATGTTATATCTCTCTATTTAGTCCCGTATGGCAATTTAAAAAAAAAAACCTATAACTCATAAAATTATCTGGATTGGAAGTTTTACAATTTTGCACTGTAATTTAAATTACTTTTCCTGTAATATGCAGTTAATATTTGTTCGCCGAACTGTTTTCAAAGCATTTTAAAATACCACACGCGGGGCTTGATTGCAATTTGCAACGACTTGCAACAAAGTTCAATTTTGTGCATCATAGCGTGAAAATATAATTTGTACGGGTTTACAAACAAGATATTCTGTTTGTCTAGATATTTATTAGCAATTCAGTTTGTTGCATGAGAGTATGTATAGTTTTAACAGAGTCTGTATGTGTCGAATAATAGTTTCCCAAACTTTCTACCATTAAATGTGACCATTAAAAATTAAATATCATCGTGGTTGAATGTATTAATAATAATAATAATAATTTATTTACCGAACCGAAGTAATCCTAATTACAGGAGCACAATAAATATGATTGAATAGGGTATATATATATATATATATATATATATATATATATATATATATGTGTGTGTGTGTGTGTGTGTGTGTGTGTGTGTGTGTGTGTGTGTGTGTGTGTGTATGTGTGTATGAGCACCGTAACCCAAATCGTCTCTTGCCTAATTATTCAGAAATATTTATTGCTGTATGAAGTGCTCGCACCCTGACCTTTAAAGGCATCGGAGGAGCTCGAAAATGGCTTGAGCTTGCACCCTGACCTTTAAAGGAATCGGAGGAGCTCGAAAATGGCTTGAGCTTAGCCGAAACTAGTTGCAAAGTGTAACTGAAGTGTGATAAAAAAAACAAAATAAAAAATCGTTTTATTTATCCTTTAAAATGAATTATCACAAAGTAGACGCCTTAACAATCCAATATTTTATGTAAGATTTTTATTGCACAAAATCTAATTATACCAATATAATGTTGAAATGAATCAGAAATTAAACTACTCGTTTTAATTATATCGTTAAATTCTCTACTTTTTTTTCTAATTTGATAATCTTTTCGTAACAGCGTTGTCCACTCACTGCAATCGCCTCTAGCGCTTCCAGCTATGTTCATTAATTTCAAAGCAATCCCATTCCGGTAACCTCAGATCCCCGTTGTCATGTCCACGTCTTTATATTTTTATCGCAAATAATACTCTGCAGTGGAGAAAATTAATTAAATCTAAATCCCTTTAGAATGAAATGGGGATTTTGTAAATCGATTTGTACTAATAATTTAAGCTGTAATCATACTACCGTATTATTATAACAGCGTATTTATTTATTTCTGTTCTATTGCTTCAAGCATAACATGACATGAAAATATATTATGAATAGTATTTCTGCAAAAAATATACACTAATTCTCACAACACAAAATAAAACTTTCAACAGCCCGAGATAAAACCCATTAGAAACGGTCGCCCAAAGCGAGAAATGCGATAACAAATTCCGTTTACGAACAGTCATTATATTACTGTTAAGATTATTTAAATTTATACAAGAAGGGCGTTTTATAGAATTGCCTATAACTCTGCACTCCTTTATCCGTATCTGGCGGGGCAGCCTGAATAAAATCTTGTTGTTTCAGAGAAAAATACTACCACGATTGAAATAAATGATAATTTAAAGAGTAAAAATAAACGAAGTAGTGACATTTATTTCCTTTCTTGAAAGATGAATTACCACATGGAAGTGCAAGCGTAAAGTATTTATAAAATGTTACGTCTAAATGTAATTTATAAGTCGTAATAATAATAATGATTTCGGTTTTTTTTTCATCAGCTTTGCTTCGTGACTGGTTTCCAGAACAAGTTATCTCGAAATTTGGTGATGTTAATTGGTCCCATCGGTCACCAGATATTTTTTGTTTAGGAATTTCTTAACTTCAGAGAGTAAGCAAGCAAACCACAAACATTAGAGCAATTGAAAGAAAACATTCGTACCGAAATTAATCAAATACCGGCGGAATTTTATGCGAATGTCATTGAAAAATCTCGAATGTGTATTGCCACTAGAGGCGGGCATTTAACTTATATTCCATAAATAATTGCCATATTTCTACATAATAAATCAGTCATCAAACCACATTTGTATCGAATATTGGATTGTTAAGGCGTCTACTTTGTGATAATTCATTTTAAAGGATAAATAAAACGATTTTTTACTTTGTTTTTTTATCACACTTCAGTTACACTTTGCATCATCGGAGGAGCTCGAAAATGGCTAGAAACTAGTTGCAAAGTGTAACTGAAGTGTGATAAAAAAACAAAGTAAAAAATCGTTTTATTTAACATTTGTATCGTTTTATTTAAAAGTTATAGCCGACCAAAGTAGTAAACCTCTTAGCCTTAATTATTTCAGCTATTTACATTTCTGTTCGTAATTTTATTAAAATGAGTTCCTAAGAAGTTAACTAGTTGTTTAATAAATTGAACGTACTATGCAAACACTCCGTCAGTCACCTGTTGCGCGCAGGCTACATAGAAAAGCCCGGTTTGAATGCACGAGACTTCGACTAGTAAACGTTTGGGCTACTTGGAACGTTCATATTAAAAAACCTGTCATGTCAGTGCCGGAAACATTCTACTGAAAATCAATTGAGCTCGGTTTTGTTTAAGATTGTAATTTAAAGAATTTCCCGATTGAATTCCGGCATGATATTATTATACTTTTGTTGGAATGTTAAACTTTGCTTTGTTCTCTCTCCTTTAAGCTCTGCTTTCTGCAGTCGTTACATTTCTGTACTTATACTATTGTAAAATGCTGAATGGTTGAATAGTTATTTTTCCTTATAACAATGTAATGCCATCCATTCTCCAAGGGTACTATTTTTTGAGCGATTGCTATGCTATGTATTTATAAATAAAACACATTTATCAGAAAATGTGTGTGCATAAATGATAATTTATTTATTTATATATTTAATAATAATTTTCCATAAAGGTCGTTTTAGACAAGACAATTTCTTAGCTCAAAAGTTGTTCAAGAAATGAATTCATAAATCCTCCTCCCATACAATTTGTCCTTGACAAATAGAACGTGTTATATTTTTCCATTCGATCTACCATCCAATTAAATATTTCAAATAATTTGCTGTATGATACGACAATTTCTAAATTAAATTCTAATTAAAGACAATCTATTATTGTCTCGCATCTTGACTAACTTTTGAGTCAAGAAATTGTCCTGTCTAAAACGACCTTACGTAATAATTTCTCACAATAATTTTTGCTAAAAAAGTCTTCACCTTCGGGTCCTTCGGACATATGATACAGTATATGTGTTTAACTATACATGTCTTTATAAATAAAACACATTTATCAAAAAATGTGTATGTACAAATGGAGTTTTTCCATATGTAATAATTTCTCACGATAATTTCTGCTAAAAAAAGTCTTTAGCATGATAAAATTATACCTGTGGTCGATAGTCAACATCATTCGCAATAATGGCGATCGTTATATTAGTTTTTTATTATTGCGAATGGTGTTGACTATCTACAGGTATAATTTTATCATGCTAAAGACTTTTTTTAGCAGAAATTATCGTGAGAAATTATTACATATGGAAAAACTTCATTTATACATAAACATTTTTTGATAAATGTGTTTTATTTATAAATACATGTATAGTTAAATACATATACTGTATCATATGGCCAAAGGACCCGAAAGTGAAGACTTTTTTTAGCAAAAATTATCGTGAGAAATTATTACATATGGAAAAACTCCATTTATACATACAAATTTTTTGATAAATGTGTTTTATTTATAAAGACATTTATAGTTAAATACATATACTGTATCATATGGCCAAAAAACCCGTGAGAAGTGAAGACTTTTTTTAACAAAAATTATTGAGAGAAATTATTATTTTATGGAAAAACTCCAGTTATATACACACAATATCTGATAAATGTGTTTTATTTATAAATACATAGCATAGCAATCGCTCAAAAAATAGTACCCTTGGAGAATGAATGACATTACATTGTTATAAGGAAATAAAACTATTCAACCATTCAGCATTTTACTATGGTATAAGTACAGAAATTTAACGACTGCAGGAGCTTAAAGAAGAGAGAACAAAGCAAAGATTAGCTTTTTAACAAAAGTACTTTTCGAAGACTTTTTTAGCAAAAAATATTGTGAGAAATTATTACTTAAGGTCGTTTTAGACAAAATAATTTCTTGACTCAAAAGTTAGTCAAGATGCGAGACAATCTAAATTGTCGTATCATACAGCAAATTATTTGAAATATTTAATTGGATGGTAGATCGAATGGAAAAATATAACACGTTCTATTTGTTAAGGGTAAATTGTATGGGAGGAGGATATTTGAATTCATTTCTTGAAGAATTTTTTTTGAGCTAAGAAATTGTCTTGTCTAAAACGACCTTTATGGAAAAACTCATTTATACACACATATTTTCTGATAAATGTGTTTTATTTATAAATACATGCATAGTCAAATACACGTACTGTAACATACAGCCGAAGGGCTCGAAGTTAGATAGCCAGTTATAAATTGTAACAAATACAATAACTACTTGTACTTGCATAGTGCATAGTGCATCATCCAAAACAAAAAATCCTTTAATTCTCCCGACATTTTATATAACTTTGATTAACTTACTTGTGTGTTATCTTTACAAATAAGAAAAGTTGTGCCTTTGGGGGATAGGAGAAATGAATCACTGAACTATATTAAGAAGTGCCGCGGCAAACAATATCATCATCGAAACTTTCAAGAAAATCTCAAAATGCATAGGTAGTTTCAAACACTAATATGTGTTTATGAATTTGTGTGTGTATGATATAGAGCAGCTAAGTTTGAAAGCTTAATTTAGTTTGCCTGCATAATATCATATTATAACAATCTGTTTATTATTATAAGCTTACGAGTATCAATATCTATATTAAGAAATTTATTAACTTAATAAATATCCATTTTTATGTCGTCTGAAGTAAGTTACACAAAAATGGATATTATGGTTAATCTAGGCGAAATACGCGACGTTCGATGGGGAATGATTTTTAATTAAAAAATATTCTATTACTCAATTAATTTAATGGTTTCATAGAAAATAACAGAAAAAAATTTAGTGTAAAGATCAACTTATTTGAAATTGTGAAAAAAAATCGCCCAAAAATTAATTAAGGCAGGATTGTTTCGAAAATGTTGGCGAATTTATAAACGGCGAAATTTAGATGTTGAAGAACAGTTTTTTTGTGAAGGAAATACCAAATAAAGATCTTTTTTTTATTGGTCAATATTTGATTAGTTAAGATTGTTGAGGCACGACTTAAATCTTAATATATAATATATATATATATATATATATATATATATATATATATATATTCTACCATAGTGTGGTGTAAAGGTAAATTAATTTCAAAATTTCGCCAACATTTTCGAAACAATTCTGCCTTAATTGAATTTTAAGCGTATTTTCTCGCAATATTTATGTGTGAGAAATTAAAGATTTAAGTCGTGCCTCAACAATCTGAACTAATCAAATATTGACCAATAAAAAAGACCTTTATTTGGCATTTCCCTCACAAAAAAACTGCTCTTCAACATCACCAACCACAACAAAAACATATAAAAATAAAAATACAAATACAAATAAAAGTAACACACCGTAAAAATTACAAATTAACATCATATATAACCACTCCCTCTATCCTCGCCACTTTCCTCTTCAAGATCAGCCTCTTGCAGATTTTCACGCCTTCCCCATCTTCTCTTAACCATTCATTCAGTTTTCTGAGGTCTCCCACCCACTCTGCTTTCACACCCTCACATTCTTCGCTTAGGTGTCACCACGTGTCGCTTCCCTTACAACACAGCGCACACGCGGTGTACCCCAGACCCATCCACACTTTCCTCCCTCTCTCGTCTGACCCACACCTCCCTCTTGCCATACATACTTTATCCTCCCTGCTCCACTCACCCCTGGCTAAGTAACTCGAGAGTTTCCCAAGCACTTGCCACTCTACGTAGCCAATATTGACCAATACTTAATTTTTTATAGTATACTTTCCTTATTATACAATGTAAAGCAACAAATAGAATTCAAAAATGTGAACAAAATTGACGCTCTCATTTAAAATTAGAAATTTAAATTTAAAAATCAACGTGTCCGAGCAACTTTTGCAAAAATCCTAAATAAAAGTTTTATCGAATTTATTCTATACTCTAGGGACACCCTATATTTTTGAATTTAAGGGTCGCCCTTTAGTTATCAATTAAATCATCGACTTATTGCTGTATACATTGGTTAACTTCAATTAACAGAGGTAGCATTAACACTTAAGGAGCTTTCGTTTAGCATAGTTTAGCATTACTAGTGGCCCCGCCGGCGTGCAGTGCACGACCGCGATTGTGCGCCGCCGGTTGTAAGGGCCGAGGTAGAATTGTACGTATCGCAAGCGTCAAATAGAACAAGAAACAATAAGCCCGTAGCAGCCCAACGTGATAAACGAAAGGCGCTATAAATACATATATGTTTACATAAAAGTTATTGCTTTTAGATGCTACACTACACATTAAGAAATTAAATATGTTTTATAAGCAAACAGATCTTCAAATAAATTTGTACTCAAAGGGTTAATTAACGCGAATTTCATTATTATTTAATAGTTTCAGCTTCCCTCGGAGCATGAGGCATCCCGATATGTTTCAAATCACTTTTTCGTAAGATTATCAGACTTAAATTTTTTTCTTCTTCTTATTTTATGTTACTTATTTCCTGCTCTGTTTCCTTTAATTTCATTTTGTCTTTTTCCACCATTCTTATGTCGTTGCTTGTTTTAGATGTTTGTGTTTTAAATATTTGTAAGCTCTTGTTTTTGACTTATATTTTGCGGTCGTCGTGTCCTACGCCTGCTTCTCTGTACTCTAGGTCAGTCCTTTTATAGCAAAAGGACCTGACGGTCAAGTTACTAATGTAATAAATACACTAACTACTAATGATTTAAATTCATTATATTATATGCAACTTAACTTACAAATTGGCGGCCATCATTAATTGTCAGCCATTACTAATCCATAATGGCCGCCAATATGTATTTTAAGTTGCCTATGACACAAGTATATATTTAATTTCAATACGATTTTAATGGAGTAAAAAGTTCGAAGCTGGCTGATATACCTTAGCATTCAAGATTTGGAACTACGGGTTACACTTAGTTTACCCGTAGTTCCAAATAAATATCTATTTATCGCCTACATATTGGTGAAGGCGCCGGGAAGACTTTACACTTTATGGCTTTTACTTTATTTTAACGTGCCATTACAATCTTACGTCGTGTCATAGGTGTACTAAAACTATTTTATATGTGATTTTAAAAACACCGGATCGATATTGGTAATATCGCTGTTGCCTTCTTACAACCTTTGAAAGAAGAAATGAGACTTTAGGATGATATATATCATCCTACAGTCTCATTTCAGGATTCACCAATATGTAGGCGATAAATAGATATGTTTTATTCTATTGTCATGCTATAATCCTAGGTATTAAATGCAATTATCCTTTTTTTTCTAATTGAGGTGTCATAATCATATATGAGCAACATACAAAATATGTCAAAAATATCCAAGCGACAACTCAATTATGTTAAAACTAATCAATTCAATCCCTAGAATTATATTTAAATATCACCCCTGAATGGACACAAAAATTTCAAACACAAATTCGCCGAAGCAAACTGCAGTATGAAACTAATTAATTCTATTTCAATTACAATATTATTTATAATTCGCAGTAAAGCCGTAAATGATTTGATTCCGTAATTAACGTTTTACAATTTATCGAAGAGCGCAGTCGAGCTGAATCGTACTCTCTTCCTTTTTTCCGTTTTGTTTTAATTAAATCCCGAAGAAAGTGCGCCCGTTCGTCGCCGTAATTCGATATAGAAGCACTTTCATTTGTTAAAAAGCCGGCGCCTCATAAGGTTCATTCGTCATTCACCGAAAGAATCGAATTGTTATCAGCAGCGGCACGCTTCGAGGCATTATCATCCATGTTGGTAAACAGAGGCATGCGGCTATTGAACACAGCCATGTCAAATTGAGTGTAAAATCGTGTATTCAATCGAAATTCACTTGCTAATGTATGGTTTGAATAATTTAGCGGCGTCAAAGTTGTATAATTTAAAATTTAAATTATACAAGAGTCGATAAAATCATTTTGCGGCGTGTGGCGAAAGAAATTAACGCATCACTTTTTAAAACATGGTTAAATCTGTTATTTTATTGTAATTCATTTTTCTTTATAATTAGATTATTATTTTCGGTATAGTGTAGCTCCTGGGCAACAGTTTTTGTACTGCTTACCGGCACCATGAAGAGGTTAAATAAATAAATAAATAATAGGGTCAAAATAAAGGTAAAAAAAACATATGTGGTATGAAAAACATGATACAATTGTTACAGTTGCAAATATACAAATCATCAATGCTATATAGTGCGTACTCCACTAGCAAAACCTTGGTTATTTGTTTAAAAGTTAACATATTACATTCTTTAATATAACTTAAAGGTAAAATGAATTTTATGGCAAAAAGCTTACTGCATTTTGGGACATTTTTAATCTCTTAAATTCGGTACGTTAGACACTTAGTTTACCCAAAGAATATTCCAAATCTTGAATTCTTCGCACTTTTTAAGCAATATCAGCTAGCATCTAACTTTTTACGCCATTAAAATAGTATTGAAATTAAATATGTACCTGTGTCATAGGCTACTTAAAATACATATTGGCGGCCATTATGGATTAGTAATGGCTGACATTTAATGATGGCCGCCAATTTGTAAGTTAAGTTGCATATAATATAAAGAATTTAAATCATTAGTAGTTAGTGTATTTATTGCATTAGTAACTTGGCCGTCAGGTCTTTCTGTTATACAAGGACAATCCTAATGTACAGAGAAGCAGGCGAAAGACAGGACGACCGCAAAATACAAGTCAAAAACAAGTAAACTATGAGCATACAAATATTTAAAATACAAACATCTAAAACAAGCAACGACATAAAAATGGAGGCCAAATACAAAATGAAATGGAAGGAGACAGAGAAAGAGATAAGTAACATAAAATAAGAAAACTTAATCCTGATAACCTTAGGAAAAAGTGCTTTGAAACACATCAGGGTGCCCCATGCTCCGAGGGAAGCTGAAAGTATTAAATAATAATGAAATAGCGTGGTTTCGCGTTAATTAAATACAAATTTATTTGAAGATTTGTTTGCTTATAAAACATATTTAATGTCTTGGTGTGTGGTGTAGCATCTAAAAGCAATAGCTTTTAAAACATATATAAGTGTGTACCCACCTCTTAGCAATCTTCATATCTAGATTTCTATCTTATTAGATCTCATCAGTGTAGCTCAGCCAGTGAGTGCATTGCTAATTGATGTGGTGCCTCCAGATGGCGTTTAAGTTTCCTCCTAGGGAGTTAGTTGTATTTGTTTCAATGGCTTTTATGTAAAAATTAATTTATTGAAGTATTAATGCTACCTCTGTTAATTGGAGGTAACCAATGCATACAACAATAAGTCGATGCTTTAATTGATAACTATAGGTTGACCTTTAAATTCGCGATTCTATATATATATATATATATATATATATATATATATATATGTCTAGGTGTCCCTAGAGTGTATCGAATAGTATTGCGAATCACTTTTCTCAGTTTTTCTCAGAGGTTTTCTGTGTAATTAAGGAAAATACCGGGTGATTAAACTCCTCTGAGCTTCTCCCCGGTGGAACAGTCTCACTGCTGATTTTTTTCGCCTTATAGATACATATGTATATATATATATATATATATATATATATATATATATATTGCATTGAGAAACAAATTTCTAATTTATTATTATTATTATTCTTTTATACGCATTATTACTTCTTATATATCAAACCTAAACTATTCATAGTCTAGATTTAGCATGAAATGTGATATGGCAAAGGTTTACAATCGCTGCAATTGATTTTGCGAATTGCAAACGACAAGTGAATACTGAAATGTGTATGTTTTCCAGCTGATCCAACCTCAATTCGAAAACACATCTATTGAATGTTATATGGAATGTTACAATTGTATTCGTTGGTGTGTACGTGTGTTGAATATGTGAAAACCACACCTGTCTAAAAAGGGTGCGACTGGAAGGTTTTAGTTTAAATATGTATTTATGTGTTGTGGTTGAAATTTATTTTATGTAGAATATAACTTTGTATAAAAATTTATTCAGAAATTTATTTATTTGTTACTTGCAATATATAAATATGTAAGCTGTTGACCCCTCCAGATGTAAATGTAATGAATACGTGTTTCTATCATTCACGTATTATGGTATTGTATTCATGCCAGCCCTTCTGGTAGATAAGGCATGGTTTGTCTTGCTACTTTCTAATTCTCATCGGTCCATTTGTTTCGCACTTTCGAGGGCAGACGCATCAACTCAATAATAATAGCTGATACCTTCTACTATCCCTCACTTTTCTCGTCCATATTCTCTCCCAAGCAGCATTTTGCAGATATGCACGCTCTTTCCATCATCTCTTAATTCATTTACTCACTTTTCTGTAATCCCTTATCCACTCTACTTTCACACTTTCACATTAGTTGTGTAGATTCCAGCACGCATCACTCGCCTTACTACACGTTGTGATGAATCACAGTTTGACTTAGAACAGATGTTGTATAAGCCATCCGTTGTTGTGTATGGTACGAAAATTTCACTTAAGGTCGTTTTAGACAAGACAATTTCTTAGCTCAAAAGTTGTTCAAGAAATGAATTCATATATTCTCCTCCCATACAATTTGTCCTTGACAAATGAACGCGTTATATATTTCCATTCGATGTACCATCCAATTCAATATTTCAAATAATTTGCTGTATCATACGAGACAATTTAGATTGTCTCACATCTTGACTAACTTTTGAGTCAAGAAATTGTCTAGTCTAAAACGACCTTTAGTATTAATGAATTAAGACAAAAAAATTATATATATGTAATAATAGTAAGACAGAAAAAAATATTTTTAAATATTGTTAGTATTTCAGGATTAGAGTGTCATATAATAAAATATATAATAATAATATAATAAAATTATAAAGTTATTCTGGGTTTAGATGGTAGATCGTATGAGTCATCCGCTGTTGAGGTATGTCTCATACGGAGCCACAACATCCATTTAAAGGCGCTTTCGTTTAGCACAGTTTATCATTGCTAGTCGCCCCCGTGGTGTGCAGTATGGCTCAGGCCTTGCGGTCGTGCGCCGCCGGTTGTAAGGGCCTGGGTAGAATTATGTGAATAGGAAGCGGCAAATAGAACAAGAAACAACAAGTCTGTACCAGCCCAGAGTGATAAACGAAAGGCACTTCAGTCAACTTGTGAGTCATCACAACGTGTAGTAACTACGCAACTAATCTGAGTGTGTGAAAGTAAAACGGATAAGAAACTATAGAAAGATGAGTTATAATCGAGGATGGCAAAAGTGTGGATATCTGCAAAAGGCTTGCACGGGAGACAAAATTAATGAAGGCAGTGAGGAAATTACCCTAATTTCTTCTGCTATTCCCTCACTGTCTTCATTCATTTTTTCTCCCGTTATTATTATTAGTTATTATTATTCTGATTTGATTTGTATATAAGGATTATATTAAATAAATGTGTTGATTTTTTTTAGCGATTCAAATTAAACAACAACCGAAATAATTGCAACGCTCATATTTTTAATACTAGTCCTTAAAAAATTGCTCATTATAACCTTAACATAAATAAAATTCCCATAAATCTTCAAGCATTATTAAAATAAATTAAGCCCGTTTTTGTATTTCAGCATTTCGTCATAATAATAATTTGGTAACAGCCCAGTCGTAATCATAAACATTACTAATTAAAGAATTGTGACACCTTTAATATTCCACCCGAAAATAAATGCGACTTTAGGGTGAAAGTAGGGCGTGATAAAAAAAATAAGCACCAGGCGAAATTTCCGGCGAATTAAATTATATCCCTGAAAATAGAATCCCATTTTCAATGTTCGCCAACATGTGCAAGGGTATACATTCAAGTGCAATGAAAATAAAATGAATTGAATGATGAGGATTTTCCACTGGATAACAGGGGTATTTAAAAAATTCCGGCACACGAATATTCATACTGTAATCAATGCGGTCTGTGGAATTTGTTAGCAGGAATTTCGTTACTTTCTGTATACAAGTTTCGAAACTCGTAATTTAATCTGTTGTGAGTACTAATAACCTTATAATTAATATATAATATTGTATATTCCGTGGTAGAAATAATCCTGATGAAACCACAATCAAATGGCGAAATATATATAATTTTTAAAAACAAGTCTTTTCCTTCATTGCCAAGTGCCGGTATCCCCAAGTCTTGCATTTTTCGACAAAAACTACCCTATTTGCTTGTAATTATATTTAATTGAATTATGCCCGTATTTACGAACATCCCGTAAACTTTATAGGTCCCATAAGCTATTGAATGTATAAATTGAAAATGTCATTATGACAGAAATGATCAAAATAAATGTCAACACCTTGAATAGCGCTTGTGTTTGGTGCTTTAATTACACATTTACTTTAATTTTTCTGTGTTTCCAATAGAGCGAATCTAATGTAACTACATTCCCTAGATAATTTATTTATTGTTGCTATAACAACGAATACGTATGGGTGCAATTATTATATATATATTTTTATAAAATAAAAAATGCAGCCTTTATTTTCGAAAATATTGTAATTCAAAGTTCAAACTAGGATTACTAGGAATGAAAATTTATATAAATACAGAATGTTCTACAGCAAGAAGACCAAAAGTAAAATATTTAATTCTAAAATGAAAACATAATTTTTTTCCGATCAGCCTTTATTTTCGAGATATCGTAGTTCAAAGTTCAAACTAGGATTACTAGGAAAGTTATTTCTTGTTTTCATTTTAGAATATAATATTATCCTTTTTGTCCTCTTGGTGTAGAATAATCTGTATTTATGTACCTAGTGATGTTAATGTATTTTGTATATATTAAAATTCAAAATCAATTTCCTGTGTTAAATTTTAAATATCCCAATATAAATTCATAGTGTACAAATATTGAGAATTGCCTATAGATTACGATCATGATTTAACATTGTTATTATAGATGATTGATGGTTAATCCTAAAATAATTTAATGTTAATATATTTTGTGATTAATTTCCTGTTATTAAATTTTCAAAAGTATCATTCCAATAGAGACAAAAGGCGCATTCATACAGCCTTTAGTTGCCATTGTAATTATAAATTAAAATTTAGTAATATAATTGAATAGTAAAATAGTGTAAAATTAAATTATTTTAGGATTTAATATAAACCCACCATATATATATATATATATATATATATATATATATATATATATATATATATATATATATATATATATATGTATGTATATATATATATATATATATATATATATATATATATATTATTGTATTTATTCGCCGAAAGTTAATTATATGCAAGTTATTATTGGGAAACAGCGAGGGCAGTAAAAAAAAAAAAATAAGCGCCAAATCTAAATTAAATTTTTTTGTAAATTATGTTATGTTCCAGTTTCCTTGTTGATTAACTCTGTTTAATTATCCTGATGATGCTCGAAATTTAACGAGCGAAATATATTGATATATTAAAAAAATGTTTTTTACTGCCCTCGCAGTTTCCCAATAATAACTTGCACATATATATACATATATATATATATATATATATATATATAAATCATCTTAGACTGTTTGTTATTCTAAATATATGAAACATCTATCTATAATTAGTTTTGTAGCGTCTGATAATACTTTCCGATTCCCAGATAGCTCGTTAGTATGCTATTACGGAATATTTGGTATACATTGTACATCGTTTGTATGTAAATAATAGTGCTACGTTACCGACAACACCAAACGGCTGTCTTCCGAAGCACCGTAGAGCGCACTTATCAATTTTCAGTAATTGCTTTAAAATTTATCAATATTTAATATACGGATGTTTGATATATGTAGTCATATACATTATATTTGCTGTAGTTGCTAAACTAGAGTAGTTATGATAGTAACAAATAAAAATCTTGATTCATTATTAATTTAGCTGCAAATAAAGTCATTACTTATCAATTTTCAATAATTGTCTCAAAAATTATTTATATTTTTATATGCGGATAATTGTTATATGTCGTCAAAAACGTTATTACTTATGAATTTTTAAAGATTTCTTCTAAATTTATCAATAGGTATGTATGCGGCAGTTTGTTGTATGTCGTCATTTACTTTTTATTAGTAATAAATGTAAAACTAAAATAGTTATGATAAAAACATATAAAAATATTGATTTATTATTAATCTAGCTTCATATAAAGTCTTTACTTATCAATTTTCAGTAATTGCTGCAAAATTAATCAATATTTTTGTATCATGATGTTTGGTATATGTCGTCATTTATATTTGAATAGCTATTACTGCAAAATTCAAATAGATATCATAATAATAAAAGAAAATATTGATTCATTATTGATTTAGCATAATATAAAGTCATTACTTGTCAATTTTAAAATTGCTTAAAAGATTATCAATAATTTTGCATGCGGCAGTATGTTGCGTGTCATTTATTTTTGATTAGCTATGACTGTAAAACTAAAATAGCTATGCCGATAATAAATGAAAATATTGATTCATTATTGATCTTGCTTCATATAAAGTCATTACTTATCAATTTTGAGTAATTGCTTAAAAA